>JAKWBJ010000054.1:0-1224249 GCA_023159175.1 Wohlfahrtia magnifica
TCTTCATCGCCACTAGAATCATCATCACTTCCATGATCTTCATTCGTTTCTTCCTTTTTGTTTTCAGCACTTGTTTTCATTATTTCTTTTTCACCACCAGAATCAACATCAATTTCATAATCTTCATTCATTTCTTCTTTTTTGTTTTCAGCGCTTGTTTCCATTGTTTCTTCTTCGCCACCAGAATCACCATCAATTCCATCATCTTCACTCGTTTCTTCCTTTTTGTTTTCAGCACTTGTTTCCATTGTTTCTTTTTCGCCATCATAACTATCAGCTATCGCATGATCTTCATTAATTTCCTCCTTTTTGTTGTCAGCGATTGTTTCCATTGTTTCTTCTTCGCCACCAGAATCACCACCAATTCCATAATCTTCATTCGTTTCTTCCTTTTTGTTGTCAGCACTTGTTTTTGTTGTTTCTTCTTCGCCACCAGAATTATCATCTAATACATGATCTTCATTCATTTCTTCCTTTTTGTTGTCAGCGTTTGTTTTCATTGTTTCTTCTTCTTCGCCACCAGAATCATCATCAATTCCATGATCTTCATTCGTTTCTTCCTCTTTGTTTTCAGCACTTGTTTTCTTTGTTTCTTCTTCGCCACCGGAACCATTATTAATTTTATAATCTTCATTCATTTCTTCCTTTTTGTTGTCAGCGTTTGTTTTCATTGTTTCTTCTTCGCCAGCAGAATCAGCATTAATTTCATAATCTTCATTCATTTCTTCCTTTTTGTTTTCAGTATTTGTTTCCATTGTTTCTTCTTCGCCACCAGAATTATCATCTATTGCGTGATCTTCATTCATTTCTTCCTTTTTGTTGTCCGCGCTTATTTCCATTGTTTCTTCTTCGACACCAGACTCATCATCGCTTCCATGAATTTCATTCGTTTCTTCCTCTTTGTTTTCAGCACTTGTTTCCATTGTTTCTTCTTCGCCATCATAATTATCAGCTATCGCATGATCTTCATTAATTTCTTCTTTTTTGTTGTCAGCGCTTGTTTCCATTGTTTCTTCTTCGCCACCAGAATCACCATCAATTCCATAATCTTCATTCGTTTCTTCCTTTTTGTTGTCAGCGTTTATTTCCATCGTTTCTTCATCGCCACCAGAATCATCATCACTTCCATGATCTTCATTCGTTTCTTCCTTTTTGTTTTCAGCACTAGTTTCCATTATTTTTTTTTCGCCACCAGAATCAACATCAATTTGATAATCTTTATTCATTTCTTCCTTTTTGTTTTCAGCATTTGTTTCCGTTGTTTCTTCTTCGCCACCAGAATCACCATCAATTCCATAATCTTCATTCGTTTCTTCCTTTTTGTTATCAGCGCTTGTTTCCGTTGTTTCTTCTTCGCCACCAGAATCACCATCAATTCCATAATCTTCATTCGTTTCTTCCTCTTTGTTTTCAGCGTTTGTTACCATTGTTTTTTCTTTGCCACCAGAATTATGATCTGTTTCATGATCTTCATTCATTTCTTCCTTTTTGTTTTCAGCGTTTGCTTTCATTGTTTCTTCTTCGCCACCAGAATCATCATCAATTCCATGATCTTCAATCGTTTCTTCCTCTTTGTTTTCAGCACTTATTTCCATTATTTCTTTTTCGCCATCATAATTATCAGCTATCGCATGATCTTCATTAATGTCTTCCTTTTTGTTGTCAGCGATTGTTTCCATTGTTTCTTCTTCGCCACCAGAATCATCATCAATTCCATAATATTCATTCATTTCTTCCATTTTGTTTTCAGCGCTTGTTTCCATTGTTTCTTCTTCGCCACCAGAATCACCATCAATTCCATAATCTTCATTCGTTTCTTCCTTTTTGTTGTCAGCGCTTGTTTCCGTTGTTTCTTTTCCGCCACCAGAATCACCATCAATTCCATAATCTTCATTCGTTTCTTCCTCTTTGTTTTCAGCGCTTGTTACCATTGTTTTTTCTTTGCCACCAGAATTATGATCTGTTTCATGATCTTCAATTATTTCTTCCTTTTTGTTGTCAGCGTTTGTTTCCATTGTTTCTTCATCACCACCAGAATCATCATCAATTCCATAATCTTCATTCGTTTCTTCTTTTTTGTTGTCAGCACTTGTGTTCATTGTTTCTTCATCGCCACCAGAATCATCATCACTTCTATGATCTTCATTCGTTTCTTCCTTTTTGTTTTCAGCACTTGTTTCCATTGTTTCTTCTTCGCCACCAGAATCATCATCAATTTCATAATCTTCATTCATTTCTTCCTTTTTGTTTTCAGCAATCGAGTCCATTGTTTCTTCTTCGCCACCAGAATTATCATCTATCACATGATCTTCATTGGTTTCTTCCTCTTTGTTTTCAGCACTTGTTTCCATTATTTCTTTTTCGCCACCAGAATAAGCATCAATTTCATAATCTTCATTCGTTTCTGCCTTTTTGTTGTCAGCACTTGTTTTCATTGTTTCCTCTTCGCCACCAGAACTATCATCTAATACATGATCTTCATTCATTTCTTCCTTTTTGTTGCCAGCGCTTGTTTTCATTGTTTCTTCTTCGCCACCAGAATCATCATCAATTCCATGATCTTCAATCGTTTCCTCTTTTTTGTTTTCAGCACTTGTTTCCATTGTTTCTTCTTCGCCATCATAATTATCAGCTATCTCATGATCTTCATTAATTTCTTCCTTTTTATTGTCAGCGCTTGTTCCCGTTGTTTCTTCTTCGCCACCAGAATCACCATCAATTCCATAATCTTCATTCGTTTCTTCTTTTTTGTTGTCAGCACTTGTGTTCATTGTTTCTTCATCGCCACCAGAATCATCATCACTTCTATGATCTTCATTCGTTTCTTCCTTTTTGTTTTCAGCACTTGTTTCCATTGTTTCTTCTTCGCCACCAGAATCATCATCAATTTCATAATCTTCATTCATTTCTTCCTTTTTGTTTTCAGCAATCGAGTCCATTGTTTCTTCTTCGCCACCAGAATTATCATCTATCACATGATCTTCATTGGTTTCTTCCTCTTTGTTTTCAGCACTTGTTTCCATTATTTCTTTTTCGCCACCAGAATAAGCATCAATTTCATAATCTTCATTCATTTCTTCCTTTTTGTTTTCAGCAATTGTTTCTATTGTTTCTTCTTCGCCACCAGAATTATCACCTATTACCTGATCTTCATTCATTTCTTCCTTTTTGTTGTCCACGCTTATTTCCATGGTTTCTTCTTCGACACCAGAATCATCATCGCTTCCATGAATTTTATTCGTTTCTTCCTCTTTGTTTTCAGCGCTTGTTTCCATTGTTTCTTCTTCGCCACCAGAATCACCATCAATTCCATAATCTTCACTCGTTTCTTCCTTTTTGTTTTCAGCACTTGTTTCCATTGTTTCTTTTTCGCCATCATAGCTATCAGCTATCGCATGATCTTCATTAATTTCTTCCTTTTTGTTGTCAGCGATTGTTTCTATTGTTTCTTCTTCGCCACCAGAATCACCACCAATTCCATAATCTTCATTCGTTTCTTCCTTTTTGTTGTCAGCACTTGTTGTTGTTGTTTCTTTTTCGCCACCAGAATTATCATCTAATACATGATCTTCATTCATTTCTTCGTTTTTGTGGTCAGCGTTTGTTTTCATTGTTTCTTCTTCGCCAACAGAATCAGCATCAATTTCATAATCTGCATTCATTTCTTCCTTTTTGTTTTCAGCATTTGTTTCCATTGTTTCTTCTTCGCCACCAGAATTATCATCTATTGCGTGATCTTCATTCATTTCTTCCTTTTTGTTGTCCGCGCTTATTTCCATTGTTTCTTCTTCGACACCAGACTCATCATCGCTTCCATGAATTTCATTCGTTTCTTCCTCTTTGTTTTCAGCACTTGTTTCCATTGTTTCTTCTTCGCCATCATAATTATCAGCTATCGCATGATCTTCATTAATTTCTTCCTTTTTATTGTCAGCGCCTGTTCCCGTTGTTTCTTCTTCGCCACCAGAATCACCATCAATTCCATAATCTTCATTCGTTTCTTCCTTTTTGTTGTCAGCGTTTATTTCCATCGTTTCTTCATCGCCACCAGAATCATCATCACTTCCATGATCTTCATTCGTTTCTTCTTTTTTGTTTTCAGCGCTTGTTTCCATTGTTTCTTCTTCGCCACCAGAATCACCATCAATTCCATAATCTTCACTCGTTTCTTCCTTTTTGTTTTCAGCACTTGTTTCCATTGTTTCTTTTTCGCCACCAGAATCATCATCAATTCCATAATCTTTATTCGCTTCTTCCTTTTTGTTGTCAGCGCTTTTTTCCATTGTTTCTTCTTCGCCACCAAAATCACCATCAATTCCATAATCTTCATTCGTTTCTTTCTTTTTGTTGTCAGCGTTTGTTTCCATTGTTTCTTCATCGCCACCAGAATCATCATCACTTCCATGATCTTCATACGTTTCTTCCTTTTTGTTTTCAGCACTTGTTTCCATTATTTCTTTTTCGCCACCAGAATCAACATCAATTTCATAATCTTCATTCATTTCTTTTTTTTTGTTTTCAGCGCTTGTTTCCATTGTTTCTTCTTCGCCACCAGAATCACCATCAATTCCATAATCTTCACTCGTTTCTTCCTTTTTGTTTTCAGCACTTGTTTCCATTGTTTCTTTTTCGCCATCATAACTATCAGCTATCGCATGATCTTCATTAATTTCTTCTTTTTTGTTGTCAGCGATTGTTTCCATTGTTTCTTCTTCGCCACCAGAATCACCATCAATTCCATAATCTTCATTCGTTTCTTCCTTTTTGTTGTCAGCACTTGTTTTCGTTGTTTCTTCTTCGCCACCAGAATTATCATCTAATACATGATCTTCATTGATTTCTTCCTTTTTGTTGTCAGCGCTTGTTTCCGTTGTTTCTTCTTCGCCACCAGAATCATCATCAATTTCATAATCTTCAATCGTTACTTCCTCTTTGTTTTCAGCGCTTGTTAGCAATGTTTTTTCTTTGCCACCAGAATTATGATCCATTTCATGATCTTCATTCATTTCTTCCTTTTTGTTGTCAGCGCTTGTTTCCATTGTTTCTTCTTCGCCACCAGAATCACCATCAATTCCATAATCTTCATTCGTTTCTTCCTTTTTGTTGTCAGCACTTGTGTTCATTGTTTCTTCATCGCCACCAGAATCATCATCACTTCCATGATCTTCATTCGTTTTTTCCTTTTCGTTTTCAGCACTTGTTTCCATTGTTTCTTCTTCGCCACCAGAATCATCAACAATTTCATAATCTTCATTTATTTCTTCCTTTCTGTTTTCAGCTCTCACGTCCATTGTTTCTTCTTCGCCACCAGAATTATCATCTATCACATGATCTTCATTCGTTTCTTCCTCTTTGTTTTTAGCACTTGTTTCCATTATTTCTTTTTCGCCACCAGAATCAGCATCAATTTCATAATCTTCATTCATTTCTTCCTTTTTGTTTTCAGCATTTGTTTCTATTGTTTCTTCTTCGCCACCAGAATTATCATCTATTACCTGATCTTCATTCATTTCTTCCTTTTTGTTGTCCGCGCTTATTTCCCTTGTTTCTTCTTCGACACCAGAATCATCATCGCTTCCATGAATTTCATTCGTTTCTTCCTCTTTGTTTTCAGCATTTGTTTCCATTGTTTCTTCTTCGCCACCAGACTCAGCATCAATTTCATAATCTTCACTCGTTTCTTCCTTTTTCTTTTCAGCATTTGTTTCCATTGTTTCTTCTTCGCCATCATAATTATCAGCTATCGCATGATCTTCATTAGTTTCTTCCTTTTTGTTGTCAGCGCTTGTTCCCGTTGTTTCTTCTTCGCCACCAGAATCGCCATCAATTCCATAGTCTTCATTCGTTTCTTCCTTTTTGTTGTCAGCGCTTGTTTCCGTTGTTTCTTCTTCGCCACCAAAATCATCATCAATTTCATAATCTTCATTCGTTTCTTCCTCTTTGTTTTCAGCGCTTGTTACCAATGTTTTTTCTTTGCCACCAGAATTATGATCTATTTCATAATCTTTATTCATTTCTTCCTTTTTGTTGTCAGCGCTTGTTTCCATTGTTTCTTCTTCGCCACCAGAATCACCATCAATTTCATAATCTTCATTCGTTTCTTCCTTTTTGTTGTCAGCGTTTGTTACTTCATCGCCACCAGAATCATCATTACTTCCATGATCTTCACTCGTTTCTTCCTTTTTGTTTTCAGCACTTGTTTCCATTGTTTCTTTTTCGCCATCATAACTATCAGCTATCGCATGATCTTCATTAATTTCTTCCTTTTTGTTGTCAGCGCTTGTTTCCATTGTTTCTTCTTCGCTACCAGAATCACCATCAATTCCATAATCTTTATTCGTTTCTTCCTTTTTGTTATCAGCGTTTGTTTCCATTGTTTCTTCATCGCCACCAGAATCATCATCACTTCCATGATCTTCACTCGTTTCTTCCTTTTTGTTTTCAGCACTTGTTTCCATTGTTTCTTTTTCGCCATCATAACTATCAGCTATCGCATGATCTTCATTAATTTCTTCCTTTTTGTTTTCAGCGCTTGTTACCAATGTTTTTTCTTTGCCACCAGAATTATGATCTATTTCATAATCTTTATTCATTTCTTCCTTTTTGTTGTCAGCGCTTGTTTCCATTGTTTCTTCTTCGCCACCAGAATCACCATCAATTTCATAATCTTCATTCATTTCTTCCTTTTTGTTGTCAGCGCTTGTTTCCACTGTTTCTTCTTCGCCACCAGAATCACCATCAATTCCATAATCTTCACTCGTTTCTTCCTTTTTGTTTTCAGCACTTGTTTCCATTGTTTCTTTTTCGCCATCATAACTATCAGCTATCGCATGATCTTCATTAATTTCTTCCTTTTTGTTGTCAGCGCTTGTTTCCATTGTTTCTTCTTCGCTACCAGAATCACCATCAATTCCATAATCTTTATTCGTTTCTTCCTTTTTGTTATCAGCGCTTGTTTCCATTGTTTCTTCTTCGCCACCAGAATCACCATCAATTCCATAATCTTCATTCGTTTCTTCCTTTTTGTTGTCAGCGTTTGTTTCCATTGTTTCTTCATCGCCACCAGAATCATCATCACTTCCATGATCTTCACTCGTTTCTTCCTTTTTGTTTTCAGCACTTGTTTCCATTGTTTCTTTTTCGCCATCATAACTATCAGCTATCGCATGATCTTCATTAATTTCTTCCTTTTTGTTGTCAGCGCTTGTTTCCATCGTTTCTTCTTCGCCACCAGAATCATCATCAATTTCATAATCTTCATTCATCTCTTCCTCTTTGTTTTCAGCGCTTGTTACCAATGTTTTTTCTTTGCCACCAGAATTATGATCTATTTCATGATCTTCATTCATTTCTTCCTTTTTGTTGTCAGCGCTTGTTTCCACTGTTTCTTCTTCGCCACCAGAATCACCATCAATTCCATAATCTTCACTCGTTTCTTCCTTTTTGTTTTCAGCACTTGTTTCCATTGTTTCTTTTTCGCCATCATAGCTATCAGCTATCGCATGATCTTCATTAATTTCTTCCTTTTTGTTGTCAGCGATTGTTTCTATTGTTTCTTCTTCGCCACCAGAATCACCACCAATTCCATAATCTTCATTCGTTTCTTCCTTTTTGTTGTCAGCACTTGTTGTTGTTGTTTCTTTTTCGGCTCCAGAATTATCATCTAATACATGATCTTCATTCATTTCTTCGTTTTTGTGGTCAGCGTTTGTTTTCATTGTTTCTTCTTCGCCACCAGAATCAGCATCAATTTCATAATCTGCATTCATTTCTTCCTTTTTGTTTTCAGCATTTGTTTCCATTGTTTCTTCTTCGCCACCAGAATTATCATCTATTGCGTGATCTTCATTCATTTCTTCCTTTTTGTTGTCCGCGCTTATTTCCATTGTTTCTTCTTCGACACCAGACTTATCATCGCTTCCATGAATTTCATTCGTTTCTTCCTCTTTGTTTTCAGCACTTGTTTCCATTGTTTCTTCTTCGCCATCATAATTATCAGCTATCGCATGATCTTCATTAATTTCTTCCTTTTTATTGTCAGCGCCTGTTCCCGTTGTTTCTTCTTCGCCACCAGAATCACCATCAATTCCATAATCTTCATTCGTTTCTTCCTTTTTGTTGTCAGCGTTTATTTCCATCGTTTCTTCATCGCCACCAGAATCATCATCACTTCCACGATCTTCATTCGTTTCTTCTTTTTTGTTTTCAGCGCTTGTTTCCATTGTTTCTTCTTCGCCATCATAATTATCAGCTATCGCATGATCTTCATTAATTTCTTCCTTTTTGTTGTCAGCGCTTGTTTCCATTGTTTCTTCTTCGCTACCAGAATCACCATCAATTCCATAATCTTTATTCGTTTCTTCCTTTTTGTTATCAGCGCTTGTTTCCATTGTTTCTTCTTCGCCACCAGAATCACCATCAATTCCATAATCTTCATTCGTTTCTTCCTTTTTGTTGTCAGCGTTTGTTTCCATTGTTTCTTCATCGCCACCAGAATCATCATCACTTCCATGATCTTCACTCGTTTCTTCTTTTTTGTTTTCAGCACTTGTTTCCATTGTTTCTTTTTCGCCATCATAACTATCAGCTATCGCATGATCTTCATTAATTTCTTCCTTTTTGTTGTCAGCGCTTGTTTCCATCGTTTCTTCTTCGCCACCAGAATCATCATCAATTTCATAATCTTCATTCATCTCTTCCTCTTTGTTTTCAGCGCTTGTTACCAATGTTTTTTCTTTGCCACCAGAATTATGATCTATTTCATGATCTTCATTCATTTCTTCCTTTTTGTTGTCAGCGCTTGTTTCCACTGTTTCTTCTTCGCCACCAGAATCACCATCAATTCCATAATCTTCACTCGTTTCTTCCTTTTTGTTTTCAGCACTTGTTTCCATTGTTTCTTTTTCGCCATCATAGCTATCAGCTATCGCATGATCTTCATTAATTTCTTCCTTTTTATTGTCAGCGCTTGTTCCCGTTGTTTCTTCTTCGCCACCAGAATCACCATCAATTCCATAATCCTCATTCGTTTCTTCTTTTTTGTTGTCAGCACTTGTGTTCATTGTTTCTTCATCGCCACCAGAATCATCATCACTTCTATGATCTTCATTCGTTTCTTCCTTTTTGTTTTCAGCACTTGTTTCCATTGTTTCTTCTTCGCCACCAGAATCATCATCAATTTCATAATCTTCATTCATTTCTTCCTTTTTGTTTTCAGCAATCGAGTCCATTGTTTCTTCTTCGCCACCAGAATTATCATCTATCACATGATCTTCATTCGTTTCTTCCTCTTTGTTTTCAGCACTTGTTTCCATTATTTCTTTTTCGCCACCAGAATAAGCATCAATTTCATAATCTTCATTCATTTCTTCCTTTTTGTTTTCAGCAATTGTTTCTATTGTTTCTTCTTCGCCACCAGAATTATCACCTATTACCTGATCTTCATTCATTTCTTCCTTTTTGTTGTCCACGCTTATTTCCATGGTTTCTTCTTCGACACCAGAATCATCATCGCTTCCATGAATTTTATTCGTTTCTTCCTCTTTGTTTTCAGCGCTTGTTTCCATTGTTTCTTCTTCGCCACCAGAATCACCATCAATTCCATAATCTTCACTCGTTTCTTCCTTTTTGTTTTCAGCACTTGTTTCCATTGTTTCTTTTTCGCCATCATAGCTATCAGCTATCGCATGATCTTCATTAATTTCTTCCTTTTTGTTGTCAGCGATTGTTTCTATTGTTTCTTCTTCGCCACCAGAATCACCACCAATTCCATAATCTTCATTCGTTTCTTCCTTTTTGTTGTCAGCACTTGTTGTTGTTGTTTCTTTTTCGCCACCAGAATTATCATCTAATACATGATCTTCATTCATTTCTTCGTTTTTGTGGTCAGCGTTTGTTTTCATTGTTTCTTCTTCGCCAACAGAATCAGCATCAATTTCATAATCTGCATTCATTTCTTCCTTTTTGTTTTCAGCATTTGTTTCCATTGTTTCTTCTTCGCCACCAGAATTATCATCTATTGCGTGATCTTCATTCATTTCTTCCTTTTTGTTGTCCGCGCTTATTTCCATTGTTTCTTCTTCGACACCAGACTCATCATCGCTTCCATGAATTTCATTCGTTTCTTCCTCTTTGTTTTCAGCACTTGTTTCCATTGTTTCTTCTTCGCCATCATAATTATCAGCTATCGCATGATCTTCATTAATTTCTTCCTTTTTATTGTCAGCGCCTGTTCCCGTTGTTTCTTCTTCGCCACCAGAATCACAATCAATTCCATAATCTTCATTCGTTTCTTCCTTTTTGTTGTCAGCGTTTATTTCCATCGTTTCTTCATCGCCACCAGAATCATCATCAATTCCATAATCTTCACTCGTTTCTTCCTTTTTGTTTTCAGCACTTGTTTCCATTGTTTCTTTTTCGCCACCAGAATCACCATCAATTCCATAATCTTTATTCGCTTCTTCCTTTTTGTTGTCAGCGCTTTTTTCCATTGTTTCTTCTTCGCCACCAAAATCACCATCAATTCCATAATCTTCATTCGTTTCTTCCTTTTTGTTGTCAGCGTTTGTTTCCATTGTTTCTTCATCGCCACCAGAATCATCATCACTTCCATGATCTTCATTCGTTTCTTCCTTTTTGTTTTCAGCACTTGTTTCCATTATTTCTTTTTCGCCACCAGAATCAACATCAATTTCATAATCTTCATTCATTTCTTTTTTTTTGTTTTCAGCGCTTGTTTCCATTCTTTCTTCTTCGCCACCAGAATCACCATCAATTCCATAATCTTCACTCGTTTCTTCCTTTTTGTTTTCAGCACTTGTTTCCATTGTTTCTTTTTCGCCATCATAACTATCAGCTATCGCATGATCTTCATTAATTTCTTCTTTTTTGTTGTCAGCGATTGTTTCCATTGTTTCTTCTTCGCCACCAGAATCACCATCAATTCCATAATCTTCATTCGTTTCTTCCTTTTTGTTGTCAGCACTTGTTTTCGTTGTTTCTTCTTCGCCACCAGAATTATCATCTAATACATGATCTTCATTCATTTCTTCCTTTTTGTTGTCAGCGCTTGTTTTCATTGTTTCTTCTTCGCCACCAGAATCATCATCAATTTCATAATCTTCATTCGTTTCTTCCTTTTTGTTGTCAGCGTTTTTTTTCTTTGTCTCTTCTTCGCCACCGGAACCATTATTAATTTTATAATCTTCATTCGTTTCTTCCTTTTTGTTGTCAGCGCTTGTTTCCGTTGTTTCTTCTTCGCCACCAGAATCATCATCAATTTCATAATCTTCAATCGTTTCTTCCTCTTTGTTTTCAGCGCTTGTTAGCAATGTTTTTTCTTTGCCACCAGAATTATGATCCATTTCATGATCTTCATTCATTTCTTCCTTTTTGTTGTCAGCGCTTGTTTCCATTGTTTCTTCTTCGCCACCAGAATCACCATCAATTCCATAATCTTCATTCGTTTCTTCCTTTTTGTTGTCAGCACTTGTGTTCATTGTTTCTTCATCGCCACCAGAATCATCATCACTTCCATGATCTTCATTCGTTTTTTCCTTTTCGTTTTCAGCACTTGTTTCCATTGTTTCTTCTTCGCCACCAGAATCATCAACAATTTCATAATCTTCATTTATTTCTTCCTTTCTGTTTTCAGCTCTCACGTCCATTGTTTCTTCTTCGCCACCAGAATTATCATCTATCACATGATCTTCATTCGTTTCTTCCTCTTTGTTTTTAGCACTTGTTTCCATTATTTCTTTTTCGCCACCAGAATCAGCATCAATTTCATAATCTTCATTCATTTCTTCCTTTTTGTTTTCAGCATTTGTTTCTATTGTTTCTTCTTCGCCACCAGAATTATCATCTATTACCTGATCTTCATTCATTTCTTCCTTTTTGTTGTCCGCGCTTATTTCCCTTGTTTCTTCTTCGACACCAGAATCATCATCGCTTCCATGAATTTCATTCGTTTCTTCCTCTTTGTTTTCAGCATTTGTTTCCATTGTTTCTTCTTCGCCACCAGACTCAGCATCAATTTCATAATCTTCACTCGTTTCTTCCTTATTCTTTTCAGCATTTGTTTCCATTGTTTCTTCTTCGCCATCATAATTATCAGCTATCGCATGATCTTCATTAGTTTCTTCCTTTTTGTTGTCAGCGCTTGTTCCCGTTGTTTCTTCTTCGCCACCAGAATCGCCATCAATTCCATAGTCTTCATTCGTTTCTTCCTTTTTGTTGTCAGCGCTTGTTTCCGTTGTTTCTTCTTCGCCACCAGAATCATCATCAATTTCATAATCTTCATTCGTTTCTTCCTCTTTGTTTTCAGCGCTTGTTACCAATGTTTTTTCTTTGCCACCAGAATTATGATCTATTTCATAATCTTTATTCATTTCTTCCTTTTTGTTGTCAGCGCTTGTTTCCATTGTTTCTTCTTCGCCACCAGAATCACCATCAATTTCATAATCTTCATTCGTTTCTTCCTTTTTGTTGTCAGCGTTTGTTTCCATTGTTACTTCATCGCCACCAGAATCATCATTACTTCCATGATCTTCACTCGTTTCTTCCTTTTTGTTTTCAGCACTTGTTTCCATTGTTTCTTTTTCGCCATCATAACTATCAGCTATCGCATGATCTTCATTAATTTCTTCCTTTTTGTTGTCAGCGCTTGTTTCCATTGTTTCTTCTTCGCTACCAGAATCACCATCAATTCCATAATCTTTATTCGTTTCTTCCTTTTTGTTATCAGCGCTTGTTTCCATTGTTTCTTCTTCGCCACCAGAATCACCATCAATTCCATAATCTTCATTCGTTTCTTCCTTTTTGTTGTCAGCGTTTGTTTCCATTGTTTCTTCATCGCCACCAGAATCATCATCACTTCCATGATCTTCACTCGTTTCTTCCTTTTTGTTTTCAGCACTTGTTTCCATTGTTTCTTTTTCGCCATCATAACTATCAGCTATCGCATGATCTTCATTAATTTCTTCCTTTTTGTTTTCAGCACTTGTTACCAATGTTTTTTCTTTGCCATCAGAATTATGATCTATTTCATAATCTTTATTCATTTCTTCCTTTTTGTTGTCAGCGCCTGTTCCCGTTGTTTCCTCTTCGCCACCAGAATCACCATCAATTTCATAATCTTCATTCATTTCTTCCTTTTTGTTGTCAGCGATTGTTTCCACTGTTTCTTCTTCGCCACCAGAATCACCATCAATTCCATAATCTTCACTCGTTTCTTCCTTTTTGTTTTCAGCACTTGTTTCCATTGTTTCTTTTTCGCCATCATAACTATCAGCTATCGCATGATCTTCATTAATTTCTTCCTTTTTGTTGTCAGCGCTTGTTTCCATTGTTTCTTCTTCGCTACCAGAATCACCATCAATTCCATAATCTTTATTCGTTTCTTCCTTTTTGTTATCAGCGCTTGTTTCCATTGTTTCTTCTTCGCCACCAGAATCACCATCAATTCCATAATCTTCATTCGTTTCTTCCTTTTTGTTGTCAGCGTTTGTTTCCATTGTTTCTTCATCGCCACCAGAATCATCATCACTTCCATGATCTTCACTCGTTTCTTCCTTTTTGTTTTCAGCACTTGTTTCCATTGTTTCTTTTTCGCCATCATAACTATCAGCTATCGCATGATCTTCATTAATTTCTTCCTTTTTGTTGTCAGCGCTTGTTTCCATCGTTTCTTCTTCGCCACCAGAATCATCATCAATTTCATAATCTTTATTCATCTCTTCCTCTTTGTTTTCAGCGCATGTTACCAATGTTTTTTCTTTGCCACCAGAATTATGATCTATTTCATGATCTTCATTCATTTCTTCCTTTTTGTTGTCAGCGCTTGTTTCCACTGTTTCTTCTTCGCCACCAGAATCACCATCAATTCCATAATCTTCACTCGTTTCTTCCTTTTTGTTTTCAGCACTTGTTTCCATTGTTTCTTTTTCGCCATCATAGCTATCAGCTATCGCATGATCTTCATTAATTTCTTCCTTTTTGTTGTCAGCGATTGTTTCTATTGTTTCTTCTTCGCCACCAGAATCACCACCAATTCCATAATCTTCATTCGTTTCTTCCTTTTTGTTGTCAGCACTTGTTGTTGTTGTTTCTTTTTCGGCTCCAGAATTATCATCTAATACATGATCTTCATTCATTTCTTCGTTTTTGTGGTCAGCGTTTGTTTTCATTGTTTCTTCTTCGCCACCAGAATCAGCATCAATTTCATAATCTGCATTCATTTCTTCCTTTTTGTTTTCAGCATTTGTTTCCATTGTTTCTTCTTCGCCACCAGAATTATCATCTATTGCGTGATCTTCATTCATTTCTTCCTTTTTGTTGTCCGCGCTTATTTCCATTGTTTCTTCTTCAACACCAGACTCATCATCGCTTCCATGAATTTCATTCGTTTCTTCCTCTTTGTTTTCAGCACTTGTTTCCATTGTTTCTTCTTCGCCATCATAATTATCAGCTATCGCATGATCTTCATTAATTTCTTCCTTTTTATTGTCAGCGCCTGTTCCCGTTGTTTCTTCTTCGCCACCAGAATCACCATCAATTCCATAATCTTCATTCGTTTCTTCCTTTTTGTTGTCAGCGTTTATTTCCATCGTTTCTTCATCGCCACCAGAATCATCATCACTTCCATGATCTTCATTCGTTTCTTCTTTTTTGTTTTCAGCGCTTGTTTCCATTGTTTCTTCTTCGCCATCATAATTATCAGCTATCGCATGATCTTCATTAATTTCTTCCTTTTTGTTGTCAGCGCTTGTTTCCATTGTTTCTTCTTCGCTACCAGAATCACCATCAATTCCATAATCTTTATTCGTTTCTTCCTTTTTGTTATCAGCGCTTGTTTCCATTGTTTCTTCTTCGCCACCAGAATCACCATCAATTCCATAATCTTCATTCGTTTCTTCCTTTTTGTTGTCAGCGTTTGTTTCCATTGTTTCTTCATCGCCACCAGAATCATCATCACTTCCATGATCTTCACTCGTTTCTTCCTTTTTGTTTTCAGCACTTGTTTCCATTGTTTCTTTTTCGCCATCATAACTATCAGCTATCGCATGATCTTCATTAATTTCTTCCTTTTTGTTGTCAGCGCTTGTTTCCATCGTTTCTTCTTCGCCACCAGAATCATCATCAATTTCATAATCTTTATTCATCTCTTCCTCTTTGTTTTCAGCGCTTGTTACCAATGTTTTTTCTTTGCCACCAGAATTATGATCTATTTCATGATCTTCATTCATTTCTTCCTTTTTGTTGTCAGCGCTTGTTTCCACTGTTTCTTCTTCGCCACCAGAATCACCATCAATTCCATAATCTTCACTCGTTTCTTCCTTTTTGTTTTCAGCACTTGTTTCCATTGTTTCTTTTTCGCCATCATAGCTATCAGCTATCGCATGATCTTCATTAATTTCTTCCTTTTTGTTGTCAGCGATTGTTTCTATTGTTTCTTCTTCGCCACCAGAATCACCACCAATTCCATAATCTTCATTCGTTTCTTCCTTTTTGTTGTCAGCACTTGTTGTTGTTGTTTCTTTTTCGGCTCCAGAATTATCATCTAATACATGATCTTCATTCATTTCTTCGTTTTTGTGGTCAGCGTTTGTTTTCATTGTTTCTTCTTCGCCACCAGAATCAGCATCAATTTCATAATCTGCATTCATTTCTTCCTTTTTGTTTTCAGCATTTGTTTCCATTGTTTCTTCTTCGCCACCAGAATTATCATCTATTGCGTGATCTTCATTCATTTCTTCCTTTTTGTTGTCCGCGCTTATTTCCATTGTTTCTTCTTCGACACCAGACTCATCATCGCTTCCATGAATTTCATTCGTTTCTTCCTCTTTATTTTCAGCACTTGTTTCCATTGTTTCTTCTTCGCCATCATAATTATCAGCTATCGCATGATCTTCATTAATTTCTTCCTTTTTATTGTCAGCGCCTGTTCCCGTTGTTTCTTCTCCGCCACCAGAATCACCATCAATTCCATAATCTTCATTCGTTTCTTCCTTTTTGTTGTCAGCGTTTATTTCCATCGTTTCTTCATCGCCACCAGAATCATCATCACTTCCATGATCTTCATTCGTTTCTTCTTTTTTGTTTTCAGCGCTTGTTTCCATTGTTTCTTCTTCGCCACCAGAATCACCATCAATTGCATAATCTTCACTCGTTTCTTCCTTTTTGTTTTCAGCACTTGTTTCCATTGTTTCTTCTTCGCCACCAGAATCACCATTAATTCCATAATCTTTATTCGTTTCTTCCTTTTTGTTGTCAGCGCTTTTTTCCATTGTTTCTTCTTCGCCACCAAAATCACCATCAATTCCATAATCTTCATTCGTTTCTTCCTTTTTGTTTTCAGCACTTGTTTCCATTGTTTCTTTTTCGCCATCATAACTATCAGCTATCGCATGATCTTCATTAATTTCTTCTTTTTTGTTGTCAGCGATTGTTTCCATTGTTTCTTCTTCGCCACCAGAATCACCATCAATTCCATAATCTTCATTCGTTTCTTCCTTTTTGTTGTCAGCACTTGTTTTCGTTGTTTCTTCTTCGCCACCAGAATTATCATCTAATACATGATCTTCATTCATTTCTGCCTTTTTGTTGTCAGCGCTTGTTTTCATTGTTTCTTTTTCGCCACCAGAATCATCATCAATTTCATAATCTTCATTCGTTTCTTCCTTTTTGTTGTCAGCGTTTTTTTTCTTTGTCTCTTCTTCGCCACCGGAACCATTATTAATTTTATAATCTTCATTCGTTTCTTCCTTTTTGTTGTCAGCGCTTGTTTCCGTTGTTTCTTCTTCGCCACCAGAATCATCATCAATTTCATAATCTTCAATCGTTTCTTCCTCTTTGTTTTCAGCGCTTGTTAGCAATGTTTTTTCTTTGCCACCAGAATTATGATCCATTTCATGATCTTCATTCATTTCTTCCTTTTTGTTGTCAGCGCTTGTTTCCATTGTTTCTTCTTCGCCACCAGAATCACCATCAATTCCATAATCTTCATTCGTTTCTTCCTTTTTGTTGTCAGCACTTGTGTTCATTGTTTCTTCATCGCCACCAGAATCATCATCACTTCCATGATCTTCATTCGTTTCTTCCTTTTTGTTTTCAGCACTTGTTTCCATTGTTTCTTCTTCGCCACCAGAATCATCAACAATTTCATAATCTTCATTTATTTCTTCCTTTCTGTTTTCAGCTCTCACGTCCATTGTTTCTTCTTCGCCACCAGAATTATCATCTATCACATGATCTTCATTCGTTTCTTCCTCTTTGTTTTTAGCACTTGTTTCCATTATTTCTTTTTCGCCACCAGAATCAGCATCAATTTCATAATCTTCATTCATTTCTTCCTTTCTGTTTTCAGCATTTGTTTCCATTGTTTCTTCTTCGCCACCAGAATTATCATCTATTACCTGATCTTCATTCATTTCTTCCTTTTTGTTGTCCGCGCTTATTTCCCTTGTTTCTTCTTCGACATCAGAATCATCATCGCTTCCATGAATTTCATTCGTTTCTTCCTCTTTGTTTTCAGCATTTGTTTCCATTGTTTCTTCTTCGCCACCAGACTCAGCATCAATTTCATAATCTTCACTCGTTTCTTCCTTTTTCTTTTCAGCATTTGTTTCCATTGTTTCTTCTTCGCCATCATAATTATCAGCTATCGCATGATCTTCATTAGTTTCTTCCTTTTTGTTGTCAGCGCTTGTTCCCGTTGTTTCTTCTTCGCCACCAGAATCACCATCAATTCCATAGTCTTCATTCGTTTCTTCCTTTTTGTTGTCAGCGCTTGTTTCCGTTGTTTCTTCTTCGCCACCAGAATCATCATCAATTTCATAATCTTCATTCGTTTCTTCCTCTTTGTTTTCAGCGCTTGTTACCAATGTTTTTTCTTTGCCACCAGAATTATGATCTATTTCATAATCTTTATTCATTTCTTCCTTTTTGTTGTCAGCGCTTGTTTCAATTGTTTCTTCTTCGCCACCAGAATCACCATCAATTTCATAATCTTCATTCGTTTCTTCCTTTTTGTTGTCAGCGTTTGTTTCCATTGTTACTTCATCGCCACCAGAATCATCATTACTTCCATGATCTTCACTCGTTTCTTCCTTTTTGTTTTCAGCACTTGTTTCCATTGTTTCTTTTTCGCCACCAGAATCATCATCAATTTCATAATCTTCATTCATTTCTTCCTTTTTGTTTTCAGCATTTGTTTCCATTGTTTCTTCTTCGCCACCAGAATTATCATCTATTACGTGATCTTCATTCGTTTCTTCCTTTTTGTTGTCCGCGCTTATTTCCATTGTTTCTTCTTCGACACCAGAATCATCATCACTTCCATGATCTTCATTCGTTTCTTCCTTTTTGTTTTCAGCACTCGTGTCCATTGTTTCTTCTTCGCCACCAGAATTATCATCTATCACATGATCTTCATTCGTTTCTTCCTCTTTGTTTTCAGCACTTGTTTCCATTATTTCTTTTTCACCACCAGATTCAGCATCAATTTCATAATCTTCATTCATTTCTTCCTTTTTGTTTTCAGCATTTGTTTCGATTGTTTCTTCTTCGCCACCAGAATTATCATCTATCACATGATCTTCATTAATTTCTTCATTTTTGTTTTCAGTTGTTTCCGTAGTTTCTTCTTCGCCACCGCTACCACCACCACCACCATCATCCTCATCTTTTTCATAACCTTCATCAATTTCTTCCTTCATATTTTCAGCACTTTTTTCCATTGTTTCTACTTCATTAGCAGGTTCATCGTCTTGGTTTTGATTTTTATCTTTCCCGTCCTCGTCACCATCTTCATTATCTTCATTGATTTCATTCTTTATAATTTGAGCGCTTGTTTCCATTAATTCATCTGATTCATATGCAAACATGTGATCAGTTTGCTCATCTGGGCTGTCATACTCTAGTTCTTCTGAATGACATTGTTTTGTTAAGGTGAACAAAATTAAAGTAAAAATTACAAACAGTTTAAAGTAGCCTTTCGCCATGTTACTCTAACAAAGTGTTTGTTATTTCTGAAATTCTATCTTTTATATTATCAAAAAAAAGACAAGGTAATTAAGAAAATTCGTATTCAGTTTGGCGTAAAACTGTTTCGATAACCTGCTTGTGCATTAAATATCTGATTTGATATGGTAAATATATTTGTGTATAATTTAAATGCACGGAGGGATATTAAGTACAGTATAGCGTTGAGCTTACTCAGCCTTTTTGTACTAATTTAGTTTTTCCATTAATTTTTAGGGCTTGATATGTGCATAGCAAAACATTGTTAGCATCTTTTCGCATTTCTTAAAAGATATTGTTTTACTTTTTACCACAGTGCAGTTCTCGAAGTTAACTTCCTCGCCCATGTCTAAACCAATCCAAAAATTAATTATTAGTTTTTTCCCCAAAAAACGTAAAACATCCATTAAAAAAAAAAAAAAACTGTTCTGCAACTTCTGAAGAGATAAAGTCTGAAACTTTAGCTTGCACCGAAAATATCATTTTAGTAGTCCTTGAATACGACTCTCACTGTGAGAACTTTTTACACGTCAACAACTATTTTGATAAATAGCGATAGTAAAAAATCGATGTTAATCACAGTATACAAATAGCTTTTTCATATGAAATTAGATGATTAATGCATAAGCAGATGCTTAAAAAGTATTAAATAAAACTGAATAACAATGATTAATGCATAAGCAGATGCTTAAAAAAATAAATTAAAGTGCACACTTATACAATCTATCCGGCTTTTTGTCTGATGTAGACAGATAGTAAAACAATAACGCCCGACTCAATATAACCAGAAATTTTTTAAGGGGGATCCACTCCTACTTATAGCGCCCACTTTTTGATTGATGGATGTGACAACAATGTAGTCACTTGGTCTAAATTTAAAATCTTTAACTCTGTTACCGTTCTTAAGAAATGTAAAATTCAATACTTACCATGACTGATGATTTTGATTAGCCACACAGGTTTTTGAAACGAATTCAGAAATTGCTACTATTGGTGTTTTCAAAGTACTCATGTAATAATCATTACTAACAATATAGGAAATACTACGCCCACTTGTCAAATTCCTCTTATTTTTTTCACTGATTTACCATAAAGTCGTTTAAATAAAATTCAGAAACTTCCACTAATATCATTCTAATGATATATGATAGATGCCACGCCCACCTATCCAGTTTTATCCACTTTTTGACTGATGATTTTTATCAACCGCGAAACTTTAAATGTTTCAATAAATACAGTCAGAGACTAAAGTTTAAATACAGATGCCAAATTAAGAGCTTTAAGAAAAGTAACCATTTCACAAAATTTTTTTGTATGCAGTTTTATTTGTTACCATGTAGGATGAACAACAAAAACAATTTTTTTTACTACATTGCAAACATAACGGTAAATATTAATAAAACGAAAATAAGCATGGGGCAAAAGAATATAAATTAAATACACTTTGAATTATTATGATTATCCTTCGATTTTTTCAGGATTTGCTACTATTACACTCGATACTCACGGTTAATATTGATTAGCAGTTAAAACATCATTTTAGTTGAGTTTTTGTTGTTGCAAACGATGGGCAAAGGAAAAAAAATTAATGCAATAGTAAAATGGAAATTGATTAAAGAAATATCAGTCTCAAGAGTTCAGAACATCATAAGAATATAAAAAAAAAAATTCAGTAGAAAGTACGCCTAGAAGCGAGAGTCCAAAAAGGCTTTGTAATCGAAATGTTGGCCATATCCTCAGAGAAGCACGTAAAAGCCCAAGATCAAGCGACCCAAAATGAACTCGTGATATCGCTTATACTTTATTCATTCAAAAACTCTATAATAAATATTACGGGAGCATGGAATCTTGGAAAGCTGTTTTTTCCATAGATGAATGTAAATTAAAGTTATTTTTAAAGTGTTGTTGTGTACAAGTTTAATGGAAATTTAGTTCTAACTGTGATAGCAATGTGGTAGCAATGTGATTGCTGGGAAAGCTATGTGGTACCTATAGTTGAGAATATTGCCTTTATGGATAGTGTAATATTATTCCGTATAATTATTCCGTTACCCCATTTGCTAAATGGATCTTTCAACAGTACAACGATACAAAGCATATCGCAAACTCTGTTAACGAATGGCTGCTCAAACATTTTAAGCGGTATCATTTATAAGCCTTCTCAAATTATCAGACTTAAACCCTATCGCGTATATTTGGAATTTAATGGGAAACAATACAATTACAAGCAAGATTCACTAAAAGAGCATCTCGAGAAAGTCTGGTCCGAAATATCGGTGTTTCAAAAACTGAAAGATTTGTTGCTTCTATGCCTCAAGGTCCACAAGCACTCATAGGGAGCCAGGGAGGCCCCAACAAATATTACATTGATATTTTGTTATCCATTGCTTAGAAATATTAATGCCTATTTCAAAATCTATTTAAACTTTTATGCCGTAAATTTTTTTTATTTATGAAAACTACCGTTATACTTGCGATGAAGTAAATATTTTTTGTTTTGGTTTTAACTTATTTATGAAGGTTATTAAAAATATATACTTACAATTTTAGTAATACGTTTAGTTTTCTTAAAACTCAAAATTTTTAAGATGTATTTAAACTTTAGCCTCTCACTGCGATATTATACTAATCTACCAGATCGCGGGCCGTGGGTTTGATTCCCACTAAAGGTTCTGGTCATCATTTCGAACATTATTGTCATAGTTAGAACATTTCTTATAGTCAGAATATATTTATTTAATTGAACCTTTAGGTTCATAGCAATACACTAATGCTGCAGTCGCAGTACAAATGACGAGGATATAATTTCAAATTTGTGTTTGTACTATTTAAGGTTCAGAATTTTCTTGTCTAAAACAACCTCCAAAAGAATACAAAATTACAAAAAAGATATATAAGTGCTTTCCATTTCAAAAGGTATCTTAATGCATGCGAGTACATACACTCAATCCAATATTGATAGAAAAAATTGAAAATAAAAGAAAATATTTAAAAAATTTGGCCAATAATAATACAAATGAAACACAGGTCTCTCGTACGCTGTTTCATTCAATCATCATCACTAACATCGTCATTATCATCCTTGTCATTTTTATCGTTTACATTTGTAGCAAAAGACCATAAGAAGTGGGCTCTTTTTGAACACTTGAATGATTCACAAAAAAATAAAACGATGTTCAAACAAAATGAAATCGTTTTTCTTTTTATATTAAAATGAAATGAATGTAAAGACAGAAACACAGAATATTTATAAAAAAAGCATTTTATAAAGTCTTCTTTCAAAAGATATTAAAAATATTAAAAAAAAGAGAATGCAATTACACAAAAAATATGAAAAAAGAAAAGTGTGAGAAATTAAAAATATAATACACGAGTGTACTTTGCAAAAGAACTCACTGACTACCGGTATTAAGTGCTATTAAATGCTTTACAATTCTTTGCTACGCCCTACCATTTCCCTGCACTTTGCCCCTTACCTATTTGGTTGTCAATGATTGAAGTCGAAAATTAACATTTCTATGAACACAGGGCTTTTGTTGTGCGTGTAAACGGTCACATGAAAGAAAAGATTTCTCTACGCGCCAAATGGAATAAATTTAACCCTTTAAGAGTTGGGGTAAATGAAGAGTGGAATAATAATATAATATATAAATACCGAAATAACTGAATATTCAATTTCGAAAAGGGCACATTTAGCACATTTTGGTAAATGCGTTTGTTCGTATCAAGGAGTCCCAAACATCACTAGCATTCTTTCTATTTTAGCCAACATGTCACAACTCTAAGATATGTGCCCTTTTCGAAATTATTGTTTTTTTTGTTTAACTCGCAAAGCCGTTATTTTTCTTCTTCTTTCTTATCAAGCTTATAGAGACAAAGTACCTATTAATTATCTGAATATGGCAGATATTGTAAAAACTCAAGCAAAGTACGAGTATACCGACAGAATTTACAGAATTTTATGACGAAATACTGCAATAGCCAACTACAAATGAAAAAGAGCCTCCTGAAGATTTTTTTGATAAAAGTATGGTATTTATCTTTAGTATTGCCTGTAATAACATTTTCTGCAAATTAATATTTGTTGTTAAGTTTTATATATTCGATATCATAAATATCGAAAAGAGAACATCTCATTAACTGTAAATATATATAATAAAGTCAATATACAAATATTTCTGTAATTTTCGGTTACAAATTAGCCCCAAAATAGATACTTGTAGTGGGTAAAAATTTTTTTTAACTATTATACTTGATTAACAAATAATTCATTTTTTTCATTTCCTCTGAACTTTAAATATACGGACATGTGCCCTTTTCGAAATTGCACATGCAACTAAAGAAGACAATTTTTTTATTTTTTTGTAATTTAGTGTTGATTTATTTATCTAATCAAAGCAATAGAGACCAAATTTAAAAAATTCAGAAAGATATAAATGATTTTACATCTATAACTATTTTGTTTTCTAAATTATTTTTAAAAACAATGAAACTTAATAGGTATAATAGTAATAATCAATAATAACATTATTACATATTATGTCATATGTATTCACTCATACTTCCCTTAAAATCAATTATTTATTCATAAGCTGTAACAACACTATTAACAAACAAACAAAAGAAGTTGCCATATCATTTTAACCTTAAAATAAAACACAAATTGTAAACATCAAAGGTTTTATTACAACATTTCATCTCTCTTCACACTCATTCCATTAAAATGCTATTATAATTCCGCTTCTCATCACCACTTTGTAATTCTATTTAATGATGTTTGTTGTTATTTAATGGTCATGAAAACAGCATTAACAAGCATAAACCGCACGTTTATATATATGTATATAATATATATATATATATATATAAACAAAACAAAAATCACCGCAAAATTTAAACAAACAAACCAGCCAAAAAACGGTATAAACAACAGCAGCAACAACAAAAACAATGTTGTCATCAACACCACAGCCTGCAATTGTAACAAGTTTTTCTTTTGCTTAACACAAATAAACAGACAGAAGAGGAAAAATACAAAAAATAAAAATAAAAATATACAAATGCATACAAAAACACTTGAGTAAAATAATAATTCATGTCTCAAGTGTTGTTGAAAAGGAGTTTTATTTTACTTCTTTCTCTCTCTCTCTCTCTGCTTTTTTTCATTCTTTTGGATATCTTTGTAATGTTTATTACATCACTTGGTGTTTATAGATAGGCATTCATGCAATAGCAAAGAGTTGAATAAAAAATAAAATAAAAAACAGTTACGGTGTTTTTAAAATTCTATTAAAATTACAGACATAAACATACACGTACAAGTAAACGACATACACGCCATATACAAATAAACTGTTATTTAAATTGTAATTTTCTTTTAACGCTTTCTATCCATCTTTCTTTCTTCACAAACCAGCCAGAGTCAGACGAACAATGTTTAAATGATGCACTAATACACAACAAAGAAAAACAAAACACAAAGAGAAAATTATATTTTTTTCCCTATATTCTAATGAGATTTACCGTTAGTTTTTATAAAAATTCATAATTAATGCTTCAATCAAAAGTCCATTACGCATAACATAAACACAAATGAAAAAAGAAAAATATACAAATAAAAAAAAAAAAAACAAACAAAATAAAAGAGAATTCACTAAAGCGTAGCCATATTTGTAAACAGCAGAAAATGGTCATATATAATTATCATTATTACATTCATACATACGTATACAGTTGTTGCTTACAATCAAACTACAACAACAACTTTCATTTCTCTTTGTACCTACTCCACCCTCATCAACCCAATTATGATCATAGTAAACTGACTGTGTGTGTGGTAGTGAAAATGTATTGCGTTCTTTTTACTTATGCATTAAAACTTAAGTAATATAAACAAAAGTCGCAATTACTACAACAATTTCAGAGAGATAGTAAGAGAATTAGAGTGGGAGTAGAACAGGCAGATATAAAAAAGATTGAGAAAAAACAAAAGTAATAAACCCAAATATTAAAATAAAAACAGTCATTTTTGCCAAGTTTAATGCCAATGGCAGAAGTGTAAAGGAATTTTTACATGAAAAAAATAACAGTTTTAACAATAATTAAATATAAAGTGAGTATTTTAGTTTCTCAGTTACACACCCAATTTTAATTTGTTTTTATGTTTCTTTTCGATAAATTTATGCAAATTCCAATAAACAATAGGTATAAAGCTTCCAAATAATGGAAATTTATTTTAAAGCCTTACATGACCACTATACAAACGAAATCTTTGCATCTGATATACAAATACCTAGGTTATGTTAGGTTTTCTTTTCTTTCTTTTGAGTCCAGCACTCAGGGTGTGGCCCCTACTCATGCATGCAGTGCATTGTGCTGATACTAAGAAAATAGGTTATGGTTTGATTTAAATTTATCTATGTCGTACGTGCAAGGAAAACTTTCAAGGAAAGATCGTTCCGCAGACGAACGGTTCGGCGAAAAAAATAATTCTCTTTATAATGCATTGTGTGATTCATTGGACAATCAACCACAAAGGAATGCGCTCTACGAGAAAATGAGTACTATGTGAAAATATGTGATTATTAGTACCGATAGAACAATAAGACACACGCCACGCTGCGACGATGCTGTAACGAATCGGTAGATTTGGCTACCCTACCTACCCAAGATTTGGCTAATGAATATCTTATCCCTCTCCAGTACGCGGTCGAGAAGCCACAAAATAGACTTTGAAGCACCGGCCCATACACAAGAAAGGTATGTAATGAATAACAAATGTTGCTGTCATCTGCAAAAAATAGATAGGATTAGAAGAAGAAATTAATTAAGAAATATTAGAAATAGAGTGGGAGAAAGAACAGTTTCTGGTGGGACCCTTCGTTTTATCCCGAACTCGTACGCCACCATCTATAACAATGACTACCGACAGCAAAAGCAATGTTTCGAAATTAGAGCTTGATGCTAAACTCTATCAAACGCCTTAGAGATATTCAAAGCCACAACCTTAATCTCGTCAAAACCACAAATGGACCTGTTACACTTCTCCGATAGCAACGCCAGCAGGTCATAGTAGAACGACCCTTGCAGAAACCGTACTGACAATCGCTTAGCAATTATTTGGACTCCAAATACCTCCATAACTTCAGAGAGTACGGAGCAAACTGTTATTAGGTGGTAGTTTTTAGGGTTACTAACCTCAACCTTTTTAAGGCCCTACATTAGCAACCTTTCAACAAAATGAAAAAAAAACCGGCGTGATATGACGCATTGAAAATGTGAGCTAATGGACACGGAAACGTCGAAGAGCTCTACTTCATGGCTAATGCGTGACTTGTTTACGTTGAAATTTGCAAGAACCCTTCTTACAGCATGGACTCGGAAGAATATACTGGGCATAGTTACTGAAACTCTTTCAAGTTCCGAAGTAAGAATTACTTGAGAGCATTCCAGCCTATCAATCGTGTTTGTAATTGCTAGATCATTCTTCATAAGAACAGGAACCGAATTAGTGCTGTTTCTTTGCCTTTTTACGAACGACGAAAATTTTTCATTTCCCCGCGGAAAAGTTAGAACTTTAGCATGAAGGCGCTGCTCGTATAGAGCCTTTTCGCATCAAAGTACTGCGGCAGATGAAGATTTCGCCTGTTTGCGTAGTGAATCAGTAAGGTTGTCTGGGTAGCCCGCAATTTGCGAGTTTACTCGGAGTCCCTATGGCGTATTGTGCTACACTTTAAAGGACAAATCCATGAAAGAGGCCGAAAAGCCTGATATGCGAGAGTCTCAACGATTCTCACCAGAGATCAGCAGTGAATCGCTTTTTCGCTACTCATACTCACTTATTAATTTATAAGAAAATATAAATATAAGAGAGTACATATCATTCAAATTCAACTACTTTGATTCACTCATACTCACAATAACGTTTTTGCAAAGTATAAATAGCAATGAGTATAAATCAGTCGTCGTACTCATACTCATAGCATTCATAAATCACATCAGAAAATACTTATAATGCTATGTTCGCATGAGACAAAAGAGAAATAAAAAATGAAAAGTATCGCAGCAAATACACAACCTCATGAGTATTTGAACGTTGGTATTCGAACCAAACTAGCTAGTTTTGCATCGTTTATACACAATGAGTTAAGCAGAGTTTTATAAGCTTTAGATAATGAATGCGTATGAGTAATCACTTTTCAAAGTTCTAATCTCCACCTAAAAAAATCGTATTTCAGTTGCCTCACATGAGCCTACCAATAACCCTGACGAAGTCAATCAACTTCGATAGTGACACATCTCTAAGACCATCCAGGAAGTGACATGCATCCAGGCGCCTTAGTCTAAGCACCCATAGAGCAGGACAGTCACAGAGAAAGTGTTGTTCCGTTTTCTCTTCCTCCCTAGTAGCGAAATCGTCAGCAATATCATTTCCTCGGATGC
Source organism: Wohlfahrtia magnifica (assembly GCA_023159175.1). NCBI lineage: Eukaryota > Metazoa > Arthropoda > Insecta > Diptera > Sarcophagidae > Wohlfahrtia > Wohlfahrtia magnifica. The sequence goes on from JAKWBJ010000054.1 coordinate 27,463, forward strand.
TCACATGACCCGGAACACATGTTAGTTCAACATTATGTTGCTCCAGTCGGCCCAGTGAGCGAATGCAGCTGAGAAGGCATTTCGATTTTACCACCTAAGTGTAGAAAGAACAGATTTCAGCGAGACTGTCCATGTAGATTCTAATAGGCCTCGAGATTCAACTACCTATGTAACTTAAAAATTAATTTTTCCATTTTTATTATTACTAAGAAACCATTCCTTTGCATTGTCCATTCATATCAATATCCCCAGTGTTCTATATTAAAGTTACGCGCCTTAAAAAACCTGCAACTCATCATATTCTTTACACGATTTTTTAACTCATTTAATTTGTTTTTTTTTTTTTTTTGTTGATTCCTTTATACATATTCTTCAATACTTTTTGTTTGATTTTATTATAATTATTTTTGTTTTTGTTAATGAAGTTTCGTTGTTAAACATTTTTTTTATATACACAGCAGGCAGTTAATTTCGTTCACTTCATACTTTCAAGTTTATTAGCATTTTTTTCTTATATTTTTAAAATAATAAATACCTAAAAACAACAACAAAAAGAACTTTTATTTATAGATCATCGCATTTGAAGTGAACGTTTGTTTACAAACAGGTTGACTTATTTATTTATTTATGATCATTTAATGCGTGTTAAGTTGTCAGCACTGTTTGCATTGTATTGGCAATTGCTGGAGAGTTAAGCAGAGAAAGAGAGAGATAATCGATGAGTGTAAATAAATATTTTTTTAATTGTAATAACGTAAAAATATTGTAAATAAAAGAGAAATATAGATATTTTATATTTAAATTACTAAAGTGAATTGGCCAAGTAGGAAGAACTAACCACACTTGACGTTTTGATCACGTTACTTTTACGTCCCTACGTTACTTCTAGACTAATTTGGCCTTCGGGGTTTAGGCTTTTTCTCCTTATTAAAAAAGGTGTGGTAAAAATTAGAAACCTTTGGGCCAAGCTTAACTACCATAGGGTAAACGTAGCCTAGACTGTGCAGATATGTTTTATGAGCCAACTTAAGATTTTGGAGTAGAAGGACCTACTTTTGTGAGAGAAATTTTGGGAAATGTTAGTGTCCTAGAACTTATATTCTATGTTGGATGTATACTACAATAATGAGATCTAATTTTGGTAGAACTAAGGTTTTTTGGGGTCTCTTCGATATTTTTTCGGCCAATTTAAAACTCTAAGAGTAGTTAATACATTGTCAACGTGCACACGGTGCCTTAAACGCCATAAATTAAATTTTTAATGCTCTTACAATAGACGGAAGATTAAAATGTATAGGAATCTACTCAACCCTTGGATCTTCAAATTTGTAGGGCTTTTTTTCAAGCTTTTATACAGAGTAGAATGCTTTGTTTCGTTGTTCTCCCGGTAGATAAAAAAAAAGGCTATTGCTGCCCAATAAGAGTGCGCTCAGAGTACTTAGAGTGCTCAGAGGTCTTAGATACCCTCAGTGTATTTTGGGACGAGACATCTTAAACCGTACTTTGAGCTTCCATCTGATATGGTGAACTTATGGGGCTGTATAAAAGATCTTTTTCATCGCGGTATGTGGCCGTGACCAACATAACTAAGATTTGGAAAGCATGGTTGACATTCAATGCTTAAGCTCCAGAACGGTTCAAAATAATGTATCTGGGAGACTAGCCATGCCAAAACGTCACGAGCATTGCTTAGAATGCTTGCGTAAGCCAATTAGAGTAATTGGGCGAAGCCGTCTATGACAAACTATCGTTTTGATCTAACCTAGATGTCGTATTCTCTTTAAAGCATTTCCTGCAAGATTGTCATTCTAATAAAGAAGGTACCTGCATCATACATATGTATGTACATATGTTTGTGTATTCAAATTTATTACAAAATTTGTTGTGACAAACAACAACCCACATAAATACAAGGAGTACTTGTATTCCATTTGACTCCAATTCATTAAAAACTATTATTAATTTATTTTACATATTTAGTTTTTGTACCTTTTGAATTATGCAAATTGTTTTTATTTTATTTTTGTTGTAATTGTTGAGAGTAAAACTTAACCTTAACACATATTTCAATTATACCGAATAAGCCGACTCCGTCCAATATCTAACGATATTATAAGTACTCGTCGTTATCATCGTACTATAAACGTGTTCGTTCAATTACAATTTCGTATGCAATTTGAATCGAAATTCAAAATGCTATTAAATTTTATTAATCATATAGTTCAACACAACACAGGTATATAATTCATTGCATATGTCACATTTTAATTATTAATTTGTAGCAGTATTAGAATAATTAGTAACAGAGAGTACAAATAGTATAATTGTGTGTACGATGTATGACAATGTCAAATTTTCTAACATACTTACGTTCGAGTAATAAGTCTAGTGGATTAGTACATTAATAAATAAATTTCGAAAGTATGTAAAAAATCAAGGTCAACCGGAAAATGATATTTATTCATGCATGAAAAGTGAAAATAATTTATAACAATTCTCTCTCAAATAATTAATCAATAAAAACAAATTAATTTAGCAATTAATAAAACGAATGGTTACTGGTCGATCTGATGTTTAAAAAAAATATATAAAAAAAATTAAATGAAGTCTGAGTAAACTACTGATCCGTTAAATTTTTCTGTATTCATTAGAACAACCAATAAAAATATATTTCCTTAATGGTGACAGAAAGACACATACAAAAGACTAAACTAGTCGCTCTCCTAAAATCAGGCTGATATAAACTGTCTGGGGTCCCCCTAAGAACCAACCAGTAGTTAAAATCTTGAAAGAAAACTGTATTTTAGCCTCTGTCCCTAAAGAGCGGGGCGTTCACATATAAGGTGTTATACCCATTTTGCTTCATATAAACATTATTTATTAATATTAGTTTGTTCTGGCACTATATCATGAGATCTATTGTGCTCCTTCCGGCCTATAGTCTGTTCAGCAGATCTGCTGCCTTCCTAATGAACACCAGCAGATCTGAAACCATAATGGTGGATATGTTACCCAGTGAGACCCTATGTCTACCTAAATATTTCCATCTAAACCTACCGCTATCTCTGATGCCTCTGAGCACAGTCTATAAAAACATCCACATCTTAGTTCACAGTGGCCCGTAAGAAACTTCGTTAGGAATTTTGAGTCCGGCCTGCAATATTTGAGAACATCAGAACGACGCCCAAATTGCAGGCTGATAACCAACAATACAGGGATTATAAAAAGCCAAATCGAATTAATTCTAAAGGGTAAGCGTCTTGATGTTCCTTTTCGCCAGAGTAGGTTAGAGCAACATAGATATTTTACAAGTAGTGTTATTAGACCATATCAGCTCTATCTTCTACAATGCGCATTTATCTATCGAATGCGCTATTGCCACCAATTAGGTGTGAATGTCTGTGAATGCGTAACCAAACATTAATCAGTACAAAAAATTAATTGTTAAGTACAGTTTCCGGTAATTGGTGTAGACTTTTGATCACATTTTATGTGTGACCAGCCAAAAAGGGGATTTGAGCTAAATAACACTGGAAAATCTAATGGCCAAATGGTAAAAAAAAGGTACTTTGTAGTAATTGTTTTTGAAATCTAAGTCGGAAGCAGAGGCGTTAGACTCGGCGTAGAGTTAGAAAGTTCTCAACTTTTGTAGTAATCCCTAACACAGATAGAGTATTTCAAAATTGTGTATTTTATATTATGGAGCCGAAGGGAGAACACCGTGCTTTATATCCAACCACTTGTGTTGTTCTAGAGCTACGCCAACAGACAAGCAATTTTTATGGTTTAAAGCTATTGTTCACGTTATAGCCGGAATAAAGACGTACACATTTGGTCAAGTCACTAAAATTTGGACAAGATGTTTAACCCTTGGAGCGCAAACCGTCGATAGATATAAAAAGATAGAATGAGGTATAAAGTACGAAGGTTCGGAATTACGTCTGTTAAGATTCTGTGTACACTTAACTAATAATGTATTTTTTTTTGTCAAAAATCCTTTAGCAATTTATATAAAATATGTGAAAATAAGCTGAGCACTAAAAGGATTAAAACACTCTTAGTAAAACCAATTTTTGTCGCTTTTTTTTTGGAAAATTCAAAAATAAATTTCTCATCAATAAGCAGTGCTAAAAGCGCTCAGTTGACTATTCTTTTCACCCTAATGCAAACGACCAATTATATTTTTATGTATTTTCTTAACATAAAAGTTTACTGCATTGTAGTTTGAAGTTGCCAACCATTATGTTTGTTAAGTCGTGCTAATAAAACCCTTTTAATTTGATAACATCTGGTAACTACCATATGGCAAACAGCAGTTGTTTAATTATTTATTATTCCAATGGCATAATATTACAAATAGATATCATTAAATATTTAGAAAATCGATTTGGCATTTAAATATTGAGTAATTAAAAAATTAACATTAATATATGAAAAAATTTTCCTAATTAATATGCAATTTATTTGAGAACAATTAGTGTGCTTTGGTTTAATAATTACTTTTAAATCGTTTGAAATAACAAAATTTCTATTTCTCTACAATATATATAAATTAATGGTAGTGCTAAATGCTACATTTTTATTTACATAAAATATATAAATAAAAACTATATTATAAACAATGAAATTAAATGTAAATAAATAATAATACCATATATATACCCACTATACATACTCGTAAACAAATTAAAATAACAATACATTACAGACCACAAACACGTTGTTGAAATACTTTGGAATTAAAACACAACAGAGAGCCAAAGGAAATATTATGAGAATGAAATGAAAACAAAAATCGGAAGAGATGCATAAACACAAAAAAGAGATTATTTGAGAGAGTATTAGAATGACTAGATTTGTGAGAACAGTTGTAGAAGGAAAAAAGGACAGAATCCTTTTACTACTACTTGCTTGTGTGTGCGTGTGTGTAAGTGTATCTGTTTGTGCAAGATTTTTGGGCAAAAATCGAAATTTGTAAGACAGAGAGACAGAGAGAGAGAGAGAGAGAGAGAGTGAGAGAGAGAGAACAACGATTAATAAATAAATAAAATTATGAATTGCAGTTTAGAAAAAAAAAGTTCACTAAAGTTATTCAACTTGTCGGTTAGTTTTGTTTATAAAACTATTTCAATAGTTTTGTTGTTGTTGTTTACTGCTGCTGCTGTAAGTTATTAATGTTTTAGGGAATTAGGCCTAAAAATGCCCACAAAATGTCGTTCCATTTAGGTGCCATTATTATAAAAATGTGTAGAGTAGTAGATTGGCTTTGATGAGTTGTTAGTGTCCGAAATGTGTGTGTATCTACATTTACATTTTTCTTTTATTTTCGTTGTTGTTGCTGTTGTGAGTAGTAATATGGGAATAGTGTGGTGAAAATAAAAGATTTTTTGGTTTGATTGATTAAGTTTTTTCATTCCTTCCGTTTCGTTTAGTTTGGTAAAAAAATTTTTTTGTTTTTGGTTATAATACGTGTATGGATTTCCTTCTGGCGTTAACTATACAGCAATACACAATAAATAAAACAACAACAATAATAATAATAATAAAAATTTAATACAAGACAAGACAAAAACAGCAAAAACAAATTTGTTATAGACTTTGAAATTATAGGTACACACATTGGGGAAACCTTTTCTTTGCTTTGCTGTTTTTATTTTTTTTATTCTTCTTCATAAAATATCTAAGAAAAGATTAAGAAATCATAAGCAATTATTAATTACTAAATTATTTATTACTTACTAAATACTTGAGAGAAAATGTTGATGTTTTTCCTTTAAAACCACAAAAATACTTTTATTTTTTGTATTTTTAGTAACAATTGATTTTAATAAACAAGCAAAAATATTTATACTTATTTTGACACCAATAAAAATTCTTTTAAAATTGCTTAGAATTTTTTTTCTTTATTTGCTGTTATTTATTAATTATAATTTATTTTTTAATAAGCACACCAACAAACAACCTTTTTTTGCTTTTCTTTTTTTTAATAATAGATATTTTTTTCTTATATACAAATATGCGCGCGGCGCGTTTTTAATTTTTTTCAATAGATAAATATTATAATTTTTCTTGATTTTCTTTTTATTATTTTAATATACACAAAAACTTCTTCTTCTTATTTATCGTTGTTGTTTCTTTTTTTTTTTCTTAATTTAAGTTGGTTAAAATAAGAATAATTCGCATACAATAAAAAAATTTTTATTACACGCGAGACAAATAGAAATCGTGCTGCCATTCATTGCACCCCGGCACGTAATACTAGTTTCAGTTAATGTATCACACAAAGAATTTCCCGTCATCGACGTATTTCGTATGTTCCTCTTGTTTTTTTCTGTTGTTGCTTCTTCTTCTTCTTAATGTTTTGCTTCTACTTCAGCTGTGTTTCTATCCTACTACGTACACTACACACTACATAATATTATGGCTATGTGACTGTGGCTTTTTGTGTATGTAATTTTTAAATACACACACTTATGAGTATATCGTTGTACGTTATTTTACATTCTCTCATCATCATCGTCAAAACAATCATCATCACACGGTTGTTGTGTTATTCCATCAATAACGAATATATAAAAACAACAACGTTAACCCGTAATAAAAAAATAAACTCTCGCATGTACGGTGTACACTTAACACGCTCTCTCTGTCATATGCATACATAAGTACATATATTTATTATTCTCTCATAAATTAGAAGAGGAAACACAGTACAAAACAGAAAAAGAATTATAATATAATAACACAACAGTGGTAATAAACAAAACAAAAGAGATTAAAAACAATCTTCACAGCATATTTTGAACGTGTAGTACACAAAATAAAATAAACACACAGTCTGGCTACTCATGAAGAACAACAGTCAACCAAAAAAATTACATCAAACAAAACATCTCAGAAAATTGTTATCAAGTTGTCTACAAAACAATAACTGATTTAAGTTCATTTTGAATTAAGGTTAAACTAAATACGAGCTTTGTTTACTACAAAAGCTGAAGAAATTGAAGTGCGCTATGGATTTCCTCTATAGAAGTTTTTTTTATTTTTTAATTTGTATTAAATTTTATGTAACATATCGTCATTAGGTGCTTTAAAGCATTTGAGATATTGACAGCCAAGCATGGTACGTGTATTCTAAATTAAAGATAAGTCAACTACGGCGCTGAGTGAGTTTCTCTGGAGGTTGAGCAGTTTTCTCGTGCGCCCATAACTTAGCTTTAGCCAGATTTGGTGCGTTATCTTGCCCGTCTCCTAAGCTGCCAATGCGTTAGATCTTATGATTGATACTCCCGCCAGAAAGACGCTACAATGGTCCAGTAGCCTTAAGCTATACTTGCCGACTCTGACAAAATAGCTCCACCCGCAGCGCCAGTTCAGTTTAGAGCCTTCCGTAAAGATCTCCTCAGAGTCGTTAAAGTGATGTGCTATACCATCTATCCATTCATTCCTGTCCGGAAGCGTTGTGCTGAACCGAAAGACGTCATAGTGCAGTGTTGTGTAGTCAATGACCTACATCCGATTTGTGCCATTATCTAGTCGCCCACAGAAGCGGACTTGTACTAACCGTTGGGCTCCATGGTCCAGTTGGTTCAGTAAATCAAGATGTAGAATTGCCACCAGCGCCTATGTAGGTGTAAAGCAAACGTATAACTAATGCAGGTTTATCTTTGTATCAGGTTAAGGTTAGTCGTCTTGCCGAAGGATTCCTACCGTGCAACGCATCTGTAAGTCAAGATGGGTGTGACCACTGCTGTGTAGATTTAATAAGTCTCTTCGGTCTGACAGCCTATTTTTCCCCAATACTTTCTTGCAAGTGTAGGGATCAATAGCTTTTTATCCAAAGCCTTATATTGAAGGAGAAATTGACGGTTTTACACCTCCGTCTTCTTGGAATTTACCCTTAAACTATGATCAGATGCCCACTTTCCAGAGAGCAAGTTGCATCCTGTCGTTAATAAAAGACACACATTTGCAAGAAATTTAATCAACACATCCAACCGGTTTCAAAGCCAGAGGAGTTAAAAATATGACTGTGGATCTATAATAAACCAAATATCAACATTTTTTCAGGATGATCACGTAAGGCATTACTCGTAATAATTTGGTCAAGAAAAATATGGTACCAATAGAGGCTAACATATAGTATAAGTATGTATAACATAACGAAAATTGGGGTTAAATTGAGGTTAAACTGTAAGAAAGCAATAATTGACTATACTAGTGATGGACCACTCTGGATTGGCAGATAATGAATGAGCTAATTATATCATCATTAGGTAAAACGAAACCATTCCGAACATCAAAGGCGAAATTAAGACAATAGGCTAGAAAAACTCATGTAACTCTTTAATCGAACAAACCAGTAAGCGGAACCATAAGAATCCTATGGCGAAGCTCAGATGAAAACGTCTAAGTTTAGAAAGGTAGTATGGATTTTGACAGGATATTCTAGATTAAGCGCATAGAACTGGGGTTGTGTGAATCTAATAGATGCAACATCCAATATTTCTTCTGTGTATACCCTGTCTTTGCCGTTATTCAATCGGAACACTTCTGACTTGATTTGGACCCAATATGAACCTCCTAAATAACATCGATTAGAGAACTCCAAGGAACTACGTTGCAAATACTGAATTCTTTAATGATGAACCATGACACTTCATCGGTTGTGCGTTGAACGAAAATTCTTCTGGTTTATTATAGTATGGATTTGACATGAGACAGCGCTGAATCAGGTTGGATCCTCCTATCCACCTAGCCTAGTGAATCGTTTCACTATTATAACAGTTTCTTAGCTTTTACAGTTTTGGTTGGCTTGTATCAGGCAATTTTTTCAAATACGTCGAACACGTGATCTTTGCCAGTCAGAAAAATCTGTCCGAAACTGCTAAACTTTAGCCAGAAGATGTGGAAATTAATGACCCATATATGATTATAACATCAAAACCAAATTCTAATCATTTCACGAGAATAACTCAAAAGACAATATGGCCATAAAACAAACCAAGTTGAATTAAATGTCAGGTGTTCGATCATTTTTAACCCGGCAGTAAAAAGCATAAGCGAAAGGATAAATAGAAGCGATTTCAGAACGAGAAAATTTTTAACCAAAACTCCCAATTAAAAAGAAGTCAAAGAGACTCCAAGTCCAACACAATACGCGCTATCTTAGCTGACATTTGCACTTTTGTTTTCGTTTTTCTTTTTGACCCATAATACACACAGAACAGAGTTCATTCCATCAGCAAACAAATACACTCTCACACTTAATCATCAAATGTAAACAGAGGAATTGAAACAAACAAAAATTCAATTTTGCCACACCGTTATAAAGAAGAAAAACTTTTTATTGAAAAGAAACATAGAAAGAAAGAGAAATAAGAACAAAATGGTAATGTGGTATAGTTGTTATTGTTGTGTGCCATGTTGCACGTTCACCCCAAGATACCAAATATAATTATAAGAGTGGCATGTAAAAGAAAATATTTGAATATACATTTCAATAAAAATAAACATTTTCAACAGTAAACTTCAGACTCAATGTCTACTCTGCAAGTAAATCCACATTTTCTTAAATGAAAATATGGAGCCACCGCCGCTGTCTTTTCTCTACCTCCTATAATTACTTAATAATAAATTAAAGAGCATGAATAAATGATATTTTAGTATGTATTGCATGTGTAAATGTGTGTGGGTTTATGATTTTGTTGGCCTGAGTGAGAGTGAAAGAGAACAAAAAAACGAAAAAACAAAAAAATCGTTTTTTTTTAATGATGTTATTGTAGTTTTCAGTATTTGTTGTGGTGGTGTTTTTACAAAATTTCGTTGTTATGCTGCGCTTACGTTTGTCTGGTTTATTAATGCGCCGTTTTATGTTGTTTTTGTTTGTGATTGAATTGTTTGAAACAATTTGTTTTTGGAGTGGCATCATTGTGGCTGTCAGTGGACAGAGAGAGAGAGAGAGTGTAAATAAATTCCAGAAAAAGTCAACACACAATAGTATCAGTTTTAATCAATGTGCACAGGTGGGTTTGTAATGAAATACAGCAGAAGTAAGAGCGAGAGAGAAAGAGAAGTAAACCAAGCAAATTACCCGCCAGAAACATTTAGACACGCAGTGTTGTTAATTTCTTTAGGTTTGCATTTTGTTGTTGCCAGATTATCTCTACTAAATACGCTATTAACTGGCAACAATCAATGACTTGTGACTTTGTTGTGCGCCAGAATTACAGACAACGCTTAACAACAAAGTGTCATTGTTTTGCTTTGCTTTTTTTATAATGACGTTAATTGGCATTGATTACACTGATTACACTGCACAATTATTTGTAGGCTATAATTTATGATTTTAAAACAGGTAAGAACGTTTTATAGTCGACCAAGGTGGACTATATAACACTCTACTCTGATCAATTTTTGTTTTTTTATATTGGCTGTTTGACTAAATATTACAACATGTGAGATGAGTTTAAATTATGGAAGCAAAGTGTTATTTTAATTAAACAAACCAAACTAGGCACGGCAGTGAAAAGGTACGAAATACTAATGTGAATCGAAATTCTTATCAATTTGAATGCCTTAATCATTAATATTAAATTATTAATATTAATATTAAACACACTTGGAAACAATGAATGTGAAAGACATGGATCACACGTTTCATCTTCGAAATTTGTTCTTTTATTCATGTTTGCTAGACAACGGACTGAAATCGTAGCGGTGACGCTGGCGTGTTTTTCTCGTTGGTTATGAATGAAATGGATTATAGCTCATGCGGGCTTAAATTGGATAAGAAATTCAATTTATTGTCCTACTTATGAATAATTGGTCCTCTGGCATAGTCATCTCCAGAGATTCAGTGGAGGTGTATACTGATGGTTCTAGACTTGGGAAAAGATACAGTGTTTCAGAATTTTTCCGAAAGGTTTAACCTTAATTTGTTTTTCCTCCTCCCGGATTATTGTAGTGTGTTTTAAGCTGAAGTAATGGCTTTAAAACATCTCACAACCAAGCGGCGGTCAGATCACTTTCGGGTGCGAATTTTAGCTCGAAACTAGTTAAAGACTGTTGCGATTCCCTAGATTTACTTTCGCAGCAGTTTTCTGTATATCTCATATGGGTTCGTCATACATGAACATACCGGGAAATTATGTGTCAGATTAACTTGCCAGGGCGGTCACATTTCTATCTGTTGCCCATTCTTTTGTGGATATTGGTATTGCTCTTACCTCGGTCAAACTGGATATTAGGCAAAGGTATCTATTGAGTACTAACAGATCCTGAGCTGAGGGGGAATCTTACTTCACTGCCAGACTTACCTGCTCTAAATTAGATATTAAGCGAACCAATCAACTATTGAAGCTTGCTCTAACGCTATATCTATTCTTAAGGGCCATTGCATAATGGCTAGGCATGCTAGACATGTGGCTATGCTTATCCCACACGATTTCTGTCGAGATGATAGATCGATCACGAAAGAAGAGAGTGTGTCTCACTTCATCTGCAAATGTCTTTCTCTGATTCAACGTAGACTTCTTACAATTGGCTCGATCTTTCTCAATAGCTTAACATCATGACATCACGACTATTGTCAGATTCATTAAGCTTTCAGGCTGTTATTCAAGATAACTCTTGGAATTCTCCAAGTTTGGTGGGCAAATCTGAGGATTTTCTCATATCGCCTCACACCGACCGTAACGTGTGCTCTAGTGAGCTTTGATTTGATAAAGCTACCACACCATCTGCTCTATGCTTAATCTCAAAAAATGAGACTCGAGAGAAAACTAGTGACTAAACGGAGTCACAATTATTTTTCAACAAATGCCGTGTTTCCGCTAAGATTTAATAATGAGTGAAAAATATTTTCCCATAAAATCCAATTTTCTCTCTCTTGGCTTAGAAACTGGAGCACTAACTTGCCTAATCAAATCTATCACGTTGATATTGTTTTATGGTAAGAAATACTCAATTACTTTTAAACAAATCACTTGCTTAAAGCCAAAACTACAAACGTTCTAGTTTATTCAGTTTAAAATCAAATCAAGATCATCTAATAAAAGTCATGACGACTGTTGTTTGGTTTTTTCATGCACGCTTTCCATTTTTAAATCACAAGAATGAAAGACGTGCACACATATACGAGTAGACAAAAGAACTCATCAAACAATTCAAAACATATTTTACGGTGAAATACGAAACACAATTGCTTTGAAGACTGAGAAAAAAATGGCCAATTAATTGTCCACAAAAGCAAAGTTAACAAAACGAAAAATGACAAAAAGAACAGAAAAAAGTTGGAAAAAATATTGAATTTTTTTTAATATCTTCTAGAAAGGGACGCATAACAGCAAGGCATACATATATCAGTCAAAGAAATATAAGCAGTCAGCCGAACAAAACTGTCATCCTTACAATGAGCCAACAAGCCAGGCAATGAATATTTAGGAGGTTTGTTTCAAAAATCGGATTTCTAAACAACTATTCTATTACTATAGAAGTATTTCTTATTAGAGAAATATTTTTAGGTAAAAGTTGTTTTTAATCATCGAAGTACATCTTATTGGCTTAAAACTTTATATCCGTACCTTCATAGGCCAGTTTAGGAAACGTAAAAATATTGCATCATACGCACTATAATGAAGCGGATTTTATATTGCTATGTTTTCCCCAAAGTTGAAGTTACTAAAGGAAACAATGATTAAGTTTGGCAACTTCACATTGGAGGATTGGTTTTACCTTCAACTTTAAAACCTTACACCTGAGTTTAGTCACCCGTTCTGACTTCTTTGACCAAATCAGAAAGTAATGGCATATAAATTCAAGGTAATGCTTGTTATTTATAGTACGATCGTGCACTCATCTTGGGGGACTATACCGAATTTTGACAAAACCTGTCGTATTAAAATAATTGGTCTGGGAACTCTGCACTTAAGGACGACGTTATCTCAATCACACATTTCAAATGATGCTGTCAAATTGTCAAATTAATTAAGTCGAAAGGTTTTCTCAAATTTATTTCATTCATTGGCCCAACTTGGTAAACACCCTGCAGGAATGAAATTGCTGTTCAGTACACAATCAACGGGTCGTTCTTTTTTAATGAATCTTGGTTAAGTATATATTTAAACTCCTTTGGTTGCGATATAGAATTTTATAGATGAGTGGACGTTAGAAAAGAACATAAGTTGTAGATAATCCAGAGTGCTCTAGTCCACTGTGGGTACAACGTTATATTTATCGTTAAAGGTATTTAAATAAGAAAGAAGAAAAACACCTTCTGCGCGAGTGCTCTGCTCAAAAAGAACAAACACTAGGGAAGGTCGTTCCATTGTTGGCCATTACAAATACCGTCCATTCAGATCTATCATGAGCTAATGATTTAATTTCATGCCAAAATTTGCCTGCTTTCTCTACTTTCCAGTCGAGCTGCCTCTTCCAAGTGTGGGCGGTCCTCTTCCCCTTCTGCAATTGCTCTCCGCGTTTGGTCTTCACAGGGTTTGCATAAAGTGTGACCAAGCCAATTCCACATTCTTCTAGTGATTTGCATTTGTAGAGGGCCAAAAAAAAATTGTCATTGTACTCTTCAGGAAGTGGTTTACAAATACTTGTAAGGCATTTACTTCCCTAGTAACATTGTTCCACGTCACGCACCCACACAATAGTGTTGACTTTGGATTTATAATTTTGTTTTTATTGATATATAAGAGGCTTTCCATACGTAGTTAAGAACACCGAATGATCGCCGAACGCTGTTGATCTGGTTAGTAAGATCCACCTTTGGTGTTAATGATGATACCTAAGAAGCAGAAGCGTCCAACGCCATCTATTGTCGAATCTTAGAATTCAAAGGTCTGGTTGCATTCACAATTGACTCGTATCGGTTTGGTTTGGTAGCGAATATTTATTGTTAAGCCTGTTTTTTGTCTTCGGGTTCGGACATCGTAATTTCTGTGACATAACGCTGTATGAGTGCGTTAGGAGAGAGATATTATCTGCATAATCCAGATAATATAGTCGCTGGTACAATCTCCATCGGATTTCGCAGGAAGGATTTCCAAAGAAGCTTTTTATAATAACATGGAGAACAATATTGAATATGCCTTATACTGGTTTTCAGTTCAATTCTACTGCCGAATTGATTTTCGTGAAGTAGAACCACTTATATGCGTGATTTGATTCTGTACAAAGCCTTAGCATTTTAAGACTCTCTATATGGATGTGTGAGAGAGTTTGTCAAAAGCCTTCTCAAATTCAACGAAAACTAATTATAAAAGGGTCCCCACTCCATAGATTGTTCAGCGATAACCCTCAGGATATCTATTTGGTCTACGCAAGATTTCTGTATCCTAAAACCAACTTTCTCTACACGAAGCTCTTGCTATAAGGCAGAAGCAAGCCTACGTGAAAAACGATCACTTTTGCTAGAAGAACTTTGTTTCTTACACACAGTTACACACTTCTTACACATTTCGCACTCTAGGATTATGGATGGCGTTTGCAATGGAACTTTTAAGTGAACTGATTATTCTGAGGACAAATCAATCATATATCCAAAGATCATCATAAAACACTTCCCAAATCAAAAATCAAGCATTTTCAGAGCAAACTTAGCTGACACATATTCTACGTCCAAAACATTTAAGAAAAACTAAACTTCCTTCCTTCAACAATTATAAACGTTCTTAAGGAGAGTCATAATTAAGAACGTTAATAATTCACGAGTTTGGATAATATTCATTCCTTTTTCCAACAAAATTTCATGCAAATTGTTCGATTCATTACTTTACCGACAGCATTAATTAATCGACCACATTAAACTTTTTCAACTTTTAGGCCTTTGACAGATAACACGGTGCGACAAAAAAAGATACCTGGCAAGTACGATAATACTATTTTTCTGTCAGTTTTTGAAAATTTCTGAAACACGCCCAAGCAAACACATTTTTCATCGAATTTTTTCCATATTTTTGAAGTTTAGATACATTTTTGCGCACTATTTTATATACTAACCGTACTGATTATGAACTCCAAAAACAGATCCTTGTTCTAGTCGAGAGCGCCTATAAGAAAAGTAGTATTATCTTCCAGTTTGTTCATTTCAAGTTTGTTAATTTTTGTCGCACTGTGTAATACAAACAAAGAAAGCTTTACAATTGAAACTGAGTTGGGTTTTGCGCCAAAACTAAAAATGTCACCATATTTCTTTAACAAACCCCGTTGTTTGTCTAAAACGTATGTGTCATGTCAAATATAAACGATGCGAATAATTTCCAGGATAACATGGCTAACACAGACATATAACAATTTACTTACACACATGCATACATATCGGCTACACAACACAGAGTCACCTAGAATACTTTGCATACATATTTTAAACATATTTGTCTGGTCTGGTAAGGAGCATCAATACAAAAAAAAAAAAAAAACAAACAAGAGGTAAAACATAAAAAAACTGAACAATAAATGAAGAAAAAACGATAAGTTTGACGACGACGGTACTAGAACATTAAAAACACTTGAGAAAAAATCAAACATAAAACGTTGTTGTTTTTGCTACTAAAAAAAACTGTATAGATTTGAATCTGAAAATAGCAACAATATTAAAACCAACAATAAAATGCTTTTTGTTTGTTTTGTTTTTGAAATAACAAAAAGGTTGGCCAGCAATTATTCTTCGTCATTAATGTGAGAGATGGTCTATGTGGTTGTTGCAATTCCTTCTTTTTTATAAGTGAATCATATACTCGCACACTAACAGTAACAAAAGAAAAAAAAAACAGGAATTTGGCAACACTATAAAATAGATTAAGAGAGAATAAAAAAAAAAAACACAAACGGTGAAATATTTCTTTCCCACAAAGCAAAAGACAAGGAACGTTAGCAACTGGTCATAAAAAAACGTTAAAACGATTAGATGTTACATTTCAGACAAAGAACCAAAAAAAAAAAAAATTCTGCCAATCAAGATCGACTTATGATACCCTTATATTTAAGGTAATCATTTGATATTAAAAATAGCATGTTTTGTTTAAGTACTAGAAAGTTAAGTCAGGCTAACCACATCCATATCGGATATATATTGTGGGACAAAACATTTGCAACTGGCACAGACTCTTTCTAATATCAATATTCTGTTTTTTCTCTTACTCTTTTTCTAATATTTCTTAACGACTTTCTTCTTCTAACTTCTAATCCTACTCTACTCTTTTGCAGATGACAGCAACATTTGTCACTCATATTCTTTTGAGCGTAGACCGAGCCTTTTGGAGGTTGAGCGAGAAGGATGAATATGAACGACATATTCAAGTGACCTGTTGAAAATTTCCAAGTGGGGTCTTGCGAAAAGGGTTTTGTTTTTTAACGCATAGACGTGGTGATGTGCTGTCATCTGTGTCAATGGGTAATGTGGATATTGAGGAATCTGATGCTCTTGATGTTCTGGGCATGAGAATTTACTGTGGCGTTCGTTGGAATGATCACATAGAAGCATTCAAGTGCCTTTGTTTTTTGAGACGGTGCAAGAAATATTTCACTCCATCTGATCTCCTTAATATTTACAAGTCCTATATCCGACCCAAAATGGAATACAACTCTCATGTATGGGCCGGTGCTTCAAAGTCTATTTTGGAGCTTCTCGACCGCGTAAAGGAGAGGGCGAAGATGCTCATCAATGACCGTAGGGTAGCCAACTCTATCGATTCAATGTGGCGTGTGTTTCATTGTTCTATCGGTACTATATGAATGTGTTCTAACGAAATTAAGGAATTAATTCCCAAAAATCATATATTTTTACGTAGTACTCGTATTTCTCGTAGAGCGCATCCCTTTGTGGTTGATTGTCCAGTAAATCGCACAACGCATTATGGGGAGAATTCGTTCTTTGGTCGCACTGTTCGGTTGTGGAATAATCTTTCCAGCGAAAGTATTTCCTGCCACTTACAACATGAGTAAATTTAAATCTAACGTCCATAAACACTACTACCTCTGTCCTCCTTCCAATAACCTATTTTCTAGTACCAGCACAATGCACCGCATGAGTAGGGGCCATCCCCTGGGTGTTGATCTTATATAAAAAAAAATATTTTATTTTTATTTATTACATAAAATTAATTTCATAAGCTTTATTGAATTAAAATTATTTTAATTTCCTTAAAATTTCGAGTTTTCTGTAACTTCAACTTAAGTAAGCAAACATAAGCAAAACTTCAGCAAGCAAACGTAATCGTATGCTTAAATCCATCTTATTTCAGTATTTCGTAGCAATAGCAGACTTGCATCGTCTTGGCATGAATACGATTAAATGATTGATTGTATCCTGTGGTTATGCTATGCTATGCATCTTAGATTCGTTTAAATAACTCAGAACCCTCTGTTCACAATTCACCAGAAGTTTTTAATCGCATTAAAAAGAGTAATTGCATTACATTAAAATTTTGTGGTCCAAACCAATATTTTACTAATTTCGAGATGTGCTAGGGATCGTTATTCTGCTGTAATGTCTAATGTATCGTCATTCGCCACTCAGCATATGGCAATATAACATGTTTAACGATGTCTTTGTATACCCATTTATCCATTATATCCTATATAACACTATGATGTGAGTACCAAACCTTTAGCAGAAAAAAAAAAACCCAGATCATGACATGACCACCTCCATTTTTTACCGTCTTCATGCAACAATCTTTGTTAACTCATTTCCCTTACGTGGATTATGCCAACACTAGCGATAATCTTAAAGTAAATTGATTTGTCGTCAAAGAGAACGTTTTTCACTTGCTTACCATCCGTCCAACATATTCTTTAGCAAGTTGCGGCCGTTTCAATTGGTTATGCCTTGATTTTAGGGTGCTTTTAGATGGCCTATATGCTTACAACTAAGCGTTCATAAGATGTCGACAAATAGTTTTTGTACTAAAAGGTATTTTCAATTATTTTGTAAACATCGGGAATCTCAATATTTGGGAGTCTTGTTGGATCAGCTTTTAATTATTAATGCAAGGTGATCGGCATTAATTCCTCATATTTTGTTTTTAGAAAAATCCGCTAAATCGCTGCTTTGTGTACTTCATATTTGTTATAAAGTTTTGTTTTTATTTATTTATTTTTAACTTCTTGATTAAAATCGTTCACTATAAGTTTCCGTAGTTCTTTGCGGAATTTATCTGGTGCCATATCAAAATTTCTGCAAAGTGGACAAACTATTAATTTGTTGTAAATTTTTCAAACAAAATTTACTAAAAAAAAAAACTACGAATTCCCCAAAAACAAGCTAAAGCATAACATTTGTTTGCTTCTTAATATAAAAACGTCAAGAGTTCTGAATTAGTACACAAATATTATTATTTCATGAGAACTGGACAGAAAATAATTTAAAAGTTCAAGCTGAAACATTATCAAAAAATAAGAGTTACTAAAAAATAATAATTACTGACCTAAAACTATATTTTTAATATGAGTTGTAAATGTTTTGTCCGATACTGTAAGCATGTATTGTTAATATTTTTAATGCAATAATCTATGTACGTTATCATCACTAATCGATCCAATAAAACATAAGAATATATGGAACTCATAAGAAGGAAGAGGATTTTGGAACAGTTCTGCAACTTAATCAAGGCCATACATATACAGTCATATTCATAAAAATTATTTTCGATTTATGAACGGCTTATATAACAAATTTTCATACAAATTATGATTTGTAAACGTTTTATAAAACGAAAATAAAGGATTGACAATCCACACTCTCGTTCTCGATTCCTTTAAAATCTACTGCTTATAAAATCTTGTTTTCTACAATACAGTTAACAGTTACCTTCTATTACAAATATACATATATTACGTTGTATGGTATACAAATGTAAGCGCTGAAATTTTTTAGATGCTAGTCATACTTGTAAAAACATTTTTGTTCATTTCGTTGTATGATTGTGTTTGTACAGAATAAAAAACTGAAATTCGAAATCAATGCCATCATCATCATCATCATAATCATTTAGTTCTTATCTGTCAATGAAACTTAAATTTAGAAGCAAACAAAGCGGAAAAAACTCTCTCACGCGAGTTTGAAAAAAGGTCTAACAACAAAAACAACAACAACAGAAGCAAAAGTTAATTTCGATTTATTTTCCGGCGGACCAAAATCAAAATGTCAGGCTATGACGCGTAGATTTAGCGGCAATATCAACAACAGATTTACCACCTTAACAAAAAAAAAAAAAAAAAAAAAATTAAATCGGAACGATGGGACCGCCACACTTTTTGATCACGGTAGTAAAGGCTCAGAACGTCACATAGTCGATCTTGAGTAACATTAAACTCTCTCAGTTGCTTTGTTTATGTCTGTGTAAAACGTATTGAAAAAGTATATCCTATTAATGCGGTACTGAAAACACATACTCGTAGTGTATCTTTATCGCATGGTTTGTGTTTTTAATAACTTATTTGGCATTTTGGAAGGTAAATATTCATTATTTATTTTCATTTAGTCAACAAAATAAACATCTGTATTCATAAAAAAAGATAAAATGTATTTAAGAAAATTTTGTATGAAAAATTTTAAATTTTATGAATATGAGAGAAAGTCTTTATGTTTCAAAAATGTTGACTATTAGTTCAAAATACATAATTTTAGGCAAGTTTTGCGCTACTCGTTCAATTCGAGCACATCGATTGCTTACTGATTATTTTCCATCGATATGCACCTTCTAGAGGTTGTTTTTGAGGCTTAAAATTGATAAATTTAATAGGAAAGACAAAGACCGCTAAAGTCAGCCAAAATAAGTGAATTGACGGCATTACTCCATGAAGATTGATATGAAACGTAAGAAAAACTTGCAATTTCAACATTTTTGAACGCAGCAGGGAGTCCATCCAAGAGCAAGGAAATTATATAGCACACGAGTTGAACTTTAGAGACGTTAGAAGACGATTTTGCTGTTTGAAGGCCATAAAAGGAAGTCTGCTTGCATAGAAGCATAACTGACGACGAAAAATAAATTCATTACGACAGAGGCATAAGAAATCGTATGTCAAGCTCAGCCAAATAGCCGCATCAACGCTAAAGTCGAATGACCATGGTATGAACTAAATACTCTGCGTTTGATTGGTCCAGGAGGGCATCATCTGTTATAAACTTTTGAAATGATCATTGGCCAAACATGTTTTAGAAAAAGCAATCAGAGATGAAGCTGTAATATGCCATTTTGACAACGCTCGGTCACATGTAGTAGGATCATGTGAAAACTACGAGTATTTATGTTTATGTTGGTCAGGGCCATGAAGCACCGCGTCCCAAAGAGGAAGCAACGCAGCCCAAAAAGTTCCCTACATCAGGCTGAGGCTGTGAACAAAACCAGTATTTCTATATCGAAACACCACAGCATTCTTCAGGAACTTTATCCTATGGCCGGAAAAAGCTTGGCACTTGCAAAGTACGTGTTCAGACGATCATTCTCAACATTCCCCAAAATACACCATAATGTCTGGTAAATAGACCAGTTTGGTACCTTAAGCTCACTCTTACAGAGCAGATAGAGCCTCCGGAATTAACAGGAATGAAACGCGAAATAAACCTCCATGCCTGTCTCATACCAGAAGCACTCCTGCAATAATGAGTGAATTTTCTCCCAGGCCAGAAACCATCCCCTTCTTTCCCAGGATGGTCCTCATGACCAGGTACTCCAACATAGGGTAATCCTATTATGAACGCCACGTTCTTTAAGAGATGTCATGCAGTCCATAATAACCTTCTACCTCATCTTCACAAAGCCTCCAAGGTTGCCTGACTATCTGAAATAACATAAATACTTCAGCCCTTCGATTTTGTCCTCAGACATTCCCTTAAGCAAGTGAAAATGGCGTAAACCTCCGAAAACCTCACCTGCTTTATAATACAGATATTGCCAAGACTGACCTACATTTGAAGAACGCTTTCACATGAATTCGAAATTTGACCTCAAAAAGAAACAGTTTTTTTTTTTTTTTTTTTGACGCGAAATCCACTTGTTGCCAGACAAATTGAAAAATATCATAGTTAACACCGGGCAATGTTTCGCAAGAAACTCCTAGATAAACTTGTATCATATGAAGAAGCAAGGCACCGTATAGCTGGTGGTCTTGAGCGATTTTTAACTTCCTCACTTGCTTTGATAAGGTCTATGTAAAAAAGAACGTAAATATTTATGTAAAAAATGTAATCAATGTTTAGATTATGCGCAAGGTGTGTGCGAAAGTTGACAGAGAAAGCGTGAGAGGGAAATAAAACAATTATATTGCGTTAATTGTTTTCATTTTTATTTTATTATTATTACAGATAAAACAAAAACGCTTTTACTTTATAGCCATATACTGTTGCTGTTGGTGTCTGATGTGTATGTTGACATATTTAACAGAAACTGAATAAATAAACAAAAAACAAAATGAAAATGAAAAATAAGAATTGAAATTAAAACACATTTTAGCCAAGTTTATTTGCTTTATTTGTTTGCCTATCATTTTGTGGCATTTTATTTATTTTATGAGGCTCTCTTTTACTGACCGTTCATTTAATAATCATCATTATCATTTTGTATTTTTTTTCTTCTGGTTTTTACGTTTTCGTTTTGTTTTTTTTCGTTACTTTTTTTAATTTGATATTTAAATTTTTAACATACATTACGTTTCTCTCTAGAGTTCATTGATATGAAAGAGTTCGTTTTTCAAAATTATTTTTGAATTTTTGCATATTTTATTATCAAATGATAATGCCAGTGATGGAGATGGCAAATAATAAACGTGTTAAATATGTATCCAAACATTTTGTCAGTTTATTTATACAGCAGGTTGATTTAGACTCTTTGTTTTTAGCACTTTACGTTGCTTTTGTCTTTTGTTTTGAATTTTAATTCAAATATTTTCTTTCGATTTTTGCAAATTAAGAAATTTTAATTAAAATTATTGTATTAAATGTATTTTTATAATGAAGTTAAAATACCCAAAGTCTTACATTTCGAAAAAGTTTTAGGTAAAGAAGCGTAAAATCAACATTTTTAAGCATTTATGTACGTAAAAGAGTGAAAAGGTTAAAATTTGTATGTCAATATATTTACACAAAATAAATATATTACATAACGTTAAAGAATAAGCAAAATTTAACACTTAACTTAGTGTTATGGCAACTCTGTTCAAAAATCAAAATATTTTCTTTCATCTAAAAGACATTTCGTGTTGATTAATCTCATTTTGTTCCTTTTTACATATTTATTGTTGTTGTCTGCCTGCCAGGCAGGCCTGGCTGGATTGCATATGCTTATGTATATGTGTATGAGTGTATAGGAAAGACGCCATTAAAAAATAAGGGCATTCTTGTCATATTTGTTTATGGTTTGTTATTTATTATTTGTATTATTATTGTTACTGTTGTTGTTGTTGTTGTTATTATTCTTGTTGCAATATAGTTATAGTTACCAGATGCATTACATGTCAGAGTATTTTTGTATGAATGTTATATTTTGTTTTTATTTTTGTTGTTGTTGTTACTGTTATTTTTGTTATTTATTATTATACATACATATTACTGGGTTTGTTGTTGTTGGATGGTATATAACAATAACTCAACATTTAACATTTTCATGTGTGCCTTGAATACTTAAATGAAAAAACAGTTAAGCTCAGTCAGTGTTGCCGTTAATAATGGTTGTGTGACATTTTTCTTTTGATTGTTGATTGTTGATTGTTGTGTTATAAAAATATGTCAGATTAAAAGTTTTAAAAAATTATATGACTGATTGGAATATTTGTCAGTCAATAGCAGCAATAATTACTCACGTACAGTGTTTGTAAATTGCAAAATAAAAAGTGAAAATCGTTTACAAAAATAGTTGAACATATTTTTTTAATTGCAGTTATATTGGTTTTAAATAATAAGGAGAACTGCTATTGATAATTTTAAGCGGGAATATTAATTTTAGGCTCAAGAAAAAAGAAGACAGCCAACTACCATTGCTCCTATTAAAAATCAACCGAATTAATCATAGATATTACTTGCGCCACGGCTTGGGCCTATATCCGTAGGAGATGATACTATGAGTTTATCCATTTAAAGGTTTCAAAACCTCAGTTCTGGCCAGGCTCAGCTGTTAAGTATCTGCCATCTGAAGTAATAACGCGTAAAAGTAGTTAAAACTCACTACAGAAGTGATGATTTAAACGTGGCTACTGATCTTAGCTTCGAAGCCACCAACTTATTTTAATTGTGAAGCGTTAACGCTGCATTATGTTATTTTAAATAATACAGTTTGTATGGGCATGAGAATTTTTGACAGAACAAATAACTCTTGGAGCGCATTAGGTTACTATATAAATCATCTTAGGCAAGACGTTTTTAGATTCGACGCAGTGATTAAGCAACTTGTCATTATATGATAATTTTTTTAACAGATCCGCACAGACGAAACTGAAAACAGATGAAACTGGATATTGAAGGCCAAATGATAGCTTCACTATAGGTAGTAAAAAACTTTGGTATAATGATTGAAACGAGACTAAACTTTAAAAAATACTTGGCAATGTTAGACAACAAGGCTGAAAAAATAAATAACGCGTTTGCTAAAATAGTGCCGAATGTTGGTGGTCCTAAGGGTAAGATAGGGCGAATTGACAGATTATGGGCTGAGTCGCACTCTACTGAGCACGAACAAGGGCATACGCCAAAATGCACTATTTCGGCAGATAGCATACTCTGCTTTCTTAAGAGTCTTCTGTGAAGGGGCAGCAATTTCTTTAAAACCGTAAAGATGTTAATATATATCCAAGTGAAGTAGCTAAGCTAGCTTTGTAGTGTACAAAAGTAACATTGTCTCAGAAACGGAAATCACAGCAAGGTGATACAACGTGTATACAACAACGGTAGGTGGATATATGCTCTATTGTAACATTTCTGTATCGAAATGTGGTTTACAAATCCTCACGGCGAACTAGATTATTATCTTACACAGATCCTGTTCGGTCATGGGTGTTTCCAGTAACACCTGCATCTTTTTGAGCCAACAGATCGTCCTATAGGTGCAAACTGACTCTATAAAGCTGAAACCGCAGAACACGTATTTTCAAATGAGACAGATTCATCGAAAAACGTGGTGCACTAGAGGAGGATTTTAGAACAAACGTTCGCAATCTAATTGTCGAGATGTGCTTTTCTAGTACCAAGTGGAATGCTGGCCCAAAGTTCGCAGACTCGTCATAACCGGGAGAGAACGCAGAGCGCTGTTGCAACAACAGAAGCAATAACCGGTAGGGGAGATATTTTAAAGGAACGATAATCATACAAAAGCAATTCAACTGTGAACGAGGGGTTTGAGATTATCGGTCTAAATGGCTTCTCAACGGAACCGATAGTTTTGAGAGTGTACACGGCCGAACTCCGCTGACTGAGGCTTTCAATTGCTCTACACTTCGTTAAAGAAAAGATCCAGATGAAAGCAATGAAATATCCTAGGTGTGGATTCCGACAACCAGGTTTGGCAAAAACCCGGGCTTTTTTAATAAAACTTAATCCACCGTGTTTTTTTATTTTTCGTTGAAGACGACAATATTTTTTATTTTTAGTACAAATACATCTTTTGTAGTGTTTATAATGCAATTTTGCACTCTTAGTGCACTCTTAGATCAAGACATCATTGCGTACTATGAGCTATTAAAACTCGGTGATCAGAGCAGACTGTAACTACTTCGCTTAAACCGTGCATTATGAGAAAACGACCCTAATAAGTATAAAAGGAGAAAGACAGATAAAGTTTTGCTTTTGCTTGACAAAGCTCAGTCTCACGTAGCCAAAGTTGCCAAGCAGTTGTTAGAAACGATCAAATTTCACACCCGCCGTAATCTCCAAATACTCGTATTAATCCTTCTGAATATTGTCTGTTTCGAAGGATATAATATCTTTTGGCATGTCACCGAAGCACTTCTTTTAAAGAAATATAAAATAATCTTCAAAGTGTATCGATTAAAAAGACAATAATGTTTTTAGATATTGGCTCAGATGTGAGGTAAAGAGGTAAGCAGTGATTCATTCGATAAATTGTACGTTAAAAAAATTTTTTAATCCATTATTTTTTTGAGCTAAAAAACGGACCGGATTAAATTATACTCCCACCAATACGTAAAATTTAATTATTTTTGTTGTAAACTATTAAAATCTTTAAATAATAAAACTCACCCGGGTGGGTTTAACTGGGTTACCCAGGGGTAATAACCAATTGAAGGGTTGCCAACCCTGCCGATAACCCATCAAGGATAGTATACAATTGCTTAGGGAAGACCGTTTCCTACTTTCCCCTGTCATTGCTACTGCTACAATAATCGTTGAACGGCTGTTAAAGTCGGCTCACATGATTAGCTAGCACCCAATGCTCAGTTATTACTGCCAGCAACCCCGATGTATCCCTTCTATTACATGGAAGGCCACATAAACTTCCCTACCCTATATGTGTAAGTGTATGGCTAAAGTTTTTATGGGAGATACAGTAAACCTGACTTATAGCAAGATATAGATTACAGCCCTCGTAGTTAACACTATGTTACTTTAGCTACAAAAAAGTCTTAAAATCAAGGATCATATTGGTTCTTAATCATCTATGTATTTAGGAAGCCACGTTTTGAAATTTATAAAGCTTTACTTACATTACGTTTTCTTTTTATGGAACACTTTTAAATTTATTTTAAAAAATTTACCTGCAAAGAGAAAACAAAACATTATTTCAAATTAAAATCTTTTCAGAAAATATTATTTCAATTTTAAAAAACAGTATCACAATAAGCATATTATTCTTGGAAATTTTAATTGTTGCAAGAGCAGAAAATTGGATACGAGCAGAGTGGTACACATAATGATTTATTTTCGTAATGAACTTGTAACTCAACTCAAATAATTAAAAATTTATGCAAAAGTTACAGCAGCATAAAGAAAACAAAAAAAAAAAAAACATTTGCATTTATTCTCAAGTTATTTTTGTTTTTCTTCATAGAATACG
Source organism: Wohlfahrtia magnifica (assembly GCA_023159175.1). NCBI lineage: Eukaryota > Metazoa > Arthropoda > Insecta > Diptera > Sarcophagidae > Wohlfahrtia > Wohlfahrtia magnifica. The sequence continues at coordinate 53,478 of JAKWBJ010000054.1, forward strand.
GAGAGCAAAAAAACTAACATATGGACCAACAAGTTTGTAAAAATAGTTTTAAAACTTTTTCATTTACTTTGTAATGGTTTCGGTTTTTTCACTCTTACGCCACGCCACATTCAACTCTATACTGTGAGATTATGTACGTAGTACATGTGCAACAAACAAATTCAGAAAAAAAAAATATTGAAAAAAAAAAAACAAATTTTATGGAACAACATTTTGTAGGTCATCGTTGAACTGATAACAAGCTCTACAAACAAACAGTCAAACAGTCAAAAAAAAAAAAAAAGAGAGAGAAAAACATCATCAAAATAAATGAAAATAAAATTAAAACTATTTTTTATGTAAATGGGGCAGAAAATTATTTAAAAATTTTAAAAAGAATTTTTTGTTTAACATTTAAAACAAATATAAAATAAAGATCGAAATGATAACTTTATACATTGATATTCAGTGTTTTCTTTTAATTGTAATTATACAGGGCAATGGCATAAAATGTTTGGAGTTTATGTTTTAATGCGAAAAATTATTAAAATTTTTGTTTAAATAGAAGCGGAGAGAAAAACATTGCTAACTTTTCCAAACACAACTCTGTTTGATTGTTCTTCTTTAAAAGACAGGGGTGCCAGATTGATAAAAAAATAACTATGGCATTTTTGGCAAATTATGACTTCCGTCTTCTGGCGTAACGCTGACACAACATGCAGTTGTTCCTGCCATAGGCCAAAAAAAAAAAGAAAATCAAAGTAAAACTTTTGCATAAAATGTGCCATCACTATTTTCAGATAGAAAAACTCAACAAAAAGAAGAAAGTCTTTTTAAGCTGATCTCTACTACCTGTTATTCTGCATCTTAAAAACTGGATCAGCAATATGTTTTTCAGAAGGTGGAGACAATTTTCTTCCAGCAAACAGGCAGAGGATCTGCGACCAACTGTTCGGAGAAAAATGAAATAACTGTTGAACTTACCAAGACGGAGAATTTCGGCTGTGGTGGGACTATTCTCCGGCTACTGCCTAGTAGCTTTCGATACCACAAACTCGCAGCCACAAAACATAGAAAGCTGGGGGCACTCGCCACTGCGAAAACCAATAGTTTAGAAACAAGCTTCGCTGTTTCTTAGAAAAAACATCTGAATAATATCATAGAGCATATCTAATGTTAATTCCACAAATTCTTAGCACAATTTTCATTTATTCACCCTAAAAAGAACCCGAAATCCCATGAGGGACCCAAAGCCTAAACTATTTAGCAAAACTCAGAATAAAGTTAGAAGAATCCTGGTCCTTCCTACCAACAGAGCAGCCAGAGCCCACTAGATATTTTGCATATGGTAATATTAGAATTGCTGCATTCCACGCTGCTTAACGCCCACTCATCTATCAATTTCGATAACACACCAATAAGAACAGGTTTGCCTGCTGTGTAAGAGGCACACTCATAGATAAACCCCTTATTGGTGTGTTATCGAAAGCCCCTATGTTACGGGACCCATATTAGTATGACACGGTGTCGCCTAAAATGGGAAAGTGAGTGCATACAGTAGAATAAAAACTCAATTCTGTGCTAGCCATCAGGCCATGGGTATAGGTTGAGCACGAAAATAAATCGACTTCAATTATCTGTTCAAAGTAAAAAAAAAAAAAAAAAAAAAACGCTAAAAGCTGAAAGTTGAAAGCGTTGAAAGATCGTGACGTGCGAACTGTAAGTGTTATTTATTTATTTATTTTTTTTTTTTGTCAATCATAAGCGCTATGTGCTCTACTGGAATACAGTTAAGTTTCCGATGAATTAAAAAGCGAAATACTAGTTAAAACCCGGTGTGTTTCGCTGCAAGCATTTTAATTATTATCTTAAATTCATCCATTTTATCCTTTTTCGATCAATATCCAATCATTTGTTCCTTCCAGAGAGAAGGTTCTGTAGATTCTGTTCTTTATCTGTATACAGTCTTCAAACAAACACACACAGAAATTTTTATCCAGTCTACATAGTATATAGAAAGCTTTTATCCAGTGTGATTTCTGCAACTCCAGCTTTTTGGGTGATTGGGATAGACAACGAAGCTTTAATAATTATCGTTCTCCACATATACAAAATCCCGTGTTTAGTATGAATGCAAGATGCCACGCGCACTTATCCAATTTTACCAGTTACCGACTGATAATGTGTATTATTGTTGAACCTAATTTAGAAGCTTCTGGTATTGCCATTTTCAAGAAATACAAAAATTATTATTTACTTTGTATGGGAGGTAGGTACCACATCCACTTGTCCAATTCTGCACACTTTTTGCCTGATGATTTGTATTGTCGTTCAGAATAAAAACTGAAACTTTAATTTTGACCATTCTCAAGTTATAATGAAGTCAATATTTAGTTTGCATGGAAGGTACCACGCCCACTTGACAAATTCCACACACTTTTTGGCTGATATTATGCATTGACTGTGAATCTATTTGTGCTAAATTTAGAGAACCTTGCTGTTACCATCTTAGAGATAAAGACAAACAAACAGCTCATTGAACTGAGAGAAGTTGCCATGTTCCTTCATGGAATGTTATGGGAATTAATATATGTATATATATGGGAGGTACCACGCCCACTTGTCAAATTCCGCACGCTTTTTGCTTGATGATTTGTATTGACTACGAAATCAATTAGACCAAATTCGAAAACTAGCTGTAACCATTCTCAGGATATACTAAAATGAACAAATACTTTGTATAGGAGGTACTACGCCCACTTTTTGACTGATATTATGCATTGACTGTGGATCAAACCATCTTAAAGATAAAGACAAATAAACATACATTTTGAATGGACGTGGCAGTTCTCAGTTGGTATTTTTGAAATTTTTATAGCCTATAGTTCCTTTCCAGATATACAGAGAGATATCATAATAATATCGGTTCAAATCGGTTCAGCCGTTTAGCTGTCCATAAGGTACAAACAAACCAACAAACAAACACACATTCATTTTTATATATAAGATTTCTGCTTAATTCCTTTTAATTTTTCACTTTTTGGACTTTTAAATATAGGACAACTTAAGGACACGATGTTGGACTTTCATTTTTTCCTCTTTCTCATTTTCTTTTAATCTCTTATTCTTTTTGTATTTATTTGTTCTATTTTCATTATTTGTAACAACTGCCTCTTATCATAAGCGAAAAAACGCTCACCACTCGTATATTATTTAGCACAAAAACAATTATTATTAATGGACTCTCGGGGTCTTCGCCTTGTCTCTCCCTTTTGCACTTCATTTTTTACTGTATCCGACGACCAACGGACAAAAAAAAAAAACACGCACAGCAAGACGTCAAATTGTCTGCAAAAAATATGTAATTTTCAGCAATAATTGCTATAAATAATGGCGAAAAAATAAAAGACATTCTTGCGCTCTTTTTGCTTTTGAATTTGAAAGCGATCGATAATTTTAGTAGATGATTAATGGGCCAGTGGTAACGATGAGAGATTGTTTTTTTTGTAATTATTTTTAGTTTTTAATTTGAGTAGCTGAGTTGATGTGAAATGTCATTGTTAAAGAAAATTATTTCCTAAACCTAAATAACAATTTCTGTTTCAGTACTTATTAAAAGAAAATGTTTTCTCTCATTAAGTATGTCATGTTTTGTTGAGTTCTTTGCTCTAAGAATCCCCCTAAAGTTGTGTTTAAGAATTTTTTGTTTTATTTTAATTCTATACTTTTTTTAATTGCTGTCATTTATTTATTCAGATTTTATTTTCAAAATCTCATTATTTTGCTTTGGGGCACAACATTGTTTATAAATGCGTTGTTTATTTTGTTTTTTATTTTTATTTTTCCTTAGGAAGCAGATGCACCAATTCTTTACTGATCCGTATTTCCTGTCTTGGGGCAATTAAAAGTGCGAGTGTGATGGTGTGGTTGTCTTTAGATTTCAATTTTAATTTCAGATATTTTTTTTTTAAATTTCATTTTTGATTTGTTTTAAATTTATTTTGGGGTTGTAATATATGTACACATTAGCTAGATTTTCATTTCATTTGAGGTAAATATGAATGTTTCTTTAAGTAGAGAATTTTCTCATTTTTGTAGCAATTTCTTCCCATCTTTTTTCTTTAAATCATTTTGAATTGAAAGTAAAATCAAAGAACATTTGTCTCTATAGGCCGGATGTTTTCGCCTTATGTGAGATCTAGGTTTCTGAATATGCTGATCCACAGGATTTTCATATCCCTGGCTATCACCTTCTATCCCTCTTTAATTTCCATAGGGGTCTTGCAATGTACATTCGCGATGAAGTTGTGTACGAATGCCAGCAACCACTTGGTATGTATGATGCAGAATTTAACTGTCTTTGGGTTAAATTCAAAAACAGGGCACATCTTTTGTATTTCGAGTTTCTGTATACAAGCCCAAATGCGGGAAGAGAGGTTTCCATATCTGGCTTTGACTCTCTTTCTGATTCAATATCGAGTATCCTTGCGAATTACCCGAACAGTGAAATTGTTACTACTGGTGATTTCAATGTTCATAATTCGTCTTGGCTACGCCATTCAGGCCGCACAACTCCAGAAGGCCAATACGTAGAGCTAACACACAACCACCTTGCGCAATTAGTGAATGAACCTACTCACATATCGTGTGTAGATGGGCACCAAAATAACACCCTCGACTTTTTCCTCACTACGCACCCTGAAAAGTATGCAGTTGAGGTGCTTGCACCTCTCGGAAATTCGGATCACTCTACTGTTTCTGCATCTTCCCGTTCTCCACTCTTCATAACGCTTCACATACAGCTACGAAGCGCTTGGTTTTCAATTACGGGAAAACTCGTTCCGCTGGTAGTCCATCCGCCTTATAATTTTTCAATTTACCAATCGCTTCTTTTATCTCATTCAGTTCGGGAGGGTTGCATGGTATTCTTTAACTGTTTTCCTCATTGTAATAAATAAAAGTTTACAAAGAACGATGTCGATGTTTTTCAATTTGGATATTAACATATCTATAAACGATACACTGATGTTTTCTAAGCATCGACACATCGTTTGCATCCCTACACAAAACGATTCGAATCGATTCGATTGTGCCAAACTAATCTGTGCTTGAAGATAATTCTTAAAGGTTCAATTAGACGTAACTTAACGTCATAACCGTAACCATAGTCGAGAGAACCCAAATCAAATTGGACGGTGTTGGCATTATGATATGTCACCACCAATCAAACACATTGTCACGTGTGTGAATAATTATATTGATTTCAAGGAACAAGTGATAACACCACACGATACTTTACCATATTTAGCAACCGAAAGAAGGGAATATTGACATACCATATCTTAAGACGGATAGGGGTTGTTTAACTCAACTAATTTTAAATTAATTTTAGCAGCGAAAAATCTATTATTAGAACTCAAAAATTGTTTAATCGAAATTAAAATAAATGTGAATGAAAATACACATTCCACAATGCAATAGTTGCGTTTTAAAAATAACTACGTGCTATGTGAATTCGCTTAATTTCAGGCAAACAAATAAATCAAGTATTTGAGTATTTTTCTTTTAATAGCTTCTGTGTGAATTGCAGTTACGCAACGTTAGAACAATTAACAGGGACACCAGATAAAAACTTAGTCAACACGTCTTAGCACAGTTATCATCACATGTCTCCTACGTATACTTAAATCTCTGGATGAAAAGCTCCAAAGGCGAAACTAGGGCTCAAAATTGATAAGGGAAATATGTAGATATGTAGCTGCAGAAACACACCTAACAACACATAATTTCGCACACGTAAAATTGAGTAGAAAGACGGACGGATGGGATGAAGTTTCTGGTCTAACAAAGAAAACAGTTTTTGTTGTTCAAAATTAGATTTAGTCATCAACGTAATCTCCATCAAGAGCAATGCAATCATACCAGCGCCGCTCTAACATTTCAACACCACTTTTGTAGAACGATTTATCTTTTGACTCAAAATAGTCATTCGCGCGAAATTTCTTACTGGTGAGCATATTTTTACGATCTGCGACCAGCCAGTAGTCGCTGGGAGCCAAATCTGAACAATACGGTGGATGTGGGAGCAATGCGAAGTTCACGTTCACGTTCACGTTCCACACGTTAATGCTTTTGGTCAACAGTGAGTAAACGCAGCACCCACTTTGAACAGAGCTTCTCATAGTCAAATGCTATAAAGTCAACACGTTCTTTTGATATATTTACAATGTCAAGTAATTCTCCAATTCACATGGAGATTCATAATCTCAAATGGCGCTGGTTTAGTCACACGCTTCGAAAACCACTTGAAGACATAGCAAGAACTGCTATGGACTGGAATTCACAGGGAAAAACGAGCAAAGTTTGTTGAATACTGCTCACATGAAGGCGACAAGTTTTCAGTCGAAACTGGAGAGAAATGAATGTTTGTTGGTATAAAGTAGGGAATGATCTATTATAAGCTGCAGCAACATAATTCTATTCAAGAGGGAACAGAATTGGCCATCATGTGATAAGGGCACACCACACAGACCCTAAAAAAATTACTGCACTTGGTAAAATGGTAAAATTCAATGCAGCCAGCATATAGCACAGACTTTAAACGGTTTGACTACCATTTTTTTTATTTAAAGTTATCCGTAAAATGGCAGAAGGTGATGGATATTAAAATTGATAAAAAGAGTTCTATTTGGTAAACGCAGTATACGTTTATGGTTATGAAATCGAAACCAAAGCCCAATTATTCAAATGAAAGAACTTAGAAGAGCTAAGAACTCTAAAACAAGTAAGCTTTCTTACTGTTTAATTTAATTATCCTGGTATAGTGAGTCACAAATCCTTACCACAAAGTCGAGCAGTCGAAGGTTAAAGTTATGAACCTTTTGCAACAGGCAACAAAAAAAAGAGATAAAAAAAATATTTTCTAAAATTGTGGGGGTGAAGAATGTAACACTAAAAAGGTGAAGACTAAACCGAAAACAGCTTCGAGCATTGAATTGTTGGAATTAAGCATAATTGTCTAAATGTCTTAGCGAGTATAATCCCTCAGTAAAAACTTTTGTAAAAGCTCTCTTTCCGAACATATGCAGGAAACTGCACAGCATTCTCTACTGTTCTGTAAAGGGGTAGATATTAAAATATTTAAAAGGTAACTCGTTTCAAAACCCTTAATATATTTCGTTCCTTTTCAGAAGTTCTTACAGGACCGCAGTTGACGTTGAATGGCAGATCTATTAAGGCTTTATACTTCAATGTCAAATAAATATTCTTGCGCAGCAAAAACTTCCGACAGACCCTCAATATGACGAGAATATTTAAACGGACTTAAACAGTGATTCAGTCAGTAATTATTAACAGCAATAGATGTCTTACTGTCAACAAAAAATGTTGCTGGTACAACAAACAGTAGGATATTTTCTTACTGTTCTCTCAAATATTATTTAGTTCTTGTTCATCGATAAAGAGATTTTACTGTAAATGCTTGTACTTCGGCTTTTAAATGACATATCAAGTATTATTTACAGTTTGTGATTATGAAACTATTTTGTGGCAAACAATCATACAATTGAATTGAAGTTTTTGAACGCCATTCAAAATGTATCAATATTAACGAGTATGCCAGATGGATGACAAGTCAAGCCAGGGCCAAGCCCCCAACTACATAATACTACATAAACTGAAATAAAGCATACGAAATCAATGAATATTATAGCAAGAAAGGTATTGAAATACACTGAAAAAAATTCTTTTGAAGTTGTTAATAGCCAAAAACTCTTTAAGAGCAAGTAATGTTTTATAAATTTGACCTTAATTTGCTTAAGATATGACAACAAAAGCAATTCTTCACTTTGTTGGCTTGATTATGGTCCTTCGAACCCGATTGATTTTACAGTTATCAGAACGTAGAGAACAGAATAACAAACCACAAATTTTCCTTTTGGTTTTGCCAGGCACAGCCGATAATAATTCAATAATAGCAAAGTTGCTTGTGGTCCTTCAAACCGGATTTCAGTTGCTGAAGTTCATAAAGTTTCAACCATATTAAGTATAAGCTGATGTATATAAAACTGTGAAGTACACATACAAACTAAATTCATTAGTGGTTACAGCACATTGAATATTCAAACTATATTTTAAAAAATCTTTTTAAGCTATAGCTTCTTAGGGACTGAGTTACTGTGTTAACAATTTATTTATTTAAATAAGAATACAAATTTTAATATAATATTACAAACAGGTAACTAAGACTATACGTTCGGCGTGATAAATTCTTGGTGGGAATCGAACATAACACCCTCAAGCTGACAGATCAGCATTCTATGTACTCGCCTATCGGGGCACCCAAGTGTTACCAAATAAAATTATAACGCTACATGAAAAGTAATAATATTTTTTCAGTTCAGTTTAAAAGCTACCGGATGTGTCCCTAGCATTGTAGGATGCTGAAAGATCGGGGGTCTCTGGGAAGGATCAGAATTTTCAGATAGTCAGGCCGCTATGAGGGCACTTGTGTCGCCTAGTAGCAACTCGGCTTTAGTTCAACAATGAAAGAGGGTGGTACATGTACCATTTCCTTGATTTGGGTTAAACTTAGGGATGAACTTGTTCGGATGGCCTCCATGGATGTTGATTTTATCACCTCTTACACTGACATCCGCTGCTAGAGATCTATAATTTCTGTCTTGAGAAGATACAGAACAGGACGAGCTCCCTCTCCTCTTGTGCTATCTTGAGGTCGCTGTGGCCTCGGTATGACGGTAACAGAAACGTGAGACTACTGCCGCCGAAAAAATGGGCTTGCCCCTCAACATTCACTACGGAAACTACAATAACACCTGTGAGAGTGAGATAACCGTTCACTTTCCCTCTGGGTCTAGCAAGCAAACGACTGCGATTGGCGTATCTTTCATTAATTGTTTGACGCAGTAGACGAAACTGGATTCCCTTTCTTTTTTCCACTTAATAAGTATCTCACGGTGGCTATAATACCCTTTTCACTTTCTTGATCCTTTTAGGTGGTTCTTGGCTTGGTTTCAAAACGGCACTTTGTTGCTAATTGTAGTTGATCTCGTCTTAGTTAACTAGGCAACTTACCTACCTACCTGTCTATGTTAAGAACTATCATAAAATGTACTCATTTGAGAGCCGTATGGCACTTCTGTAAAAGCTTAGGATGTTTCGAGTGGAAGGCGTGGCCTTATTTTATGATTCTACTATAACGATCAACTAATCTAAAGGCTGATATTGAATAATCTCAGTTTTACAACTTTTAATTGGTTAATATGGTATGGTGCGGTAATACTATTATAAAAAAATTGTTGTTTGGACAAAGCATATCTGTTGCACGGTTAATAGTACCCTTTGTGGTTGCAGAGATTATTTGATAAGGCAAAAAATAATTTACTTGTGTTTAAATATCATAATAAGCCCAACAATTAAACAGTCCCCAACATGGAATCGTCTTGATAAGGTATTTGTATTAAAAGGTCTTGTCTAACCTCTGCACATCATTGTACGCGAAGAGATTTTAAGTAAAATTGGAAATTGCAATAGACTTAGAAGTGCTAGGGCGAAGACTAGTTGTTGAGCTGAGTCAAATTCAAATTTTGTTGCAGTTAAGCAAGGATCTTTGACTAAATCTAAGCAAGTAGAGTTCTGCAACGCTTTGTAGAAGAAAACAAACATTTAAAAATTGTGCACAATGTTGTAATAAGGAAACCTCAAACACGCAGGGCAATATACCTACAGATTATGTGCATTAAACTATAAAATTTCGAAACTTGTTCTACGGAAATACCGCCGCATTGTGAAAAGTAATTTCATTTAATCGGAACTTGGTAAAAATACCTAGGTAAACTGGCTTGCGGTACACTCAACCAAAGACACAGAATGCAAACGTGCTCTCCATAGTGGTTCTAAAAGTTCGATGTATTTTACTGGTTAATTCGTGAGTAAAAAAACATGTTTTTTTTCTCAGTGTATACTGTGCGTTTTTTAATAACCAATTGTATATATTGGAGTAAAATTGTAAAGATCTCTAGGCCAAACAAATACACAAATTCGTATTATTAAAACCACAAAATACACAAGCCTATACAAAAATACTCGCATTCACTGCATGTTTTTAAATGGCCGGCTGTGCATAAATTTTCATACATTAATTGATACAAATAAACATCAATGCATATATACATATACTATACTTACAGATGACTATGTATGTATGTATTAATGTAAATATATTGTAAATATTTGTTACAAAAACTCAAATACAAATAAAACTTATAATTTATATGTTTCAAGTATAAAAGTAACCATGTTTTACATTTTTATTAAAACTTTTTTAATTAACGATTACAACAATATCATCAGTAACAACAACAACAACAACTTCAAAGTGAATGAAGTTTTTTTAATATTTTATTTTAATAAAATATCTGTTAATATGGATCAATATTTAGCAACAAAATATGTTTGAATTTGTAACGACACTTCCTGATGTGTTTTTCTCCTTTTTTATCGTTGAAAAAGTCCGTCGCTGGGACTGTTAAAAACCGCGAACTAAAAACAAAACAAAAAACAAACAAAAAACTGAAATGATGAAAAGAAAGAAGTATAAATGAATGTAATCTTTATATTCCTGTTTGAATACGGTAATGTTCTGGGAAGTAGTACTTACGATCGAATTTCGATAGGACCTTAAGAATTAGCATATCTGTGGGAGATTTTAATCTACACTAACGAGCATAGGTTTGGGTTTTTATTCCTTCTTGGTCTCCTAACGACTGTCAGACATGGCATCAATAGAGTAGCGAAAAGAATTCGGGAAATTAATCTTGGCCCTTGCGCAAGGAGATATTCACAGTCCCTTGATAGCGATATCGAATTTGAGAGATGAGTAAGCGTTGGAATAGAAGGAGATCAAGTTGTTTAATACCACCACATGAAGAATATCCAGAACATTTAGCTTTATTTCGTTTTCGCGAACAAAGAATCAAGACTTTGTTGGTCCGTGGTTCGAATTCGATTAAATTTCTTATATGTTATATGGATGAATTGATGCAACACTTTCGGTGTGACTGTCCCGTTGTACAGGAGAAAAGGCTTAGGCATAGGGCTTTTTTGTCTTAACAGTAGAGATCAGATCGAAGATGGATCACTAACGAATCTGATGAAATTTGTTAGTGGCACCGATTGATTCTTACAAAGGACTCAGGCATTTCACATTCTTTGTCAAGCATATGAGAAAGTTTGCAGAAAAATGTTTTCAGGGATAATAGAAACAAATGAATTACCTAATTTTAAGGGGACTCACATAATAAGGAGAATAGAAGAAATCAAAGAAATAATTACCTTGAAGAGCATCATATACCTATTAAAGAGGCAAGTCTAAGCTACCAAATGCTGATAAGTGCTCTTACGGCTTTCGTTTCAAATTTCTGACTACCAGCAACCAGTAATTACAATTATTGTCATCATTTCGACCAGGCACTATTGCAAGTCTCTGCGACCTATAGGTTCTTTTGTGCCCCTTCCAGTTTAAAATTTGCTCAGTTTTCGGGGAACTCACATAATAAAGAGAAAAGAACAAATCTTGTATATAACTGCCTTGAAGAACACCCCATAGCTAGTAAAGAAGCAAGTCTAAGCTACCGAATGCTGATAAGTACTCTTACAGTTTACGTATCAAATTCCTGATAGCCCTGCTTGACGACCAGCAACCAGTTATTACAATTATTATCATTCTGACCAAACACTATTGCAGGACTCTGCGACCAATGGGTTCTTTTGTGTCTGTTTCGGTTTATAGTTTGCTCAGCAGATTTACTGCTTTTCTAATAAACACCATCAGATCTGATATTATAATGGTGGATATGTCTATCAATGAAATCTATGTCTTCCTCAACATTTCCATCTAAATCTATAAAGAACTCTAGATACACGCAATATGTGTTCCGCTGTCTCCAAACATCCACATTTGTGAATGCCATCCTAACCAGAATTGCTATTAATTTTTAATGGCCGGTAAGAAATTTCGTTAGAAGTTTCAATAAAGGCCTGCCATACTTGAGAAGCTTAGAGCAGCGGTCAGAGCCGCCCTACAGTAACGAAATTCACTTGAAGCATTCCAGTATTCCAAGCATCTGACAATTTCCCAATCGTTGATTAGATTGCGGATGGTAGTAAGTGGTGTGGATACCCAAAGCAACCGGATCTAATTTCTAAGCGAAAGCTTTTGCAACGTATTGTAGCAATATTTGAACAGCCTAGATATGATTTGTGTCTATAACCCATTCTGAGCAGCCGTTCCAATTTGATAACACATAGTTTTTGACAAACAATTATGTTTCTTCGTAGTGATATTAATTAAAGTATTAATTAATTTTTTCTTAATGATATTATTAAATCTATATGTACACTGGTGGTCATAACGAAAGCAACTGATGCGACGTTTTGGCCTATATATTGCCTTAGAAGCAACATTGACGGAAAATTTTTCTTTTTTTATAATAATAATCTATTTACAACATACGAGTACAAATAAAAAGTTTTTATCGTTTACTGTTTTTAAAGATATTTTTTTTTATTAAAATAATAAAACACGTCTAAAATATGTCTGGTCAAAACTAAGACAACTTTAGCATTTCTGTTAAAGAACTTCAAAACAAAATTAGTAATCGTAGCGTAACATTTATTTAAATGATGACAGCATTGCATCAGCAAGTCCCTCAATTTGAGTTTAAGAAACGGTCTTCCTCCTTGAAACGATTAAAAATGGTGTGTTTGTTCTTCTAAGAATCCATTTTATTCATGTGCTCTATGATGCTCCCTGGATTTCAAATAGTGTTAAGAACTCTAAATTTGGAATTAACCAATCATTCTTTGATAAGTTGTGAAGCATGTTTCGCGTCATTATCATGTTGGAAAATTCAAACCAGAGGCATATTTTCTTCTACATGGGCCATATTACGTTACTTGATGATGAGTTGGTTTAACTCCAGGGTATGAAAAACAGCATCACATCATCATTGAGCTTCAACCATGTTTTACTATACCTTTACAATATTGAGGTTTAAGGTGCTAATTTTTTGATCTTTTTACCGTGAAATTCCTTACGTCCGATCGTTTAGTATTAAATTTAGATTCATCTCACAACAATATGTATCGCCACTAGACAGTACACCACCAAAATAAGAGCTTTTTCCAAAGGTATTAGGCCATGCAATTTTTATCAGAAACAAATGTCTTCTTTAATGGTGTCAAAGCGGCTGAAGTTGGATCAAACTACAAAAGTTGCTTTAGAGTTGAATGGAATTCATTAATGAACTGGAAAAACGGATCGATTTATTTACAGAAATGTGTTGAAAAAGGTTATGTTGGCTTATGAACAATAAAATATGCGTCTGGTTTGGTTTTTCTAATATTATAATGACTCGAGACATGCTTTAAAACTTGCCAAAGAAAGGTTGGGTAATTCAAAAGTTAGAGTTCTTGGTTATCCAGCACAACCGCTTGACCTTAACCCTACTTAAATTCTATGAAATATCATAGATCGCAATCGTGTCCAGAAGGAATGGTACACCATTTCTAAAACTCAAATTGAGCAACATATTTTTTGATGCAATGCCTCACAGATGTGCTGCCATCATTAAAAACAGAGGTTACGCTACGACTACTAATTTTATTTTGAAGTTCTTTAACAGAAATACAAAAGTTGCTTTTGTTTTCAGCAGGCATATTTTGACTTGTTCATTATTTTGATAACAAAATATCTTTTAGAAAATTAAATGATAAAATCCTTTTATGTTTGCTTCGTAAATAGATTATCAGTATAAAAACAGAAAAATTTCCCGTTTAGACCGTTTCTAAGACAAAACGTTGCTGTGTACCATAAGTTGCTTTAGTTATGGCCACCAGTATATATAAATGGATTGTGGTTTGTAAGGACGCTTAAAACTTGCAAATGACTGGACCAAGCTGAATACTTCCTTCTGTGGTTTAGTTCGTAATTGCTAAGTATTTGAATAGGATTTTGCACGTCGATTCAGAGAACATATTTTACAATACAGAGTAAATATTGATTTTTGTATATCTTGAGAACGGTTAACGTGGGAGTTTTTGAACTTGGTATAAATGACTCCGTTGTTAATACAAAGAGTCAGCCAACAAGTGGGTGGAATTGCATAAGTGGGCAGGGTACCTCCCATACAAATAAATATGGATCTTTTGTGTTAAAGGGGAAGTTACTAAATTCTGTGTAAATAACAGTCAATACAAATCGTCAGTTTAAAAGGGGGGGTAAATCGGATAAGTGCTTCTCTGATACATAGTAAGAAGTCTTTGTGTTTTATTGAGGCTTTAAATCAATAAATAAGCCACCTGAGAAAATATATAAACAGTTGTTGTCCCTAAATAGCTGAGCACTGCTGTATCATATATAGATTTTATCAGGCAAAGCCGGATGGGCTAAGCTAGTTATTGTTTAAAAATGAAATTTTTTTTCAAAAATTTTTTTTCTTTGCATTTTTTGCTTTAGTAATAATATAATAATAAAGACATTTTTAAATATTTTCTTATAGTTTTGGTTTGGCTATTTAGGGGTTAAGGCAGCTTGACTGTCAGTTATTTAATTACCTTAAGACAAAATTTAAAAAAATTCTACATTTCCAAAGATAACAATAAATAAAGAATTCATTCTTTTACATTAATATGCTTTAGCAAACACACCTTGTTTTTGTCGTTTTGAACACACAACAAAATAAGAGATAAATCGCCGCAATGTGGCCTCTTTATAACGAAAAAAATGCAAACAAAATCACAATTCGTTGTTGTTGTTGTTATGTTGTTGTTGTTGTTAACTTGACCAGTTTATGATGTGGTGGTATTTAAATCAACGTCATCGTTGCCATTTATTTATTTTTTATCTGAAATATCGAATCTTTGTTTTTGTTTAACCGCGTTTTTTACCCTACAAATCCGAGCTGTTCATAATAAAAAGGAGTTTTGTAATATCGTTTAATATATATTTTTTGTCTTCTTTTTTATACCATTACCGACCGGCATGTGCATGTTTGAGCATTTTAATTGTGTATGTCATCAGTAAAATTAATATAAAAAAAACTGTTGAAATAATTTTTTGTTTGTTTTTATACGATGATTTTGTGCAATGTCGTGAGGTTTGATGTTTTGTTTTGGCGCCATGGCATTAACCCATCAATGTATCATCATTGACAATGTTATCATTAACATGGTGATGACGATTATTGTTGGTAAAATATTTTTTTCTTTTTTTTATTGAGCAATTTTTGTTTTATCTATTCCGCTTCGTTTATGTTTTTGCCTTTGTTATTAAACGTTAGTATTCTGTTCACATTTTTTACCTTTTTTTGTATTAATTTTAATTGTTTGTGATTTATTTATTTATTTATTTATTTATTTATTTTTTTAATACAAATTTTTATTTGGAATTTCGTTAAACTGATCTTAAGTTGCCATAGTTTTCATTTTATATTAAAAAAGTTTAATTCTTTATAAAATTTCCACCTCTAGTACGTCGGCAGACGTCAGCTCTTTTCACAAAATTTTGAACCACATTTTTCAACAAAATCATCTTCAGTGATTAGGCCCATTTTCAATTAGGCGGTTATGTAAACAAACAAAATTGTCGCATATGGGGCTCACAAAATCCACAAACAGTCCTCGAAAAACCATTACACCAAAGAAAGTGACCGTATGGTGCGGTTTGTAGTTTCTGCGCTAGCAAACCATGATAACCATATTTTTGTGGCCATAAATGGCTAATGTTGACATCAGTGACGTTTGGTTTCAGCACAAGCCACACAGCTAGCCAAACAATTCAGTTATTGCATGAAAAATTTGAATTGGCCGTTCCGTTTTTGTGATTTAACGCCGCTGGATTATTTTCTCTGGGCCATTTAAACGACTGGGTTTACCTGAACAAACCACAAACAACTGACACTCTGAAAGATGAAATTCGGCGCTGCATTGAAGAGATAAGCGAAGCTTTGTTGCAATATGTGGTTCAAAATTTTGTAGAAAGACCGGAAGTCTGCCGACGTGCCCGTAATATGCCCGACAATCCTGCTCCATTATTAATTCCCATATTTCTATTTTATATTGCTATGAATAAAACTGAATTTGTCAAAAAAATGTGTTTTTAAGCCAATTTACTTCCTAACCTCAAATTTGCCCACCCTTTGCACATATAACTGTTGCCATATTTAATAATTACTCGTTCTTTTTTTCTGTTTATTTACATTAAAACGTAGTTGTTGTTGCTTTAAGATCTGTGTAAAATTCTATTTGTTTACTATTTGTTGTTATTTTAAACGATTTAATGCATGTTTTTCTGCTAATTAAAACCGAAACGCATATGTGTGTATATCGCACGCACTTATACTTCAACACAATCCATACGTACTTAATTTACTTTTGTTTACATAAAATTCATTTACACATATGCCTGTATGTGTGCATATGCGTGTATATGATTGTTTTGTTTAGCTTAGTGCTTTGACAGCAGCAACAACAATTTCATATTAGTGAGCAAAAGAGAAGGTTACATACGAAAACAATGTTTACAATTGTCGTTTTTTCTATGCCTTGATTACATTTTTGTAAATATTTATTCATTAAAACTCTACATCACTAATTATCTTATTTTGTAATTATTGATAAAAAAAAAATTATTAATAAAGTTTTATTAAAATTTTACAGATAAATTTAAATACCCTAGAATCACGCGAACACATTGGCCAACGATGGAGTCAAATGGAAAGAGCTTGTTTATGCCCTATACTCACTTTGGACAATTTGCAATTGATTCATAGGCTGTAATTTAATTCAATTTATAAATAAATATACATGCTTACATATGTACAAATAAATTTAAAATAAGAATACTGTTCGAGATTTCTTAAGAAATTGAGTTGAATTTTTATTTATTTATTTATTTTTTTTTTTTCAATAAGCGTTTTTAAAATAACATTTTTACTTTGTCTTCTTACAAATATAACACTTCCCTCTCACAATGCCTTAGTCAGAGCTTCTGTAAAGTTCGATAATTGCAAGCCACTTCACAATAGTCATAAAGTGCTTAATGTCCTACGTTCCGGTATATGACCAATAATTCATTGCTCACTAACTAAGGCCTTGCCATAAGAGACCTTGCCAAAAGAAGGTACTATTCTTTGTCAGAATAAGCCAGAGCACTTTAAAAATATTCTATAAGTGTTGATAATAGTCCGTCTTCTCATAAATCAAATTCGATTCCATCGATTGTCCAAGTTGGTCACTGGCCCACACAGTTGAGTAGATATTTTAACACAATTGTATTGGAACTAGCTAAGACCCGGTATGCTTCGCTACCCCCATCTTAAATGCTATTTTAGCTACATATTTTACCCATTTTCCCCATTTTGTTCCCTTCCGGTAAAAATCCAATCATTTGTTCCATCTTGAAACAAACACACATTCATGTTTATATAAAGTACTGGAGTAACCTTTCCCGCGTTGCTGGGAGCCTTTGTGTTGCATTACTATAAAATGTATTCCCCATAAGAAAAATTTAAAGGAATACACTTAAATGTCAAGTCATATAGACCATGTACAGAAACTGTCATTCTAACCGTTCCAAAGATATACAAAACTCAATATATACTTTGTATGCGAGGTGCCATTCCCACTTATCCAATTCCGCTCACTCTTTGAGCGATGATTTATATTGACTATAAAGTTATTTAGATTAAATTTAGAAACTTTCGCTACTACCGTTCTATAGACACACGAAAAGCAATATTTACTTTATATTTGAGGTGCCACACCCACTTATTCAATTTCGCACATATTTTGACTGATGATGAACTGAATAACAAAAAACTTGTTTAGATCAAATTCAGAACCTTCCAATATTACCATTACAAAGATATACAAAAATCAGTATTTACTTTATATGGGAAGTGCCAATTTCACCAACTTTTTGAATGATAATTTGTATTGACCACAAGTTTATTTGGGTCAAATTTAGTAACTCTATTACCGTTTTGAAGATATAACATATAAATAAAAATTTTATGTTGGCGTGGCACCGCCCAGCTGAACCAAAACCATAAAACCATAAAGAAAGTACACCTTTTCAACGCAGGTATTGGTTTGTAAATCGGTGTAGTGGGTCTAGAGTTATAAAATGATGAACATTGACAATTTATTTTGATATATAGATTACGAGCATTAACATCGTGTAGTAATTTTAGCGTGGACATACGGTATGGAATGGACACAGGGTTTTGATTATTTGGCTACCTTAACTCTGTAGGGAGATTCTCACAAATCTCTAGTCAACTCCTGTCTAAAATGCTCACTTTTGTACGGATATGACGGGATATAACGGCAAACTAGACGTCCATGCGGTGGTTTGGGGAATGTTTTTTTAGCCATCCACTGTCTCTAACCACAGTTTCTGGCGGAAAACAAATTAAGCTTCAATAAAACCCAAAATCTTCCAAAGGAAGACCGATTTGGCATACGTTGTGAAAGACTGATGGTCACATAACTAGGACAGACATAGAATGCAACCCGCAGGGGAGTGGAAGACAATACCAGGAGACGGCAGATAGAGAAGGAAGCTACAGCACACAATAGGAGCTAGATTCAACTCAAGACATTACAAAGATCTCATTGGATAGATCGCAATCGAATTAATTTGTATTGGTCTGAATAACAGCATTAATAGATGAATAATGAGGTGGCATGGTGTACTAGTTAAAGTACTCGCATACAACACTAGCGGCCCAGGCTCGAATCCGCAGCACAGAACATGACGAAAACATTAACTTGCGGTTTTTTAGTGTTTAATTAAGAAACTTAAAACCTACACATGAATCCATGCAAAAAAAAGTCCCCTGACATACCATCTTACCTCAGGCGACGGTGACAAACATCACACGAATGGGGAAAAATGGCAATGCTAAGTAGAAACTACCACCACCACTTAGCCAGAATCTTCAACACCATACAATCACATAGAGGCGAGCCATAGTAGACTAATCATCTGCTTAGCTTCAAAATCAACTGATTAATGAAACTGAAACAAGGCAATAGAAGCTTTGTGCAAAGCTAAATGTTGCCAAGACGAGTAATGGGTAAATTTCAGACTTCCCATTGTGGGTTTTCAGTTGAGTTGATTACGTTTTAGTTTTTAAGACATAAACGTTTTAGTTTTTAAATCATTTTTAAAAAATTAAAAAAATTGACGTTTCCTTAACACCACCAATTGACATTATGCGGGCTTCTTGGATGAGATTCTTCAGTTTTCTAAAATATTTTAACAAAACAATGCTTTTGGTTTATTATTGAAATGCCTGTCTTGAGTTTGCTGGTTTTAAAGGTTTAATTAAACGTGACTTAAACAACCAAAATTCAATTTACGGCGTTATGTTAAGTTACAACTAATCGAACACAGTGTTTCCCATAAAGTTGTTTTATTGCTTTGTAACTAAGGCGTTACGTTATGTCAAACAGATAAATTTTCGACATACTACCTTGAACAAAAAGCTTCCGGAATAAGCTCCGTGTGGCGGTCCCATCGTTCCGATTTTTTTTTTTTATTTGTTAAATTGGAACATCTGTTGTTGATATTCCCGCTAAATCTTAGCGTCATAGCTTGACATTTACATATTTTATATTCGGTTTTCGGTATGTCCATCGGTGCTTCCTACGATTTTTCTATTATTTCCTCTCGGCTGCAGAAACTCGGTCACCGTAATGGTTTTTTAACTCGATTGAACAGAAAGAAATCAAAGGGAGCCAAATCAGGTGAATTCGGTGGCTGTTGGATGGTATTTTTTGCATTTTTTGTCCTATTATGGTGCAAAATCCACAAGTTTTCTGCCCCCAATTCTAGTCTCTTTCGGCGAATTCCTTCAACGTCCAAATAATACTCTTTGTTCACTGTCTGACCTTCTTGCAAAAATTCCTGATACACTACACCGTTGTAATCCATGAACCGTCTACGTGTCTAACTCACAAACCCACATCTCGTCTCCAGTAATGTTCCCCTTGATGAATGTGGTATCGGATTTAGCCTCGCAAATCTTGTCTTTTCCGACCTCAACACGGTCAAAATTGTAAAAAATCGCCAACACATATAGAGATAGATGTACTCTTGGCTATGTAGCTTTGGCAAATGTCAAGCTATGACGCTAAGATTTAGCAGAAATATCAACAACATATGTACCAACGTAACAAAAAACAAAAACATCGGAACGATGGGTCCGCCACACAAGGGTTATTCCGGAAACTTTTTGAAGAAGGTAGTAATTAAGCTCCTAAAACTTGACGCTCAAAAGCCAACCAATAAATAATCTTGGACGTGGTCATTGAAATTTGATTTCTTCTGTGTTTTAAAAACGTGTATTTGGTTTGAATTAAACGTATTCAGTTATAATGCAAATCATTCATCATTATTCATCATCTTCTCTGAAGGGTAATCGTCATTGAAAATGCATAAATAAGCCAACGCACAAACTGACAGTGGTAACTACAATCGTAATCATAATGATTATGCAATGATGATGGCGGTGGCGATGATGATGACCAGCTGAAAAATATCAACTTTTTTTTCTTTACATACAACCTCAAGGGAAGCAACGGACGTAAGTTCATATGCACATACATATACACTAGGGACCCGGCTGGTAAACCGGTACAACGACAACATACAATCCAATTATTTTTCCAAATTGTGTTCAACTTAAATATACGAGTCAACAGCCATACAACAATGGCAACAATAACAACAACAACAACAACAACAATGAACAGTAACAATAGCTATAACTACCAAACAACCAAAACAAGTCAATAACTTTATATGAAATCAAATGGGGAAAGGGGGTTAAACTCTATAGTTTTTAAAATACCCTCCAGTGATACTGAAAAGACCAGGTTGGCCAGCACAGTGCATTGAATAAAAACAGAATTAAATAAGACTTGAAATATGAAATCAATAACTGTTTAAGCTGTTTTCGTTTTATTGAAGGGAGTCGTCAGTCCCCACGGTGAGTGTGTTGAGTATGGCAAGTATCTAAAATGCACGTGTGTCAAAATGTATGCGGTCTAAGGTGTAAATATTGTAGGCAGACTGGCGGACAAAAGGGTATTAACATTTAATTATTATTTTAAAATCGTTTATGCAAAAGAGACCAAACAGCTGTCAATAGGCTGAACATTGTCAACGAAGTTTGAAGAGAAAGGGAATAGGTTTAGTTATAAAGAGAGAAATAGTGACAATTATTACAAGTCAATCGTTAAAAGGAATTATCGCGAATAATTTAATATAGGATATGTTATAAAAATAAGGCGCCGAACCTACGTTTATAATTTTAAGTTTACCCGTTAGCGTCCATTGCCGTTAGCTATGGATTGCCTAAAGAATGGCAAAAAATTTTGTTTACAAGTAGAATATGGATTACTATTCAGACTACTCTAAATAAAAAGGAATATAGGGTTTTGCTGATGATATGACAATATTCACGATAATCCAGCCTATCCACCAGATGGGTGTATCCACCATTAACACTGATATAAAAAGTGTGAAAGCATAGCTAGAATCGTCGTGTAGCGAACTAGTAGTAGCATATAAAACGTTTTAATAACCAGCAGAGAGGAAGTTGAAAAACCAAATATTCAAATACGAATTCACTCTGCATATACCTTCAATACCCTGGGATCATAATGGATAAGCGGTTCAACTTCAGGAGGTATAAAGATTAAATTTAAAAATGAAATAAAACAAAAACGGTTTGAAATTTTAACAAATAACGCATAACACTTGTCTTTAACGGCGCCCCACAGATAATAGTCTAACGGTGTTAAATAGCAGCTTCTTGGCAGCCAACTGACATCACCATTTCGGCTAATTAAACAGCCATCAAATGTTTGACGCAATATATCGATTGTGGCATGAGATGTGTGGCAAGTTGCATCATTCATCGTTCACATCAATATCATGAAGAGCGGGCACAAATAAATCGATTATAGGTGTCTCTATTGTCGTAATGGTTGCGAAATATGAAATATGAGCCAATGTTGCCTTTGCTCCACAAGCCGCACCAAACAGTCACTCGTAATGGGTGCATTGGCTTCTGTAAGACCACGTTTGGGTTTTCTGAGCCCCTAATACGCCAATTTTGCTTATTATTGGTGGGTACCAAGATGAAAATGGGCTTCAACTGATAAGATGACTTTTGCAATTTTTTCGATTTTCATTCTTTTTTATTTTTGGATCTTTGTTTTGGATATAAATTTCCAATAAATCCCAACGTTGCAAACGTAAACGGAATTTTGTTACAGAATAGAATAACATAAGTGTTGCCAAATTCGAAATAACCGCTGATTCAAATTTAAATGGATAGATGGCCCACCCAATATATAGAGTATGCAAATGAGATTGTGCATAGAGTCTAGGCTTAGTTTTCGAGATTACTGTAGGCGGTTCCAAACCTGAATAGAGAAGATTGCTGACATTGAAAGAGCAAACATTTCACCGCGGGGATAATTCATTATATTTTATTGCACTTTTCATATATCAGAATTTAGGACGGAGTGGTAGCCTTATTAAGTGAAAGCTCGTGATAGATTTGACCAGCAAGTCCCTATTGACCGGTATCGACAAACAGTCAGAGACATTGTTTAAGAACACAACTCCGTAAATATCAACAACAGATGTACCAACTTAACAAAAAAAAAAAACTCATATCGGAACAATGGGACCGCCATACGGGGGTTATTACGAAAAATTTTTGATCAAGGTAGTATATTGCACCAGAAGTATCAATATAGGCCTTGCCTATTATCATATTTAGATATAGATTCAAGTCATACGACAGGCCATCCCCTGGTCTGAAGACTCTAGTTGTTACAAACAAATCAGATGTAGAACCAACTACTTAAATTACTGGGGTTGTTTTCCTGAGAGTAATCCTAACCACTGCGATAAGTTATAGTAGAATACTGAAATATCTCATAATTTAAAAAATCTTATCTCTTCCTCTGTTGTCAGATGCTTGCATAGAGTCAACAAATAGGTGATATGTATCTCCAGCAGTTGCCTCAATGTGAAATGGTAATTGACGCTTGATTTCGGTGGTCGTTTTCATATTCCTTAGCATCGCCCTTTTCAAAGAGAGAAAAAAATATTACGCTGACATTCCATTTTCCCGTTAGTTGTTCCTCAGACTATATTTTCAACAATTTCTCATAGAAATGGCTAAAAGGCATAGTCCATCTGACTTAATAAACTCCGCACGAATTGTATCTACTAGAGTGGCGCTCTTGTTATTTTTGAAGCTCTTAATAGCCATGCGAGGGTGGTACGCGCGTTTTTCCACCCTGGCCCCACTAGTGGCCATTGAACGGAAAGCAGGTGAATTCGCAGAGGTCCCATTTTTAAGTTTTTTGTTGTTTTATTTCAAGTTAAAGTTCTGACGCTCTTGCCACAACTGTTGTCTAAGACTGAAAATACCAAATTCCAAAAAGGTTAGTGGAATTTTAAGATTCTGCCAACTATTTTCTTTGACTTCAGTATCTCCGTGCATCAGCAGATCCTATTACAAAGACCTATACTCCATAACATGTATTCATTTAAAATTACGAACTCTTCCAGAGAAGCAAAACAAGAAAATGGCTTGAATTACAGAAAAATTACTCATGTCATAATGCTCACTTCACACAGTGATTGATTTTTAGATCCCACTTTACCTTAATAAAACTTGTCCATTTTAAACTCCTTTGGGCAGCTCACATTTATGGTGTCTGACAAAACTCTCTAATTATGTAGCACTGTCAAAGCTTAAAACTCATTGTCCAATTGAATAATTCACAGGTCATTGCTTCCTACCAAAAATGCATTTTCATTCATATATTATGCCCCTGTTGCAGCTGCACAATTGCTCTATAAATCTGTAAATATTTGTTAAATTATCTAAAATCTTATACGAATCCTTGCTACATTGTTCTATGTGCTAGGGTGGTTGATTCTTTTCTCTCCTTTTGGGGTTGGTTGTTGAAAATAATGTGTCCATAGGAAAAATCAATAGATATAAATTTCATTATTTACACAAACACACGCACACACACGCATACGCACAAAAACCTTTATAGATGGAAAACAAAACACATTTGAGGTTGACAACATTGTTTCACTCACTCTATAACACACTCTCTTTATCTCTACTCTCTTTTCCAATGTGTATGTGTGTGTATGCTCAAATAAAATTCATGTTTATTATTATTGGCAACGCTAACACAAAAATATGAAGAAAAAATAAACGTAAAAATG
Source organism: Wohlfahrtia magnifica (assembly GCA_023159175.1). Lineage (NCBI taxonomy): Eukaryota > Metazoa > Arthropoda > Insecta > Diptera > Sarcophagidae > Wohlfahrtia > Wohlfahrtia magnifica. The sequence continues at coordinate 77,815 of JAKWBJ010000054.1, forward strand.
GGTGGCAAAACAGGCCAACATTGATTATGTTTTGCGTTACTCAAAGGCAAACGGAAATGACAGACAAACCGGCAAAAAGGCAGACGACCAATACAATGACAATATGAAATGGATAGATAGATGGTATAGCACATATGTTGTACCTCTCACCACATGTTCCGTCCACGTTACACAAAACATATACGAGCATAACAAAAATATGTTCTTTTTTTCTATAAGATTTTTATGTAATCAACCTCCTCACAAAAATAGCCCCAAACCAGTGTTTCCATTTTAAAAGTAGTGTTGCCAACATCTGCAAATACAATACTGTTTGCATAGGCTATGACAAAACCTGAAGATGTATATAGACTCGGCGGATGATGGTTACAATGATAACAACGACAATGACTTTCAACATGATGATGCTAATATTTGTAAGACATCCTTCCTTCCCTTACACAACAAGGAGTGTGTAAAGCGTTACTCAATTGCAGAATTGAGTGTTTCTTCATCATCATCGTTTCCGTCATCATCGTCATCCATAACAGCATTCACATCATATTTGAAGCGTTAACTTTAAGCAAATTATGCAACTGAAGTAAACTGAACATATGCTTGTGTCTCTGCCTCTTAACCTCTGTGCCTATTAGTCTATCAGTCTGACTGTCTGTCTTAATTCGCTCAAAAAATACTGCACAAATTTTAACTGTAACTGTTGTCTGACATTTTAAAGTGACTCTTTTGAATTCACTCTGTCTATTCGCCATAATTGTATTTAGCAACTATATTACCAACAACAACCTCAAACATAACAGCAGAAGCCTTTAACCAGAGTCACGGTTCGTTAACTTCCGCAAAAGGTAGCAATAGCAAGTGATTAACAACAAATTTTTCTTTATTTGCATCATGTGTGACTTTCTTATAAATTTACGAGTACTTTTAAAGGATAAATGAGAAAACAATTATAAGCCTCTGTCACTAAGAAGATAATTTGAACTCGAAGAAGTTTTTTAAAAAAGTATGTAGCGGTAGAAATACTAGGCTTACCACTGAATCTTTATAAGCCAAGGTGCACCTAACTAATCTAAACAATACTCATCTTGGTCTCTCCCAGACTGTGTAACAAGCGCACCACCTAAAAACGGTTCTAAATCTTAAAACTTTGAATATCGGTCGGTTAATGTTCTTAATGACTACGTATTTAGGACAAAATGTCTTCTCAACTGTGTGCATTCGTCGAATGTTCTAAATAGAAAGGAAGGTTTGTTTAAGTTTTGATCTCAGACAAAATTATAGTGACGCGAAAATTGGGAGCTCCAGAAATTGAAGTTTCTATCTGATAATTGTGTGAGACCTTCGTAGAGTGTTATAGTTTTACCCTAAATCGCAAAAAGGCAGTATTAGTTCGATGTGGTGTTGCATAGCAGTTAATAATACCCTTGAATCAACAGAGGTTTGCACAGTTGTGATCCTCTAAGCACGAAGTGTGTACTGCACCCAGCAACAGTGCTGCCTTTAGCAATCAATAATGCCCATGATGCAGCAGAGATTTGCACAGTTTTCACCCTCTAAGCAAGAAGTGTATACTAAACCCAGCAACAGTGCTGCCTTTACCCTCTAATGCACAAAACCGCTTTTTGGCGGCCTAAGGTTTTTTGCGTTTTCTCTTGAAACCTTACACTCCACAGATTTTTCTATAAAAATTTTTTGATCTATTTTGTATTATTCCGGAACAACATTGCAGTAAAATTAAAGTCGGAAAAAACACGTGTTTTTGCTAGTGCATTCGAGGGTAAAATTACAATTATGGTGTCTCTCTATGTGTTAAGAATGCTCTCAGCTCACAGAGCACTAGAGTTAAACACCAGAGCAAGAGGTTTACAATAGTCTTCTGGCTTGCTAAGAAATTAACATAGAAGAGAGGTAGTCCGTGAGCATAGTATAATATTTGATTGCTGTGCATAAGTTTTAGTGGGATATTTATTTGGTTTCAGCTTGATGAGACAGAAAAAACTGAAATACCCGTTTATATACAATTCGTACAATCGCGTTCTCCCTCTCGTCAAGTTGTCTGCAATAACATTTTCTATATTGCCTATATTCGATTCTATTCTTCGACTATTGCATTTAACACCAAAGAGCCTTTGTGGGCCATCACGGGTAGTTCCTTTCCTCACTTAGATACCAAATTTGTCACCCATTTAACGGCCTGACTTATGATGATGATATTGCTTTGATATATACGAAGTGAAGCCACAATAGTATGCGAAGCTTTCGAAAAGTATGGCGGTGTTGGGAACTATCATCTGCAACCAAATTCGAATATTCAATTCAAATGTGACGTCTATACTTCTTTACGGAAGCGAAACATGACTCGTGTCAGTGGAACCCACGAACAAATTTCAGGCTTTCAAAAACCGATGCCTGAGAAATAATCTGTGCATTTCGTGGCCACACATTTTGTTTTACAATGCAGAGCTTCACAGGAAATGCATTAAACACCCACTGACCTGGAAAATAGCGCTGGATTGGGAATAATCCGCACAAGCCGACATTTTTTTCTCCGTCACTCCTTTAGGAAGCATATTGGCTGTTCACAAAGCATCCATTGCTTTGTTTCAGTTTCTTTAATCAGTTTGATCTTTCAAGCCAAGTAGATGATTAATCCACTGTAGCTTCTTCCATATGATTTTGCGTAGCGGTGAAGATCCTTGCTAATTGGTAGTGATCTTTAATTTTTTTCTGATGTTTGTCATCATCGCCAGAGGTATGCGGGAAGGTCAGTGGGATTTCTTCTCTATTTTTTAGATGGAGTTGTTAGGAGGGAAGTTGAAGTCTCTTTATTAAACATTTGGAACCACAAGCCGACATACAATGTCGCAAAACTTACCCTCGATTGAAATACGCATGGAATGCGGAGCCGCAGTTGACTCAGAGAGAAATGGCTAAACAGCTAATTGGGCGAGATTGATAAAGAACAAAGTTGATTCAGATCAAAAGTCTAGCTGAAGGATCATAGTGAATTTAAGAAGTTTTGTATGGTGCTATGGGTCACGTAAGCGGCGCGAAATCAAAAAATAATAAGATTCAGATGAGTTTTTCCACACTCTTTCGTTAAAGCAAAATCATACTGTACAAGGTAATAATACTGAAACAAGTGAAGCTTTGTTTTGATGTTTTCCAGAAAGGAATATTTCGTAGGAGCTGGCGATCGAATGAATCATAAACTATATGAGTTTGACCATGTTGAAGATTATCTCTCTAAACTCGAAGTGATGGTGGACTAATAGCGCTAATTTCGGCTAAAGACCTACAGGTTATCATATAACCATTTAAGAAAATAGGTAGGTAGGTAGGTACGTGGATGTGGCTGTCCAAAGTAGCCAAAGTAGTAGTAATCCCCTCTAAACCCGGAACCACAAAAAGCACATAATACAGCCAAAAGTTTTCCAATGTCTATACTCGACAGTTCTGTAAGCTCAGTTGCATGGTAGAAGCCCAGGTGCCTTTTTATCCTATCACACAGCGCTGGGCATGTTAGGTAAAGAATTGTTTCCACTTTTCCTTCGTACCTGCAGCTGTCAACAACGCTGAGTATGCATATTTAGAGATTGATCAGACTTTTTGAGCGTTTGTGATCTAGCTTTGCCATAATTGGGTGCGCTATCTTGACTGTGTCCGAAATCGTTCACGCGGCATTGAAGGAGTCTATTACCTCATTGTAAATCCTAAGCTTACAAGTCCTCAATGGAATTTACAGCATGGAAAATACGATCCTGAGTTCGATGCTAAGAAAGTAAGTCATCACAAAGAGGAAACCGCTCACTTGAAGGATCATAACAAAAAAAGCCTCATTTTTGCTATCTTAATGCCAGATAGCTCCGACTTAACAGAGTTAGTTTTCTCGATAACTAATGAAACCTCAGCCAATTTGACGCTTACATAATAGCAGATATCTCAGCTTAAAATATCCCAAAGACTTCCTGACTGCAACTTCTCATTTCGCTCTTGACATAGATGGGTGAATCCTTCAAGGCTACTTAAGCGACATACATATATATGACTTATGTTTTTCCCTTTTCCAAAATCTAAAACGAAACTTATATTAAGCTAAGTTATTAGCTTATAAGTGCATGAAGACTAGAAAAATCAGTTTTTACCCGTAACTCGTGATTTTGAAGGTGTTTCGACTATTCGAAAAACAGATCCCTGATCTACTTGATAGCGGCTATCACAAAAATCGTATCACTTGCTATATATTTTTTTTGTCGCACCGTGTAAACGAGCGAGATTTTTCTATTTTTTTTTTTTAATAATTTTGAAACTGTTTACCACATTTGACACTCAAAATATTCTTAACCGTCAAAATACTATTTTTGTATGTTGCTTCCTTAAAAATCTCCAAACATTGTTGTATTGCTATCAAATAAAGTGTCAAGAAACATTCAATTAAAATTAAACAAACGGCTGTACAAAATAATTATTTCTTCAACAAATAAAAAAAAAACAATAATAAACTTTAAATATAAAATGACAGACCTTTCAATTTTTATTTTTAACCATAAATTCTTCTTTATTTCCCCCTCTTTGTAGACCATAAAAGCGACAATATGTGGTGGCATAATTAATTGTATTTCGTCGTCCGCACGTGCAAATGTCAAGTTCAATCTAAAAAAAAGGAATTAAAGTGGCATTGGAAAGGGTTGAGAACAACAAACAAATGTTGCAACACCGATGATTGAAATCATAAAAGATGACAATTCATTAAACCGCCCAACCCTACCTTCTACTACACAGCCACTTCCATAACAGAAAGCTTTGAGAAACATTCGTTTTTGCAGTTATTTAATCCGTTTATATTCTATGTTATAGAATGTTCTGTCAAATCTCTTGTGAAAGCAAAAAGTGTTGTAATCTGTATGTATATACGATGAGTGAAGTTGAGTATGGCACTCATACAGACTTTTCCCTTCTACCCAATCGTGTGTTTTGTGTTGTGTTGCAATAATTTCTGAAGCTTCAGCAGAGACAATTCAAGCATAAATCAATGATCTAAAGTGTTTAGAGAGAACCCAACAAATCTTTTGACAGCAAATAAGAAATAAGTTTGACTTTTTGTATCTGGTGATTATTTTTAAGCTACGGTCTCTGTTGGTATGCAATAAAATTTCCAAATAAGTATGCAAGTAATTCATATTAAATTTCCAACTGGGTATATAGCAAAATAATATCAATTATTACTTAGTATGTATTAAACACATTTATCGCACGTTACCGCTAATTGCGATACCCATTTAAAAGCTATATAAAGAAAATAAGATTTATTTTACCACACAATTATTACATTTATTACATTTAGTCACTAGTATTAAATATAAATGTAACAACAACAATTAAGAACAACCGCTTATCGACACACTAATTTAAAATCCATTTATAAAAAATATAAATTTGCGTTCCTATAATCCTCAAAGCATTTTTTACTTTTGTTTTGTAACTCAATTCTCATTCCCTAAAAGGTACTTGAATAAAGAAGTTTATAAGAATTCGAAATTGTGTTTTTTAATTAAAGAAGGTTATTTGTTAAGTTTCAAGTTATTTAAAATTATTAATTCAAAGAAATAGGACAAGAAAAAGCTCTTGTTCTTAACAGTCACATTTGTCAAATATTTGATTAAAAAAACGTGACCACTATTTCATATAAATATTTCTTCTTATCTATATAATTAATAGGATAACACATTTCATTTTACCTCTTTTACGCCCGTTGTACTGCACCGATTTTGAAAAGATATATATGGGCTTAAAGCTTTTTCTATGCAGATGTACACTAAGGTGTGCTTAATATTCGCTCAATTTATCCAAACCATAAAATGTTATGTATGGTCACCTTATTCAAAAAAGTTCTACGTTCAAATAGGTGAATAATAAGCAGGTTTTGCTTTTAGATATATACCGTTATATAATGTCTATTTAAATTTATGTAAATAAGTGCAAAATTCATTGCGTCAAAATGATAAGGTCAGTGATTCATTTATCCAAACTTATATTTAAGCTAAGAATTAATCAATTATTTTTAATTTTTGCAATTCCCATTTCCTTCTATTGTCTTAAAAATACGGGATGGCATCGCACTTACTAAATTAAGGTGACCTTATCATTTTGAAGCACACCTTATATCAAATTTATTTAAATCGGTTCAGTACTATAAATCACTATAAAATTCTTATTAACACAGAAAGAAAAAACATTTCTTGTGCATGTGTGTATGTATGTTTTCTTCATTTGTTATAAAAATTTAAAAAAAAAAATCATTTAAAACTAATTTTAAATTTTGTACATGCATAAAAAATTATTATTAGATGCTATAATGCGGCTGATTGTGTCAGCCGCCATGTCTACTAGTATTATTTATTTTTTTAAATTAAGTAATTTGAAAATCGAAATTTTTTTGGTATCATTATTTGTTTTTAAATAATTTTTTAAGCAACACTGAAATTGAAAGAAATGTTCCAATAAACTGTTTCTATAAAATATTGGTACGTTTTTTGTCAAATATTTGATAATTTAACAGCTGATAGTTGCTTTTTGTTTAGTTTGGTTTGACAGTTAATTATGGATAGAATTACAGGCTTGAGAATGTTTAAATTTTTTTTTTTATCGAAATAATGTTCGTCAAACCTCAAAATTTTGTTCCTCAATAAGCAGAAATGTTGCATTTGAAGTGAGGATAATACACAAGCTTTTGTCGAAACACCATTACATCCACAGAAAATTATTGCTTGGTGCGGTTTATGAGCTGGCGGAGTCATTGGTCTATATGTCTTCAAGAAAGATGATGGTCAAAATGCAGCTGTCAATGGTGGACAGAGCCACATGCCATACAGTACGCACTACAATTGATTTACTCTAAGAAACTTTTGATGGAAGAGTAATTTCACGTAAGGGTCCAAATAATTGTTCACAAAAAACGTGTGATTTTAAACTCATTGGATTATTTTCTTTAATAAATCAGAGACAATTGAATACCTGGAAATCAACATAGTTTTGGATTTTTTAAAATATGTTTAGTTATAAATTAAACTATACTTCCTTTTTTAAATCGGATAGGAATTGATGGAGTGTATGACAGTATATTTTTCTAAAAAAAAATTTTTGTTGTGTGTTTAGTATTTTGTAGGAATATGCCGTAAGCGTCAAAATAAAGTGTACAACCTTAATATTCGAAATTTACAGATTTTTTTCTTGCCTTTACCATATAGGCTTTAGCCAAAAGGTGCTATAACTCTGTCAATTCCCATCCGTTTTATTCATAACTGAACATACTTTAAAAAAATCGAAAACCAGTACGGTTCCTATATAAAATGGTGTGTAAAAACTTCTCTAAACGATAAAGTTGGAATGAGTTGGACGAAAAATGTAAAGTATACACAATTTAATAGATCTGTTTCTCTTCTTTTGAAATCCTCCAAGATTTTTAAAATCGGTTAACATTTAACTAAGTTATTAGCTTATAAGTGCATGAAGGTACGAAAAACCGGTTTTGTACCCGTAACTCAAGATTTTGGAGCTGTTACGAAAATTCCGAAATATGATTTTTGTTGTACTTTACAGCACCTTAAAAATGGTATCACTTCCCAGGTATTTCTAAGTCAATCTTTTTTGTTGCTTAGTTGTTTCTTGTACACTTTAATATGACGCGTATAAAATAGAGTAAATTTGGTATTCGTTGTATAACTTTAGTTGTTGGAAAAATTTTGTTGTTGTTTTTTATGGATTTTGTAAAGCCTTAAATACACTCTTAGAATAATATAAAACTATTAAATACATCGTATTTTAAAATGGAAAAATAAAAACTTGATTCTAGAGAATAAGACTGTTCCCTTTATTTTGATGCACACAGTATATTAGTTCGTAGGTATGTATAATATGACAGAATTAATGGTTGCGATTTTTTGTGTGCAGTAGTTAAACAAAACAAAGTAGTTTTCTTTTAAGTACTAAAGATATGTTTTAAAATACTCACTGAACTGGTGAATTTTATATAAGAAAATATTTACCTGAAAAGATAAAAATTAAAAACACATTGATTAAGTAAAAATTTTATAGTTTAATTTAAAGTAAATTAATAGTTTTTGACAACAGGAAAACAAATTGTTTGCTGGGTTATAGTTCAAGTGCTTTTCTTTAATGCTTTAATGTATTTTACAATTGCAAATGCGTATATACGAGTTGTTACTATGCTGGCTTTATAAATGTAGAGAGAAATTATCATTAAAATTATTTTTTAATTTGCTAAACAGAATTATAATGGTACTGCAAAAACAAGTAAAGTAAAGTAAAATAAAAAGAAGAAGAGTATTTTCATGAGCAACATCTTCAATTAATACTCAACAAGTTCTCCATGGAGATACTATTCTTCTTCTTTGTATTTAATAAGATTATAATTTTCATTATTTTATCATCATTACGAAATAGTTATCATCATTATTTGTAATATCATTTTGATTAAAAATTAACACTTTTGCCCCTAGTGAGGTGAGAATAACAGAAAATAAAGAGAAAATTTTCATTTATTTTATAAAACAGACGGTAGATTTTTCAATAGTAAATAAAATAATAAAATAAAATCCGGGTGGATTTAATTAAGTTATCCGGTCGGTTTCCAACCCTGTGTTTTAGCAGTGTCTCACAACAAACGTCTAAAATTTTTGAAAATCCCACATTTTGAAGTTAGAGATCCAATATAAATTAAAAAAAATATATAAACATTTTTCAAAGCTCAAATAAAATAAATTAAATACTTTCATTCTAAAGAAATTTCTTGGAAAAAATATTAAAAAGCAAAAAAGATAAAAAATATAGTAGTCAAACCAAAAATATCTCTTTGAGGTTTAACTTACTTTTTTGTGATAAATGCAATACATATATGCATAATAAATGCACAAATCAAGCGGAGATTTAAAAGAGTAAAAATTTAAAACAATTTTGAAAATATTGCTACAAAAATAAGGTTGGACACCCCAGTCGCTTGTTACATCGCTAAAATAAATAAACACAAGCCGCAAAAACAACTATACGTGCTGTTTACAAATAACCCAATTCAACAAAAACAAACATTAGCAGAAATAAAGTAAATAAAAATAAAACAGCAACAAGAAAAACTAACAGCAAAGAAAAGAAGTAACAAACAATAACAAGCAACAACAAATAACAAATCTTGAAAGAAGAGGATGTTTACATTCGCATGGTTTCACAAGAAATAACAACAAAATAAAAGAAAGAGAACAGAATCTATCTGAGAGGTTCGAAAGCTTTCGACGTGTTGCTTACTCAGCCATATAAAAGGCACCCCGATGTGGACACCAATTAGTTCATTTGGTGTAAACTCAACGGACGTGTTATTGGCTTGAACTCAGTGTAAAGAGAGTTAAGTGTGGATAACCTCTGATTGAAAAGGTTGTGAAATCGAACCTAAGTTATAAAAACGGTCGATTTGGAAGATCTTTAAGCATAAAGATATGTCGAGTAATTGTTGTTGTTTACAAAGTTGTAAACAGAGCGAGTAACTAAGAATAGAAATTGTTAGTCTTTATAAAAAGGTTATAAACAATGGTACACAAAACTATATTGATAAAGGATTTTAATTAAAAACTAAACACGAGATTTTTTGTGTACCGCTGACCACAAGGTCCTCGGCCAGACCATCTTAAAAAAGAAAAGGTTTTCGACAGCGGTATCACCTCATAACATTAGCTAGTAAAACTGGTCGTGAGTATTACTTACTATTGAAAACTTCTCTAATGCATTTGCCGTTCGGAGCCGGCATTAAACTGTAGGTCCCTTTGAATGAGTTTAAAAATATAATCTGGTGCAACTCATTAACGGAAAGAAGTCCCCATGTTTCTGGGAATTTATTTTATTTTAACTGCAATCTACGAACTCATAAATACACGTTTTAAAAAATTTTTTTTGCTTCTCAAATATTTTTCAAACTCTATCAACTAAAAAGATCGCACCGTTCTTTTTTCGACTGTAAATAACACTGGTCTACAAAAAACTAAAAATTTTCTACAAAAACAAAGAAAAATTCGCACAGAATAAGAGCAATTTTTTTATTTTTTTGTTTTTTTAGTCATAAAAACTTTTTTAAAATGAAAATTTTACATGGAATTTAAACTAAAGCTTAAAATTTTGAGAATAAAATAAGCTATAAATCGGTTAGTTAGTGCTGATTGTATTCGATATTTAGTTCAAGTACCTAACTTTGATCAAAATTAGCGAACAAGTTTTTTTTCTTGCAAAATTAATGGAATTTTTTTTCTTTTATGTCCAAAAAACTATAAATAAAATTCCTAGAATATAAATTTTACACTTTTAAGCAGGTGACTAATTTTTCCTAAGCACTTGGCGGTAACTGCATTAAAATCGGTCAAGTATACCATATTTTGGGCGAAAATTAGACACGCCCATAAAAAAAATTTGAATGCGATGAAAAAAACTGTAAGGGGATTTGAATTCAACGTGTAATAAGCTGTAGCTGCCGTTTGCTAAACAGTTGATTAAAAATAAACCCATTGCTACAAATGTTCCTTTACAGTTTAGAGCATATGGAGTATCTGATATTATTCATACGGACTGAATCACCGTGTTTTTTCGGTACTACGATTTGGTTCGAAGAAAAAAAAATTGCTTTCTTTACATCCCAGACTTCGTTTTCTTATAAATTCACTATATTTCTTCGAACGCTTATAGTATGTTTAAATATAACTTCCAATCAATGCAAATATGGGCGGGGGAATTCTATGTAGGCCATAGTACTGGGTCCGCCATTTAACGTTTTTTTTTTTCAACTAGTGCTTATTTCGTGAATGGTAACACTTAGCTCATGTCTGATTTGACAGATAATTAGTTTTATCCTTCTGCTGAACGAATATGGTTGTGTATACGCTTGAACAACGCTGGGAATCTGGGCCTGCGATCGACTTACAGAAGATGCCGATTTTGCCAAAAAAAATCATCTTTTCAGATGAAGCTTATTTTGATCTTGGCGGGTATTTAGACAAGCAAATTTGTCGCATTTGGGTCACAGAAAACCCGCACGCATACATTGAAAAGCCGATACACCCAAGACGCGTCACTGTTTGGTGCGGATTTCGGTCCAGAGGCATAATTGAGCCATTTTTCTTCAGGAATGAACAAGGAGTGGCGTTACAGTCAATGGCGATCGTTATCGGGCCATGTTGAACGAATTTTTGTTCACAAAAATTGAAGAGGAGGATATAAGCAACATTTGGTTTCAACAGGACGGCACTACGTGCCACACAGCCGAAGCTACACTCGATGTTTTGCGCCCTGTTTTTGAAGATCGCATTATCAGCCGCAGAGCTGATGTCGTTTGCCCACCTCGGAGCTGCGATTTGACACCGTTGGACTATTATTTGTGGGGTGCCGTCAAAGATAAGTGTTACGCCAACAAGCCAGAGACAATTGACGCTTTAAAGGACAATATTCGTGAAGCCATTGGTGAAATACAGCTGCACACAATCGATAATGTGCTTAAAATTTGGACCGATCGTGTAGGCTACTGCATGGCCAGCCGAGGCAGCCATTTGAATGAAATTATTTTCTATTATTAACCGGAAGGATTGTACCTTCAAATAAAAAAAGAAATTTGAGAAAATATTCAGTAGTTTTGTTTTATAGCATTTCAAAAAATAAAAAAAATTATATGGCGCACCCTTTATAAGCTCCTACTGTCTGTAAGGTCTTCTAGTGTCCCACTCTTATTACATAGAACGATGTCACAGCAACATGTCAGTGATGTCAGTTCAGTGCTAGCAATAGAAAAAACTTAAAAATAAAAAAGTTTTTTATTTTTGTTTTTTTAGATATGAAATTCATATTTTGTGTACATATATATTTACTATTTATTATAGTTGTAGTTGTTGTTGTTATTTGTTAAAATAAATATTGAGTGTTTCATATAAGAGAGTTTACATTATTTCACATATGCGAGTATAAAAACCCATTTATTTCATTTACACAAATTGCAACGAATAAAATTTGTAGTTTTCTAGTATTTAAATTGAAAAAAGGATTCTTTTTAAATACTTACTACAATACTTACTACGACAATAACAGAAAAAAAAGAAAAAAAAGTCCATTTCCTTTGAATTTTTATTTCTGTTGTTTTACAGTAAATTTTTAATAAAAAAAAAAATAATTTTTTCATATTTCGTAAGCAAAAAAATATCAGGGTGTGACAAAAATGAACGAAGTTGAAATATCTGGGTAATGATACTACTTTTCTGTTTTTGGAATTTTCAAAACACTTCTAAAATTTAGAGCTACGAGTAAAAACCGGTTTTTCGGACCTACATGCATTTATAAGCTAATAACTTAGCTGAATATTACCCGATTTTAAGTTTCTTTTCGTATTTGAATAGAAGAGATACAGGCCTGTAAATTTCCAATGGATTTCTAAACTGTACGTCTCATTTTATTAATAACCTATTTTAATTCCTCAAATTTATTTATCAATAGTACGTTTCCTATATAAAAAAGTGCGCATAAACGCTTCGAAAGATGAAAAGTCTGTAAAAAATTGGATGAAAAATGTGGTATATCGTTTGAAAGGCCTGTATCTCTTCTTTCGAAATCCAAAAAGAAACTTAAAATCGGATAATATTCAGAAAAGTTATTGAGCTTATAAGTATATGAAGATTTTGCAGGTGTTTCGAAAACAGATCCTTGTTCTATCCACTTGCCAGGTATTTTTTTTTTGTCGCACAGTGTAGTGAATGAAAATACTGTGGGAGAGTGTGTGTGTGTTGTATTTTTGACATATTTTATGCATTTCTTGTTAAACATTGGTAGAATATAAATTTAAGAAAAATGTTGGCCACCATTAGTTAACAAGTTTTTCTATCCTTCTGGCAACAAATGGATTTTACGCCAAAAAAAAAGCTGCAGTTTTTAAAGCCAAAACAAATCAAAGTACCTTCGAATTCTCTGTATTGAAGTAAAGCGTAATCTTGTGAGAGCATTTTGTAATGCTAAGATCTGGTCCTTTCAAACGAAGTAATTGTGTTCGGTAGTAATAAGTCGATGCAAAAATGGCTTGTTTTGAATGGCTTTTAATCACTATTTCAAACGAGAAAAATCGTTTCTTAGCTGCATCTTGTGTGGTAATTAATTTCCATGCTTATTTGTGAATCATGTGGTTTTGAAATGACAGCTTTAGTGACTCCCAATAGTTTTTTACAACATTTGGTTTGGAATATCACTAATTCATCATCTTCAAACTTTTCTGACGGAAAACTTCTGAATCGAACACACTATTTCTAGCACATTCATCGAGTAATCGATGTGCTTCAACTGTTCTTTATTGGATGTGTACGTTGATTATTAGATCTATCGTTTCTTATTCATAAAGTGTACGGTGATCCAAGGCTAAACAGAAACTGTGCATTTACAGTTGCCTGAAGTTTCAGTCGCAGGCTTGTGTAGCTACAACAGGCGCAATTGAAACTTGTCCCTCTGCGGCCATGAAAGGTTTTAATGAACTTAATCCACTGCATGTTTTTATTATGAACTTGAGCTACTGTTAGCTCTGAGTGATGTGTGCACCGGGGATTTAAATTTTGGTCGCAATATCAACGTTCTTATACCTGACCGTGGAGAGTGTGGCGACCTCAACTATTAACTGTGGTACATGGACGGATCTAAAATTGAGAGTGGTGTAGGCACGTGAATTTTCGGGCTTCACACTACAGTTTGGTGGCACATGGATATGTTCCCCAGAGTTTTCCAAGCGGAGATCCAGGCATTTTCCTTCTTTTCTCAAATTAATTTAAAGTGTGAAATCAGTCAAACGTCACATAGGGTCCTTACTTCGGAGTATATAGAAACGAAATTCTTACGCGAATATTATACCAATGTCACTACACTGGTGTTGTAGGGAACGAAATCGCTGACAAACTGGCAAGGCGGAGCTCGGCCATTAGATTTGTGGGACCAGAACCTTATCGTGGTATTAACTAGTCCAGGCCAGAGGCAAATTCGATTAGTATTAACATGAACTGCGCTCGTAATTTTTTTCACAATGCCCACGTCTGAGACAGAAACTGACAGGCTGATGAAACCCTTAGCCTACAAAAGGGAGCTGCGCAACTTGAGCAGGGCAATTATGAGGAATCTTATTGGTTTCCTGACAGGCCACTATTATTCGAAATATCACCTTTTCAACATCAATGTGGTACCTGATACAAAGGTCAGGGAGAAAAAAGAGATGACGGAGCATATTCTCTATAAATTTGTGTCTCTGACAAACATTTGTCGGCGTACGTTTATGGAGCGCTTTATTGGACCAGAACTGATTCGTCAGCTAACCATTGTGGATATTGTGGTTTTCATACGGAAGTTTAAGGGTATTCTTCTGGAGACGGTTTCGGTATTTTAGGACTGAGTGGACAGTCACCCAAACATGAATATTGTATCAATGGAGGACTGAATAGACGTTTTTCTATACTTAGATCGCAGTGCCATGGCTAGTTGTGTCTCCCATGATAATAACAAATAATAATAACTGCTGTTTATTTGTCACACGGCATATTGGCTTTCCACAATGTATCCACTTTGTTTCAGTTGTTCTAATCAAGTTGATTTTCGATCTAAGTTGATGACTAAAATACTGTAGCTCGCCTCCATGTGATTGTGTGTGCTGGTAAAGATCTTTACTAAGTGGTGGTGGTGGTGATGGTGATTCTTACTTAGTACTGCAATTTATTCCCAGTGGGTGGTGGGTTCTTTGGATTATTCGTCTAATGTTAGTCATCATCGCCAGAGGTAAGCTGATAGGTGAGAAGGGATTCTTTACATGGATTGTCTGGAGGAAGGTTGAAGTCTCACTAAATATTTAAAACCGCAATTAAATTTTTTCACCATGTCCTCTGCTTGGATTCTAACTTGAACCGTTGTATGCCTGCCCTCTAACCACTACACTACGCCATCCACTCACATTCACACTAAATTTGAATGAAGCAAAAATTAACATTGTTGTTTATGACTTAATTGCAGCACAACGGTTTCTCACAATGCGCTTTTTCATTTATAATTCAATCCCCAAGTATGAGCCGAATTACATAAATCCCCATACGGAATATTAAGAGCGAATCAAAAATTTTTTAAGTAATTCAATTTCAATTACCTTTACGGATAATTAAAAAATCAAATCCAAATTAAAAAAAAAACTTGATAAGAAAGAAGCTTATTGGCTGTATATTTTTATTCTCGACTCTTTCTTCCATTGCTAAAACTCAATTTAACAATAAATAAAAAGAAGAGCTGACAAACCCAATTAGAAAGGTGTCGTGAGAATAGTTTAATTCGTGTAAGTAATTCACACAGCGGTTAAAGTAGTTCGAAGGCTCATGTGAACATGACATTATTCTACTGCATTCAATGACTAAATTAGAATAAATAGCATATATTTACCACCAAAAATGTCATATAATAACATTAAAAACACAAACCATATTTAAAAGATACGCTATCCATTCACTTTGAATCTTTGTCCTTAAAGTTTAAACATTTAATTTCAAATAGTATGTTATTTAATTGTTATTCAATTTTGTTATCTTTTTTGGTCAATGATTTTCCTCTACTTTTTATAAAAATTTATTAAAACATAACTTTAAATTACAGTTCAATAAACTCTGGTCGTTTTTATTATTATATTTTAGCTCTTTTACTAAATGCAAAAATACAACAACAAAAACGAAATGCGTTTGCAACAATTCATGATGCACACAATTGCAACCAAGGCAACTATTAACACTGATGATACAGCTGCAGATACGTAGATGCCTGGAAATACGGGTGGTATTGGGTATACAAGTTAATAATGTCATTTTTTGCTTGAAAAATGCATTTATTATAATAATAAAATGAAAGTATTGTCCATCGTTAGCCACTCCTTTTTCCCATCTTTCTGGTAACATATGTAGACCGCGCCAAAACAACTGCAAGGCGTTCTGCATCGAACAAAACAAATGGTAATCAGAAGGAGCAAGGTCTGGGCTATAAGGTGGGTAAGCCAAAACTTCCCACCCACTGTTTTCCAAATTGTTTTCGACCGGTCTTGCAACATGTGGCTGTGCGTTGTTATGATGGAAAATTATGGCTTCGTGTCTGGTCAAATATTCTGGTCGTTTTTCGTTGATTGCTCTCTTCAAGCCAACCAATTGTGTTCGGTACAGGTCCCTTGTGATCGTCTGACCTGACTTCAATAGCTCATAATATATAACACCCTTTTGATCCTACCAAATAAAGAGCATTATCTTGCCTTCATAGATATTCCGCTTCGGCGTTGATTTGGTTGATTGGCCGGTCTTAACATATGACTTTTTGCACTTGTGTTTATCATAATGTACCCATTTTTCATCACCAGTAACAATACGATGCAAAAATGACTTCTTTTTGTAGCGTTCGAGCATCATTTCCGACATGCAAAATCGCTTTTCAACGTCTCTCGACTTTAATTCAAATAGGACCCAATTTGCTTGCTTTTGATCCAATCCCAATGCTCTTAAACATAGGGAAATGGCCGGTTGTGTGATACCCAATCATAATGAAAGTTCTTCTTGCGTTTGACAACAATCTTCATCGAGTAATGCTTCCAATTACTTAACTTCAAACTTTTTCGGCTCTCCTTGTCTCCTGTGTCGAAATCACCACTTTTGAATCGCGCAAACCATCGTTTTTTGAGTTGGTGCATG
Source organism: Wohlfahrtia magnifica (assembly GCA_023159175.1). NCBI lineage: Eukaryota > Metazoa > Arthropoda > Insecta > Diptera > Sarcophagidae > Wohlfahrtia > Wohlfahrtia magnifica. The sequence goes on from JAKWBJ010000054.1 coordinate 94,578, forward strand.
CTGACCGTAAACTTTTACCAAAAATCGATTACTTTCAGCAGCCGTTTTCTTCAAATGAAATATCGTTAGCAAACCTCCGTGCAAAACATTTTTTTTTAAGCACAAATATCGACACTACTATAGCGATTGAAAAAAATGTTTACGCTTTGGCATCTATTGAATACTGAATTATGACAGAAGTTTACCCTCCAAAATACACCATGTTTTTTATTATTGACACAAACCATATGTAATGGTTATGCCATATGTTGTTCAAGTTGTCCAAATCGACAGTATTAACTTGTATATCCAATATTAAGAGAAGTATTAATTTCAAATAAATATTGGAAATTCTATAAAAAGCATACAAACAAATTATAATGCAAATTTCTATAATCAATTAAAATTATTTAAATCAATATTCTATTTCATATTATTTTTTATTTTTTTGTATCTGATTAAACTTAAGAATTTGCACATGCAAATTGATATGAATACGAGAAAGAGTATACGTTTAAAATAGTATGATAGGAAAATACATACATAGTTGGACCGATAGAATAGTACGGTTTCGAATATATGCATGTGAAAAGAATATTTCTTTACAAATTTAAATAATAAATAGTTTATTTAATTGTTATATTTAATTAGAATGATTTCTTCTTATTTTTTTTTTTTTTTTTTGTAGAATATAAATGCGGTATAACTGTAGGATATATTCGACAAGCAACAACAGCAACAGAAATTTATCAATTCGTTAAATAAAACCAACAATTGTTTGTTTATGGTTAAATATAAAGAAAAAATACTTCAAATAAAATAAATATACTATAGGGAATAGAGAGAAAATATTAAAAAACAAAATAAATGAGAATATAAAATAAATAGAAAATAAGTTTTGCGTAAATTGTTCTCCTTTGATTTACATAACATATGAGTCATTTTACAGCTTAAATATTTTAAAAATATGCGTTTACATAAATACACATATACGTTGATTTTTGTAGAGATTCATAACTTTAAGTTGGCAACACTACTTTATTTGACAATCGGTTTAACAGCTGACAGTTGCTTTTTGTTTACTTTTGTTTGACATTCCATTATGGATAGACTTAAACCAGAGCAAGGCTTGCTAATTGATTTAAAGGAAAAATTGATATTGATATTGAATTTCCATTCAAAATTTTTTTCTCCAATAAAGTCCATTTTTGGCTGAATTCATTATTTTCTTAATGAGCAGAATTGTTGCACTTGAAGTGAGGATAATCCATTAGCCTTTGTCGCATCACCAGTACATCTATAGAAAATAATTGTTTGGTGGACTTTATCATATCATCATAATGTCAACGGTGAACGTTATAGTCGACATGATTAAAAACTTTTTTTCATACCTCAATTAGCTGGGATTTATCTTTCTGACATGTGATTCTAACAGAACGACGCCGCACGTCTAACATAACTATAAAATAAACCAAACCACTGTAAAATAAGCTTAACAATGCTGTCAGTTGCTGAGTAATGATGCTGCAACTATTCTTCTGGACAAAGTTATGTTGAAAACCGCTCAACAGATAACCTCTAGGCATGTATCTATAAGGAACAAAGAAATAACTGAAGTTTTACGATTTTTAGTAAAAATTTGTAAGAAAAATAATGATGAATAATTCTCATCAAGTCCAAAAAATATTTATAATTCTTGAACAAAAAGTTTGCGGAATAACTTCCGTGTTGGTACATCTGTTATTGATACAAGAGTACATCTATCTCTATATGTGTTCTGACCGTGTTGATTTGCGATCCCACATTCATCAAAAGGATGAGACGAGACGTGGGTTTATGAATACGACACGCAATCCAGACATCAGACAAGTGAGTGGCGTTCAGAGCCCTTTTCAGTCAACAAAGAAGGCAATGCTCATGGTTTCAATGGATTACAACTGTGTAGTGTATTATGCATTTTTGCCAGAAAGTCAGACAGTAAACAAAGAGTATTATTTGATCGTTATGAGACGTTTGCGTGAAGAGAGAAAGAGACCAGAATTGTGAGCAGACAACTCGTGGATTTTGCACCATGATAACGCATCATCCGTCGCACAGTACCATCATTATTAGAATTTTTTTTTTTACGAAAAATGCAACAAATACCATCCAGTAGCCACCGAATTCACTTGATTTGACTCCCTGTGGCTTCTTTCTGCTCAATTGAGTTAAAAAACCATTACGGGGAATATGTTTCAGCAGCCGAGATGAAGTAATGGAAAAATCAAAGGAACATACCGAAAACTGAATATATCAAATGCCAATGTCAAGCTATGACGCTCAGATTTAGTGGGAATATCAACAACAAATGTACCCACTTAACAGAAGAAAAAAATAAAATAAAATCGAAACGCCGCGACCGTCACACGTAGTATGCGGTGTTTTTCTAATGCCTTTTTTAACTATCATACTGGGCTCACTTTTTGACATTTATGGTTATTATAGAATAGGTAGGCGCTTAAACAACGCTACCAAATTATGCAGAAATAGAATAGAAATTAGTCAAGATAATAAAAGATTGTGTTCAGCGACCAGGCTAATTTTTGGGGTAACAGGTTTGTTAATAAACAAAATTGTCGATTATGCAGTGAAAACAATCCACAACAAGACTCACCGGCTTAGACTCATTACACCATTATTATGTATTTAAAAATGAAGCCAGAACGCGAAGTTACGAAGAATAGAGATCGTTACCGTTAATGGCGATAAGTTGATATCGAGAAAATCACCTATCCATTGACTTTCAAGATCGGGCGATTATTCTCGTGCGGCTGCATGTAGCCACTGGTTTTGCTGATAAACCAGGACATATCCAGCCACAATTTGAGCCCTGAAAGTTAACACTATAGCTGCCCCTGATGACATACGGCCAACAATGCTCGTAAGAGTAGACCAAAATTGGAAGTCCAGAACAGCTGCAGTGGCAATGTGCTCGCAATTATTTTCAATTTTAATTCAAAAACAACAAGTGGTTTAAATTTTTTTTTTTTTAATTATTTTTTCCATAGTTCTGCCTGCACCCTATATAGAATTATAATAATTTATGAAAACCTTTCACTTCTATCTAAAATTCGTTTCTTCATCACAAAGCTCAACAGACGTAAGCTTAGAAGGGTTGCATGACAAAAATCCACTTTTCAAAGAGTTGTCGAACGCCTCGAAATCAAGAGTTTCTTTGAAAAGTTATTTGTTTTACAAGATTCGTTTCCTTTTCACGATGGATTAAATTCTAGAAACCATAAAACACAAATCCAATGTGAAATGACTCATAGCCAAAATGTGAATTTGTGGTTTTCATAAAATGCTGATGAATGAATTATTTGTGTTGTTGCTATTGTTGTATTTTGTCCAAAAATTTATTATTTTCTCTCTATTAGATTATTGACACATGCATGAGTATAAAACTACTTCATAGATTTTACATGTGATACGATGTTACATGAATAACTTTTGATATTTTAAGTATATATACATGTAGAGAGCAGTAGCGTAGTTGAAGGAGGGTTAGACATAACAGAGTCTAAGATTCTTTTACTTTCAACAATCTCTATAGTTTAACGTCAATTTTTAGCCATTATGACTTGGATTTCCTCCATCTCAATAGTTTGATTTTACGCTCTTATTTTTGTCCTCACTTCCACAATACGCACCTGCTTTTAACCTTTCTTTAGGCAGTATTTATGTACGGATTTCTGTAAAAGCAATATTACATTTACTCTGTACGTTCTGTTTTTCTTTTAAATAATGAAAATATTTCTCGAAATATTTATTTTCCTAGTAAACCTGTATGCTCTCGTATCATTTATACACACATATCGTTGACTGAAATACAAAATCTCATAACTAACATTTTTAATTTTCAACGTTTATTTGAGTTTGGGTTATAAAATGTTTATATTTTATAATACGAGAGTAAAAATTGTAGGATCACATGAATGATGTTATTATCATCATTCTGACCAGGCACTGTTGCAGGACTCTGCGACCCGTGAGATTGTGCCCCTACAGGTCTATAGTTTGTTCAGCAGATCTGACCTCATAACGATGGGGATATCTCCCAATGAGACCCTATGCTTCCTTAAATATTTCCATCTAAACCTATCAAGAACCCCACATTCACATAATATGTGTTCCGCTGTGTCTGATGCCTGTGAGCATAGGCTACACGCATTCTTATCTTGACCGCCATTATCTCTCTCTCGCAGTCCGCAATAGCCCGTAAGTATTTCGTTAGGAGTTTCAGGTCCTACTTGCCAGATTTAAGAACTTTATAGATACGCCCAAATTGCGGATTAATCAGCGGCAATGTTCCAAGCATCTGGCAATTTCCCAGTCCTTGATTAGATTGAGGATGGTAGTAAGTGGTACTACAGAGTAAGGTGCCTTTCCAGCCAATGCATCCGCTGTTTCATTACCATCTATCCCACAGTAGGTGTACCTTATTTTAAAGAAATCGAAATTGCACTGCCACCCTTGCCACCCTCAGAAATGCTCTCTGTAGCAAAAAATACATTGTGGAAAATATAAGGTGAATTACATCAGGAAAGGCGTGCCGCATACGCTCAGAATAAAGTGTGCCTTATATTTTCTTATCTTTTTTTTAATTTCTGGTCGTAACTTCCCACAAAAATGTCATCTGTAGCAAAAAAAAAAAAAAAAATAATCCGCCCACAAGCCGTTAAAAATTGTTTCATATGAATTTAACATATTTTGACAGCTTGAGGCGGTTGCGGCACGCCTTCCCCTGATGTAATCTGCCTTAAATTTTCCACAACGAATATTTTGACCTCGGTGAACATTTGTAAGGGGGAGAGTTACGACCAGAACTTCATAAAAAAAGGCCCATATATCATACGATTCGAGTTGTCAGAGAATATCTTAATGGGGTTTTCCTTGAGACCACTGTCCATGTTGTTTTCTGCACATATGACAATGGCCATGATCTTAGGCTGGAAGATACTCAGTGACCGTCCCAGTGGGATCGACTGGTCTCGATTGGGTCTATAAACATCAGCACCGGCACAGTCATTCATTTTGAAGCCATCGGTATACCAGTTTAGATCAAACTCAAGCCGAAATAAGGCCCCATTCAGCGTTTCCACGCAAGAAATTGTTTTCCTACCAAAACAGTTCCGACCTACCAAAAATCCTTTATGCAGACCCATAACTTCACCACATTAGATTGTGGCTGCGAATAAAAAATACCTCTTACGGTGTTATCACAGCTTCCCCCAGAAATCCCATTCTTTGGACCGAGATGGCTAAAAACTCACACAGTACATGTCTAGACGTCTACGCCGATCATTCACAACATTTCCCAAAACAGAATGATGGTGTAGGATCAGTGCCCCAGAAAGATGAAAACAAATTTTTTATTCAATATTACAGTGTGACGAGAAACAAAATGTTTGGCGACAAAACTAAGAATTGCGATAGAATATGGATGTAAGCAGTTCGTTTGGGTTTAACAATGCATATGGGCTGAAGTTGACATTTAAGTTGTTATTGATGGATCGCTTCATATATTTGCACCTATTTGAAGATAATTCGAGGCAATGTGAACATAATGGATCCTTTGGAAGCTGTATGTGAGAAAAAGAGCATGGATTTATTACACAAAAATTGTGATCTATTCAAATCAAAGTTAAAAATCTAAGAAAATTACAACAAACCAACCAAACTACCAAATTGTCTTTAAATTGTCGGAAAACTATCGACTTTGGTTCGATCGGATCAAAATGGTAACGCTGGCTTCGTTAGACCAACAATCCCGGTCCGAGAATTTAACCCTAAATCTACTACCAAAGTACAGATCTAATGTACAGATGCATTGTAGTTTATCACAAAACTGATTTTAAATTCACTCGTTAGTTACACGATATTTCATTTCAGCCAACGATATGTGGTTATACGTAAGTACATATGTGTAAAATTTGTGCAGAGGTCTTAAGATAAATATTGAAATGTAATTAAATATTTATGTATGTTCGTTGCTTCAGCTTCAGCTCAGCTTCTTCTACTTCTCTTTCTTGTATTGTAAACACAAAAGGATATAAGTATGAAAACAACGACAACAACAACAACAGCATATTTGTATTTATTTATAAAAGAAAAGGATATTCTTGAATAATAACAACAAAAGCTACTCAATTTAAAAAGGGATTTTGTGTCCTGCTGTTTAACATTTTTTTGTTTTTGTTTTTTTAAAGACTTTAATCCCTCCTGATGGAAAATTTTATTTTAAAAATAAAGTAAAACAAAAACTCGTAATTAAATATTAAATTAAAATTAAAAGCCATTTTTATTTTAAATAAAAAATTATTTTTTCTCTTTAAATCTTAAAGCCGATAAAGAAATATTTTTTTTTTTAAATTCCTAAAACTGTTAACTGTTTTACTGTTAAGTAATACTTAACATCAGCTGTGTTATACCAAATTTTGCTTAAGTAATATTAAAATAATCACGGTTTTTTGTCTTTTGATGATGTTAAATACCCATATATCAGTCTAAGGCGATTATGTCAAATGAACACGTGTGTGAAAGGTAGGATATTTTTGCTGAAGACCATTTTTAATGGTCAGTTGGTTCACGAATTGGCCAGAACGAGTACCAAACTCCACAACCCCTCATGTGATCCACCCATACGAGTCTCCTTAGCCACAATCGAGAGTAAATTTTACTCCATAGTTAACACTTCCGAGATGGAAGAGAGGACCTGCTAGACTGCTAGGTTAAACTCCAAGAAGGACGAAATAGCTCATTCTTCTCTCTCGCTTGAACATTCACTATGTGGTCTAAGTCTTCATGAGAGACTATCTACACGACGGTTAGGCGTCCCCTCACACGATTTTTGCAAAAGTTCCGAATCGGAGAAGAAGGGCAAAATGGGATGAATTCGACCAAATGATCCCTCCTAGTGGCGTGCATTGAAGTGGGAACCACACGTGACTTCATGTGGCGACGCCAACTGGAACTAACCTGAAATTACTAAAGAAGTACGCTGTAAGTTTTTATATAAAAAAGCGCTACGAAAACTATTGTCCATAAAATATTAATATTTGTAAGTGTACGGTGAGAATGCTGGACTACGCATCAAGCACTTGACAATTTAGAATCACAAAAATCATCAAATCAAAGATACCCGATGTTTAAGTAACATGTTAATTGATTTATTGATTATGACTTATCAAATTGAGGCTACGAATAAGGCCAGTTATCCTATTCACTGGAAGGATAGTAAAGAAATCTGCTTTAGAGCACTCGAATATAATCCACATGGTAGTAGAAAACGTTGAAGATCACGGAAAACCTGGTGCGAAATCAAAAATAGGAACTAAACTTTCAGAGGATCAAATCTTTCAGAGGATATAAGGAAATTAAAACAATTCGCTCGAAGAATTTAAAAGAAAGAAGTTTATTGATTGCCTTACAGGTCACTCAATAAGTCCGTAGGATATGTAATAAAAAAACAAAATTTTGACAAAACTCGATATTATTATTCAACATAGTTGCCTTCGAGGGGAATACAACGAGCATAGCGATTTTTTCAACTTTCCGATGTCACTTTTGTAGAACGAATTCTCTTTCTCGTCAAAATATGCCTCAATTTCAGCGATCACTTCATTATTGAACTTCAATTTCTTTCAGCAAGCATTCTCCTGTGATTTGAAAGCAGGAAAAAGACGCTGTGGGCTAAATCTGGAGAAAACGGTGGGTGTGTAAGCAATTCGAAGCCTAATTTATTCAATTTTGCCATCGTTATCATCGATTTGTGACACGATTTGTGAGCTCACGCAGCACCCACTTTGCACAGAGCTTTCGCATACCAAAATGTTTGTGTAAAATGGTAAAAACACTACCATTTGATATGTTTACAATGTCAGCTAGCTCGTGCACATTCAAATTGCGATCGTTCAGAACCAATTTGTTGTTTTTTTGATGTCTTTTGGAATAACAGCCTCATTTGGGAGTCCACTGCGCTCTGCATCATTTGTGCTAGTACGATCAAAAATTCAGCAATCCAATGCTCTCCCATTTGCCACGATGGAGCATAGTTCGGATAATGGTTATGAAGCCACTTTTTGGTTTTTACTTTTTTTTATGTCAAAAAGCAATGCTTTATCAAAACTCGAAATTCATTTCTTCAATTTTTTTTTTTTAATAACAAAAGTTGCTTCACACAAAATGCTATATTTCACGAATCAATAGTCAGATTGCTGTCAAATTTATACATGTATCGTTTGAAGGTTAGTACTAAATAAAAATCATAGGGACAACATTCTAGTAACGCCATCTATGTGTCATCCTACGGGCTTATTGAGTGATCTAATATGTCTACCGTGGAGATATGCCCCGACCAAACCGTATTGTTACTATAGCCTCCTCTAAAAATCGTACCCTGCTAGCTGAAATAGCAAGCTACACACAAATACGAGGGCGGATTGATATTGAAGCTACCTAGCGCTAGATGGCAGCACAAACACAAAAATAGAAAAGCTTGATAAACATTACGGCGAATCTGCTCCTTCAGATTATATGGTAACATATTGGATTGCTGAATTTAAATGGGGCCGAACAAGCACTGCAACAATACCATCAACAGGAAGGCCAAAAGAGGTGGTTACTGAAGAAAATATCAAGAAAATCCTCAATATCGTTATGAATGATCGTCGGGTCAAAATCCGTGAGATTGCTGAAATGGTAAACATATCATATGAACGTGTGTTCAACATTTTGCATGAACATTTGCATATGAAAAAGCTATCGACAAGATGGGTGCCGCGTTTGCTCAGTGTGTGTTTGGACATGATAAAGCATAATCGTGCTGATTTTTGGCGTAGATTAATAACTGTTGATGAAACGTGGGTCCACCACTATACACCTGAAACCAAAAATCAATCGAAGCAATGGGTGGAAGCTGGTGGAAGTGCTCCGAAGAAGGCGAAGAGAGCTAAATCGGCTGGCAAGGTTATGGCCACTGTATTTTGGGATGCACACGGAATATTGCTCATCGATTATCTTGAAAAGGGATCCACAATCACAGGAGAGTATTATCGTTCATTATTGGATCAATTGGTTAATGCAATCAAGGAAAAACGACCACATTTAAACAAAAAAAAGTGCTCTTTCTTCAAGACAACGCACCGGTTCACACAGCATTAGATACGATGCTAAAACTACGAGAAATCCACTTCGAATTGGTTGATCATCCACCTTCTTGTAGTACAGGTTTAGCCCCTAGTGACTTTTTCCTGTTTCCAAACTTGAAAAAATGACTCGCAGGAAAAAGATTTTTCTCAAACGAAGAAGTGATTACCGAAACTAATGCGTATTTTGAGGAGTTCCCAAAATCGTATTATACAAATGGTATAAAAAAGTTGGAAAATCGTCTTACTAAGTGTATTAAGCTAAGAGGAGATTATGTTGAGAAATGGTTTTTGAAAAAAAAAAAGAAAAAATGTTTTTTTCCTACTTAGGTAGCTTCAATATCAATCCGCCCTCGTACGTATTCAAGTCTCTCAACATAAGTGTGTGGAATCTACACTGATCGGTCTCAACATTTCTCAAACAACACAATGTCCGGCAAATAGACCCGCTAGTACTCTAAGTTTTTTGTTGTAGTAGTAGATTCCGAAAGAGGGTGGAACATGAATTACCATTTTTGATGCATATCAGACATGAATAAAAAACAAAATAAGCGTGGCCGTTGAATCTTTAACAAACAAGGTTAGGTTAAGTGTTTGGTGGAATTGAAAGGTTAGATTAGAGAAAACGTCACGGACCAGAGTCAGTTTCAATGCTTGAAAGGGAGGAAGGAGCTTGAATCATAGGCCGACATAAAAATCGATGGTTTCTGCTGAAAAAACTAGGGTAGTGACATCGTCCTCATATAAAATTGATGTCGCTGTTCTCCCATTTACAAGTAGTGGGATTTTAAGGCAATTATACATTTGGAGCTAAAACAACCTGGCAATTTGACCGTTTGAACCAAGCAATTAGGAAAGAGTGACAAGAATTTATTGAGACAATGTCAAGCAACACACATCTCTTTAATAACGAGGCAAACGTGTCAGTAATTATTTTGTATATTTAGGTCGTTGAAGAGACGTGTTGAAGAGCGAAATTTGCTTCGAAACTGCTCTCGTCTTGCGAGAAATGATTAGACTAAATGACGTCAGTCATGTAGCTAAAAATGGAAAAATTTACAAGATGCGATTACACAGCACAGAAACCTAAAGCTGTAATAAAAAAAGTATTTCTCAGAAGTGCTTAAATCAGGGTTGGAAAAAAACCCGGGTTTTTTATTGCGTTTTATAACTGCTTCCTCATTTCGTTCAATTCGACAATATTTTTTATTTGTTAATAAAATTACGTTGGTTTAGTATTTATAATGCAGTTTTGAACTCTTGGTCGGTTCAAAGCGCTAATGCAGACTTCAAGTATTTCGTTTAAACCGCGCATTTTGAAAAAAAAAAAAAAAAACGGCCGGAATATAAAAACAGACATGATTGAGTTATTTTTTCTTTTCTTTTTCTTTGTCAGAAACGATCAAATCCTCCGAGCATTAGTCCCTTCTGACTATTGGCTGTTTCGTCGGATACAATATCTTTTAGCATGTCAGGGAATCACTTCCTTTCTAGAAATATAAAATCGACTTCAAAGTTGGATCGTCTCAAAAGACGAGAAGATTTTCTGAAACGGGATTGTGATACTGGCTCAGAGTTGGAGAAAATATGTAGGCAGTGATTTCATACATTTTTATTTTGATAATTTGTTAATTCATTATCTTTATTGAGCTAAAAATAGGACAGAATTAATATGTGCTCCCAATACGTAAATTATACTTGTTCTTGTTGTAAATTTGTTAAATATTATACCCAATAAAGACCGGGTGGGTTTAATTGGGTTAGCCAGTGGGTTGCCAACCTTGGCTAATGAAGATAACTTTAAATATTTTTTTTTTAACTAGTGATTCGCCTCATTTTTTGTTTTAATACAACTTGTGACTAACTAAAGAACTACTTCCATGGGAGCTAGTAAAGTGGTTAGCCATTTAGAGATAGTTAAATGGGTAAAGATATGTTTTCAAAAAGGATATCGAAATAACAAAATTTTTAAAGTGTTCTTAAGGGATAAATTTGGAATCAATATCAAAAATTTTGTTTTATTTACACATTTATTACAAATCTTAAAAAAATATAAATAAATATTTTTTTATAAGTTAAAAATAAAATGTTTAAAAATTAAGAAAGAAGTATTCTTTCTGCTTATCAAATTGTTCCAATAAAACTAAAAACACAGATATTTTTAAAGGGATTAATAATAGCTTTTCAAAATTAATTATTTATAAAAATAAAATGATCAATTTTTGACAACTTTGTGCTTAGCGCACAAAAACTATAAAACGGATATAAATAAATTATGCAAAAAACAAACGTAAAAATAAACACGAATAAATTCTTTAAACACTTTGAAAAATTAGCATTTCATGCTATAATTTGACATTTTTTTTACATTTTTCATTTTAAAATTATGTTCTTAAAAATAAAATCAAAAATTTTATTTAGCATTTTGGCCGAAAGCCAATTGTATCAATGGTAAAAGCAAAACTACAAAATCACAAACAAGCAAACAAGATACTCATATTCCTCAAACTTGGCAGTGGAAATTATAAACGAATTTGAAATCATTTTCATCATCATTTAAACATTTGTTTCTTTTCTTTTTTTATTTTTCTACAATTATGACGCTGGTGCACGTCAAGGCATCCACAGCAATATAATGACGAGGAGGAGGTACGAGTAGTTGAAACATATTAATTAAAAAATGAATTTAAAAAAATAAACAACAACATTTTAGCAATTGTTTGAAAGAGAAGTAACAAAAATATTGAAATATTTTGATGAGTTTGTTAATCAACAAAAATTTGTTTTTAAAAACATTTCATTCTGCTGCCTCTGGCCTGGCCTCTCTACTCTGGCATATGTGATTGAATGATAGGCAGCAATAGTGTACACAGTAGGTGTGTGGTAGATTAAACATTAACTTGTAAAATTTATTAAAATATGCAACAAAATGAGTACAAGGGTTATTATCATTAAAATTATTTTAAAAAAAATGTATTTCTATAAAACAAATTAATTTGATTACAATCCACAAATGCTCGGTCAAATGTTAGGACTTTTATTAATCGTTGATTACACTGGCCTACCGAAAGAAAACTCCTTTAAATAAAACTTAATGAAATATAAGGATTTTGAAGCGCTGAATTCAAATTCGCTTTCAGTTTTTTTCCATTGGGCTCATTTTTTTATGGACGTGGCAAATTTTTCACCCAAAATATGGTAGTTATGTCAACACATTTTATCATAACTTGAAAACGACTTGGCCGATTTTGACTTTTCCCTGAAAAGTCTGATAAATGGCGAATCTTTACTGATTCATCAAAGAAAAACATACAAATATACCAGACATTTCCTTTCATTATGTTTGTGCTGCCTAATAATGTATTAAAAATTTTTTTTACCGAAGTTAGGTACGTATCTGGCTTTAATTTAAACGCATAAATTATATTTTAAAAATTTTGTATAACTTTTTGAAGAAAAAAGAAAAAAAATTGCTCTAATTTTGCAAGAAAACATTTTACGCTATTTTTGGACGAAGTTAGGTACCTGCGTTTAGTTTTAAATAAAATCGGCATAACCAACCGATTTTCACGATTTAAAGCTTATTTTATTCTCAACATTTTAAGCTTTGATTTAAGTGCTTAACATCTAAAATTTTCATTCTGAAATTTTTTTTATAACTTAAAAAAAAATTGCTATAATTTGGCGCAAAAAATTTTTTTGCAGCTAAGTTGCGAATAACTCCGAAACTGTTGAAAATACAAAAAAAAAATAAAATATTCAGGTGGTTTATAGAAAACGTTTGGTTGTACCTGCATCAAAATTGGTCAAGTCGTTTTCAAGTTATGATGAAATAAATATTTTGTCATAGCTACCATATTTTTGAGCGAAGCACGATGGAAAAAAAAACTGAAAACGGATTTGAATTTGGCGCATCAGAAAAGAAAATTTTTTTGTAGACCAGTGTCATATACTTGATGGCAAATTTTACCTTGGGTTTAAATTTTCAGCATATGTTATATTCGATATGCTTACACATCGTTAGCCCGAATAGAAAGACTTAATCCTGCCATCACGATTCTTGGTTTTTGTTAAACTGGGATCACAATGCACCAATTGTTGAAACGGCATTCATGAGACAGCTGGATAGGTTATCATTCGGCAACAAAAATGTCATTAGTTTTTTACATCTATAGTATTCTTCTGCGACAATCGAAGTGGACCAAATGTTTCAATATTAACATTTTATAACTTATTTTCGAAATATGAATGCGAAAATTTTGATATTTTGTGGCGATAAAACAAAATGTGCGACATCGATGCCTTTGATTTTTGATAATTGTGTAATCCCAGCTTTAGGTATTGGATGCGGTGCTTTATAAAGAGAATACTCCCGCTAGATTTATACTTTAATTCAGATTACGGCAAAGAGCTGCTCCTCTCTTGAGAAGTAAAGAGAAAACAAGTGAAAAATTACGGTACAAAGTGGGCTGAGTGAGAGGCTCTCAATTACTATCACCATTGTAAAAGGCATTAATATTAGTTTGCCGAACGCTGATTTAAAGGCAGAAAAGCTTAGACTCGATGTGAAGCTTCATTGCAAGTGATACTAGTAATACAGGGTTATCCATTTTCGACTTAAAACGTAAAGTTAGATAAAATTTTATTACATTATAATATGCTAGGACCTCGCTATTATTTATGGAATACAGTGTCATTTAAATGACAGCCTCCGGGATAGATGCAGCTGTCGATTTTTTTGAGGAAGTTCTCGAATAATATTTTGCATATATCAGGCGGTATTTCGGCAATTTTTTTCAATAAGACCAGCACTAAGCAATAAGAGCTACTCATGCAGTGCATTGTGCTGGTACTAGGAAAATAGGTTGTGGGAAGGAGGATAGATAGAGTAGTGTCGGTGGACGTTCGCTTTAAATTTGCTCATGTCATAAGTGACAGGGAAAATATTCGCAGGAAGATTGTTCCACAAACGAACAGTGCGACCAAAGAACAAATTCTCCCTATAAGACGTTGTGCGATATACTGGACAATCAACTACAAAGGGATGAGCTCTACGAGATATATGAGTACTACGTAAAAATATATGATTACTAGGAATTAGTTCCTTAATTTCGTCATAACACATTCCGTTATAGTACCGATAGAACAATGAAACACACGCCACATTACGACGATGCTCTAATAAATCGATAGAATTAGCTATCCTACCGTCATTAGTAAGAACCTTCGCCATCTCCTGTACGCGGTCGACAAGCTCCAAAATAGACTTTGAAGCACCGGACCATAGATGACAATTTGACAAATATTGGTTTTTAAATGCTCTAACGTTAGAGGATTATCTGACTAGACATGGTCTCTGACATAGCCCCACAAAAAAGGTCTAGCGGCGTCAAACCGCTTGACTTAGTGGCCAATTAACGTCGCCAAATTGTAAAATTACGTAACCAAGAAATTCCTCGTGCAATAAGCCCAATTAGACCGCGAAAGCTCGAATATGCTGGCCACATCCGGTAGAGAACACCTGATACGTAGAAGAGAGCGAACGATATCAAATTAACTCCATGAAACAATTGATATTCGTCGCGCGCTGGCTGAACTAAATAAGCATGTCATAGTAAAATTAGCAAAGTATGAGATTAGAATGCAAATTTTTAGTTTAGATACAGTGAGGGTTAAATTCAATATAAATACTTTTTATTTTTTTTTATTTAAAACATTTTGTTTTTTAATTCCAAACAAGAAATCTTTGGCAGCAAGTTAAGTTTATATATGAATCATCATTTTGAAGTATTTGTTTTTAACAAATTCTTAAGCATACAGTGATTAAAAAACAAATGATAATTAACTATATATTTTTTATTAGTTGTGCTTAATTTCGTTTTAATAATCTCCCAATACAGGTTCATGAGAAGGTGCTCTAAAACTACTTATTACGTAAGCCCCTAAATATTTTATTATTGTTGGTTCTTGCTTCCGAGTGCAATGAACCGTTTTCTCTTCATCTTTCTTTTGTTTTCATTCATAAATTTTGTGTAGAAGTTTTATTATTTTATTTAATGTTTCAACTTATTTACAAATACAAGTTGATTTATCAAAAATAGTGCGTGCTTATTCAATAAGATTATTACAAGGCATTAAATATTAAGACCTTCGTAAAGGCATTACACTTGGAAATCAATCCCATTTTAGTTTATTCTTGAGCACTCATTTTTAAACCCATATGACCCTACATAAAGTATAGCCCTAAATTTCAACTAAAGCCGAAAATGATTCTATACCTACTTTAAATTATATTGTTTTGTAAAAATACATTTATTTGTTTTTACTATTGCAGACAAATAAAAATCCTAAATTAACATGACCCATTTACATTTTAAAATCAGATTAATTTTCTTACGTGCCAATTTGTCGACAGTAAAAATAAATGCTGCACTAATTTTTTTTTCTTTTTTATCACATTCTCTTAAAACCAGCAAGAATTTGTAGGACAAATAATGACAGCAACAAGAATAATAACGATGACAATGACAGCACGGATAATAACAATATGACCACCTCCCGAACACGGAATAATTTTTTTTTGCCTTAAAACGATTTATTACTCAAGGGCAATATGTCATAAATCATGTCAGGATGTGTATAAAATATAAACGAAACGAATTTTCATTTTTCCACTTAATGTCATAAAATATCAAAAAAAAGAGAGAAATATTGTCAATAAATATTTCACTTAAAAACCCACTTGATGGCGGGTAAGTAGTAGCAGCAGCAGTAGTAGTGTTGACAATAATGACGGGGCAATGCCATAAAATGAAAATGAAATCGGTAACGAAAAATTTACTATGCGAGAGTATTTCGTTGTTTATTTACAATACAAGGCAATAGTGTAACTCATTTATTGCTATATTGCACATACACCCATAAACATACACTTTTAGAATTTTAACAATATTATTTGGTACTTCTCTCTTACACAGTATATCGCATAAATATACCGATTCGTTATTTTTTTTTACTTTGTTTACTTACAAATAAACAAGAACAAAAAAAATCCCGTATGCAAAAAAAAGTGAAATTATCTCAACAGGACCCAAAACACACACACACACACACATACACACGCACTCATTTAATCTCATTTATACTAATCCATCTACACTAAACCTATAAATAAACAAAAGGAGAACATAGACTACAAATGTAAATAAAATAGTAACAACTAAACAAACCAATAAAACCAACAGTGTAACTGTAATTGTTTATAATGTAAACATGTAATTCTCTCA
This sequence comes from Wohlfahrtia magnifica, assembly GCA_023159175.1. Lineage (NCBI taxonomy): Eukaryota > Metazoa > Arthropoda > Insecta > Diptera > Sarcophagidae > Wohlfahrtia > Wohlfahrtia magnifica. Next base: position 111,028 of record JAKWBJ010000054.1, read on the forward strand.
TTAAGTATATAGTTTCTAAATGAGAAAAACAATAACCAGTGTTGCCAACTTTTTATGATCAAAACCGGCAGACTTAGTAATCAAAAGGCGCTAAAAAGCACTAAATTATAATTTATGTAACTATTTGTAATCCAAACGCGCTGTAAGAAAGCGTTAATAATATTTAAAGCCAAAAAATATACTAAGAAGGTAAAGAAACAATTTCTACTATAAAATTTTCACTTTTACAAAGATTTTTTAATATTTGTGAACGATTAAAAAATGAAATTAAACACGATTTAGAACAAAACAACAACTTGAAAACTTTTTCTTAATTTTTTGGTGCCGGTGTTAGGCAAGGTTATGTTCTTTCTCCACTGCTATTTAACATTGTACTCGATTAGGTCCGTTTCAATGAGTCTGGTTGAACTTCATTCACCATATATAAATTAGTTATTTATTTACAGAAAATAAGAAAAAGTTATTGTCGCTCAATCGATCTACCATGGTTTTCACGTTCTTTGTAAGACGTTCAAGGTTGTCATATAAAGGGTCCGCCATCTAACGTTTTTTTTTCAACTAGTGCTTATTGCGTGAATGGTAACACTTAGCTCATGTCTGATTTGACGGATAATTAATTTTATCCTTCCGCTGAACGAATATGGTTGTGTATACGCTTGAACAACGCTTCGCTAAGTGGGCCTGCAATCGACTTACAGAAGATGCCGATTTTGCCAAAAAAAAACATCTTTTCAGATGAAGCTCATTTTGACCTTGGCGGGCATGTAAACAAGCAAAATTGTCGCATTTGGGGAACAGAAAACCCGCACGCATAAATTGAAAAGCCGATACACCCAAGACGAGAGACTGTTTGGTGCGGATTTTGGTCCAGAGGCATAATTGGGCCATTTTTCTTCGAAAATAAGCAAGGAGTGGGCGTTACAGTCAATGGCGATCGTTTTTGGGCCATGTTGAACGAATTTTTATTCACAAAAATTGAAGAGGAGGATATTAACAATATTTGGTTTCAACAGGATGGCGCTACGTGCCACACAGCCGAAGCTACACTCGATGTTTTGCGCCCTGTTTTTGAAGATCGCATTATCAGCCGCAGAGCTGATGACGTTTGGCCACCTCGGAGCTGCGATTTGACACCCTTGGACTATTATTTGTGGGGTGCCATCAAAGATAAGTGTTACGCCAACAAGCCAGCGACAATTGACGCTTTGAAGGACAATATTCGTGAAGCCATTGGTGAAATACAGCTGCACACAATCGATAATGTGCTTAAACATTGGACCGATCGTGTAGGCTACTGCATGGCCAGCCGAGGCAGCCATTTGAATGAAATTATTTTCCATTATTAATCGAAAATTTGAAAAAATATTCAGTAGTTTTTTTATAGCATTTAAAAAAAGATAAAAAATTATATGGCGGACCCTTTATATGCGTCGAGCAAATTTTTGCAAACGTGACTTTGACTGCATTAGTGGCCTCCGTATTTATTCTTAGAATTTGACGATAGTATCGATAGTGAAAAAAAAACTATCGATGGTACTATCGATTGTTTTGCAGCTCTATATTGCATAGTACAGTACTATCAGTTGTTTTTCGGCTCTATATAAATAGTATAGTACAGTACTATCAATTGTTTTGCAGCTCTATGCTTAAGCTCTTAATGGAGTATAGAATAAATAATAACACAAATTCAGATGAGAAAAGCGTCGATAAAGTCATTGTTGACTGTTGTTTTTAGACTGACGACATTGGCCAGACCATTACCTTACACGGCAAGCACTATAGGTCTTTGTTTACCAATTTTAAGTAATTTTTGTCCTGAATTCAATGATTTGGCGGGGATTGATGAGATAAAATATGATTCAATATTATTCCTGATGTTCTTCTTTTAAATAATGCTCTATTATTCTGTACTTTATTATGTTAGTTTTTGTTGTTTTTGAAAAATATTTTAAAGCTTGAGGGCAACTAGAAATCATAAAGAAGTCGAAAGAAAATAAGAATAAGTACTTGTGCACAATAAAAATTTCTCTGCGAACTCTTGAAATAATTTACCAGCCAAGGTAAAAGAGAAAAAAATACTGAACAATTTCAGAAATAAAAATTGCAAAAGAAAAGTTGAAAAACAATTTCAAGTTTAAACATAAAAGCCTAGTTTAACTACCCAACAATTACTAATGTTACTGCTGGGGGTATAAAGTTCTAAATGTTCTACTACTTCTCATAGTTTTTAAAGGTTAAAACACACAGAACGAAAAGAATGGTTTTTATTTTTTTATTTTTTATTTCATTTCATTTTCCATGGCTGTTTGGAGTTTGGGTCATTATTTTCATGTTGTTTTGTTTGTGTACCAGGAGTATGTAACTGTCAGTCAGCCAGTTAGATAAGAAATAATTGTCAGTAACAATACCACCAGCAGTTCTGTGGGCAGCAGCAGTAGTAGTAGTGACTGTGGAGGCTCTCCCTTTGTCTCTTAGACGTTAGAATGTAGAAGCAGCAGCAGAAATTATAATGACAGTTAATAGAGGAGTAGACTATGGCCTTTATATTTAGTTTTTATCGTTGATTGTCTGTGTATTCATTTATGTGTAAATAAGCAAAATATTAAAAAAAGTTATTTTATTTATATGACCGCATCTGTATGAATTAAATTTTAAAAATATTATGTTTATGGTATGAGACATGTATGCATATGTACAGGGTAATACAACTGAAAAGTTCTTAAAACCAAAGATTTCTAGTATTAATAAAATTCAAACAAATATTGCCTTTAATGGTACACCCTATATTATATAAAAAGGTACCGTAAAGCTAATACTACATCACAGGCAGGTAAGCAGACAACCAACCAAGTCGAACAACCCCATCAACGAAACAACTGAACCAATTGCCACTAAAAACTCAAAAGCCAAGTAAAGTGGCATGAAACGAAGACCATCTTTAACATCATCATCAGCATTATGGTTATTATTTTGGAAAAGTGCTTTAAAACCTTCAATTTCTAACGTTTGTATTGTTTCTTACATAAAGACAAAAGCAAAAAAAGGCCATAAAAACTAGAAATTTATATTTCGAAAAACGAAAAGTGAGAATTGTTTCCTTAATTAAAAAAGAAATAAAAAAGTACGAAAAACGCCATAAAATACTACAATAAAACGTTTGATTGTTTGCTGAAAGATTTAGTCAAAAAATATAAAAAACCGTTAATGTTAACTCTATAACATGCAACGTAATACGGCATTTGTTAGTGGTAAGAATGGGTTTTAAATTAAAAACTTTCGACTTTAAGCATTAAGCACATAAGCGATAGCGAGCAGCAAGATGGCGGATTTAGAATACACACGATTATATGAGGATGAGTATTTTGACGGCGGCACAGCAAAACCTTAGGCAAAAACCCTTGCTGCTATCCAACGTAAGCTAATTTCTATTTTCTTGGACAACAAAAGAGAAATTAGTAATGCCAATACAATATAAAAAGTTAAATAAAAACGATTTTAAAAGTATTCGTTTTTACCTTGATCAAAAAATTTCCGGACTAACCCCCGTGTGGCGGTCCCATCGTTCCGGTTCGAGTTTTTTTACAAGTTTAACATGAGTATCGCCAAGATGATATACCCCACGGAGCCCAAGGCACGCGTGAATACAATGCGTCCACCAAAGCCTCCACACATGATAAAAACCATATGTGATTATCAAATTCGAAGACATATTATTTAGACATGACTTCCACCTTGGTAGAATGTCAGTGACTATATAAACTCCTAACGATCTATAGATCACGACACGCGATTAAGAATGTAACTTCGCATCGATTTAGTGCTCTTTCCACGTTTTTGATATATATATAAATCATAGCCTCACGTTGTCCCCACAAGTAAGCCTCACCATAATCGGGCAGGGATCTATATCCCTGTGGCTCTCGACTCCCGTGGTACCAGAATTAAGCCTCCGGTCAGGCTTCGTAAAATAAATGCTACTACCAGTATTTCAATTAGGCAATGATCCGTGAGATCCACAAAGGTGCGATGGATTTATAGATGTCGTTCCAGCAGAGCGTAGCGAACCGCAAATGCCCTGTTGCCGACAACGAAATTGAGTCTCCCCATACATCGAACTGAGAATATCTAGCCTAAGCGAGGCAATCGGAACACCTATGTTCCGTTCTTGAACGAAAAATGTGAGCTCAGTGCCGTTCTTGTCAGTTCATAGGGCAATTTTTGGATCCACATTCCATATGGAACCCTTATGGAAGTTACATTCGAATGATCAGAGATTATGGATGAATATAGACGTTGGAATGATGCTTGTAATGGACTTGATTGCAAACTGGCTGTCCGAGTAAATCAGAATATTTTCAGAGAAATCCTCCACTCGCATTGCACAGATTTAAGTATGACCAAGACCTCCGCGTGAAATCACTACAGCTGTTAGACACAGTTCTGTATATACCACAGTTCACCCTACTCAGCGTTCTCAATAACGCGCTTTAATTTTTAAATTTAGTAAAACCAAAAATGATAATTCGCTTGTAAGGCCTATTGACGTCCTTATACTCGTATATGTGTTATAACACCGTGAGTGTTGATTTTCCAAAATGTGCAAATTTTCATAACTATGACTCATTAACCCAGCTGAGTTTGACCGACGTTCGCCGTGATTTGTAGCTTATTTGCATCATTATCATTATCAGCAGACCGACGAGGCACTATTGCAGAACACTGCGACATACGAGATCTACTGCGCCCCTTTTGGTTTTAGTTTGTTTAGCTGATCAGCAGACCTGAAACAATAATAGTGTATATGTCACCCAGTGAGACCCTCCGTCTCTCTAAACATTTCCATCTAAATCTATCAAGAACCATACATTCACACAATATGTGTTCCGCTGTTTTTGAAGCCTGTGAGCACAGTCTACAAACATATACATATGTGACAGCCATCCTATTCAAATGCGCTCTTAGTTCACAGTGGTCTATAAGAAACTCCGTTAGGAGGTTCAAGTGTGGCCTGCCATACTTGAGATCCTCAGAACGATACCCAAATTGTGGACTCCCCTTTGAGCATTTCAGTATTCTAAGCATCTGTCAATTTCGTAATCATTAATTAGATTAAGGAAGGTAGTAAGTGGCACTGCGTAGTTAGGTTCCGGTCCAATATAGGTCAGTGCATCCGCTGTCTCATTACACAATATTCAGGTACCCAAAACAACTGGACCCTATTTTTAATCGAAAGCCATTGCAACGTATCGTAGCAATATTTGACCAGTCTAGATGTCATACCGTCAAACCAAGTGCCCTTAAGACAGCTTGGCTGTCAGATAATATATTAATGGTCTTACCCTTGAGTCCACTTTCTAACTAATTAGACAGGCTTATTTGCATAGACCTGCAAGTTTATATAATTCAATTCAGGCCAAAAGAAGTTGGTAATCATTAACCTTTAACACTGGCCTGATCACGATGATCGCTTGGCCGTTTTTCTCAAAAAAATGTGGGCCAAAGTTGCTGGGATTAGACGAATATGAATATGAATATGGTTTCGTCCCAAATTCATCAATTTTATTTGTTAACATAACCATTCATCCGCAAATAGGCCTTATCGCCGAAGAAAAGAAACCAAACCGAACACAGCAATCATCTGATAAAACAGTTGTTTCATTAACACGTTTATGTTACACTACATTCATTCATGGTGATTAGACAACACAAATTGAATAAATCATAGTCAATTTGACAAGTCAAAGTTTGAAGGTTCTTTTCGGATAAAACACTATTTAGTCAAAAGGTAATGGAAATAATATTAAAAAAGAGAGATACAAATAATAGAAAATCATGTCGAACAATTATGAATCATTTTTCAGAGATGAAGATGATGCGATAACAAGAAACTTGTTTTATACCACATTTCTTATTCTTTTTTGTATTTACAGGTACTCGTACATATGATGAGGAGATACCCACACTCTGCACATGGCCATATTATGTACTAAATACAAAGAAGCTAATGTCTGCCAACAACAGCTGATGATCTTCGGTTCATAACATTTATTTTTGGAAATCATTGTCAAAAAACAGTTTGTAAATCGAATTCTATTATTTTCTCTTTGTTCTGTTGTGTTAAACACTTTTTTCTTGAGTCCTTTTAGTTTGGCTACCTGTCGAAGTTGCAATTATTCCTGAAATTAACCATTTTATTGTTTTATTTTATCTCTCTTTCTCTCTCTTTCTCACTTTTTTTTGGTCTTTTGATAGAGAAGAGTTCATTGTTCTTAGTTTTAATTGTATGTGTTTTTAACTGGTTTGCCACAAGATGTTTTCTTTCAACATCGTTATCTTGTTGCACAAAGATCATGTGTCTGTTGCTATTGTTTCTACTGTTTCACTGTGTCTTTTGCCTTTTAAGGATAACATCGACGAGGATAAATTTTAAACGACGATAACGATGATGATGATGATGGTGCTTTTGTGTATATTCAACAGTAGAGCGAGCAGCAGCTGTTTTTAGTTGTTCTTAAGAGAAGCAAAAAATAACAAAAACTGGCTTAGAAGAGAAAAAAGGATAATGACAGGGTGTTTTTAAAGGAAATGAATTAATGAACATCTTGGTCTTTAGTTTTTGGTTTCTGTTTACAAGATTTTTATCACCCTTAACGGAAAGGATAAAACTTAAATACTTTTAAGCGTTTAAGGGTAACAAATAAATATTATTTTATAGTTCCGCGTATTAAAAATGTTATTTTTTCTCATATATCGGCCAACAATAATTCGATTGTGTCAAACGTACCCATCATTTCGAGAAAAGGTCAGTCACTAAATACCAGTCACTAAATACATCCGGTTGTGTTGAATTTTGCTCGATTGGAACGGAATTATTAAGCAATTATCAATTATCCTGCTGACGAGCCATAACACTTCGCAAACTTAGGCCTAAGAGCCAGACATAGAAGCGCCCAAGATTTCGAGCAAACCTGAAAATACTCTTTATGTGTCCCTCACGTGAACCAACCAACCAACCAAAGTTTATCAAATTTAACAATGACTTTTCCCTGAGACAATCATTTGACACAGGTGCCTTAGTCTGCGCTCCCATAGAACGGAGCAGTCACAGAGAAGGTTTTGAGCGATTCCTATTTCTCCTCAATCTGACAGCTCCTAGAGTAGCCATGACTAGGGCCTTATCATACAGGGCCTGGTAATTATGTCCGTAAAAATTCCGATCGATCCCTTTCCAAAACTAAGAAGAGAGTTCTCTCCATAGACAGAGAAGACCAGACCGTTCTGAATATTCTACAAGTTGTAATACTGGCCCACTTGTATTCCAACATGCTTACCTCCAATTTATCTATAAAGCTCTAAAGAGCAACCAAAACGGCATGTATGTCACCCTGAGTAAGATCCACACCAAGGGAGGACCTATTAGTAGCGCACTCAACAGCAATAGCATTCTCTCGAACGCCCGCATGACTTATATTAGTCTGAAATGATGCCGTTCCCATCGGGCCAGTAAGCGAATACATCGAAGAAGATATTTCGATATTACTACGCTAGAGTTGAGAGCATTGGCTGTAGTAAGATTATAATAGAATCTACGAGGCGCAGATATGATATGATGCAGAACGCAGTGGACGTTCAAATGAGGCGGTAACACCCGAAAACATAAAAATATCACACCGTAAAGAAATCATAAGAACGTTTTGGCTTTATAGTGCATGAGCATTTCACTATGAAAGTGCTGCGTTTGCTCACTGTTGACCAAAAACAAAAACGTGTTGATGATTCTGAAACAATGGCAAAACTACATGAATTGGTTTTCGATGTTCCCACATCCGCCGTATTTGCCAGATTTGTCTCCAAGCGACTACTGGCTGTTGGCAGACGTAAAAAAAAATGCTCGCCGATAAGAAATTTTCCACGAATGAAAATGTTATCGCTGAAACTGAGGCCAAAGATGCTATTGAGGCAAAAGATAAATCGTTCAACAAAATTGGTATTGAAATATTAGAGTGGCGCTGGAATGATTACATTGCTTTTGATGGAGATTACGTTGGTGAATAAAGTTAACTTTGAACAACAACAAAAAAAAAAACAGTGTTTCTTTGTTAGGCCCGGGACTTTTTAGCCAATATGTTATATCAACATATGATCATAGAATTTTCTTGTCTAGGGACTCCACATAAAATTGAAAAAGTCACCGTACCAAACTCAAAACGTAAATGAACCTATGCATTCAACAAATAGTACAAATGTTAAATGGTAATAGTAATAGTCAGACAATATAGTTTGTGCAAGCCGCTTGCACAATAATAATTTGTGCAAATATTTTAAAATTTATTTTTTTCAAATTTTAAACATTCCATTGAAAAGTAAAAATCTATTCATTTCATTTATTTAACAATTAATATTTTGAACCAACAAACAAAATCTCTACAAAGCAGCAAAGTTGTTCATACACATTGGCATCACTGTTTATTATTACCCGTGGCATGTAATAATTTCACGTTTGTTACACTTCAAGATTTCCAAAATGACTTTTTAATGTAATGGAAATATTTGTGTGCAAAATAACATTAAAAATTCTAAAGATACGTTAGGCAATTCGAAAATAAAAAATATACAAAAACAAAACAAAGCAAATTACCCTTTTAGTCACACTTGAATAGTTTTTAAGCCATAAATGAGGTATTTTTTGTAACATCATCACCATGGCACACATATGTTCATAAGCCAAACGTACCACAACACATAAGCTATAGCCAAAGTATGTATAAAGGTTTTCCAATAATTTAAACTGATGGTTATTTGACCACCAAAGGAGGAGGAAGCTTTGTAGGCTAAAGGCGGCATGAAAATAAAAATTATTTTTAAAGGCTTTTCAAAGAAAACCCTTAAGAAAAACAAATACTATAAAACACGAATATAAGTATTAAAAAAATAATTGCCTAATTTAAAAGAAACAATTTAATATTGAGATATTTCTTCAAAAATAATAAATAAGAAAATAAAAAAATTAATTTAAAAAAGGTTACACAAAAAAAGTATTTTATAAAATTAAATTACAATGAGACAAAAATGAAAAAGAAATTATTTAATTGGATTAAAACTGATTATTATAAGAGTACAATATGCCACACAGAGACAACTTGATATGCCTGCCACACATACCATATGCACAAAACAAATGTGAATAAATATTCTTTGGGAAAAAACAAGAAAATTAATTTAAATAAGTGGATGGATGGATAATAATAAAGAAATAAAGAAAACAAGAACAAAATAAAAATTAATTGAATAATAAAATAAAAGTAAAAGAATTTTTAAATAAATGAATGCGGTGTGTAGCACATCATCAAGCCGAAATGTTTCATTCTTAATATAAATTTAAATTCTCTATATAAAGAAATCAATAGAATTTAAATTAAATTGATATTTAAATTTAAATTGTTCAATAGAAAAAAAATTTTAATTTAATTGTTGTGAACACTAAACACGAAACACTTTTAATGTTAATTCTGTGGTTTACACTGGATCACATTTAAAACCAATTAGGAAAGTAACGTTAGGTAAAAGTAGGTGTTTTTAGGTAGAGAAATGTGAAAAACACGATAAGAGCACTTAAAATAACCTATAGATGGTTAAAAACACATAAAATGAGGTACAAAAAGGTAAGAACATATAAAACCATATTAAACCATCTAAAAACAGGTAAAAAAATAGGTAAAATAGGTGTTTTTAGGTAGAAAAATGCAAAAACACCTAATTTCCTATATTTTTCCCTACGCATGTTTTTTCTTTTTAATTCTCATAAAACGTTTACGATGTACTTCTCTGATAACAAGGGTCAGTAATAAACTATCTAAGCCAGTGGTGTTCGTTCGTATTACACGGCTAACGAAGTTGTTCGTTTATTTATTTATTCTCTTCGTGGTTGCTAAGTCGTATCAAAACGCTTCTTGAAATCTATTAGAATCAATTATATCGCCAATCTTTATTTTATTACCTTTTAATTTATCTTTCTGCAACAATTGGAGAAGGATAGCTCTTCTGTCTACCGCTAGTAAAGTGTTCAAAATAATTGTAAATCGATTGTCGACCAACCTAACAAACTTTTGAAAACTAACAACAGACGGCCTTTAGGGCAAATCAATTGTTTATCGACAAAATTAATGCATAAAATACAACAATACTCTGTAGGCAGGTTTAATAGCTTTTGAAAAGGCCTCTGATCCAATTAGAAGAGAAGGCATATTACTGGAAAATATGGGGGTACTATATTCATAATTTTCAACAAGCATGCTTGAAGTCTGTGCTTCTTCGCGGCTCAGAAACATGGCTGGCTACCAAAGAAATGAAGGCAAAGCTTCCGCTGTCTCAGAAATATCCTCTACATATTGTGGCCCAGAACAACATCGAACGAGGGACTAGGGAGAATTACAGAGCATCAATGCCAAAAAAAGGAGTAAATATGGCTGAGTTGGGCACACTCTGCGACGACCATATGACGACGTTCCACAAGCACATCTGGCCTCGAACCCAAAGGTGTGCAGCGCCGTGGAAGACAATCTGGCGTCGAATTGTGTTCTCAGCGAAACTGGCATATCTTTTAGCGAACTAAGGCAACTAGCACGTAACAGAAATAAATGGAAATCTTATGCGGAAGGTTTAAGTTCCTAAAATGGAATAAGAATTTAAAAATAATGTTTACTAATATATCTATTTTCGTTTATTTGCCCATCAAAAACTTAAGAAATTACACAAGCTACAAAGTCTTTTGTAAAAAATGCATACATAGTATTTTCAGCATTCATTTCATCATTTTTTTAATGGCTTGTTAGCTCTTTCTACATGATTAAATGGCAAAAAATTTGTACTTCGAATGTAGTCTTTATAGCAATTTTATTTCAGTGTATACGCTTATTTTAGGTGTGTTTCTCTTTGTGAACACCACTGATGTAAGCGCACTGCATTGGTTAATTGTTACAGACACAGTTTTTTTTTTGGATCAAAATTATTATTGTCGTAGCAAGATTTAATTGTAAGACTGACGTGTCGCAAAATATTACACAGTGGACTTATTCCTGCTAACTACTCAAGAAAATACCAACTTTTTTCGACTATTCTATATAGACAACATTTAAAAAATATACGTGGAGAGTTTATAATTGCTTTCACTTTATTTTTTTAGGAAAAAAGCTTTTTACTTCTTAACATTCTGTTTATGCTCAATCAAATTTGGATACAGAAAATAGCACCAAGGCGTTAAATCTATGGGTTTTGCAAGACGAGGTAAGCAGTCGTAAGTTAAGTCATGAATTTTTGCAATATCGAATCTGACTATATAATATTTTGAGAAATATTCAACGGTATCACAAAAAAATGTAGAAATGACCTTAAGATCGTTTTTGTATTGACCAAAATCAATACTGATACAATGAAATCAGTATTGATTTTGATTTGATACAATGAAATCAGTATTGATTTTGGTTAATCTCTGGTGTATTATCATGGATCCATATTTCGTCTATAGTAAAAAAACTCATTCCGTTTGCGAGCATCAATTTAAAATGGTCACACGCTTGCGGTTAGGATCGAGTGTGATTAATCGCGCCATCAAACGGCCGTGAAACGCGTGCCTATCCATTTAAATATCAGAATTACCGTCGTTTAATACCATCTCATGAATATTATCGTCTACTATATACGAGTGCGGATTGATATTGAGCTACCTAGCGCTAGATGGCAGCAAAAACACAAAAACTTTTTCTTTCTTAGAAATTACGATCTGTCAAACGTCAGCTGTTAAAACTTTAGCCAAATTCATCGATTAGTTTATCTGTTGTAGTCGTTTGAAGTAAGCAACTTTTGTGTTTCTTGGAAAATGGAAAAAAGTGAATTTCGTGTAGAGATTAAACACTATTATTTGAAAGGCAAAACGGCGAAAGAGGCAAAAGAAAAGCTTGATAAAGATTACGGCGAATCTGCTCCGTCAGATTATATTGTAAAATATTGGATTGCTGAATTTAAATGGGGCCGAACAAGCACTGCAACAATACCATCAACAGGAAGGCCAAAAGAGGTGGTTACCGAAGAAAATATCAAGAAAATCCTCGATATCATTATGAATGATCGCCGGGTCAAAATACGTGAGATTGCTGAAATGGTAAACATATCATATGAACGTGTGTTCAATATTTTGCATGAACATTTGCATATGAAAAAGCTATCGGCAAGATGAGTGCCGCGTTTGCTCAGTGTTGAACAAAAACGAGTTCGACAGATCACTTCACAGCGGTGTTTGGACATGATAAAGCATAATCCTGCTGATTTTTGGCATAGATTAATAACTGTTGATGAAACGTGGGTCCAACACTACACACCTGAAACCAAAAATCAATCGAAGCAAAGGGTGGAAGCTGGAGGAAGTGCTCCGAAGAAGGCGAAGACAGCGACATCGGCTGACAAGGTTATGGCCACTGTATTTTGGGATGTACACGGAATATTGCTCATCGATTATCTTGAAAAGGGATCCACAATCACAGGAGAGTATTATCGTGCATTATTGGATCAATTGGTTGATGTAATCAGGGAAAAACGACCACATTAAAACAAGAAAAAAGTGCTCTTTCTTCAAGACAACGCACCGGTTCACACAGCATTAGATACGATGCTAAAACTACGAGATGGTATAAAAAAGTTGGAAAATCGTCTTACTAAGTGTCATGAGCTAAAAGGAGACTATGTTGGGAAATGAATGATTTTTGAAAAAAAAAAATGTTTTTTTTCTACTTAGGTAGCTTCAATATCAATCCGCCCTCGTATCTGACGTTTTGACCTAAGTGTTTGTTGCCCTTTAAACTGATACTAGATACAATAACGGAACTGAATTAAGTACTTTTATACAAGTGAAATTAATGGTGCCGAGTCCCGTTGTATTCAGGATCTCTGCTTTAGAAATACTTCTCAATCTGTAGCGGATATACCGATAATACCGAAATATACCGAAACCAACGACAGATTTTAGCTCATAAAGAGGCTATTTGACATACGTATTTTTGCGACAATAGCAGCTGCGTTATGACAACAAACTCAATATTGAACTATTCGACCCTGCAAACAAACTTAGCAAAGATCCTTTATGGTATTGTTACAGCCATTAACAATGTTGCAATATATCTATATTTGGGTGTAGAGCATATTTCTTGTTGTTGTTAATATTCCCTTTTAATGTGCATTACGTAGACAAGAGAACGTAATAGTTTTCATAATTTATGCCCTGACCGTCTCAAATAAAATATCTTTTTTTTTTTAATAATATAAAGCAACATATGTACGTATAAAGAGTTCACATCTCTTTTTTATTTTCATTTTAATTTAATTCATTTCTTTTTTTTATTTTTTGCTTTTATTATTGTGCACATGTTTGATTTGATTGGCCTTAAAATTATGGCACAATGGCACATGCAAGAGTAGTTATACGAAAAATGAAAAAACATTTATTTATTCATGCATTGAGAGAAAACAACTTGCAGAATTAGAAAATTAACAGCCATATGCAAAAAAAATTTTACAAAGCTCGTTGCAAAAACGTTTATCAGCTTAAAATCCCTTTGTTAAACCTACGCTAACTTTAAAAATTTTAAAGTATGAAGCAATGTACCTACTTTAAGAGTACTTTAAAGTGACATTTATATTATGAATATTTAATATAAGAATGAAAATAGCATGTTTTGGCGTCAAGACAACTTTTTATAGACATAAAACTTTACTCAGAAGAAAATGTCATCTTTTTTGAGATGGTGATACAAGCCAGACTGTTAAAATTGTCAAAGAGTGGCTGTTGCAACAGAAATTTTAGGTAAATTAGTGATCACCGTAAAACACGAATTCCAATACAATGGAGAATTTTTGGAAAATAGTAAAAAAAAACACCTGGTAAAGTATAATTGGACTTCGTGGATCTTGTTGAAACTATGGCACTGAACATAATATGAATGGGACCAGATTTCTTTTAGGTTTTTGGGTAATATTGTAGAGAGTACGTCTAAATTCTTTAAAAACGCCACAAAAAATTGTTCTAAGAATAGTGTTAAAAAATATAAGTTCCTCTCTCTACTTAAGCGGCAAGTGCAAAACTAAGTGCACGCAGATAACATTACCCTTCTCCCATTCCAGTGTTTGAATATCATACCTTTTCTTAATGTTCTTTTTGAAAGGACTTAACTATGAAAAAATTGTAAAGTTTTGTTTTATTTGATTGAGTATTTAAGTTTGTATAGAGACTTCTGTGTTCAACTTCAAAACATGCACTTGGTTTTGCAACCCACTGTATGTGTATACATTTTTTCATCCCCTTTATCATCCTCGGCATTATTTTCTAACCTTTTTCTTTTAAAACAAATTGTTTTCCAGAAATGTTGTCATTTAAGCAGGATACGATAAAAACATTTTTTCTTTAGTGGTGCACATTAAATCAAAACAAATACATAAAGCTCGTTATTCGGGTATTTATTATTCCACTGTTAGACTTAATTGTCTTAATTTTTTAGGATTTGAAGAAGTTTTGCAATAAATATTACGAAAATGAAAACGCTGAAGAGGAAATTCACTATATCAGGGACTTATTGTGGGATTTTTTTTAGCTATAAAATTTATTGGCTTGTGTAATTAAGATTGCTACCATCCGTATGGAGTTGCCAGCTCGATTGCTTTTTGTGTTTATAAAGTTTGCAACTTATGATGAAATACTATAAGAGGATGGCACATTACGGCTGGTGAGATTAGTGATCGTTTGGCTGTCAATAAGTAAAGCCTGTTCAGGCGCAAATAAAAAGTGTTGTAAATGCGAATTTGCTGTATTAAGACAAAGTGCAGAAAAGTTACAGTGGAATTAATAAAAACGAGACAGATTATAAAACAACAAAAAAGTAGTATTTTATTTTATTTTAACGCAATATAAACGAACTCAAACGTTTTAAAAAGGTTAAAACGTAACATTTGGTTCAGAAGTGGGATTGGTATATAAAATAAAATTAAATATTAAAAAAAACGTAACAATATGTAAAACATTAAAGAAAATATGAAATGGTAGCGAAAACTAAACCATATTTAAAAAAAAAAATATATGATTTTATATTAAACTATATAAAACCTGGCGTGCTTCGCCACTCTCTTCTTAATTATTATCTTAGTTACATTATTACCCTTTTTCCACATTTTGTCCCATTTCGTTCGAAATCCAAAAATTTAAGGTACTCCACAGTTTCTTTCAGAAAGACACTGTAGAATCACTGTTTAGCTGTATACAGTCTTCAAATAAGCACACATTATCTACAATTAATGTTTGCGTTGTATGGGGTTAATTTCCCCCTAATCCTATCCCGCCCAGATTTTTTCTATTGGTTTTTCTCTAGAAAGGGGTTGGCCCAAAATTTTATCGCAATCAGTGTAACAGCATTCGAAAATTAATATCTGCTTTGTATATGGGGGTACCTCTTTCGTCTGTTTATATCTGCCCTACATTTATTCCAATAAACTAGTTTCATAGAAAAGTGACTGAAAATAAATTTAAAGACTGCCGCTATAATAGTTTATTATATATACGATAATTAAAACATTCTTTATATGGGGTATACCTCCGCCACTGACGATATAAGCCCTACATTTTTTCCAATAAATCAATTTCATACGAAAATGACTGGGGCAAAGCTATACAACTTTGGCTGATATAGTTGTTTAGATATGCGATTAACATATGATTTGTAGCCGATGTAGCCTATGTCTCCTTCCAATGAAAATTTCATAAAATCGGTTCAGTCGTTTAGCCGTCTATGGACTTCAAACACACTTCTATACATACAAACAAACACACTGATTTTTATATATAAAGATTAATAAAAAGAAATTTTTTTTTGGTTCGCCTACTCGTATGTGTGGCATTCGTTTTTTTGTATCGCTGACACAAAAAAAAAAATTATGGTATTGCCAGCATGAAAACTTAAAATTTAGTAATGTGATCATTAGCTAATATAGGATTCTATCTATAGGATTCTATACATACAAACAAACACACTGATTTTTATATATAAAGATTAATAAAAAGAAATTTTTTTTTTGGTTCGACTACTCGTATGTGTGGCATTCGTTTTTTTGTATCGCTGACACAAAAAAAAATTATGGTATTGCCAGCATGAAAACTTAAAATTTAGTAATGTGATCATTAGCTAATATAGGATTCTATCTATAGGATTCTATACATACAAACAAACACACTGATTTTTATATATAAAGATTAATAAAAAGAAATTTTTTTTTTTTGGTTCGACTACTCGTATGTGTGGCATTCGTTTTTTTGTATCGCTGACACAAAAAAAAATTATGGTATTGCCAGCATGAAAACTTAAAATTTAGTAATGTGATCATTAGCTAATATAGGGTTTTTGTATACGGGTTTTTAAAAAATGTTTGTTAAGCTTAAAGTACTACAAGTCTATTTTAAGATATTTTTGCATATGGCCGTAAGTGTTTATTCCTACATCTAAGTTATGACACAGTTGTAGTACACGGGCGAGATAATATTTTTACAATATAATTAAAAATTCAGAAATATTTTCACAAATAAAATAAATTTTAAAGTGCGACAAAAAAATTCCTGTCAAGTGATACTATTTTTCTGATAGGTTCTGTTTGTGACATTTTTGAAACACGTTCAAAATCTTAAGTTAAAGGTAAAAAACCGTTTTTTCGAACCTTCATGCAGCTATAAGCAAATACCTTAGCTGAATATGAACCGATTTTAAGTTTCTTTTGGATTTCGAAAGAAGTGCAACAGATGATGTATTTATCAAGAAGATACATTATATATCCAATTGTTTCCACGTTTTTCAAGTTTAGTTGCGTTTTTTTTTGCACTTTCTTTATAGGCATATTTTTTATTTTTTTCAGATTATAAAATATACAAAATGGAAATTTAAATGACCCTCTTTTTCAGCTTTGCAATGATGGGCTCGCTTAAGGGTATTTTCCCTAACATCTTTCAAAATTTGTGGCTGTAGCGCTCGAATTTGTGCAAACAATATTGGTTTTCGGTTCAATAATTATCTCGAGCTTGTTTACATATATTCGTTTCTTCAAATAAATCTAAAGAAACTAGTCGGGTGCTGACAAATCTGGCGCTGGCCAATAAATTCTCGAATTTCTAAAAGTTATTCGCTCTGCAAAAATATTACTGAAATTTAGACGTTGCCGATGATCTCGGGTTTTAATTTTTTCACCAATTGCACCTTATATAGAAATAACAGTAAATATTCTTTTAAAATGTGTCGATGTGACCTACGAGCTATTCCTCGCTGAGCAGTACCTCTTCTGATAGATATTTCTAGTGTTTCGTTAATATTTCGTCTACACGTTGAACATTTGCCGCAGAGCGATTTAAACGTGTTCTACTAGTTCGAGACACATCTCTTATGGTGCCATGTTGGTGGTGACGATAATCTAACCAATGAATCATAGCTTCAGTGGTAACTGTTTGCCAACTCTGTATATTTAGCTTTGTCCTTCTCAATATTTGTGACAACTTCCACAATGACTATAGTTAGCCTTGCCCAGCTATTTTTATACGGCTAGAGATGTCGCCCTTGGATCCAACAGTTTCGTCCAATATGATTCCTAAGTAACAGAATCATTCCACCTCATCCAGCGATTGGCTCTGGACGGCTAATGTTTGCTCATTATTCACTCGCATCATTTTTGTTCTAAAAATACTTATCCTTAAGCCAACATAGATTACAATTTTGAATCACTAATGTGTCACTGGTTTTAAATTGAAATCCTTGATAATAGTTTCCTTACTAACCCATATTTTATGCACACTTTTCGAAAATACACTTTAAGTAGCCCCAGTGTTTTGTTCAAATAACTTGAGCATATATTTGGGTACATTTTTGACACAAAATAATTGCTTTTGTCTGGCGCATAAATTTTTGTAAAAATTTTTTGTTGTGTTCGTAATAAAGTGAGAAACTCAATGTGCGTGTATAATAAACGTCCGTGTTTAACGATGTGAAACTCATAAAATTTAAACACCCTTTTGAGAATTATTTTACTGTGCCAGACACAACAAACGACAGCAGGTACTACAACGCACTGCCACTTCTACAAAAACTTGTATAATAATTAAGAAACATTAACGTTTGCTGGCAAAACGATAAGAGTATTTAAAATAGGAAAGACACCATTTATTATACTTCGTTTTAACATAAAAGACAAAGAAGAGAAAGGAGAACTGTTTTAAGTAAAAGTAAGGATACAATTAAGGAAAAAAGGAAACAAATCTTAAATATTGATATTAAAGGAGTTTGAAATAAATGGTCCGCCATCTAACGTTTTTTTTCAACTAGTACGACATTACTTTGAAAACCATGGTAATGTTGCAGATGAAGCTCATTTTGACCTTGGCTGGTAGAGAAAACCCGCACGCATACATTGAAAAGCCGATACACCCAAGACGAGTCACTGTTTGGTGCGGATTTTGGTCCAGAGGCATAATTGGACAATTTTTCTTCGAAAATGAGCAAGGAGTGGCCGTTACAGTCAATGGCGATTGTTATCGGGCCATGTTGAACGAATTTTTGTTCACAAAAGTTAAAGAGGAGGATATTAGCAACATTTGGTTTCATCAGGACGGCGCTACGTGCCACACAGCCGAACCTACACTCGATGTTTTGCGCCCTGTTTTCGAAGTTCGCATTATCAGCCGCAGAGCTGATGTCGTTTGGCCACCTCGGAGCTGCGATTTGACACCGTTGGACTATTATTTGTGTGGTGCCGTCAAAGATAAGTGTACCCCAACAATCCAGAGACAATTGACGCTTTAAAGGACAATATTTGTGAAGCTATAAGTGAAATACAGCTGCACACAATCGATAATATGCTTAAAAATTGGACCGATCGTGTAGGCTACTGCATGGCCAGCCGAGGCAGCCATTTGAATGAAATTATTCACCATTATTAACCGATTGTACTTTCAAATAAAAAAGAAGTTTGAGAAAATATTCAGTAGTTTTTTTTATAGCATTTTCACAAAAAAAAAAAAATATTTGGTGGACCCTTTATAAGAAAGGATACAAAATTTGAAAGTCAAAACATTTTTTTTTTTTTT
Source organism: Wohlfahrtia magnifica (assembly GCA_023159175.1). Taxonomy (NCBI): domain Eukaryota; kingdom Metazoa; phylum Arthropoda; class Insecta; order Diptera; family Sarcophagidae; genus Wohlfahrtia; species Wohlfahrtia magnifica. The sequence goes on from JAKWBJ010000054.1 coordinate 130,181, forward strand.
TTGTAAATTTTTGTTTTGCTTTTTGTTGCATGTCAGAGCTTTTAAGAGCAGTTTAAGTTAGTTTAGAACATTTAACCGCATGCAAAGTGAGTAAAACGTCACTTTCAAGTTATTTTATGTTCGAGTCTGTAATGAAATGGTTAGCAACAGTCATAATAAAGTTGTTAAATTAAAGACTTTAATTAGAGGCACGTAAAGAATGAAAAAAAAAAAATACAAAAAGCCACTCAAGACCACATGGCCCATAATTATCGAACAATACATTGAACAAAACGCACAACTATATTTTCTCTTTCTAAATTTAAAACGATCTTTCGACACAATTTCTCATAGCGTTATGTGGTATGAGCTCGCTATGAAAAGCATATCGAAGAAGATAATAATCGTGATCAGGGAACTATGTACAGATTCGGAGTCCGTCGTTCGCTTCATTGGTATTGTGTGTCAAATTTTTCGAACCATCTGTTTTGGAGCTTTAGTATTCTGTCACCTATACTTTGTTGGATCCTACTTGACTCTGTTATGCTTCAATTTAATATCACCTCCTTTTGTGGTATTCGATGGCGTTGAAATGGATATTTTAAAGCACTGCTACACGTTCACCTTGTTTAAAAAGTGACATTTTTGGCTTCACTTTATCAAAGACATTATTACAACGGCATTATTCTGTGAAAAGTTATCCACGCATGCATATACAAGGGACCGATCAGTAGAGACAGCACTTCACTCGTTGATCTAATTCAATTGTTAAAGCTTTACGTGACCTCGGCGTCAATAATGGTTTGGTTGCGTTTATTCAGCATCTCCTTTGTTGTATCAATCCTCACAGGCCATTGTGTCATAGGTAAGCATGCACAAAGGCTCCGCTAACCTGTAAATCACTTTTGTCGCGGCTGTAGACTGGCTGAGGAGGAAGAGACCGCGGTCCACTTAATCTGCCAGTGTTCGACTCTCGCTCGGCGGAGGCTTCTCACACTTTGCTTCTCCCTTTCTCGATGGCTCTCATAAGCCAATAAATCTCATGGTCAATAGCCAGATTCAATGAACTGTCTGGCTGGTTTCCGATCTAATTTAGGGAAGTACTCCTATGCGGTGCCTCTGCTTATTCATTAGGACTCGGGTGAAAAGAACGGGGACAACGCGTTATGTGGTATTACAACGGGCCACTATGCGTTCTCAAGCGTACTTTCACGTTTAAAAATGAGTGAACTTTCGGAACATTTCTGTCATATTTTACTTTTCTATTAATAATAAGGTTATAAAGCGTTGCAGGTTGCTGAAAAAATTCTTGAAGTTTACGGAGACGATGCTGAAGCTAGTAAAACAGCAGCGAAATGGTTTGTTCGTATTCGATTTGATTTATTTGTTAAAGATTCATGTGGCTCTGTTCGGCCAACAACTAAAAAAATAGATGAAATCATGAAAAAATTTTAGAAAGACCGGCATATTAGCTTCATATACGATGCTATGGAACGAGGCATTCATCGACAAACAGTTATCAACCATTTGAAGAATGCTGGATACACAAAGAAGCTCAATGTTTGGATGCCACATGTATTAAGAGTGAAAAATTAAATGGGCCGAATTTCCATTTGTGATTTTCACTGCTAAAATAGAACGAAATGGAAGTATTTCTGAAGCGAATGATTACGGGCGATGAAAAGTGGATCACGTACGACAATAATGTGGGAAAAAGATCATGGACGAAGCAAGTCGTTTGTAAAGTACTGACACCAAGAAAGGTAATGCTGTACATTATTAGCTTCTACAACTTGGTCAAACAATTGATTCTAATCTTTACAGTCAACGATTAATGAGATTGAAACAAACATTTTAATTAAAACGGTCAGAATTGATCAATGGACCCAGCAGAATCTGAGAGACCTGAATATTGCACTCAAAATCTAAATTTTCTAACAGTGTATATATTTTTATTGTAAACACAACTAAGCACATTATAATTGTAATATGTACTCATTATAGCTCTCTTTACCTATCTCTCTCTTTCTCTCTCTCCATAACTTTTTGCAATTGGTCTCCATTGTGTTGGTCAGTAGGTTAATGACATGAAAACTCATTGATATGAAAAATTATAGTCGTTTTGCTTTGTTGTTTTTTCTCATTTTTTCATTTTTTCCTTTTTTGAACACCAACAATTTGGATAACAAAAGCTACAACTACTCGTATAATGGCATGCAGAACTACAATAACAAAAAATTTGAGCAAAAAATATGCACAAAAAACCACAAATAGTTTTGCTTTTATAGTTTTCTGAACGAAATAGAATATCTCTCTCTCCCTGAATGTCTACATAAATAAAAAGTTTGTCTAACTCTCGCTTTTATTTCCTTTTTTCTCCCTTTCTCCCCTTTTTTTTATTACAAATTTTATTTTATTAAAAACTTTTTATTGCTCTAATCTGATATGATACAATTTAAAGCACACCACAGAGTGGTAGGGAAAGAGAGGAGTGATGGGGACAGACAAAGTAAAGACCAGCTAAAACTAAATTAAAACAATAAGGAAGTTATTTCAAGTTAAGTCTATTTACATACATATATTATACGAGTGGCGGTCTAAAAATTAGTTACCTGACCTAAACAATGCGGCAGTTTATTGAAAAGATAAACACCGCAGTGGTCGACGAATTGATGTGTCCATACCAGAAACATTTAATAAAATCTAAATGCGTAAACTAACTTAAATAGACCTGGGAAGATGAGCTAATAGGGAGAAGGCATCAACAAGTCTGCAGAGTCTAGAGAGAAAACACTTGCCTGATGATGAGAAAAAGAGAGATATGTCCTACTACGGAATAGCCCTCCTATTTGGTTGCATATAAGGTGCTCCCAAAACTTTGAAGTGCAGCACCATCCTCAATATAATCAAAGATTGAGAAATTGCCACATGCCTAGAACACTTGAATGCTCAGTTGGGCGATCAGTCCGTAGTTTAGGCGTCGCTGTGAGGTTTTTAAATATGGCACGCCGGATTTGCAAACTATTGTAGACTAAGAACGCATCTGAAGAGGATGTGGATGTTTGTTGCTCACAGGCATCAGAGACAGCGGAATACATATTGTGTGAATGTGGGGTTCTTGATAGGTTTAGGTGAACATAGCGTTTTACTAGCTGATATCTTCAGCATTATGGTTTTAAATCTGCTGGTGTTCATTAGGAGTGCAGCAAATCTGCTGAATAAACTGTAGACCGGAAGGGGCACAATAGATCCCATTAGTCGCAGAGTTCTGCAATAGTGCCTGATCGGTATGATGACATTGATGATAGTGTGTGTAAAATGGAAGAATAAATTGGGTAATTTAATCCAACACTTCAAAATTAGTCCACAATAGACCAAATTCTCACCTTGCAACAAATCCAGGAAAAGACTCACAAGAAACAGACTTATGAATACCACCTTTTCATCGATTATAAAGCTGCATTCAACACTCCAATAAGAGACAAACTGTTTCAAATTATCTCTGCGCATAGGATGCTATTAAAACTTGTTCGCCTTTAAAGAATGATATTGCGTGACGAAATCTACAGTTAAAATAGAAAGCGACCTCTCTTTGAGCTATTCGCTACCATCGTGAAATATATTTTTAATATCAATGAAATGGACTTTATTGATAGAAAAAGTTATGACGTCAAGTTTTAAATATGATTTCGGCAATGTGGCCACCACGCCTGGCGTCTACAATGCGAAATATTAAACACTAATTTTAACAAACTGCTCATAGCATATGCGACCGTACTTCGCCAATAACTCTTCGAATATTGATTACCAAGTGCTTAATTGTCTCACGTTTAAGGACGTAGACAAGTGACTACATAACCCCAAAGAAAATTATTTTGGTTGCAAATTAATTGGATCATTGCGTGAACTTGCTCTTTCAACAAAAGTTTCTTTGAGTAAATCAGTTGTTGCGCACGCTGTGTGAACCACAGTCAGCAAGTATTGTCCCAGCTAATTGAGGAAAGAACAAATTTCTAATCATTCCCCGTTCTAATCATACCGTTTACCATTGACACTAACATTTTGACCATCATCGCTTTTGAAGACATATGGACCAATGAATTCGCTAGCCCATAAAGCGCACCAAACAGTAATTTTCTGTGGATGTAATGGTGTTTCGACAAAAGCTCACTCCAAATGTGACAATTCTGCTTATTCTGCTATTTAACCAAAAATGAGCTTCATCGAGAATAAAATTTTGATTTTTAAAATTTGAGGAACAGAAGTTCGATAAAAAATTTCACAATTTTCAAGCATTGCTCTGGCGTAAGTCTATCCATAATGAAATGTCAAACTAAACTAAACAAAAAGTAACCATGAGCTGTTAAATCATTTGTCAAATAAAGCAGTGTTGCCAACTTAAGGTCATGAAACTCTAAAAAAGCACAAAAAAAGATCTGAGACAGCTTATCGTGTAACTTATTCGAAGAAAATTGTTGTTCTTAAATAGCTGACTGTGGTGTATGTACCAATATACGACAAAAAAAAAAAAAACGACTGAACAAACTTCAGAATGAAATGCAAATCTAGAGGACTTTTTTATCCACACCTCCTGTATGTATATAAAAAACTCAACTCAAAGGTGCAAAAAAATCTTCTTACAAGCTAAGTGTCCAATATCTTAAAATACTCTAACAAAACATGTTCACATTATACACACACATTCACACTTTTAATTCAATAAGGAAATCACTGAGGAAATGAACAATTTCAAAATACAGGGTATTTGTTGTCATCACTTTCAACAAGTGTTGCCAATATAAAAAGAGAGAGAGAAAAAACAACAGATTCATTAAAATTTTATTGCTAAAATGGGGTCACACCTAAAGTTTCTTGTTTCTCTTTATTCCGTTTTTTTCATTTTGATTGCATTTAAAAATAGAAAGTGAAATGAAATGCTTTACAGATTCAAAAAAAAAAAAAAAAAAAAAAAATTATTTTAATTTTTAGTTGGACATTGACTTTCTTTTACAAACTTTACTTTATGGGAGTTTTTTCATTTTATTGTACGAGTATGGAGAAGTCGAACATGATTCAACACAAAATTATTTGGGTCACAAGAAGCTACTCTCAGTCGAATTTGGGTTGTAAAATCAGAAAAAAAAAAATGTTAAATTCAAAATAAAAGTAAGGTTTTGTGGTCAGTCTTGTAATGGATAATGGAAAAAAATGGTGATTCATTCAAATTAATTGATATTTAAATACAAAAATTATGAGGAATAATAGGTTCCTTGTAGAGCTCTGGCTAACTAATGTGATAAGATTTACCGAGAAGTTTTCATATAAAGAGATGGTTTATGAATTAATTTACTCACTTGTTAAGATTTTGAAGTTGAAGCATTTTTCCACAAAAAATAAAGGTTCAAAATAATTTGTATTCCTACTACAAAAAAATTGTTTTGAGAATTGATATTCTCTGCTTACTCAGCTGAATCCCTTGTATAAGAGCATATTTTAAAAAGAAATTTACCTAAAAAGAGATAAAAAGAAAATTATCCGATTAATTATGCCATTAAACTGTAATTAATTTATACTTTTTTTTATCAAAAATATATGTAAAATTGGATAAATGTGTACAGTCGGGGAAAAAAGGCTACATACACCCTTTGATTTAAGGATTTCACAGAGTTTGTTAAGAAAATTTAAAAGAAAAAAAATTTATATCAATATTCATTAATAAATAAGTTTATTTATACAATAAAAAATTAATTCATTTTCATAACAAAAACATTAAAAATTCATAGGAAGACGACGTGGCATTGATGTCACCCAATTCTCCGTAATGAAGGGTGTTATGTCGGCCCATGTTGCACGAATAAGGGCGGTTTTTAATGTTCGGCGACCACTAATTTCATATTTCTGCACAAATTTTTTCCAAATTGTGCTCTATTGGATTTGTCTGGTGACTGGAGTATAGTAGTGAAGCCAGTCTCTAACAACGTATGTATGTCGTTACGTCGTTATCTTGTTGAAAAATCCATTGATTTCCTAGCCCCAAGCTATCAACAGATGCCTTGAGATTTTATTCCAATATATTCTTATACTGATAGCGGTCCATATTACCTTCGACAAAGACCAAACGACCCATTCCAGATGACACCATGGCGCCTCAAACCATAACGTTGCCTCCAACATGTTTTACTGAAGGTATTATATTCTTTGAATCAAGTGGAGTGTTTCGTTTTCTCCAAACTTCGGAATAACCATCACTTGCGAAAATGTTATACTTACTTTCGTCGGTAAATATAACACGATTCCAAACATTCACACCCTTGTCTATATGCGCTTTAGTAAACTCAAGGCGAAGTCTACGATTCTTCGTTGAAATTAGTGGCTTTTTGCGTTCTGTTCTGCTCTTAAATCTAATGTCATGTAAAAAGTTTCTTATTTTTCGTGGAGCAACAATTTAATTAGAACATATTTCGATGTGTTCCGCCAATCTTGGGTCGTTTATTATCGGATTCTGATGGACTAATTTCATAATACTGGTAATATCACGTCTCGAAAACTTTTTATGTCTGCCAGATGGTGATTTATTATTGGACTATTGTTGTTGTTATAATTTTTAAGGATGTCTGTACAGTAGCACGACTGAATTTTGTTGTCTTAGCAATTTTTTCATATTGTTACGAAAATAAAAATACAACACTGCATTGTGGGATTTTGGTATATTTTGTGTCACCCTGTCAATTTGGCAGCACTGCCACATCGACCACCTTTACGTTACATTTGAATTAACGGATATGGAAATAGAAGTTGGTCGATATTTCCTGAACCTTCCAAACTGTAGCAATTAGGTATATAAAGGGCTGCTTTACCTACACGTCAGTTAGTTATTGTTGGGCTGTCAATAAACAAAGTTGTGTTAAAGCGGAAATAAAAGTGTTGTATAACCGAATATTAAGTGTTGTATTAAGACAAACAGTATATAAGTTATAGGGAAGTAAATAAATAAAACTGTAAAACAATAAATAAAGCGGCGTTTATTTTATTTTAACGCATTTTATGCAAACTCAAACGTTTAAAAAAGGTGCAAACTTAACAGTATGATTTATTTTCCTTTTGGAGATTTACTACCATATTTAAAACTGAAATATTTATTTATCTCATTTCGATTTTGCATTTTCCATTTTCGAGGATAAAAATTTAAATAATATATTCTTCTGTTAATACTTTACCCACTTCAACATTTGTAATGCTTGTAAATTTCAATAAATCAACGAAGTTAACTATTATATCGCTTTCATTGTTTACAAATTTCTATAAATTAACTTCTCAGGTTATATTTTTTCCATATAATTTTTTTCTTTAGATAATCTTAAGTATAAATAAATACCATAAACATTGGTATAACGCTCTTTTCAAATTTCGCCACTCATTTTCGAAAACTTCAAAATCGTGGGGTGTATGTAGACTTTTTTCCCTGAGTATATATTTTTTCTTGCTTTATAAATTATAAAAGGGAATTCCAGTACCTTTTTTACAAATTAAGGCTTAAGATCTGTCTCAATGATTCAATATTTGTTTTTTAGTTTTATTTTTCAATCAATTTTTTAACATTCGAAAAAATCATCTTTTCTATGCAATCACACAAATATTTGCAAACACATATACACGCACACATAGACAATTTATTTAAATAAGCCTTAATACAACATTTTTGTATTTGTTGTTCTTATAATTATTATGCAATTCAATTGGCTGCCTCCCATAGAGTCAAGTGTACCTACCTACTCGCATCGTACTCATCATATATTATTCTCATTTTATGTAAAAACATACAAAATCTTATTATGCTTGAGTGGTACTGTACAAGCAGAAAGTATACGGGATAACACATGCATACACGCATTTGCTTTTGTTATTGTTGCTGTTACCGTCGTTTAATACACTCTACTTGTCTTTTTTTCTATTCCCATTTTAATTTTATTTCATCATTATCATCATCATTATAATTATTTTTGTAATGAGTATCATGTGCTCTCTTTATTAGTGGCATCATCATCGTTATTGGTAAACTTGACATTTTAATCTAACTGAGCTTAATTATATTAAAATGTGTAATCAGTCTTACGAGTACATAATAAATATTTGATTAGGGTGAGAAAAGAAGAGAAAAAAAGAGTAAACAAAATTAATAACAAAGTGAGCGTGAATGAGTGAGCGTAATTTTAATCATATTCTAATCGCATAAAATCGATATATAATCGATACTATTCTGTATGCGATAACAGAAATAAGTATGAAGTAAAAGTTTTGCAATCGATAATAACAAAAAAAAAAAAAAGGAATGAAAATCACCTAAAGAAGAATTATGAATTTTTATGAATAACAGAGTAATATTAACTAAAATATTGTTATCGTGAGCAAAAACATTACCGACATTAATCGGACATTTCAAAATAAAAAATTTTGTTATCGATAACAAGAAAAATTTTGCTATCGAAAACAAAAAAGATTGATAAAATCGTTAAATTTTTTTGAGCTCTAAGCTTTAAATTTTAACATGATAAATAAAATCGGTTATCGATAACAGCATTCCAGAATTTTACTTGTCTAATTGATAAAAACTAATATTTTCTAATAAAAATAATTTAAATTTTCAATTTTTTGGTATAAAAATGAACAAATAAAAGGCAATTTTGTACACGTTTGGGTTTTGAAAATTTTAAAAAAATTCGCAAAAGTGAATGAAATACATATTCATTTGGGGCGATAAATGAATGCCTGCTGTTTATTTTTTAAAGATTATATCATACATTTATTGCCTGCGGCTGACTAGAATCACATGAAAAGTTAAATTAATTATCGATAACAGCAATCCGAAATTTTAAATATCTAATTGGTAATAGCAAATCATTTCTAACAAAAACAATTTTCTGGTATAAAAATTATATTTTCGATGCTGAATATATTCTCCAAAGAAAAGTTTTAATTATCGATAAACAAACTCTTAAATATAACGTTTGGATTTTTGAAAATTTACAAAAAGAAAAAACAGAAACCTGCAAAAGTGACCAAAATATTCAATTGAAGCGATAAAAGATTGCCTGCCTTTTACTTTTTAAAAATTATTTCATGTAAATATTGCCTACGACTACACACACCGTAGGTGGTTGGTCCATCCGCGAGCATAAATTTTGGCATACTTTTTCCAGCATTTTGACCGGTATCTCACCAATGGCAGCTGTAATGTTGTCTCCGTATGCTGGAATTGTGGCTGATCTATATCTATACACTAAAAGCTTCTCGTGTCACCGCAGAAGTAGTCTAGAGGACTCAACTGGGCCATGAACTGCTCTAAGGCGAAAGATTCATTGCTAATCAAAGTCGACTTTCAATAGGTTTATGAAATAGCTTATCCTCTAGCAAGTGGCACCGTCTTGTTAAAACCAAATGCCAACTAAGTCCAATTCTTCTGCTTTGGGTAAACAGAAAGTCGGTTATCGTTACACGATACCTTGCTCCATAGACTCGAACTTTTCGATTCTTATCTCTCTTGATAAAGAACGGGTTAATAATGCCTTCGCCCCACAAACCGCATCAAACAGTATCTTTCAGGATGCATTGGCAGCTCATAAACTCCCTCTCTCTGGCTGCTCTTCACAACCAAATTCGAAAATTTTAGTTGTTGACCTACACATTAAGCCAAAAATCAGTTTTATCGGTGCAATTTTACGGTAGAAAAATGGAAACGAATTTCGTTAGTTTATTCATGATGACGTATCTAATCTTACTGAGCATTTTTAGCATTGCCACATGCCACGAATCTTATTCTTAAAATGAGAAATTAAATCGCAAAAGTCACCCTTTATAAAAAAATTAAAATTTATTATTTTTCACAATAGGAAAGCCATTTTAGCGAAAGTTTGTTAAAACGCAAATTATGTTATCGATTACTTACTAAAATTTATAAGTTTATATATTTTATATAAAAAATTATATTTAAATTTATTATCGATAATAAATAAAACATTTTTATATACAAAATAAGTGTTATCGATAACAAGCAGAATTTGTTTAACGAAAATTTTTAATCATTGTTAAAACATGAACATTTTCTAAATAAATTTCTTTGTGATATCGGTAAAGAGAAAGTAAAAAATAAAACAGTTATCGTTTAAGAAAGATTTTGTGATATCGATTTTTGTATACAAATTTTTTTTAGCGCTAACACAACTCTAAAAGTTAATCCAAATGAATATTGCATATTTTCGATAACATGGAGTTAAATTTTTTAAACAAACACTTATCGATAACATGTAAAGATTTTAGAAACAAAAATTGTGCTCTCGATACCAAAACGTGATCGACTATAATACATAACAAATTGGGCTAAAAAAAAATTTCTTAAAGAATAATAATGCGTTTTTCGTGTTATCAGTCAAAAGTGTATTATCGATTACAAACAACAAACGTTATCGATAGCAAACAGCTTTTTTCATTTCGTTATTGACAGAAACTGAATGTTTTTACATAAATAAGTAAAGATGTAGTTCATCAGTAACTTTTATGTTTTTGATTTAAACAAATTTTATATATCGATAACAGAGATAACACTCGCTCATTTTGATTTAAACTAAACTGCAACAATTTTTTTTAGTTTATTCAATTGCCAAGCAATTTTAATGACTTTAAACCATTAAATACAATTAAATCACGCTTAAAGTGAGTCAAATAAAATTATCTAAAACATTTTACCTGCATTATTTATTGCTTCATTAATATTGTATTTTATTACATTCGAAACAATTTCAGAAAACACTATTAAATTACAATTAAAGTCAATTTTTATAAACATTTTCAAGGGGATGATAAACCGTTAAAAGCACTAAGCAAATGCAAATAATAACAACCACCACAAATTTTCAACAAAAACAATGACAATTGTAATTGAAATTGAAATGCAAAAAAAATACAATAAAATAATAAAAATGCTTCATAGGAACACATACATAAACAAGATTTCTAGTATTTATTTAAAACAAATAAAAAAAAAAAAACAAAAAACAAATATGCAGACACAAACAATACTTTTTACTACTATTTCTCCCTTTCTCACTCTCACTCTCTCTCTCTTACTAACATTAAATATAAACAGAAATCCTCATTAAACCCCAGACGAGCCCCCTGTAGTTTTTTCTCACATATATTTTTTTTTTAAATCATAAATGTGACCAGCCTATAGCAATTCCGGTGTTTCAATCGAATTATAATTAAATATACAAAAACAAAGCGAGACAGAGGGAACAAAAACAAAAAAAGAGCAGATTGTACATGAAATTATTGTGGTGTAAAGTCAACAGACAGTTACTAACACATTTGTACAATAATACCCAAAAAGTATTATGTATACAATTATATGGTTAGAAGGGCGTGCATTTGAGAGCAGAGACATAACCAGAGTTGTATTTAAAACAAACAAAAAACAACGTCTAACATAAGCAAACAAAAACCAAATCACTAGGAAAACGTAATACATAGTCAATTATTCTATGCTATACGTCGACATTGAAATTGAACAAAATATTTTTAAAATATGCAAATATTTAAATACAATAAAATAAAAGGAAAGATTATAATATAATTTGCAACATTTTTAATTTTGTTTATAGAAAATACACTATCAATTCAAATATGAGCCGTTTCTTTCGACAGTGGGGCAGGCCCATTTAAAAAAAATTACTTAATGACGTTCATAGACAAAATGTATTATAATCTTTCTATGCAAAAACAATTTTTAGCAAAAAATTCAGATTCTGGTATTTGCAAGATGAAAGTGAGGCAAGTCCATATATTTATTAAAAAAAAAATTGCATTATAAACTTATATTCTCTGAAACCAAAAATACATTGAAAATAATTAATGAGAATTAATTGTTACCAATATTTTTGAATTCAATAATATGCAAATAATATTTAAATATATGGAAAGAATGGACTGCCTCACTTTTAAAATAAACGGCTCATGTCAGAATGAAAGTCGGGGTCCTTTACTTGATTGTTTAAGCGTAGTTCAGTATCTATAACGGAAATTTTTAAGATATGGCAATTTTTGTCAGATCCAAAAATATTGTCAGAAAAATGTACAGAAAATGTTTTACAAAAGTGTAAGCATTGTCATATGACTGATTTTTAATATCTGACAACTATATCATTGTCAGAAGAAACATATGGATAATGGATTGCCAGATTTTTTTCACAACTGTTTTGCAATCGTGTGAACTGGCAATATACATTGGCGACAATTTTCTTGATAATTTTGTTAGACCTGACAAACGTCTAACCAAAGCTTTATACCTATAACACAACAGTTTATGCGAATATCGATAACATAGAACTTTGACTAGGAATTTTTCATACAATTTTGTTCAGATAATTTGTTTGTAATATTGATAACGTTAAATTTTTTGCTTAACAATTTTTACCTATGCATAGTTACACATTTTTACAGTTTTTGTTATCGATAACATATAATTTCTCTTAATAAAATTTATGTACTTAAGTTTTTGTATTTTATCGACAACAAACTTTTTGTTCAGAAAACTCATAAACCTTGTCTTGATAACCACATTTAATATACCTAATTTGTGTTATCGATAACACCTAGTTGTCAAAATATGTTGGAGATGACACATATATTTTTAAAGTTCTTGTACTTTATCGACAACAAACTTTTCGTTTTGAAAAATTGTTTCATGTTATCGATAATTATAAAAAAATTTTGATTTTTAAATCCTTTGTTATTAGCAGTCAAGTACTTTTGTTTACAATCTGAAGTTTTTTCTACCGTTAATAATTATAGGGTGTTTTTAAGAGCTTGAGAACTTAAAATTATAAAACAAGCAAGAAATATTGTTGCAATGAATTTTTTTTTGTTGGTGTTTGCACATAATTTCATGGTATTTATTTTTTATATATAAGTTCCAGCATATGTCCATCGAAAGTACATGACCGGTTCAATAAAGCCAATTTTTAACTACTTTTGCCAATGAAATGTCGCATGTCGTCAATGGTAGCTTGAATATTGGCTTCCAATGCTTCAATAGCTGGTGGTTTTACGACATAAACCAATGATAGCCCTTAGCCTCATAAAAAGTAATCCAGAGGCGTTAAATCGCACAAACAAATACGATAAGTTCGTTCATTGACTTAGCCTTTTAACTAGAAATGAGCTTCATTGCTAAACATAAAGTGTTATATGAATCTCGCGAACAAAACATTTTTTGTTTAAGAAAATTACCACAATTTGGAAGTGTTGTTCTGGCGTTAAACGAATCATGATGACTCGCCAAACCTTACGCTATAAACACATTCAAGGCTACCGACTATAGATTACACGACTACAAACCAGCTACTTAATTATTTGAACGACTACAGCTACAAATTAAATGTAAGCAAATTGATTATTATTTATTCTTTTTCAGTGGTGCCACAAACACTTTTTCGCGGTTTTAATGTATACATTTCATGCATTGCGTTATTAAAACGCCTATTTCATACATCTTATTGTATTAACAACGTGAAACTGTTTATTGTCGTCAAGAAAAATAGAAATTAGTCTAAATTGGCTACGAGCTACAACGGTAGACGTGCAGTCGGCAGCCGTGTTGCTGCTAAAATAATTATTCTCATAAGCACACATGTATTCTATTTTTGACAGCTTGTAGTCGATGGTCGGGTAGCCTTAAATGTGATTATAGCATTACTGAACAAATATGTTAACACAGTTTGACGTTCTTAGCTGGCAAACTAGACTTATCGATAGCTCTTATACAACTAAAATCACCCTATACCTTAATAATAAATGTTATTATTTTTTGTAGTAATTCAATATTTTGTTATTTTTGTAAATCAAAAATTTAAAAACAAAAGAAAAGGTTTTATTGTTATAGATACACAATTTAATTTTGAAATTCTTCATTATCGATAATAAATAAGACTATAGATTCAAAAATTGTATAAACATTTTGTGCTTATCGATAACAATATTTTTATTTTAATATTAATAAACTTTATGAACAAGAATCAGATGTTCGTTTGTTACTTACTAAAAAATAATTGTTAAAAAAAACTTTTATTATCGGCAACAAAATAATTTAATTTAATTTAAATTTTTGTAACGAAATGTTCATTTGCGAATTAACCACTGTAATCGATAACTATAATTTGTATAGTAAACACATTTCTTATTAAAGAAACGTTTATTACTTTTAGGGTTAACAATTGTTGTTAAGGGTAACAATATTTTTGTAGATTTTTGTTTTGTAACAATAGTTTCTTCTACAAAACTCCTAGGCAATGTTGTCAAATTTCATTATAAACAAGTCATTCACTTAAGCTCCCTCTCTCTCTCTCTGTCTTATTCACACTGTCCTTCTTTTACCACTCAAAATATCAAAGATGCAAACGGACTAAAACTAATTACTAAAGGATGGTAGGTAGGTATTTACAAATAAAAATATAAAAAAAATAATAATAAAGGATTACAACTACAATATGGATAGAAAAAAGCAAACATTTGCTCAGATTTGTTAAAGCAATTTTTTTTATTTCACTTTATGCGCCGTTAATGTAATAAAAGGATAAAAACAACATCAACAACAATAAAATAGTGCATGTGTATGTACATATAAATAAAAAAGGGTTGAATTAATTTTAAAAATGGGTAAGAATATAATAACAACACACTCTCCTGAGAGTAGAAATTATGCATTAATAGGGTAGAAAAAAAGAAAAAAATAACGCAACGGTAAAGTCAAATAGTAAACATAAAAGAAATCAAGAGACGAGTAAAACTAAAATAATAGAATTGCAAATGGACTAAAAATAAGAAATTTGAAAAATCATGTTTTAGTTGTTCAGCTTGTTTCGGAAGATTAAAAAGCAAAACAAATCGAGATAAAATGGGAAAGTGGTAGGGAAGAGTCTAAGAACAAAAAATAACTAACACTACTCTATAAGATACAACAAAAATAACCCTTAAAAAAATAGAGCTACAAATCGATTAAATAAATGAGTACACACAAGACATAATAAGAGATAGAGATAGAAAGAGAGAGAGAGAGAGAGAGGGAGCGAAAAAAAGTGATACAAACAAAATAAAAGGTTTTTTTTTGAAGATGAAGAAGTGAAGTAGTAGCAGAAATTATATATTCAAATTTTAAGGTTAGGTCGAAGTATTAAAAATGAAAAGGTGTCATTAGTCAAGGAAGTGGTGACACTTTTAATCAAATTAAGAAAGTTTACTCTTTTACTCTTTTCTTAGAGAGAAAAAAAACAAATAAAGAAAACATATTTTTATAAAAACTTTGTTTTAAATACTTTGTCTTTTTTTGTGACCTGAATAAGAATTTTTTATTTTTCAAGAACTAATAAAATTTTGTGTGTATCTAATAAAGAAGAAAAGAAACCCATACAAACGCAGCATTAAGAATAGCGAACGACAATTCGAGAATATCCTGAGACATGCTGTTTGGGCGGTGGAATGTGTATTTCTACAAAAACAATAACAACTCACATTTTAACGGCAAATGTAGCAACAACTTAAAGAGCACATACAAACACTATCAGAAGGAAGAGTTGTATGGAAATAAGTTGCCAGATGCAATCAAATTGAGGGATGGCAGTAGTTATGTCAACAACAGTGGACTAAATAGACTCCACATTCGGTGTTTGCTAACAAAAAAGAAAATGTTGGAGAATTATTAAAACGTGTTGTAAAATATTTATGGCATTATTATGGTATAGGCGGTTTGTTCAAATAATAAGATAACACTCATTCGTAAACTTTTCCATCTTTTTGGCAACATTATGGTTTCGCGCCAAAAATGGAATGCTTATTTTGTAAAGCCTAAAACGAATTAAACCAATTTTAAATACCCTCTATTGAAGTGAAGCCTATTGCACTGAGAGCATTTTGTATCGATCAAAACAAAAAGTAGTCGCACAGTACAAATTCTGAACTATAAGGTGGTTAAGGAAAAACTTCCGAATCACTATTTAAAAAAAAAAGTTAACAGGTATTACAACATTTGGCAGACCGTTGTAACGATGGCACTTTTCGGACAATGCTTGCTTTAAACGAATCAATTCTATATTTTGTGCATTTCCCCTGTGACCGTCTGTTACGGTTTTAGCAGGTTCCTGAGAAAACTAGACGACAACATAGCGAAACTGGCTATTGAATAGAACTCTGAGGGAAACGAAGAATCGTAACTGGAGAAGTCAGATTGAGAGAGAATCTGTTTCCCATAGAATGATTTAGGGCCAGATTAGAGTACGGGTTGCCAAAGAGAGAATTTCATTTGTAGTAGTAGTAGTAATAGTAGTACATTTTTGCAGTGTGCGTTGAAGCAAAAGCTTTTATCAAAAGCTATCACACAACTAAATGAAATTATTGTTTATTGTTATTCTCTTTTGAATATTTTTGTTTTCGTTAGGGTGTATACATATATAGGTAGCTGGTTGAACTTGTGTACATCAGTGCTATTATAGCCATTGACTTTAGCTTAGTGTGGATGGGAAGAATTTGTTATTTTTTTCCCTTGGGATCTTTCAAGAATCTAATAATATAATACGCATGTTCAATGCAATATCGTTTTTAAAGGTTTCTCGGCTTTAAAGGGTGTGGCGTCCAATTTCCTTGCTTTTGGATGAAATGGACTGCCTGTAAAAGTTCTAAAATTGAATATATGTTCTTTCGTTTAGTTATAAGTGCTCGATGTGATTGACAAATTTCTGTCCAATTTGCCGCAAGTTTTGTGCAAAACAAACAAATTCATTGCTCCATCCATATTACTTGAAATGAGTCCAATTGAGGTAAAATAAAATTTTATAATTGAAACAATTTCATCTAAAAAGACCAGTTCATTGAATGATGTTAGTACAATATCCTGAAGGTTGCACAAGGCCTTTCAGTCAACGATCAAGCCTTAATATCTAGTGAATATGGTCTACAGCGACTCATTTCCATTCCCAAACGTAAAAGAACGCTCAAAAGACGAGAAGTTGCAAAGATTGAATAAATAAACACTGTAAAGCTAGAAAAGATCGAGTACTTCGTATATATGTATATTAGAATTTTTTCTTTTGCCCTTAATTGTACTTTTGTGTGCCAAATTCTTATTTTTTCTATACTGGAATGACCAACATTTAAAACAAAAACATTTATTAATTTATGAGACATTTATTTCAAATGGGCTCTAAATATAACTTTTCTCAATTAAAAAAAAAAAAGGAAACGAATAACTTTTTCCCCACTAAGAGGAAAACTTTTACTTCTTTTTTCGTATCACAAGAAAACTTTTCAACTTTGGTACTTGTCGCAAGACTCAGTTTTGTACAAGTATTATTTGCAAAGTAGTGTGATTGAATATTTATTTCGGGGTGAGAGTTGCAACCTTAAAAATACTTCTCAAGTTTCCGAATATTTTGTTCTTAATATGGCTGTACCAGCCATAACTTCACTTTTGTCTTTATTTTAGTGTGTGTATGTGTGTATATGTTGGGGATGTTTTATTTGTGATGAGTCCAAATCGCGCTATTATGCACAATTCTTTCTCAGTTTTTGTTTTGTCTTGAAGTCGGCAAAAGATGTGTATCTAATAAAAAAAAACGCAACATAAATTTATCGAAATAATAAACAACAACAACACCAACAATAAACAAGACAACACAAATTTCCTAAAAACCGTGCGCCATCTAAAAGACGTGCTATCGCTAACATAACGTGTGAGCTCCATTGAGAGTTTCGAATGCAAAAAATATTCTCTCGCTTGCTTTTTGCTGCCCAAACAAAAACAAAACAAAAAAAGAACAAGACAAATTGTATGAGAAAAATTAGAATAATTATCTTTTGCATCGTTGTTGTTCGCGCGCAATAGTCAATTGTTTCTGTTTTTATTCTCTTTTTCTCAACGTCCCTTTTCTCAATGTGTGTATGTATTCATTCCTTCTACACATTGATTAAGTTGAGTAAATTACATCTCTGTTGTTACGAGTATTTGGAGAGATTTATTGCGGGTGTTTATGGTTGTGTATGTATGCGTGACTTTAGTACGTAGTGTTAAATTTTTGTGTATGTTTTTGTTTTTAATCGCATGTGCGTTAAACAACACACAACATAACTAAATAAAATAGAGTTGCCAGAATTTGATTTTTAAATAATGTATTTTGTAAGTGTGAATAGGATTCTGAGCACGGTAAAGGTAAATCTACGAAGTTTGTACAAAAAGTAAGGTGACTGAGAATTTTTTGGTATATTTTTATTTGGTTTTAAAAGGCTAGTGTTAGTATATTCGTTGTGAAAACTATTTCACAGTTTTGCTTATAACTAAAGATTCACTGCTTGTTACAAGCATAAAACTGTTATATGTTATTAGTCATGTTTTGAAAAAAACGCTTAATTCGTATACCCATGCTGTTTTTTCAACAATATTTATTAACAATAACAACGACGAAATCTTTCTTTAACAATAATGTCTTATCAATTTTTTATTTATTTATTTATTTTTTTTTGTAAACGAAGAGGTAATGGTAATAAAAATGTACTGGAGACTTTAAAAGACAATACAAATCGGTCTGATTTTTATTTATTTTTACTTTCTTATCAGTCAAATGTATAATGTATGGGGTGAGGAGAACTCACTTGGTTGGATTTATAGTTGATGTTCCTATTGAAGCTTTGATTTTATTCATCACTTGTTATATTATTAGAGATTTATGAAAGAAAACTGATAAGGTTTTATTTGAAAAAGAGTAAAACTTGGTACATAGAATAGATAATTGAATTTGAAGAGCCCTATCCAAAGCTATACCCATTGTCTTATCAAAACGAAAGACTTTAATAAGTCCAAAACTACATTGTAAAGTATAGGCACAAGACTGAATTTTCTCTTACGTATAGCCAATAATAGAAGAGAAAAGTCTCTATAACGACGTACCATTCTATACCTACTGTTCGTCGACTTTAATAAAGCAGTTCCTCACGTCAACTCGAGAATCTGGATTATGCAGATGACAGTTGTCCACTTGCCATGATTATTAACAACAATAGCAGGGAAAACATCATTTTGCATGACCAACCAATCGAGTATGTGAATAGCTTCAGCTATCTGCGAAGCAAATGGCAACAAGCGGTGGTGCAGAAACAAACGTAGATAAAAGGCTCAATAAAGCGAGAGCGGCATTCGGACGACTGCAGTCAGTACGGACAACAGCACATACAACTCATGTGTTAACTCAGTTCTGTTGTATGGCAGTGAAACCTGGCTTGTGTCTAACACAATCACGCAAAAATTACAACTATTCACCAACAAGTGCCTTAGAATCATATGCAAGATATTCTGGCATGACACCATAAGCAGCATAGACCTATGGAATTTGACAAATGAAAAGCCCATACTGAAGCAGATAAGGCAAATGAAGTGAAAATGAATCGGGCATACCTTAAAAAAAATTCCCATAGTATTACAAGAAACACCTGCCAACCTGCAATTATCCAAGAACTAAGGCAAAACAATCTTAATTGGGATGTGTGTGAAGTTAAATATGAAAGTTAAATACGTTTTTCTTAACATAACAAAAACTTATGTAAGTTAACAGAATATGTGTGAAGATAAATACGAATATGAAATTTTTCTGTTAAGATCACAAAAACTGTTATGTTAACATTAGTTCCACAATTATGGATTATAAAACATAATTTGGTATAAAAACATAATTTGGCATAAAAATAACCAAAACAAGGTAAAGGATTGTAAAAATGAAAAAAATATAATCAGAGAGATACAGTAATAATAACAAATTAATTTTATTTCTTGTAGCTGGTAATTACATTTAAAACAATCGTCCACCAAAAAATATGAAAAATCGGACCTAAGATGCAATTGTGGGGGAATCGGACCTGGTGGGCTTTATAGCCAAGGTATCAAGGCTTCAGGGCCAGTTTTCCTTTTTAGGCTGCAAAGTACCAGATCGGAGATATATAGACCGTAGCTAACTTTTATTTTTCATTTTTACCGTATATATATGTCGTTCATGAAAAATCGGACCTAAGATGCAATTGTGGGGGAATCGGACCTGGTGGGCTTTATAGCCAAGGTATCAAGGCTTCAGGGCCAGTTTTCCTTTTTGGGCTGCAAAGTACCAGATCGGAGATATATAGACCGTAGCTAACTTTTATTTTTCATTTTTACCGTATATATATGTCGTTCATGAAAAATCGGACCTAAGATGCAATTGTGGGGGAATCGGACCTGGTGGGCTTTATAGCCAAGGTATCAAGGCTTCAGGGCCAGTTTTCCTTTTTGGGCTGCAAAGTACCAGATCGGAGATATATAGACCGTAGCTAACTTTTATTTTTCATTTTTACCGTATATATATGTCGTTCATGAAAAATCGGACCTAAGATGCAATTGTGGGGGAATCGGACCTGGTGGGCTTTATAGCCAAGGTATCAAGGCTTCAGGGCCAGTTTTCCTTTTTGGGCTGCAAAGTACCAGATCGGAGATATATAGACCGTAGCTAACTTTTATTTTTCATTTTTACCGTATATATATGTCGTTCATGAAAAATCGGACCTAAGATGCAATTGTGGGGGAATCGGACCTGGTGGGCTTTATAGCCAAGGTATCAAGGCTTCTGGGCCAGTTTTCCTTTTTGGGCTGCAAAGTACTAGATTGGAGATATATAGACCGTAGCTAACTTTTATTTTTCATTTTTACCGTATATATATGTCGTTCATGAAAAATCGGACCTAAGATGCAATTGTGGGGGAATCGGACCTGGTGGGCTTTATAGCCAAGGTATCAAGGCTTCAGGGCCAGTTTTCCTTTTTGGGCTGCAAAGTACCAGATCGGAGATATATAGACCGTAGCTAACTTTTATTTTTCATTTTTACCGTATATATATGTCGTTCATGAAAAATCGGACCTAAGATGCAATTGTAGGGGAATCGGACCTGGTGGGCTTTATAGCCAAGGTATCAAGGCTTCAGGGCCAGTTTTCCTTTTTGGGCTGCAAAGTACCAGATCGGAGATATATAGACCGTAGCTAACTTTTATTTTTCATTTTTACCGTATATATATGTCGTTCATGAAAAATCGGACCTAAGATGCAATTGTGGGGGAATCGGACCTGGTGGGCTTTATAGCCAAGGTATCAAGGCTTCAGGGCCAGTTTTCCTTTTTGGGCTGCAAAGTACCAGATCGGAGATATATAGACCGTAGCTAACTTTTATTTTTCATTTTTACCGTATATATATGTCGTTCATGAAAAATCGGACCTAAGATGCAATTGTGGGGGAATCGGACCTGGTGGGCTTTATAGCCAAGGTATCAAGGCTTCAGGGCCAGTTTTCCTTTTTGGGCTGCAAAGTACCAGATCGGAGATATATAGACCGTAGCTAACTTTTATTTTTCATTTTTACCGTATATATATGTCGTTCATGAAAAATCGGACCTAAGATGCAATTGTAGGGGAATCGGACCTGGTGGGCTTTATAGCCAAGGTATCAAGGCTTCAGGGCCAGTTTTCCTTTTTGGGCTGCAAAGTACCAGATCGGAGATATATAGACCGTAGCTAACTTTTATTTTTCATTTTTACCGTATATATATGTCGTTCATGAAAAATCGGACCTAAGATGCAATTGTGGGGGAATCGGACCTGGTGGGCTTTATAGCCAAGGTATCAAGGCTTCAGGGCCAGTTTTCCTTTTTGGGCTGCAAAGTACCAGATCGGAGATATATAGACCGTAGCTAACTTTTATTTTTCATTTTTACCGTATATATATGTCGTTCATGAAAAATCGGACCTAAGATGCAATTGTGGGGGAATCGGACCTGGTGGGCTTTATAGCCAAGGTATCAAGGCTTCAGGGCCAGTTTTCCTTTTTGGGCTGCAAAGTACCAGATCGGAGATATATAGACCGTAGCTAACTTTTATTTTTCATTTTTACCGTATATATATGTCGTTCATGAAAAATCGGACCTAAGATGCAATTGTGGGGGAATCGGACCTGGTGGGCTTTATAGCCAAGGTATCAAGGCTTCAGGGCCAGTTTTCCTTTTTGGGCTGCAAAGTACCAGATCGGAGATATATAGACCGTAGCTAACTTTTATTTTTCATTTTTACCGTATATATATGTCGTTCATGAAAAATCGGACCTAAGATGCAATTGTGGGGGAATCGGACCTGGTGGGCTTTATAGCCAAGGTATCAAGGCTTCAGGGCCAGTTTTCCTTTTTGGGCTGCAAAGTACCAGATCGGAGATATATAGACCGTAGCTAACTTTTATTTTTCATTTTTACCGTATATATATGTCGTTCATGAAAAATCGGACCTAAGATGCAATTGTGGGGGAATCGGACCTGGTGGGCTTTATAGCCAAGGTATCAAGGCTTCAGGGCCAGTTTTCCTTTTTGGGCTGCAAAGTACCAGATCGGAGATATATAGACCGTAGCTAACTTTTATTTTTCATTTTTACCGTATATATATGTCGTTCATGAAAAATCGGACCTAAGATGCAATTGTGGGGGAATCGGACCTGGTGGGCTTTATAGCCAAGGTATCAAGGCTTCAGGGCCAGTTTTCCTTTTTGGGCTGCAAAGTACCAGATCGGAGATATATAGACCGTAGCTAACTTTTATTTTTCATTTTTACCGTATATATATGTCGTTCATGAAAAATCGGACCTAAGATGCAATTGTGGGGGAATCGGACCTGGTGGGCTTTATAGCCAAGGTATCAAGGCTTCTGGGCCAGTTTTCCTTTTTGGGCTGCAAAGTACTAGATTGGAGATATATAGACCGTAGCTAACTTTTATTTTTCATTTTTACCGTATATATATGTCGTTCATGAAAAATCGGACCTAAGATGCAATTGTGGGGGAATCGGACCTGGTGGGCTTTATAGCCAAGGTATCAAGGCTTCAGGGCCAGTTTTCCTTTTTGGGCTGCAAAGTACCAGATCGGAGATATATAGACCGTAGCTAACTTTTATTTTTCATTTTTACCGTATATATATGTCGTTCATGAAAAATCGGACCTAAGATGCAATTGTGGGGGAATCGGACCTGGTGGGCTTTATAGCCAAGGTATCAAGGCTTCAGGGCCAGTTTTCCTTTTTGGGCTGCAAAGTACTAGATTGGAGATATATAGACCGTAGCTAACTTTTATTTTTCATTTTTACCGTATATATATGTCGTTCATGAAAAATCGGACCTAAGATGCAATTGTAGGGGAATCGGACCTGGTGGGCTTTATAGCCAAGGTATCAAGGCTTCAGGGCCAGTTTTCCTTTTTGGGCTGCAAAGTACCAGATCGGAGATATATAGACCTCGGACCTAAGATGCAATTGTGGGGGAATCGGACCTGGTGGGCTTTATAGCCAAGGTATCAAGGCTTCAGGGCCAGTTTTCCTTTTTGGGCTGCAAAGTACCAGATCGGAGATATATAGACCGTAGCTAACTTTTATTATTCATTTTTACCGTATATATATGTCGTTCATGAAAAATCGGACCTAAGATGCAATTGTGGGGGAATCGGACCTGGTGGGCTTTATAGCCAAGGTATCAAGGCTTCAGGGCCAGTTTTCCTTTTCGGGCTGCAAAGTACCAGATCGGAGATATATAGACCGTAGCTAACTTTTATTTTTCATTTTTACCGTATATATATGTCGTTCATGAAAAATCGGACCTAAGATGCAATTGTGGGGGAATCGGACCTGGTGGGCTTTATAGCCAAGGTATCAAGGCTTCAGGGCCAGTTTTCCTTTTTGGGCTGCAAAGTACCAGATCGGAGATATATAGACCGTAGCTAACTTTTATTTTTCATTTTTACCGTATATATATGTCGTTCATGAAAAATCGGACCTAAGATGCAATTGTGGGGGAATCGGACCTGGTGGGCTTTATAGCCAAGGTATCAAGGCTTCAGGGCCAGTTTTCCTTTTTGGGCTGCAAAGTACCAGATCGGAGATATATAGACCGTAGCTAACTTTTATTTTTCATTTTTACCGTATATATATGTCGTTCATGAAAAATCGGACCTAAGATGCAATTGTGGGGGAATCGGACCTGGTGGGCTTTATAGCCAAGGTATCAAGGCTTCAGGGCCAGTTTTACTTTTTGGGCTGCAAAGTACCAGATCGGAGATATATAGACCGTAGCTAACTTTTATTTTTCATTTTTGCCGTATATATATGTCGTTCATGAAAAATCGGACCTAAGATGCAATTGTGGGGGAATCGGACCTGGTGGGCTTTATAGTCCACCTCTCCGCCGACCAACCAATTTAATTCAATGCTATTATAGTAAACCAAAAATTAGCCTAATGAGAATTAAGAAATATTTTTTTAAATTTTTGTAATTCTTTACCTTTGTTTAGTTATTTTTTTTATTCAAAACTATATTTTATAATCCACAGTTGTGTAAGTAATGTTAAAATAGAAGTTTCTGTTAACTTAACAGAAAAATTTCATATTCGTATTTATCTTCACACATATTCTGTTAACTTACACAAGTTTTTGTTATGTTAAGAAAAACATATTTAACTTTCGTATTTAACTTCACACATATTTAATTGGGAAGAGGCAAAGACAACGACAGCAAACCGTATATGATGGAAATGTTTTGTGGATGCCCTAGGCTCCGAAGTGGAGTAACGAAAAAAAAATAGGTATTGACTAGAAAAACAGCACCAATTTGGTCATTTTGTGACGTCTCTTTTAAGATAATCGGTGTGCAGAGGACATTTTCATAACCTTCTGCTGACGACGTTGTACAGAACAACCACGTTCCTATAAGTGTAGTTCACCGGCTTTAGCCGGTACAACCTTTGGTGATAAACAAATGAAAATAAGACCAGCATCGATGGCAGTGTGAGCAAAATTATCAAGTTCTGAGAGGAAAACATTAACTGGTGGCAAACTTTTAGCTACCAGATAGGCTTTCTCGGCCTCTTTACGATATGATTTTAACGTGAGGGAAATGATTTGTGAGAAGTTATTTAAACATAGAAGACAAAAATATGCCAGGTAAGCCAAAAAAGGTCGCAGATGATAAATTAACCTATTAATCCATAGAGACTGTTGCCAAATTAAAGAAGAACTTGAAAAATAGTTAAGAGCCACTCAGGCAAGAGGTGTTATAATGCTATTTAAACTAGAAACTAGACTCTGCCTAATTGGCACTTATTTGCGAATGTTGGATATTTTAAAAAGACAAAAGTGTTCTCACACTAATCTTTTTCAGACACAAGTTGTATAGCGATCGAAACTACTCGTGATATCCTAAACCCCATACATGTTTTCCCCCTTTTATAACGAGGTTTAATACCGGTAAAATGTGTAAAGTTGACATCAATCTTTGTATGTTCTGTCCACTATCTGCTGTTTATTTTTTATTATTTAAAACTTTTTAAGTGAATATAAATTAATTATGGTTAAAAACATTTTTATTTAAATTTACATTTTTCTTAATTTTATTTAAAAACTAGTTTTTTGTCAGAGGGAAATTTTTCGTCTGTATGTGAAACGTATTTATTTTTCGTGTGAGACGTATTTAACTTGACGAATTTATCTTCACACCTTTATGCTGTTACAAAGCCATTTTTAAATCACATTTCTTCTGTCAATGAAAACTGGATCCATTACAACAATATGAATTAGAGAAAGTCGTATAAAAGGAACGGCCTCATATCTATGACATATACATGTAGTGATATATTCGTTAATTAATTATCCACTTAGCTTTTTGTAACATGTGCTGGACATACTTAATTATATTTAAAGATATCTTCGACTAAAAGATATGTCACAAATTACACAAAATACGGTATAACAAATTCAATTAAGAACTTTTAAGTATTTCACCTTCTACAATTAATCATTTTTACACTTAACACACATGTCACAAATGACAACTCACACGTCAAAATATCGAGATTTTAAAAACACTTTCATTTCATTCCTTTGATTGGTTTTTGATTTAGTTTTGAAACAAAATGAATTATTTCATGATTTTAGTATCAAACGATTTTGATTGATTGTTTTGTGCTGTATCGTAGCGATTTGTTTTAAACTAAATTTGTAAGCGTTACGTTCAATTTTAATGGTCTTTTTAAATTATATGTAAAGTCGTCTGCCGTCTGTCACTGACTCATTTCTTATTATTGTATTATTTTTAATTTACAGTCTATTAAAAAACAATATGAGGTAATATACGTAGTTTTCAATATATTAATGGTGAGTAGGAAAATTTTTAAGTTAACGAAAAAATGTTCTTTCAGAAAATTTCAATCTTTGACGTATCATTTTTTTCCACCCACAATCAGAAAGTAGTCGTTGACCTTATACTTATGCAGTGTAATGGGCTCGACCAGCACGAGAGACTTTACGGCCCTTTGACCATGCCTTACCTAAGCGATGGAGCTTTAAAGTTTGAAATAAGCGCTTTTTCAGTAACAGCTGAGCTTTTTTATTGCCTAACGTAATATACTGGGTGCTGCTCGGTTAAGTACGTTTATAAATTGTCGGTAGATTGTTCTAAACGGATATATCTCTGTTAATATTAATTGTATCAGGCGGCACTTTAACTTCGAAAAGTTACATTTTAAGCTTTACTTTGTTAGAAGACATTATGAAAAACACATTATAATGTGAAAAGTTATTTAACATACTCGTACGTTTAAAAATGAGTAAAAATTCGGATGATTATCGTAATGTTTTGCTTAATATTGTGTAGTTTTTGCAGGCGATGCTATAATTAGAAAAACCTTGCTGCGATCGATCAATCACTAAAAAAAGTCTATAAAATCATGACAAATTTAAGCATACCGGCACGTAAGCAGTGCAGATATTGCTATGGAGCTATGATATTATTATATTGAGTGATATTATTATATTGAAGAAGCTGGATGTTTGAGTGCCACAAGTGGCACGTGAAATATTTTATGGACCGAATTTCCATTAGCGAGTTACGGTTAAAAAGAAACGAATTAAACTATTCATGAAACAATTGATTACAGGCGATGAAAAATTAATCACGTACAATAATCTTCTTTTTTGTCCGTCACTCCTCTTGGAAGCATATAAGCTTTCCACAAAACATCTAATTTTAAGTTAAGTAGATGATAAATCTACAGTAACTCGCCTCCATATGATACTGTAGTGGTGAAGATCCTTGCTATGTGGTGAGGGTGATCCTTACTTTAGCATGTTAATTTGTTCCCACTAGGTGGCGTTTCTCCTTATTATACGTCTGATATCTGCATCACCAGCGTCAGAGGTAAGCTGTAAGGTCAGGGAGGGAGGTTGGAGTCTCTTTATTGTGCCGCTTGTGTTATATGCGTGTGCTCTAATTACTACACCACGCCACCGCCCACATACGACTATTACGTGTGAAAAAATTCATGGACGAAGCTCTGGGAAGCTTCGCCAATGAAGGCAAAGCCGGGATTACCCTCAAAAAAGGTAATATTGTGTGTCTGGTAGAGTTGAAAGGGATTTAATTCATTATGAGCTTTTACAGCCTGTTAAGACAATTGATTCTTATCTCTACTGTCAACAATTAACGAGATTGAAGCAAACAATTTAAACAAAAAGGCCCTAATTTATCGAAAGAAAAGTTGTCGTGTTACATCACAACGCCAGACCAAACACAATTTTGATGACCCGGCATAAACTGAGAGAGCTTGGTAAGGAAATATTGATGCATCTACCATATGATGTAAATTTAAATTCCGTGAAGGTTTAAAAAACGCAATTGAATCAGCTTTTCCTCGCTTTACCCAAAAAATGACAAAAGGTTACCGATCAAGACAGTACATAAATATGTGGTTTCAAAAAGTTTATTTCAAATATATATTTAACTAAACTTAACCGAGTGACCAATATTAACTTTTAGTAAACTAATGTTACTCAACTCCTGAAGTTTTAAAGAAGACCATAATCTGCGGTTGGTGGAACTGGAAGGGCGGCATAGTGTAATTGAAAATGCTCGAAATAAATGCTAAGAACAACAAGAAGCTTTACATAGCCTAGCTACACCGCCCGAAGGAGGATATTTGCCCGCAAAGACCACACAACAAGGCCAAACCATACTTCTACACGTCAACGTTAAACACCATATCTTACAAGTCGTCAATAACACATTTCAAGAGCTTGAATGGTAGGCCTGACGTATTATTATCTTTTCCCATCCCTGTCGAATCATATGAGAGGCGTTAGTTTCTAGAATTTCGATACCAGACCGAGCGTCTTTATGAGGAACGGCATCGAAAAATTGGCCGAGAAATGAAATTGGGAGGAAAATAACGAAGAAGATATGCATAACTGACTAATTTATAAATAAAATTCTTTGATAGGAGCGCTAAGCTTATTCACCAACCCAATATATTTTTTACGACAAAATATAAATAAAAAAATATATAAAAATATATATAAAAAAATGAACTTACTCATCGCATTCTTTATACCTTTTGTTGTCAAGGGCGAGTTTACTCATCTTTGACAGGGTGTTAACATAATCTGGATTTGGCAGCAAAAGGTGTTAAGCAAACCTGCTTTGGCGGTTTCATCTTAAATTTTAAAATTAAGGAAAACACTTGTATTTTTTAATTTTAATTCATTTTATTTATACCTCTGAATACTGTATTATCATTTCAATGATTTTTGAATAGCCTGGCGTAGGTAATTAAATAAATTTTTTGCTTTTAATGATAACATTTAACCCCATCTCTTTAAAGAAAAATCTTATTTTTTATTTGAAAATGACATCAGCATGCATTTGGAACAACTTTGTTGATTGTGATAGGCCCTTGATAATCAAAATTAATTTAAAATAAAGAACTTTTGCTTTATTTTCCAATCGAATTCTACAACGAGGTTTTTGAAACTCAATTTTTTTTTATTTACTTTTAATACAAAAAAGATATAAAAAATAAAAAGTTTTTACATTTACAACTGCCATGACCACGCTATTAAGCAGAGTTCTATCATTTAGAAATTTGTCTAGAACATTCGGCAGCCACAATGTTACTTATTAGTTTTCAATTACACCAGCCAAACTGGTTTTATCAAAAATGGTTTTATTTCCAATTAAATCAATTACTAAATATTTTAACATTTTAATTCTTATTTATCCCCTCTTCAATTACAAAATAATTGAATTAAATGCCAATGTCAAGGTCACTTCAATTTCTCATGTGAAAGTATTTTTTTTTTTTTTTTTTTGTTCAGTTATCTTTGTCTTGTGCCAATTTTCTGCAAGAAAGTACGTGTTTAAAAAAGCAAAGATAAATTGATTTAATTCTTATTTACTCGAGCACTTCTTTGTCTTTTTTTTGCTCGTTAAAAATTTAAATTCACAACAGAAACCATCTTTTTATTTATGGATTGCTTTTGGCAATTGTTTTAAATTTTATTTAACAATGTGAAGGTCCTTTTTGCAGAATTTTATTAGGTTTTAGTGTAGATTTTCCAAAAAACATACTACATAAACAAAGGATAATAATGTCTAGACGAAATACTTTTCTAATAAAGAGTTGAAACGTGAAAGCATTTGTTGAATTTAATAAATTTTCATCATTTTTTGTTTTAATTTTTCTATTATTAGTATAAGCCATTACTGTCGTGGGATTATTAATATAGAATAAGAAATGCAAAACACTTGCGATTATTCAATATTAAAATTCTATAGAGGAAATACTACTTTATACTCCTACGAATTCGAATAACACCAAAAGAGTTCAAGGATATCTTAAAATCCTGCAGATGTTAAGATTGGTTTGAACAAATATTTGTGAACATTTTTCAAAATCATTAGCTGACTTTCAAGAATTCTAAAAACAAAACCTATTCATCGAAACTCAACCCTAGGACAACATTATAAAAATGTGTGGCGATATGTTCAGGCGCAATCTAAACTACCGGGTTATTTAAAAAAAAAAATTTGATGGAATGTATGAAATATTTATTTGAGTCGATATAATTCAATGTTTAAAGACGATTTCATGTAAATGTTGACCGCAGTTACGCCTCATATATTTCATAGGCTGGATCAAATTTTGGCATACTCTCTACAACATATCGGCCGGTATCTCATGAAAAAATTCTTTAATATTGGCTTCCAAAGCGTCAACCGTTACGGGCTTGTTCCTATAGACATGAACCTTAACATAGCCTCACAAAAAATAGTCTAAAGGCGTTATATCGTACGATCTAGGCGGCCAATTGTTCGGCCGCAAACGTGAAATAAACAGTTCACCGAACTCGCCTCTCAATTGAGCCATTGTTTCGCTTGATGTGTTGTAAGTGGCACCGTCTTGTTGAAACCACATGTCAGCCAAGTCTAGCTCTTCCATTTTGGGCAAAAAAAAAAAATATTTTATAATTGTAGCGCTTGCCATTCACAGTAACTTTCCTGTCTTCATCATCTTTGAAAAAGTACGGTCAAAGGAGGAAATCGACCCATAATCCACGCGCAACAGTGCATTTTTCGGGATGCATTGGCAGTTCTTGCAATGCTTCTGGCTGGTCTTCACAACAAATACGACAATTTTGCTTGTTCACGTATCATTGTTTGTTTGTAAATCGATTCATTGTTAAATTATAGACCAAATTGAACATATTTTACCGTAACATGTTACACTAAAACAGCTGAGTTGCCAATAACAGTGTTGCTAAAAAGAAAGTGGCTAAAATTGACGCGATACATACCAAAAACTAAAGCACATTAAAAACAATGGGAATCTGGTTAACTAACAAATTTCATGTTTTTGATATGTATCATTCATTAATACTAAACGTACCAGCAGTGGTAAAATGACCCCTTTCAAAGTTTTGCTTTGAAGTGTTAGGAGACTACCAGGGTGGTTCCCCAAAATGGAAACCAACAATCGATCAAATATTTCTGTGAGTGTGGAATCGACATATACCTACTTTTCTTAGATTTTAGGCAAAAGTTTGATTGCATCGACAGCAATATATTTGCCCAGGTTTTCTCGAACTTGGGCTTATCGCCAAAGCTCACGAGAATCATCTTCTCCACGTTGGTGTAAACACACCTGTTAAGGTTGTGATCCAACGAAAGGAAACTTACATACGTCTTTCGAACTTTCATGGAGCTTGAACAAGTTCATCGACTACGCATTGAAGACATTACCGTTTTCATGCACAAGGTAGAGGGTATTCTTCTGGAAACTACCAGTGGATGGGTTTTATATCTCCGTCGGCCATTATGCCGGCGGGTATGACTCCGGAGTCATGGTTGGCACAATAGACCTTTTTAGGTCGCAGTGCCATGGCTATTTAGGCCTCTCCGACTCAGTTTTAAATAATAATAACATACGCCATTAATATAAAGAGAGGAGCTAGACAGGGAGACTCACTCTGAACGGTAATTTTTGGCTTGGGTTTGCACTACATAATTAAAGATCGGGCAGCTTACGAACAGATCTGGCCTCACCGGGGCATACGCGGATAATATTGCAATTGTGATGAAAGATATCCGACACATTCAGGAGCTGTTCACATATATCGAAAAGACAGCAAGGATAGTCCGCTCTCTGTAAATGAAGGATAGACGAGATACATGAGAATGTATTCAAAACAAACGTACAGCACAGCCTATACATATCGGAAAGTATAGCATACAGGATTATATTAATGACCGGCTATAAGCAGCTTGTAGGGTGTACTTTGGGCAGAAAAGTCAAAAAATAGTCTCCAAATCATGCAAACTTGTTATATATAAATATATCATCAGACCAACCGTCACATATAGATGCGGGATGTAGTCAACGACAACAAATAACCTACTACTGAGGGAAAGATCATTGGCAAAATTGTCGGTCCAGTGCGGGATGTGAATGGTGACTATATACACCGAGGCAACGATCAACTGCTCGAACTGTGTGAAGGACTGAATATAGGAAAATTCGTAAAGGCTCAGCGACTAACGTGGGCGGGGTGACAACAGACCGCAGAAAGCGATATTAAACTATAATATCATATGCTCTAGGCGAAAAGGTTGCTTAAGACTCAGGTGGAAGGATTTCATTGAAGAAGACATCCGAATTTTGAGTATCCGTAACTTGAAGCAAAAAGCCGAGAGATATTATTGTGTGAAATATATTGGAACCACTAAAACACACAATTTCGATAAAAATGAGAGTTAGGGCCTTTCCACATGAGACCAAAGTCTATGGTGATAATTAAATGCGCTCTGAAAGACTAGCACACTATCTGGTAGCCTAATGGAGTATCCACCTTCAATATTAATTTCTTTATTATTCAATCTCCCCTGTTCGGATTTTTTTGTACTATTTTTTTATCGACAAAAATTCGTGGTTTACTGACAACAAGTGGGTATGTGACCATTTTTTTAGCAGAAAACTTAGTTCTATACATTAAATTAATATTTAAGCGGCAAGAACACAGAAAGTGTTATCAAAGAATTCTAAGCAACACTCAATTGCAATGGCAAAATGGAAATTAAGTCGTCCATTGGTGCTTGAAAGTAAGAATTACGGCCTATAAAGTATTAAGTTCGACAAGAAACGACTTTCGAATCAGAGTTCGAATTAGACGATAAGTTGACTATAGTGAATAAAGCGTCACGTAGAAAATGGCAAGTCAGATTTTGCAAGTTTAATAAAATTACTTGACTTGTAAAAGAGGGTTTAGCAGGAAAATATGCAAAGTAAATCCGAACTATTTTAATAGGTGGTCACTGGGGATCCCAGTAGTAAAAATACGTAGATGTGAAGTACTGGTACGATTAGTGTTAATAATATTCGATATTGATTGATAACATAGAAAAAAGTGCTGTTCTCCAGAGATGTAAATCCATGAACACGGAACGATTTGAAGATATTGCTTGAGACTTTAAGTAAGAAATTTGATTTTGAGGGCCTTCAGGCAAAGAGAAGCTTGACTATATGTATTGAACATATTTGAGACTAGTCATGGGATGATCAAGCTATGCCAAAAATCGATAATAGGTTCTTTTAGAGAATGTTTATAAGTATTTTACATATTGCAAAACAAAAACGTAATAAATAGAAAAAATAGAAATTTTAGTTGAAACACTTCAAATCAATTAGTGGCTTATTTACTAAAAAAAAAACTAAGAATAGTATAAAAATATTAGTTTTTTGCCACTAGAACACTATTACGTGATCAATATCTGAAAGAACAACTTTCTTAGCAATCAATGATAAGTTACTTTCTGTAATCGGCCAATGACTTTTAAACTTCTTTTAAATTAACATCAATTTCATAAACTTTCAAAAGCTATCATTAATGTTAACATAGTGTTGGTTCAGAGGACGAAAAATACGTTTAGCTTTGAATTGGTCTTTTTGACTTTAGAAAATTTAGAATGTACATAACACATGAGCTAAAAAGTCCCGGGCCTAACAAAGAAAACACTTTTTTTTGTCAAAATTAGCTTTATTCATCAACGTAATCTCCACCAACAGCAATGCAATCATTCCAGCGTCGGTCTAACATTTCAATACCACTTTTGTAGAACGATTTATCTTTTGCCTCAAAATAGGCCTCAGTTTCAGCGATAATTTCTTACCGGTGAGCAGTTTTTTTGAGGTCTACGAGCAGCCAGTAACCGTTGGCGATTACGGTGGATGTAGTTTTGCCATTGTTTCAGAATCATAAACACGTTCCTATTTTTGGTCAACAGTGAGCAAACACAAACGATTTTGTGGATTTTTTGATGTTGTCTGGTGTTACCGCCGCCTCATTTGGATGTCCGCCTCCGTTCTGCATCATCGGTGTCTCTCTCTACGAACACGTTTGAAGTTAGCAAATCAACGTTTTATTATTGTTTCTTTTTGTTTCTTTATTGATTTTTTTTAACATTTTTCATACATAATCAAAAGTTTATAAAAAAAAAATTGTTAGAATATAATCAAAAATTGTTTTTCACCCAGCGAAAACAAATCAGTAATTTTAATAAATTTATTTATTAATTTTTTATTTTTTTTTTAATTTAAAAATAAGGTCAGAACAGAAAAACCTGCCATAAACTAAAAAAAAATATTTTTCTTTTTAATTTCTTCGTTTCGATTCATTTCTCTTTACAAAAAAAAGAGAAAGTATTTTTACAATTTTTTTTTTTTTTTTTTTTTTTTTTTTTTTTTTTTTTTTTTTTTAACACACTACTCTACAATAAAAAAGTAAAAACTATAAAAACACTGAAAACAGAAATGATTTTCTTAACTGACCACAAAATAAGATGACGTAGGGAGAGTGATTTTTTAAAACGTTGTAAATATAATAAAAAAATAAATGAAAATAAAAAAAGAAATATAAATACACCGACAGCTAATGGGAAACTAAATATTTAAATTAATTTATTAATATCGGTGTTGTAACGATATTATTGATAAAAAAAATAGAGAAAATCCACATGAAATTCCAAGCGAAATTCTTGGAAATGTAAAAATATACTAATTTGTCATATATAATTGCAGCAACGAATTAAAGTTGAACAAGTTTTGCTTATAAACAGTTTTAAAAACAAACGTTGAATTTTCATGTAAACGTCAGGTGCACCAGACAGCAATAGAAGTTATTAAAATGAATATAATTAATATTTCGATTTAGCTATGAATACCAAAAAATGAATAAAGTCCTAGGAGGACGGCAGTTATCAGTTAAGCGTGAATAGTGAATCATTATTGGAATAACAAATAGCCGAGCACTCAGAGAGATAAATTACTAAAGAAAATACCGAAATACCGGTTGCTCGCCGATCAGATAAATTCGACATCGACAGAAAGACTACTGGTTTCGTTTCTCTGTTGTCCACAAGCAATAATGATTCCATGCACAATTGAACCCCCAATTATGAACCAAATTACATAACATCCCAAACAAAATTTAGAGCGAATCACATGAATTATAAAAAAATCAGTTTCAACCACAAAAAATCAATCTGATCTTTAATTTTTATCGGTTTTTTGTAATCACCACCTGTCAAGCATAAAAAAAGAATAAAACAATGCAAAGTAAATGAAGAAAACAATGCTCGCCCGGTGCACTTATTCCATTGACTATCCGTTTTTCTATTTTCTCAAAAAATAAAGAAATAAATAAATATTTTATACGTACATACCATTTAAATATTTTTTATCTTCTCCTTCCAAAGTTAACATGCAATTTCCGTAATTTAACAATAAACAAGAAGAAGATGAACTATCAAAAGCAATTAAAACAGTGTCGTGCAAACAGGGTAATTCGTATAAGAAAATCAAACAGCAAACAAAGTAATTCGAAGACTTGTGTGAGCATTATATATTATAGTACATATATGGCGATATCTAACTCGCTTAAATGGCTGACTACCAAACATTTCCACAGAGCATGACATAAATTGGTGAAATTCCGCTGTAGAACCTGATTGATTTCCTTCAAATTAAACGCTGACGGTACACTGATTTTAACAAGCCTATTGTGGCTTAGATGTATGTCTCTCAGACTTGGAAAGGGCAACTGTCCTATCAATTTAACTGGCTAAAGCATTTGGGTTTGTCGAACGGTGTGTGCAGTGGTAATCTATTGAATGTGCAACGTCACAAAATCAACTTTTAATGTTCGGCAGTTCGTAAGTTTCCCGCTATACTTAACTGTAAGCGAACTTTGGCTGTGACTAGGTAGTAATCTAAATCAATGTAAACTGATTGAATAGAACATGCGTTTAATACAATAGAACAATGTTTTCCATCCATTGCTTTATTAATATCTCGTTGTGGAAATCGACGTGAATATCAAGCCTATTAGACCCGTTTTGTTATCAGTTTTACCTTCATCAGGACTAAATTTATCGA
The DNA here is from genome assembly GCA_023159175.1 of Wohlfahrtia magnifica. NCBI lineage: Eukaryota > Metazoa > Arthropoda > Insecta > Diptera > Sarcophagidae > Wohlfahrtia > Wohlfahrtia magnifica. The sequence continues at coordinate 166,047 of JAKWBJ010000054.1, forward strand.
AGAATTATACTAGTCAATCATCCACCGAAATAAACAATGAAACAAGCAGTCTATTTCTCTTGTCAATCACAAATTCGAGTCCACAGCCTTACTTCGTGTCATGGCAACTGTTACATACAAAATGATATTGAGGGGTTTCGCGAAAACCATAACCATTCCATAACCATACCAAATTTTAAACACTCTTTTCTTATTAAACAAAATATATACCGTTATGATCGATAAGCTTTAGCCATTTTTGGGGTGAAGCCATTTTTCTTTCAACGTAACACTATTTTCTGAGCGAAAAACTGATCCAAATGCGTTTCGCAAGCCTTTACGAAATTCAAATTTACATTTTAATTTAAATTTACAGCAGGGATCGAAATCAAAATGATAATCTGAAGATCCAAAATCCGGGCTATATGGTAGATGCATCAATGTTTTCAGCCAAGCTATCTCAGTTTCTGCCGAGTCATTAAAAAAACGTTTGTGGTCTAGCACTGTCATGATGAAACGTAAAAACTTCTTGTTAATCAATCTTGGCCGTTTTAATTAAATTACTTGCTTCAACTTCGTTAATTGTTGACGATAAAGATCGGAAATTCAAACGTTTGACCAGCTCATAATGAACAATTCCCTTCCAATCCAACTAGACCGTCTTTCCTTGGTGTCAAATCTGGTTTTTCCATCGTCTACAAAGCTTCGCCTTGCTTGGTCCACGATATTTTTTTTTCTCAGTCACTCCCCTAGGAAGCATGATGGTCCGAAAAACCCGTTTTTTACCCGTAACTCGAGATTTTGTAGGTGTTTTCAAAATTCCAAGAATAAATCCTTGTTTTATTCAACAGCGCTTATAGGGTATTACAACTTCGTTCATTTTTGTCGCAGTGTGTAATTAATCTACCGTAGCTGGCCTAAAAATAATTGTGTGTAGTGGTAAAGATCCTTGCTAAGTAATGGTGATTCTTACTGAGCTTTGTAATTTTTTCCCAGTAGGTGGTGTTTATTACATGGTCTTTTTCGCACATTATTGTTGTACGTGGTCTTTGTTTTGTTGATTTTTAATATTATTTGAGAGAAGTTGATGGGTGGGTATCTCATCGGGATAAATATACTCTTTTAGTTTTATTTTTAAATTCTTTTTGGCGTTTAAGCCATTTTTAAATTGTTACTCTTTGGCCGTGTCACCAATTTCTTTCCACCCATCTTGCTGAATAAAAGTTTGCTTAGTTTGTTTCTTCTCTTCCAGCTTTTGTTTGTGCAATTCTTTGCATGATAATTGTTTTGCAAGACTTTGTTTTAATTTTAATTACTTTTTATTCAATTTTTTTAATAATGATCAGTTTCGTGTTAACATTTTCTTGATTTATTTTTGTTAACATTCAACGTAAAATGTTAGCTTGTAAAAAGGGAACAAAAATTTCATGGGAGATTCATGCAATTTTTCCTTCGAGGGGAATGAAAAAATCATGGGATTATAAATTTCCCATGTTATTCATGACAGGGGTGATTATGTATTAGGTCAGCTAAGACGATTTTTTTTTTGCCCAACAGCTAGAAAATTGTCTTTTTTAGGAAGTTAAAGTCTTAATTTTACATATTTTCTACGTCTTTTAAAAATTTCTTATTGCTTACATTTCAAATTTTGAATTACATCATGAGATGTTAAAACAATTTCCATTAATTTCCACTCCATTTAAGGTCATAAAAGTTTTAAAAATATTTTAAACATTATCATGGAACATATCGCTGGTCTCACGTAGAAAGGCTCTAACTGGAATTTTTTAAAGTTGAGTTTTTTAATCCAGTACATTTTACACAAATACACCTCGAATCACCTTCTCCTGTAGATTTGAAATGATTCGAGTTGGGGCTTTTTGTCATATTTACATAACCTCTTTACGCTTTCAAGACTTCATTACCATTTGAAAATGATCATAAATATTATGGGCTTTAAAGAATTATGCTAATCTGCCCCATCTAGATATAATCATTATTATTTCTGGCACATAAAAAAATACTTAAACGTCAAAAGACATTAAAATAGAAAAGCGTAAAATTTAAAAACGAAATGAAAAACACTTTTTACGCTTTTGATAAGACGTTGGTTGAGTAAAGTAAAGAACTGTATAACATAACATCTAAATCGTTATTTAAATTTAGAAAAACATAATTGACATACTAAATAATATTCACTTAAGAGAAAAAAGCAATTTGAAATGTTTTTAATTGGTATGCTGGTATAATAAAAGAATTTTTAATAGAGATTCTAAATATTTATATTTAAAGAAATTTTACTTTTTTTTCCATCAATTTGCCTCCGTACAATTTCTTCAAGTTTAACGAACGCGTAATGTTTTCTTTTTTGTGAAATGAATGACTAAGTGAGTGTATGCCAAAGTGCTCAACAATGGTTGTAGGTCATGGTCTCTATAGTAATTTGAAATGCAAATACAAATAAAGATTTAATTTTTTTCTTTTCTTTTTTGTGATTGAAGAAATTATCAAGTTTTAAGAACCTAAAATATATCACGGCTTTATAAAAAAAATCAATTTAAAATATTTGGTTTATCTGCGGGATTCCCAACAGATAGTATATCTTTGACATATGGTTTGTGTTTTTAATTACTTGCATACTACACTCCCTAAGAATCAGCTTGGGTTCAGAGAGAATCGTTTCTCTCTTGATATTATCAACACAATGACAAGCAATCCTATGAGTTTCGCACCCTTGTTTACCTGGCGTTTGTCGGATTTATGAAAGCTTTCGACAGTTGCGATGGGCATTGCCTGTGGAGTATATTGGAGGGGTGTAGAATGCCATGTAGGTGGATTTCAAATGCCGAATCCTACACGACAATAAAATGTCAAATTCATTTGGACTAACAACTGGTATAAGGCAGGGACGTATTTTGTCACCAACGCTTTTCAACCTCGTGATCCACGACATGAAGGGCTCGAATTTGGATGGTAATCGCAGTATCCGATAAAACCTAGAGACCTTGGAATATGTGACGACTTATGTCTTCTGGGCCAAGTTCTAGGACAACTACAAAGGAATATTGACGCCATTAGATTTGAATCTGGTGCAACTGAGCTGGAAGTCAGTATTTATATGAATAATAAGTTCTTGGAATGTAGACACCTTTGACCATCTGGGCAGTGTGGTGACAACAATGGGTTGTGCGAATGGCGTCATTGAGAAGCGTATTACCAAGGCAAATGCTGCATTCGGAATGCTTCTATGTATGTAGAGATCTCGGCATATCTCAACAGATACTAAGCTACGCATATAAAATGCGAGCCTTAAGTCTATCTTGTTTTACTTGTTTAAACATAGAATCGCACTATCACAATAAACGAGTGTCTGCAAGCCTTTACATACAAATGCCTGTGGCAGATTCTAAACATATGGTGACCAGAGTATCCGCTCCTGTAGAGGTGCGTCTGCGGAAATGACGTATGATGGGTCAAAAACTTCGAAAGCCGACTGACAGTATTGCTTGGCAAGCGATTTGATGGAATCCGCATATGTTTTCACCTGCTGAAATGAGAAGAACATCAAATTATGTGAAGCTGAAAGCAATAAACTACACATGAAATTAAGCCACCCTAACATCACGCGATAGAGTCCGCTATAAGAGGATTGTTAAGGCCCATTTGGAGTCAAAGATGACAGCAGTATCTATGGCTCTTTGAAGTCATTGAAGGGAATAGTGTCACAAACAAAGTTTTTCATTTGGTTTCTGAATATATACCATCAATTTGTTTTGATTCAGAAGTGGCGATTTTGGCAAAGAAAGGATGAATGGCATTACCTGCATTACTCCATGAAGACTTTTGTTATACTCAAAATGAGCTTGCAAAATCATTTTGGACCACTTAAACAGCAATTTCAAAATGTAGAATTAACCGAAATATGGTATAATAAAATTTGGTACAACACTAGTACAAGCCGAGAGATGTTGCAAATTTGAAATGGTTTTTAAAGGACATTTTTGCACATAATTAATACTGGCGATAAAAAATGTATGCGTTACGGTAACCTAAAGAGCAAGAAATCGTATGTGAAGGTCACCAACAAACCAATTTACCGTATTTGGTGGCACCAAACAAACTGCTGAAACCGGGCCAGACGATTATAGGCGACTTCTGCTGAACAAAATCGTTTTATTATAAGCTGACATTGGTCAAAATACACCCGAAATACGCGACCAGATTTGAAAGTGTACTATTCTATCATGGCAACTCTTAGCCACATGTTGCAAGACTAGTTAAAAACTATTTAGAAAATAGTGATAGGGTGGTTTTGTCCTACTCGTGTTTAGCCCAGACCTTGCCCTGTGCGACTACTATTTATTTTGATCAATGTAGAGCTTTTTGACTGGAACCAAATGTGACTAAGTAGACCAAACGTACAAAGTCTACGCCGAGTCAGATAAGGTCATTGGCAAATGAAGAGAAATTTCAAGTTTAAGCAGTTAAATTAGTACACGTGAGTCTAGCAGTGAAGCAAAATTCCATCTCTACCTAGGATATATAAGAGTCAAACAGATACTTCTGTCTAATAGACAACTGACGGGAAGTAATTGTACACCCGTCCTCGTGTGTGTTGTTGGATGTCCAGCAGAAGTGTTCTCGTCCTAGCAAGCTCATCAGCAGCACATATGAGGTGCACGCTGCCGTAAGAGTATCCAACGGGAACAAAGACATTTCCTAACCAACTTGGAGATGAGCTGAAAGTCACACCGAAAGAGATTTGATCGCCGCCTGGGCATAAGAGCAGGTAGATATGTCAGTAGTAGTAGCCCCACTTCTCCGAATCAACTACGCAGCATGATAAATAGTTACTACTTCGACCTAAAACACACTACAGTTGCTGGGAGACAGAAAGGCATCATAGGGTTACGACTTTCTGAAAATAATCACTGACCGAACTAGAGGCTTCGTTGCCCCTATCAGGGATATAGTTATAGAATAGATAGAATAGATGAGTATCCTGAGGGAGTAATGACAGGGCATTTAAACTCATCGCTACAAGTTTGGCTTGTTGCTTGGCAAGCATTCTGGATTAAAGCTAGCAAACCATAAGAATAAAGGCCGTTTTAGGGGTTAATAGAGAAGATTAGGTCGAAACCGTTTAGCAGATTCAGTGAACCACAGTTTGACTGAATCCCCATCTTGCATCCACTACTCTCCTACAACAATATAAGACACAAGCCGCTATATCAGCTCTCTCTACCAAGTTGGCTTTTCAACTTAGCTTAGGGTAGAGAATCAGTCCCAAATATTTGACCGTGTGACTCAATATAAGTCCAGTCCCACTTACACTAGGCAATGTAAAATAAGTTACCTTGTATCCCCTAGTGAAGAGCAGCATTATAACGATGCTCAGGTTAAAATTGAGCTTCGTAGATAGCGTTTGTGGACACATACCAGACTCTCTCAGGGCGATAAAGTCATTTTTTAAAATATATGTTTTGCGTAAAAGGCTTTTCTAAAGGCTACTATATCGATGGGTATAAGTTTGTTTGCTGGGATATATAACGTTTAAGCAGACGGCAATAGTGGTGGATGACGAGAAATTCAAATTACATGTACAAAATATAATAGACTTTGTTATTTTAATACAAAATGGTGTACAAAATGTATAAAATAAAAAATAAACTAATAAAACTATTATAAAAGAAACTAGTTTACTATGAAATTGTAAATCAGCTCAAAACACGGGTTTTTTTATTGCTTACATTCCCTTAAACTTGTTCTTCTGTACACAATAATTGTTTGTTTACATTTTTTTCAACAACAAAGCCACCACCACACATGACGTTTCACTTCAAAACAAATATGGTGAATAAGGGGTAAACGAAAATCGAAATCACCACATAACAAGACAACAGAAAATCAAAACAAAACGAACAGCTGCAAAAGTTGAAATTCTATTAAAAACAAGAGAAAACAGCAGCAAGAGAACATAAATGATAAAACAAAAAGTGCACAAATTGGAAAATTTATAGAAAAAACAAAAACAAAACAAATATATGGCACAAAAACAACAAAAACATAATTATTAATACATACCTGGTCTATCCAATGACTGTCGTCGACTCATTGGCAGTTTTTTTTGTATCTCGTTTCTCTCCTTTGATTAGCTTTTAATTAATCCGTAAATAATTGTTGTTTTTGTTTGGGAAAACTTAACAGAGTTTTAAACTCCTGTTGTTGTTGGTGGTGATGGTAATGATATACAGCAAACGGAAGAAAAACGGTTTTAAATACTTGTTGACACATTTGGCCGACACACTTATTCACTTATTCATTAATTCACTCACGTAATTTTTTTAATTGAGCTCACTTCACTATACACTTTAAATTGTAACTAATAATTATATAATTTTTCTCTTTGTTTTCTTTTTGTAAAATCATGTTTTTTATTTGATTTATTTTCACAATTTCTTTTCACAATTTTAGTTGCTGTTGTTTGGTTGTTTTTTAGCCATTTCTATAGATTTCTTCATAAAGTTCTCATAAGATTTTTTGGTATACCGCAAAAAAATTTTTTGTTTGTTTTCTGAGTGTGGCTGTTGTTTTAGATATATGCAAATGAGAATCGTCATAAAATTACAATAAAAAGCGCAATAACAACAACAATCGAAATCTCAGACGTCGACGCACTAAAAAGGTAATTAAAACGGCGAGGTGAAACAATATTCATATGTACTACACGATATTGTATACAGACAGCAACAAACAACGAACGACGACGACACTTTGTTTCTTTCTTAATCAAAACTCACATACAGACACACACACTCACCACACATGCTGGACAATACATAGGTATGTATGTACGCGCGAGAGAAGTATAATATAGAAAAAGAAATCAAAGCAAAAAAAGAAATTTTTTCTTAATTTTACATTAAAAGTGTTGATACAAAGGTAGTTTAGTGATGGTGGTATTGGTGAATGATTTTACTTATTACTTCAAAAACTTGTATTATTGCTTTAATATTGAAATTTCTGTTTCCTGTTGAAACTTGTCAGATTGTTTTTAAGATTTTCCAAAAAAAAAATGTCACTTTTTCTAGGGATTTTCTTAAATTTTAACTGATTTCTTAACACGAAAATTTTTAGGCTGCCATCGATGCAGCCACTATAAAGGTAACTGTGGTGAGAATGTCAAAGCAAATTGTCACTACAGGAATCACAACAAAAACATACAGAGGTGGTGTAATTAGCAGTTTTTAATAATAAATCATTCACAATAATGTTTTGATTTTTTCCCACTTGCCATTCTCCGAGTCTACTCGTTTACACACACAAAAAAAGAGAAGACTATAGTTGGATTCATGTACTCAACAATTCACCCTCTCATTTTAACACAATTTGTATAGCACAAAAAAAAATTGTTAGAAAAATTTTGATTTTCATAAAGCAAAAAATAAAAATGTACTTTGTTTTAATTTTCATTAAATTTTATCAAATAACTTTTATTTTAGTTTATTTATTATTCGCTTTGTAAAACCAACCACCTTTTAGCTTTTGCTTGTTCTTTCTTTTCTGTTGCCTATACATTTGCACAGCAGACACATATGTATGCACACACACGCACTCATTTATACACTTTCTTCATCTGCTTTAATATTTTTTTCTGCCTTCTTTTTTCTATTTGGCTAAGCAAGGAACGTCTGTCTAGAAGTTTTTGTTTTATTTACATTTCGTTTTAAATTATTTGCAACCTTAATGTTTACATTTCTATGCACTGTCACTGTTTAGTCTTTTATTTACTATTTTTAAATAATTTTACGTTAAAACCCGTAAAATTTTGCAAGATTTTTGTAAAGGAACCTCGAACGTGTGTTTGTGGCAGACTTCACCTTTTTGTCTGTGGTGTGTATATGATTTCTTTACCTGAAGTGTGGTGAACTAAAGCATTTTTGGCAACAGGGTTGTATTTACTAGTATTATATTAGTTAGGAGTAAAATGTTTGAGTAATTTTTACTCAAAACCGATTATACATTAGAATTATATTAATACAAAATTGCCTAGTTTACAACATGTATCGTAGTCTGTTGTAACATTTGTAAATACATTTGTTGTTATTAAAAAACTTTTTGTTTGAAAAATTTTTTTGTTTTACAACATGCGACTCGTGCAGGTTATGAATAATACATACATACATGATTCCCGATACTATTTTGTGACTCATTGAAAAGGACCTATAGTTTAGTGCCGGATTCGAATGGCAAATACACAAGTTAAATAAGTTTTTCATAGCATAAATGCTCGTAAACAGTCGATAGCAATGTTGAAAATTGTCTGATGGTCATGGTCTGGGATTAAACAGAGATCATCTTGGTTGGTAGGCGGTACTATGTATGAATAGTTATGATAAGAAATTATAAAAAATAATTTTAATATTATAATTTAATAATTAATTCTTAACTCACAGTAGGTAGTCACTCAGAGTACTATGTTGGGCTTTCTATAAAGACCTATTAACCAAAACCTCACGTCGCATTGGAAGTTTGTCTCACCTTAAGACCATTTATGTATTATTTGAGGATTGTTTCGTTTTGGCTATGTATTCGTTATTACCACTTCAGTAGTCTACATCCAGACTGTCACTTTTTTTTAATTATATCTAATCCGATGAGTACAAAACTAATTTCTTAATTCTTAGGTTTCTTTCATAATATTCTGATACTTTGAAAAAGTTTATTTCGTTTGCTATCGTCAGATTTATTAAATTTCCAACTGTTAGTAGTTCAACTAAAATTTTCAGTACTGCAAAGTATTCAGTACAACGTGGGATCGAAATCGTCTGTAGAGTTGTTATCTTCATATAGGTAGCGTGCTACGTCACATTTTCTGTTGTGCGGATATTAGCGGTAGTATATATGCATCGTCAATTGCTCCCATGTTTTTTTTCTGTTTACCCATTTACCACAGTATGGAATAATCCTCGCCTTTTAATGTAAGTGTGCCATTTTGTCTGCCTGCTTCTCCTGTTTTAACATAACTATCATCAAGGCTTCTAAATATACTGCTTGTTTCATATTTTCTTTCCTTTTTGGTGCGCTAAGGTATCTTGGGGTGATTTCTGCTATAGAGAAAACAGCAGATTTCGAAACTGTGCAATATACGGATGTCACAAGTAACACATTTGCTCTGATCTAGGAATGAAGTACATACGTATTTTTTTTATAAAATATACTCTTGAAAGAATACTCAAAAGTACTCTGTTCGAGGCACATATATTTGTTCAGATATTCACAGCGGGAGATGAATCTGATTGTAAAGTTTTGTTGGATTCTGATATTGCAAAAATGCATAATAACTCTAATACTACTCTGAAATAATACGGAAAATGACAACAAATTAATATACATAATTATTATTGGAAAAAGTCAAAAATATGCTGTTTTTTTGAGCAATTTTACTCTTTCCATACTCTGAGCTGACAGTACAGCGCTTGTTCTTTTCTTTATCCTCATTTTGTCTTCTCACACCTTCCTCGCACGAAGCAGGAGATGACAATGATTGCTTTCATCTGTAATAAACGCTAGCTTGGCTATGGAACTCTCTTATAAGTGCTAGTAGTCGGCTTAATTGTGTAGTGGTGTTTCCAGCCTTATTTGCAGCAAACTGAAGTTGGCTCGACTATTAACATGATCGCTATTGGTGGCTTCCATTGGTAATAAACGCCATCTTGGTGAGGAAAGTCGTATATTTATGATTTGTTAGCTTGTCAGTCTTATTTGCTGGAAGCTAAAGCTTGCTTAACCATTTAAATTTCAGATCTAGGCTGATTCACAGATAGTTTTTTATTGTTTTTGCGTTATTTTTTTTTTTTAAATTAGGACGAAATTACATTCGCGTAATATACGAAATTATTACGCGGATTATGACCGGAAGGCGCTGCAAAATTCTATCAAAAAAAGTTGAAATATTATATTTTCATTAAGTAAGTTACAAACAAAAAGTTGAACAACGCCAAAAAGTTGAGCAACTTTCAACATTGACAGTAGAATAGCTGACTTGCCTTTTTTGTAATGTGTTTAAGGGCTTAAAAACGAAATTTATTCTATGAAGTCAAAAAAATTTGAATCAAATTTATTTATGTACCTCTTTATTTTTAAATTAAGCAAATAGCTGATTCAATGGTCGTCTCTAAAGCGTGTTGTGAAATTTGCCGTTTTTCAAGCTTTGGAAGTCTTAAAGTACCACATGTGCTAAACGTCTAACGTGTGTTAGTACCTTCACCTTTATTTTTAAGGCTGTTTGTTTTTCCATGTCTGAGGCAAATAACAATTACTGAAACTACCACATGGTGAAATATGTTTTATTTTTAATATGTAAACACATGGTGAAAAACCAGCGAAAACCACTTACTGTGGACAACAACCGTATTGATAAATATAAGTAAACAGTGTTGTAAAACGAAAGTATATGTTATTAGAATAGTTTTCGTGTCGCCCGCAAAGTATGTAACGAAAAATTTAAAATTTAATTCAAAATTCATAAAATTTTTATGTAATAATTCACACATAAATGATGTTCGTTTTTATACTTAAATTTTGTTTAACTCAATATTTGTAATTAGTGCAGTATTGTGAAATAGACCTCTATATTAACAATTATTTACATCATTTTTTTTTATAAAATAAAATTTTTGTTATATCCTAGAAACTGTAACTTTTGTTTCACAGTGATAGACGTCCTATTAATACTCAAAACATTAACAAGGTAATCATAAAAGTAAATTAGTACCAGAGTTAAAATGCGACCCTTTCGATCATAAAAAAAATTAACATTTCCATTCAATAAACCTGTCCTACAACCATTAACTATTAATGGATCTGCTAATGATGCCAAAAGGTTTATGCTCGTAAATCATTTATATGACTACTCCAAAGGAAACCAATTCTTTTCGGAGTATTAATTAATATTTGACGATAATGATCAGTATTGAGCGTGCAAAGCTTAGGATATTATAGAAGTAGACAATAACTAAATCAATTAGTGTTCTATAAGAGAAAAAAATGCAACTTTTATCGCTCATTTTCTTTTAATAATTGACTACAATTGTTTTAACTTTTATTTTCTTGCCACAAACACATACAACAGAACAAGCATAAGACTGTGAGAAGACACATACGTACTTGAAATGGTAGCTGCTGCTGGTTACTGGTTACTGGTTACTAATGTCATTACTTATTACCAAATGAATTTATTTCATAATAATATTCGTCTAAGACAATTAAATAGAATGAATGAAAAATAAAAATTTAGAAATTAAAATTATGAGAGGCACGCAATGCATATAATAATTTAAGTTGTAAGCTTACACAGATACCAATACGAGTCATAATCATAAACAAATACCGCCCGTTTGTATGGCAGCAACTGACACTGATGGCTGTTCCTGCTACTGCTTTTCAATGTATGCAATGCCAGTCCAATGATGTTGCAAATATTACAACTCATGTTCGTTTTACCTAACAATCGATTGGTGACACATGCAACAATAGCCAACCTGCCAGCCAACAAGTAAGTAATGAATATTTAAGAATCATCTTAAAACGACCTTTTGTTTACACGACTATTATGAAAATGATGATTATGCAATAATATTTCTTTTCGTTTGTTTCTGGCTCTTTATAAAATAAAAATCAATTTTTTTTTTGTAATGTTGTTGTTACTTGTGTTGCCTGTTTGTTCGCTCGTTTGCTTCTGTAATGTTTATTTGCCATAATATTGACATTAAATGACATTTAAACATAAAAAACAAATGAAAAGCAACGCTTATATAAATAAATTATAGAACTCCCCTAACTCTTCCTCCGCTTTTCTTTTCCCCCCTCCCCCTTTTTAACAAATATCTACATTTATATAGTAAGTGATTTTAAAAGCGGTTCCTTATATAAACAACACCACCATCATATTCATATTCTAAGTATGCATTAGCTGGGGTAGCAACAACAACAACAACAACAACAACAACAACAACAACAACAACAACAACAATAGAAAACTGCAACATTATCAGCGATAACAACAACATCAACAACAGTAACATTGGAAATTAAAAACAACGTTAACAGCATAATGATGACAATCATAAAAATAATTTAAAAATGTTGCACAGTGGTACTAACGACCGTAATAACATTGATGGAATCATTCCTCAAGCTCAGCACTGATAGCGCCATACAACTAGGAGGGCATACATTTAGGTAAAAATGAAAAAAAAAAATAAATTTTAAAGAATCAAAAGTGCTGTCACCAGCTGCGCGTAGTAGACATCTCTGTTGGGCAGGATAGGAGGGAGTGATAGCCTCATCGAGCACACACACTTGGGCACACATTACTGCTAATTGTGATACCTTCTACATTAAGAAGTGTCATAGAGCTGGCAACCAATTGTAGAATAAGCGGTCCAGCTGACTATCAGCATGAAGCAAAAGTAATTTCCTAACTTAAGTTAGAAATCAGCCTGAAAGCCTAATATTTCTGGTCTTAAAATTGATAGCTCCATCAGACCATTGAGAAAGGGTAAGCCGAAGTCGATGGCCACACCCTTTTCTTCCTCAATCGACCTAAAACCTCGCTAGAAATCATTCACAACTAAGCTTAGTTTCTACGTATTACACAAACTTGGTATAACTATCGCAATGAAAACGTATCCAACCAGGGTCTTGGAGGCCTTGATTGGCTTGATACCATTTTAGATCTATGTGATGAGGGTGGCAGCATGTTTGGTGGGGGATCCCGAAATGCGTCAGTAAGTCTATACATTCTACGTAGGGTGATCGGAGAACCATCTTCGGTGTTGGATGTTATGCCTTCGAATCTGTGCTTCGGCATGAGATTTAGGGTGGAATTCCCGTACCGGTGGTTCTTAGCCTAATGGGGCCTTATTTCGGGTTTGATTTAAACTGTTATACCGATGGTTCTAAAATGATGGACTGTGTAGGTGCTGGTGTACATGGACCCAACCGAGACTTGTTCGATCCCACTGGAAAGATCGCTGAATGCTTTCCAAGCTGAGATCATGGCCAATGTCATATATGGGCTCAATGGTAAGACCATTAATATATTCTCTGACAGCCATGCTACCTTAATGGTACTTCGCTCGAATAGTATGAAACTCCTAATGGAGTTTCTTACGGGTTACTGTGGACTAAGGGCGCGTCTGAAAAGAATGGCAATAAATTACCGCCTCCGGTGCTGTGCAAACGGAGAAAATTTTATCTAGGAAGGGCTTAGATGTGCAGTAATATACCCCATTATTGGTTCAGAGTGAGTTTGATTTAAACTGGTATACCGATGGCTCCAAAATGAATGACTGTATCGGTGCTGGTATTCATGGACCCAACCAAGATTTCTCGATCCTACTGGGGATATCGCTGAGTGTCTTCCACACTGAGATCATGGCCGTTGCCATATGTGCACAGATCAACCTAGACAGTGGGTTCAAAGGTAAGATCGTTCATATAATCTCTGACAACCAAGCTAAGGACACTTGGCTCGAATGGTATGACATACTGATATGATACGTTGCAGAGGCTTTCGCTTAGAAATAAGGTCCAGTTGTTTTGGGTACCTGAACACTGTGGGATAGATGATAATGAAACAGCGGATGCATTGTTGCATCTGAAGAGGATGACGGTCACATATGTGATTGTTTGTAGACTGTGCTCACAGCCATCAGATACAACGGAGCACATATTGTGTGAATGTGGGGTTCTGAATAGGCTTAAATAGATATGTTTAGGTAGTCCACCATTATGGTTTCGGATCTGTTGGTGCTTATTAGGAAGGCAGCAGATCTGCTGAACAAAACATAGACCGAAAGAGACACAATAGATCCTATGAGTCCTAGTGCCTAGTCGGTATGATGATGATGATATGAGAATCGATACAGTTAATGTTGACACGGTCAAGTTTAAACAATTACTTATTACCCTATCATTTCTAGGCTAGAAACAATGAAGCAAGATTCCTCCTTTGTCCCGACTTCGTTATCGTTCAGTCGATGCTTTCATTTAAAAGATAGTTCAATGGAAGTAAGTTGGATGGAAGAGGTGTTCGTGATCCTCTTTTTTGTTGTCTAGGATGTCATAAATAACACTGTTGAAGGCTTCCCAAGCTTATACTTCCGGATTCCTTTCAAATTAGCCCAACCAAATCAGAATCTATTTTAATTTAGGCCGGATTCAAATGAAGACTTCTTTCATTTTCCAACAGCAAGAGCCTTAAAAAATTGAAGCTCGGCAAGGACATTTTTTCTAAGGTTATGATTTTGTGGACGTCACACACCTAAAATGTTTGGTATACCCCACCTGCATTCCTTGGGAGTTTTATAAACTTTTGGCTTGTGTTCGCGTTACTTGAATATTTTTATTACTTTTGTCTATAGAACTGTATAGGGTTTGGTTTAGTGGGCAGCTATCCGCGCCATAACTCATTTGGATCCAAAGAATAGATCGACCAGTATTACTGTGTGTCATTGTACATCTGGTAAAGGTGTTGACTTTGTCTAAGTATCCCACTCGTTGCTAGACTGTTCTTGCCATAAAATCTTTCTAACGAAGCAAGGATAGCCTTAAGATGTCAAATGCTAAGCTATGGCAAAGAAGGTATTCTGTAGACTTTTTCTTATCATTGCAAATTTTGCTGAAATCATTATAGAGGATATACATCCTTTAGCTATGTCTACCAATAGCTCATTGGACAGTTATAACCCTTATAAGGTTCTTCGGCCATCTAGAAACAATCAAATTTTTATGATTTCACGACAGTTGGGTTCATTCAGTCAACACTTGCCAGCCTTGAGGCGAAATTCTCGTATAAGCGGTCTGCCTTATTCGAGAGAAATGTCGATATTTCTAATGGACCCTAAAAGATTTATACCCAACCTCCCCTGCTTAGGCACCCACCTAAGAGTAACATTCAGAAGTCTCGTTATTTCGTTTGGAAATACCCGGCATTCATGAAGTATGAACATATCTCTGTTGTATATCCCGTAATACTAAATACGTTGTGCAGCAATTTGAATGGCCATGACTTAGACCTCTTGAATACTGCAGTAGTGCGATAGTCCACTAGACAGTCTAATACTCAGATACTTAAGAGAAAACTCTACTGTCAGCACTATTATGTCCCTTTGACTCATCAGTGTATATATTTGTAACCTCCTCAGGGGGGGCTATTGATAAGGCCCTTAAGGCTGCCTGACTGTCTGACTTCACATAATTCCTTAGACTTTTCCCTCTCACATTTCCTTACATAAGTGAAGATCGATTCGCACCTTTTTACGTTACTCCTCTTAGGGGCATCTTAAATAGTGGTTCACGGCTGTTTTTTTTGCTTCTCTTTGTTGGATTTCTCTGTATGTATTAGTTTTTGGGTAATTCTGTGTCTACGATTGGTCGTCCACTATTTCTACAGCCTTGAGAAATCCACTCAAGCGCTATTTTTGTGATGCCGTGGGGATTTTTTCGTATGGTGAGGCCCCTTCAACTTCGTTGTGGAGAATGTCCTGGGGAAGGCTGCTGTTTATGCAATGAAATTATTTTTAATAAAAATTTACAGCTCCAGAGGCATTGAAATTATCCAAGCGAGTAAATGAGGGCGAGACGAAATATTTGTTGCAGGCAAGTACAGACATGCTGTGGATTGGTCATAGGTAACAGAAACTTTACACTCATACCTTTTTATACGCTCTTTCTTGTACGGTTTTTAATTATAATGGACTGTCTGGAATACTTTAGCTTCACGTCACCAATTATCTCGTTCTGTCGCTGAAAAAGTGTAAGGTAAGCAAAAGCAACTCGTTTTACGGTATTTCGACTTACGCCCTACATTTTCAGCACCTATTTGAGCCGTATATACTTTATATGCGTACTTTCTATGTTGTCATGGCTTTTGTACTCGTCATTACCAGCGGAAAAGCTGTTAGTCTGGAAAACAAGCGTAGAATTACTCTTGTCAGCAGGTGCTGCTATGGTTTCAGTGGGCTGTTCAGTAAAAGAGATCTCTCTCGCTCGCCAAAACTAACACCCTACAGGTCGCTTATTTTGTTTGTGCATCTTTACACCCTGGAAGCATGGACGCTGTCCGGTACCGATACAGCTTCCTTGGGAGTGTTTGGAGGGAAAGGTCTTCGCAAGATTTTCAATCCTGTGCATTTTATTAACTGTACGGGCTCAAAGATGTGGACATTGCTCAGCTATGTTTTTCCGATGCAGGAGGATGCTCTTGCAAATGTTTGATGCGGAAGTCAGCGGACGTCAGCGTAGAGATTGCCCTGGTTTGCGTTGGTAAGAACCTACTGGCAAAGGCGGGCGCGGAGTTTGGAAAAAAATGCTGTGTCAGGCCGAAATCGGCTAATCGGGTTGTTATACCCAGCTAAGGAAGAAATCAACCGATCACCCTCTGTTTCCCATTCTTAATTTGCCTCAGTATGTGTTCCTTCCTCATTGGTCATGCTCCACTGTTCTGTGTTACTTATGGTGTTAGGCCACAACATTTTCCAACATTTTGAGCTTTGTTTGTCTGGATACGCATATATGAGCTTTTCCATACCGACTATTCCACTGTTTCTGAAAAATTATTTTAGAATTTTGTTGTTGTTTGCTTGTGACAGAAATTATGACCGTCAGATTAAAGTAAACGTATGCCAAAATATTCGGATACTCATAAAACTTGCTACATTGTGTGCCAGAAGACATAAAAACTTTTTAAACAAATAAAAGCATACGGAGAGAGAGAGAGTGAGAGAGAGAGAGAGAAAAAAGCAAAAAAAAAAAACAAAAAAACACGAGCCAATATGTTGTAGTTGACTAGCTGCAACATTATGTTGCATGTAAGAAAAAACAGCATTATGAGTCAGTATAAAACTGTATGAATATAAAACTGAAACAAAGAAGCAACAGCCAAGCCATTACAAGGTTTTGTTTTTATTTTCGCAAATTTATGATATGCGTGACGAGGCATGCGTAAAAAGTAGAAGGTAGGCAGAAAGGAAGATTATCGAGTCAAAAGACAGGCAGCAACCAGCCACTTTGGTTAATGCTTTTCTAAGTATTAACCACCACCAGCATCATAGAATGATTTTGATCTTTTTTGCACTTCTCCCCCTTACTCTCCTTTCAATATACATACATACATACATACACAAAATGATGACTAAAGCTTAATGCACTATGGCTTGTTTATTATCCTGAATAATAAAAAAAAAAAAACAGCAACAAAATTGCTTTTACGGCCAAATATTTTAGAGTTGAAAACGTCATTGTCACTGTCATTGTCAAATAAAGAAAGTGTTTGACTTTCGCTTTGTGCGCAATAAACAAAACCGAAATGAATGTTTTCTAAGCTGGTTTGGTTTCTTTTGTTTTATAAAAGCATTTTATTAGCAAAAGTCATACGAATTTGGCAAAAATAATCATAAAAAAATAATAAAAAGCAAAAAATAACCGCCTCATCTATAATTTATATTTCAATAAAGAAACACACACACACACACCGCCTGACTACCGGCCTATTAACTTCTGTTTTTTTTTTGTTCGTAAAACTTATGAAGTTTTTAACCAAATTTGGCAAAATGTCAATTCAATTCATAAATGCTGTTGTTGTTATTGCTGTTGTTATGTTATGGTCCCTCTGCTGTTGCAATTCTTTGTGGTGGCTTGTGACAATAATTTCTGTAGCTGTTTCAACAACAATTCTATTGATATTTGAAATTATTTTCTGTTGTTTAGTTTCGTTGGGTTTTCTTTTTTTTAAATTTTTTTCTTTTCAAGATCAAAGTCGCTATTTTCATTTCAAGCCTTTGTTGTTAAGAGCAGTGCGGTGCAATGCAGTGCAGTTGCTTCAACTTGCCTAGTTTGCCACATGACTTACAACAGAGTGCAATAATAATAATAATAAAAGTAATAAGAAAAGCAACAAAATTTGTGGTACAAAGTACTAAATTGTTCTATAGCATTAAAATCTCATAAATATCAACAACAAATTTTTATTACAATTTTTATCATTCGGAAATTGTTTTGTGGCATAACGATGTGAAAATAAAGAAGAAGAAAAAAAATGTCACAAAAACCACAAACTGTTTATAAACTAAATACCTTTGGGATTTTTAAAGCTTTTCATTTGGAAAAAAAAGAAAATTTTATTCCCCCAAATTTGTCATACGGTGCCAATAATTTCAGTTACACATAAAGGTGTCATTATATTTGAAATCTATTTTTCAGGGTAACATCAGCCAACTCTGACGTTTTTTTTAAGGCAAAAAGTGCAACATTTGTGCACTATAGAAAAATATAATGGCCAATGGTAGATTATATTAAATTAGCAGACGAGGTACCGCTCTAATGGGCTCAAGAGTAGGTGCCGTTGTGCTATCTTATATCCAATATCTCTTGTCAAAGTTTTCATAGCTCCCGTGCAGCCTGCTCAGTTAACCAGCAGCCCTAATGAAGGCTGTGCCTGTCGTAGAATCTCCCTCGACCAAACAAAGACAGCCCAAATGTATCATAAATAGGGGAATGACTCGAATGCTCAAATGTTTCTTAAAAGTATCGGAAAGTAAGATAGTGTGAAAGTCAATGGCTAATGCTTGGGTTGTACAGCACCGTCTGTGCGTCCACATACTATGATGACAAAGAAGATAAATTCAATGAAAATCGTTTCATCATTAAAGAATGTTAATCGTTAAAGAACGTATCTACAACGAATTTCTATGGGAGCTTTTAATCAAGATTATTACGAAAATAAAAATGCTTAAAAAGAAAATACACCACCATATCAGCGCCCTTAAATCTGTATTAAGGGATTTTGGTATATTGGGTATTAATATGTCACCTTCTCAATGCCATACTTATTTGTGTATTTGGCAGCACTCCCAATTCGTCCATCTTTGAGTGTTACATTTAACTTAAAGGATATAAAATAAAGGATTTGAAAGCATTTGAAACATTGCCGGAACTTTCCAAACTGTAGGCAATTAGGTATATAAGGATACTGCTTTGCCTACGTCAAGCAGTTATCGTTTTGCTGTCATAAAATAAAGTCGTGTTTAGGTGTAAATAAAAGTGTTGTATAAATGAATATTAAGTTGCTGTATTAAGATAATCTGTATAAAGATAAAGTGAGAAATTAAAAAAAACTATTTAAACAACAACAAACTGGTGTTTATTTTTATTTTGACGCAATTTAAAAGGACTTAAATATTTTAAAAAGTTTAAAACGAAACAATATTATTGAGATGGTTTATGTACGCTATGCTAATTTTCACCTTTTAGGCATAGAGAATGTGTTCTAAAGTCTTTTATCTTGCCCACGTGTTCAAGATTCATTAGACTCAGCATAGCTTTCATTTGGTAGTTTTTTTTTTTTTAGATGCATGAAGCTCGACAGCTGAGAATGTCAAACTGTGTCGACATTTCAGTAATGGCTTAATGCTAGAACAACGCTTACAAATCGTTTTCTTTATTGATCGTTTTTGCACTCTACTCGATTCAAAACTTTCAACAAGTCGAAGTAATGTGCATACCGAAGAGAATATTGCTAATGTCGCGCCAAGTCTTAAAGAGGACGCCGAAATGTCGATTCATCCGCGTTCTCAACTTGTTAGACTTTGTCCTTCAAATACGTGGAAAAATTTACGTAAGGATCTTAGCTTACGTGCGAAATTACCATTAGTTACATCGCATATTTGCTGATTGGGTTTATTAGAAACTCGCCAAAGATGAGCATTTTTATCAAAAAATGTTGTTTAGTGTTGAAGCTCATTTCTGGTTAAATGGCTACGTCAATAAGCAAAATTGCCGTATCTGGAGCGAAGACATTCCTTAAGCCGTTAGTGAATCACCATAGCATCCATTAAGATTGACAGTTTGGCGCGGATAACACGCTGGTGGCATTATCCTTCCTTATTTCATTCGAAATAAGCAATGTGCTGCCGCTACGATGAATGACAAGCGCTATCGAGTCATGCTAACTGAATACTAGTTTCCCAAAAATTAATCAGCTAAACTTCAACGATATTTGGTTCCAACAAGACCACGCAACTTGCAGTATAGCGCGCTTAACAATCAATTTATTGCAAAATCAATTTGATGACAATTTTCTTTCCAATTCACTGGCCCACTCTTTCGTGAGATTTAATGCCTCTGGATTACTTTTTATGGGGCAATGTTAAGTCATTGGTTTTTGCCGACAAAGCAGCAACTCTAGTAGTATTGAAAAACAATATTCAAGCCACCATTGAGGCCATACGGCCTCAGATTTATTGGCCGACTGATCAAATGGACTATGTAACTGGTAGCCGCGGTGGACATATGCCGAAAATCATATTAAATAAATAAAAAATTTAATCCCAAAAATATTTTTGTCTTGTATTATCATTTAAACTCTAAACGCTTAGCCGTACTATGCGTAGGCTAGCTTAAACGACTGTGCGAATACATTCAATCCAATGTGTGTAACTATAATGTACTTAACAAACATTTCGTCAAGTTTCGTTCAGTTTCATTTGCTTATGTTTTGATCGAACGCTGTGTGTGTTATTATGCAAACATTCACACAAGAAACACCTTGTGCAATGGATGCACTTGCTTTTATTCGTAACTGAAACGGCGACGATTGAACATGAGTAGCCGGTGTATGTGGTTTTTTAATTCTTATTTATATTGTGTTATTTTTCTGATAATACTTGAATTTTTACAGACTAACCCATATTAGAGCGTAAAGCGCAAGCTATCTGTCAAAAATTCGCAATTCGTGTGAACGCTTTGCAATTGGAAAATTCAATTTTGACAGAGTGTAAGAAGTGAAGTTAGTTTCAAAACAACTGTTTTGGGTTTGTTTTCATTTGCCATATTGTTAAGTAACGACATGTTAGCTGCTTTTAGGCCAATTTTGTGATTTTATCTCCATTAGCGATTTTTATCAAACATGGTAAGTAAACATTATTCTTCTTGGCATAACGTTACGTAAGTTACTCATTAGAGTGTAAAAGCTGAGCTAATTTAATTGGTCTGTTAATTTAATAAAAAAAACAAATTCATTCATGTACTAATAATACTAATTAACCATTCAACTTAACTCTCAGATAGAAATTTTCATGTTCATCGAAAATTGATTAAGTACTTTACAGACTTTTCGTTGTGTTTTTGACAGAAGCTTAAGTAAAAAAAATATATTATGTTTAGACCTTTAATGTTCTCCACACATGCTTTAAATTCTTTCAGCACAGGTCATTCTATTGGGTGTTTTTTTAGAGGTTCATAACTTTGAGTTGGCAATACTGCTTTATTTGACTACCAATTTAACAGCTGATAGTGTTGCGTTTTGTTTAGTTTGGTTTGATATTTCACAGATAGATTTCAATATAATGGTTCTGTTCGTCAAACTTCAAAATGGAAAATTTTTATTCTCCGTTAAATCCCAATTTTGCTTGAATAGGTACGTAGATAAGCAGAATTATCGCATTTGAAATGAGGATAATCCACACACTTTTGTCGAAACATCATTACTTCCAAATTGAAAATTGCTGTTTGATGCGCTTTGTGGGCTGGCGGAGTCACTGGTCCACATGTCCATATGTCTTCAAAAGCAATGATGGTCAGAATGTTACTGTCAATTGTAAGCGGTATAGTGACATGATTAAAATTTTGTTCATACCTCAATTAACTGGAATTAATCGGAGCCATATAACACAACACGCGCTACAGTTGATTTGGCCACCAAGATTGTGTGATTTAACCCCATTGGACTATTTTCTTTAGGGTTATGTAAAGTCACTTGTGTACGTCGATAAACCAGAGACAATTAATCACCCGGAAATCAACATTCGAAGAGTTATTTGCGAAATACGGCCGCATATGTTGCGAAAACTTTGTGAAAATTGGTCGCAGCCACAAAGCCGAAATCATATTTAAACATTAATTTCATAAAATCTTCTGTTTAAAGTGAAATGGGCTTATTTCACTGATATTAAAAATACATTTCTTTTTTCTATTATTATTGAAACTGGTTTAACTGTAAAAAAGCACCCATAGTCTTATAGCTCTTAATCCAGAGCTAACAATATCGGACCATAAATAAATTTAAACAGGTATTTCGTTCTAAAGGGTCCGCCAAATAATTTTTTTTTTTGAAAATGCTGCAAAAAAAAACTACCGAATATTTTCTCAAATTTCTTATTTTATTTGAAAGTGCAATCCTTCCGGTTAATAATGAAAAATAATTTCATTCAAATGGCTGCCTCGGCTGGCCATGCAGTAGCCTACACGATCGGTCCAATTTTTAAGCACATCATCGATTGTGTGCAGCTGTATTTCACCAACAGCTTCACGAATATTGTCTTTTAAAGCGTCAATTGTCTCTGGCTTGTTGGCGTAAGACTTATCTTTGATGGCACCCCACAAATAATAGTCCAACGGTGGCAAGTCGCAGCTCCGAGGTGGCCAAACGACATCAGCTCTGCGATATTCAAAAACAGGGCGATATTCAAAAACAGGGTGCAAAACATCAAGTGTAGCTTCGGCTGTGTGGCACGTAGTGCCGTCCTGTTAAAACCAAATGTTGCTAATATCCTCCTCTTCAGTTTTTGTGAACAAAAATTCGTTCAACATAGCCCGATAACGATCGACAATGACTGTAACGGCCACTGCTGGCTCATTTTCGAAGAAAAATGGCCCAATTATGCCTCTGGACCAAAATCCGCACCAAACAGTGACTCGTCTTGGATGTATCGGCTTTTCAATGTATACGAGCGGTTTTTCTGTGCCCCAAATGCGACAATTTTGCTTGTTTACATACCCGCCAAGATCAAAATGAGCTTCAGCTTTTTGATTCTGCAACATTACCATGATTTTCAAAGTAATGTCGCACTATTTCCCAGCGTTGTTCAAGCGTATACACAACCATATTCGTTCAGCGGAAGGATAAAACTAATTATCTGTCAAATAAGACATGAGCTAAGTGTTACCATTCACGAAATAATTAGATGGCGGACCATTTATTTTCAGCATAATAGTCTTTTACTATAGTCCTCAACGTACATATTACTTGTCGTAATTGAGATCATTTTTGTTTTAATTTAACATTAAATACATATTTATTAAAAAAATTTTTTTCTTTTACATCTGACCCATTTTGTTCGCAGCATGAGTACTAATAGCTTCAGCCAAAATATTTATGATTGATTGTAAATCAATGACTAGCAATAAAACTAATAAAATATCGCCCAAAAGATTTTTGGTGAGAAGAGATTAGAGGTGAGTGAGTAGTGCGCTAGTACTTGCTCATTTATTTTGGTTAACATTTATGGCCTGTCACCTCTTTGGCTTTTACGGTTTATCATAATCCAATTTAATATTCCTAAAAGTTGTAACGTTTGTTTCTCTCAAATCTAAACAACTGACAGTGAAATTTTTATATGTTTGTTTTTATTTATTTTTTTTGCACATAAAAACAGCTGAAATTGTAATAAAAACTGTATTTTTTTTTTAAGAAAATAAAATAAATTTTGTTTTAACAACACTATAGATAACTGGCCACCACCAAAATATCAGGAAAATTATTTTTACACATACGAGTATGAAGATGATGATTTTTAAATGTTTTTTTTTTCTTTTTTTTTTTGGTATTTTTCTTGGGGTTTTTGTTTATTGCTTTGCAGTTTAAGTCCAGTTCAGTATGACTAAGAGTATGACCATCTCTCTTAGTATGTTTTAATAAAATAATAACAACCAACAATAAAAAGGAAAAAGTCGAAACATAAAAAAAATGTTTTAAAATATTAAAAACAAGCTCCTTATGAGGCTATTTGGCTATTAGGTCATAGAAAAAGTATTAGCGATTAGCGATTTTTCCTTTTGTAGATGTTGTTGATGCCCATATATCGGGTTATGCAACTAAGATTTAATATTAAACGTACACTGAGTGAAAGGTGACATTATCGGCTACCTTTAGGTACAGATATATTCTTTAGTCATTGCTTGCGTAGAAAGTAATTTTGATTTAAAAATAAATAAAATTACGGAACTCTATACCCTGTGTAAAAAATATTGCACACGCATATGTATATATAATGCTTTAGTAAACATATACCAACGTGATTTGTTTTGGGCAAGGAATTTTATTTCGCTTCAACTTTTGTTCATGGCTGCAATTTATCCGTCAATTTGGCGCCTCCATATATGCTCAGGTCTACCCCTTCTACGCTTGCCCCTTGCATTCTTGGTTATGTCGTCGTGATGACCTGCATAGTATATGACCGATTCAGTTACACTTTCTGTCTTTATAAATATTGTTACGTTCTAACCTTTTTAAAACCCTTATGTCATTGCTAAACGCTTCGTTCTTAATTTGCTCTACTAAGTAGTAGGTGGTTTTACCTTAAATAACTAAGTTGCGCCAATCTCTCTATTTCCATTCAAAAACCTTGAAGAGACTCAGAAGCTTTTTGCATTCGGTACCTTAATTACATAAAATACAGCACTCGTTTGTGCTCATCACCAAAACTTACATTGTAGCGCCACTATTAAGTCGTTGTAATTGCTTCTGCAGATGACATAGTTTCTAGTATATCTGCTGCAGAATCGTTTGAGGCAAAGTTAATTATAGAGCCTACTCTTCATCATCCCATCCATTTCTGTTGGCTACGGTATAGAATTGGAATTCAAACACCGCCAAACGTGTGCTACTATCAAAGTATAGGGTCTTTGTTCTGCTGGAACCTTCTGGTACTATTCGCATAGGTGCGAGTTTCTGGCACCGGAGAATGTTAATTTTTCCTTCCATTACATTCAATTTTATACCAACAACTTTCTCAAAAATTTGACATTCTTGTCTCCGCTCCATCTACCCTCTTGCTTACCGTCACATATATTTCTCGAAACTTCTGGGTGGTTTTCTTCAAATTTGTGTTCAATTTGCTTAGCAGTTTCTCGTATCTTTTTGACTATAGGCTCTATAAGTTTCTCGTATTTTGGCTCTACAAGTTTCTAGTAGCTCAGTAGAAGTGTTCTCAAGCTTTGTTTCAATTTTTGCATGAACATTTATTTTTTCCATGAGTTTTTGGTTTTGTTGTTGCATTTTTCCCATCATGACGGTCAGCAGTGTATTAATGTCCAAACTACTTGTGGTTGCAGCGACACTCATCTCAGATTCATTTTCATCATCAAATTCCTGAGTATCAATGTTAATGCCGCGCCTTTGAAATTCCTCTAGCAGACGTTTTTTTTGTATGCCACCAATGCTACGTTTTAACCTTTTCAAAACATTTGCGTTAAATGAAATAAAAGACGCGAATTTATTGTTTTACTTTAAACAGTCCTTTTATTTCTGCAACTTAACTCTATACACAATGTCCAACTGATTTAACTTCCACTTTATGATCGTAGCCTTGACACAAACCAATAGAATAAATTCCATAATAAAGTTTGTAGCTCTAAATGTACAAATGTTTGTGTATCTTTTTTAATTTCGTAACAATATTCATTGCGACTGGTAGTTGTTGTGCTACGGCTACACCTGTAATTAATGCATATACCGGAGCGCTATATTCTATGGTTCGTAACTGTAGAGTAGGATTAAGTTTATGTTGGTGTCAAATTTCGTTAGTGTTACTCGCAAGCTATAAACACATTTTACGTGAGCGAAGGTTTACCTTGCTTTCATGGCGCAGTTTTCTACATCTTCGTTAGGAAACACAATCTTTGTTATAATGCTACCTAACATCTTCCAAGCTGTTATCTTTGATGCGGAATGGTTTTTGCCTTGGCACGCAATGCTTTGGCTTTGTTGGTGTTAATACTCAACCTTGCGTTTTGTAGCACATTCGATAGTTTTTGCAGTTTTTCTGCCATATCCTCAAAGTTGTGTGTCATAATACAGGTATCGTCTGCATAGTCAAGGTCGCTTAGACCTCCATACCGACCTCTTATATCTCTGGCATTCTGAATTGCTTTAGTCGTAATGGAGTCGTTAACTATATTAAAAGTAAGTGCTAAAATGACACATTATTGGGGTATGCCAATGCACATTTGGATTTACTTACTTACTTAATTCATTCCTACGTAAAATTCGGCAGGTTGCTTGATGGTATAAACTTGTGATCAGGGGTATAAGTCTGGGAGGGATGCACTCCATATGTCGAATGCTTTGTCGAATTCGATAAAGCACAGATAGAGTTGTAATCGCATTCGACCTTTAGGTTGTTGACGTGATCAGTTCACGACTTATGAGGTCTAAAGCCAGTCTGTTTGTTTGTCAGTGCTGGAGTTTTACATACGTCAGTTACTTCGCAAGTTATTTCGTTCGCTGAGGTCGCTTTTCTTTCGATTTTACAAATTGTGGCAGCGTTTGAAATACATGTCCGCTTACCAACCACAAATCCTCAGACGTTCAGTAGCGATGAAGTTATGAAGATTATCAAAAAATGGCTAGAGATCATAGACAGATAGTGATGGCAAACATCTATGTACTTGATTAAACTTGATTTTTAATAGAACAAATTTAAGTTGAAAAATTTAGTAAAAAAAACCGCAGATACTTTTTATATGACCCAACAACATATTTGCTTATACTGTAGCTCATGTTGCTGTTATACTCTACATCTTTAATTCATACAAGTACGAGCATATATTGTATAAATAAAGTTGGTTGCAATGTCTCTCTGTCTGTCCATCTGTCTGTCTGATCAATATGTTTGACTCTAAGATCAAATCAATGTTGGTTTTTATTCCTGCTGCTGTTGCTCTTTTTTCCTCCTTTGTTTTTGATTTTCTGTTTGGCCAAATGGAGCGTGTGAATTTTTTTCTGTTGCATTTATGAAGCTGTTGCTGTTGTTTTTCTGTTGCTGATTCTTGTAATTCTTTTTTTTAGTGAAAATGAAAGTCTAATAACGACAAAATAATTTTGAACGGTGAATGGTTTTTATAAGAAAAGTACGAATTTTTAATGGGTGTTTGGCATAAAATTAAATAAAGAACGAAAGACACACAGAGTAAGGAATGTAGATGCCATATGAAATTGAAGTAAAAGAAAAGGGATTGATTTTGAAAACTAAGCAAATCAAATTTGACCGATTGCTATACATGTGTATGTTAGCTGCTGTCACAACTACTAATAATGTCCACATTCTGAAATAGATTGCCGAATTTGAAGAAATTGACGAAGGTTTCTTTCCTGATTGCCGATTAGATATGTAAAGTTTTTTATTGAGGGTATCTGTGCGATTGTTTATTTTCGGTCGAGGTTCCTTTTTGGCTCAGCAGCTATATGAACCAATAACTTAGCTTTTAGTAAAGCCGAAATAGTTCGCAAATATTTAGACAACCGAAAAAGTTGAATATTTGGCTCCTTTCTGGGGCTCATTTAGACTCTCAATGATCTATTACCTATTGTTTGAGTTTTCGGAATAGTTTGAAGTTGAAACCCTTGTATAATCTGTGTTTAATTATTAAAAACGCCAAGTTCTAAAGTTGGGTCAAATTCTGAAACCAAGTGCTATGGCTATACTAATATAAGATTTCAATAAGATGCCATTAAAGTAAAGCTGATATGCTATCAACGTCGGAGCAAATTATGGTATTAAACTTCGAATATCACCACATTAGATCCGAGATAATTACAGCATGCACCAGCTGAAACAAAGTTGAAAGGGAAATAAGAACACTTTAAAGTGGCATGGTTACTCATTAATTGCAGTAGGGTAGTCATCTTTATTGATTCAGTTTCAATGTTTTATCGGAACTATAGGTTGGTCCAACCATAATGCACGATGTTAATTGTGAGTCACACCTTAACGTATAGTTTTTTTCCAACTTAATTTGACATTTCATTGTTTCAGTGTTTGACAAATTTAACCATGGAGAGGTTGAAGCCTTTTACGAAAATTGGTGTTAAAATCAAAATGCATTTCATGAAGCCTACTGACCATTTTAAGCGTCATCAATACGTCGAATGGTTAGTTGAATAGATAGAAGTGAATGGTGACTTTACAAAGAAAATCATCTTTAGCTACGAGGCACACTTTCACCTCCGTGGATCTGTCAACAAATAGAACTGCCACAGTTGGGCAAATAAGAGAACTTATTTTTTTGGGGATGTTTAAAAGAAAAAGTGTACGTCAATAAGCAAAGAATAATTCAAGAGCTAAAGGATGAGTCTCAGAGGCATTAAAAATATGGGACGATGGATAGAGTTATGCCACACATTTCACACATATTTGTCGTAGATCCTTCTATCATAATAAAAAATATTAAGATAATTCTTTGAAGACTTTGTGTTCTATTTACAATTAACATCGCACGTTTTGGTTGGACCACCCTTTAGTAGAATAAATGGTGAAACGTGGACCACCTTTTTATTATACATTTATTGATTTCGCTATGGCCCTTGACACCTTCATCCATCAGACCATATGGAAAGTATTGCAATGTAACGTAGTCCCATTTGAGATAAGCGATCTTATCCGTGTCCTTGATAGGGATTCATCGCGTAGGGTGCTACATGAGAACATCCAGAGAACTTTCATCAGAAATTCGATGGGACTATGATTTATCTCCTCTGCTATAGAATATAGTTCTCTACTCAGTAATGAAGCAGGCAACCATCATTAGGAGAGTTTTATTATTATCAGAGCGGAAGGTTTATTGTGCTGTACACTACGAGATAAGATGTGCCAATGTGCAAGCCTTAATGACTGAAATACACTTGGGAGAAAGTCCCGTTAAGTCAATAACTTTTCGTATGAAGACCAAAATTTACACGACAAGTTTATGAATTTGCTCATGCCTAATAAAGGGCTTTATAAGCCTCCTTCTCCGAAAGTGGCCCAGTCCAGGCGGAGGACGTAACAATTTCTGTATGTGTGCGGTTTTATACAGAGTGTGTGATTCTGAAAGTCAAGCGAACTGAAGGCCCTTTCTTCAAGAGCATGTACACCCGAAACTAGAATGCAAGTGCTATACAAGTGTGTATACCCTAGCATTAGGGAACAAGGTTACACTTCGTTGCGCCTCTGGGCAGACAGGTGTTATGCGAAACGAAATCGTTCACGAACTGCCAAGGCTGTACTGCAGTATTAGTTGGTACACGGCGAGGAGAAAGATGAGAACATGAACTCCTTTCGTCATTTTGAGCATAATGCCCGTGTCCGAGGCATGCAAGTGGCTAATGAGGCCTTTTACCTATAATAGCTTAGCTACATGGGCAGGGCAGCTATGAGGAATCTTCTTAGCTTCCTGGCGGGCCTCTACTATCTGAAGTATTACCTATTCATCGTCAATATAGTACCCGACTCAAAGTACCGTTTTTACAAGGAAGAGGAGAAGACAACAGAACATATTCGATTTGAATGTGTTGCTTTGGCAAAAATTTATAGGCTAACGTTTATTGGACCCTTTATTAGGTCAACCATCCATTTGGGATCTTGTGGTCTTTATACGTAAAGTAAAAGGAATTCTTCTGGAGACGGAGGATGAGCATTCTTCTGGGTGATTATCATCCATTGTAGCTTTGACATTAGGAAGACTAACCACGGAGTGTTTGAGACAATAGATCTTTTTAGGTGGTACTAACATGACTTGTTGGGCTTCTCCGACCTTTTAATAAATAAATGAATAAAATTGAAAAATGACTCCGGATATGATTTGTACTATTTACTATTGTTGGCAATAAATATATTACAACAGACATGGATATAAAGAATCTTAAGTTATTTACCATGCCGCTTTGGTATGGTAGGTAGGACACCGCTTGCCAGCCAAGAGGTCCTCATTTCAATCCCTGAGCAGATCATCTGACAATTTTCAACAGCAGTATCAACTCATAATATTGCTAGAGAGTATTTACGCTATGAAAAACTTCTCTAACCAATGCATCTGCCCTGCGGAGCCGGTGTTAAGCTGCAGGGTCCTTTAAATGAGTGTAAAAATAATAATCGGGTGCAGCTCATTGATTGAGAGAAGACCCCTTGTTTCACTTGGTATGCCGTGGGTCTCTATACATTATCTAGGTAAGTACATCCCCCTTGAAAAATGGTTGAGTATTGTTTGAACTTCAGTTGCACTGTTTACAGTATTGGCTACAGTTCAAAAGAATATTAAAGTTTAAGCCACTACTACTTATAGAACTTAAGCACTGAGTAGAAACCGAAGTCCTTGGAGCTTCTAATTCGCGTGGTAACATAAAAAAGTCTATACTTAAAACTTGATGGTGTTTTTCTTCCTAATACTTCAATCACAAGACTACCAAAAGCTAGGTAAGCACAATCTTTCCTTCAGTGGCTTAAATTCAGGGTGTGATAGGTTACCAGCATTATATTCGAGTCATCGGGAGCAATGTGACTCAGATAGAGATTTTAAGTTAATTTTTTTCAGTGATTTTGAAGATAACATAACCCCATTGATACAGAATTTAATTCCTAGTCGCTTTTCGCAAGTATGGCTTGTTCTTAAAAATGTTTTTCACGGGAAAATGTCAATTTTGGTAAATAAAGAAATATTTGTTATTGCTGTTGTTCTTGTGCAATTTGAAATATTAAAAGAAAAATATTAACAAACGCCACAACTTGAACTTCTTCATTTTGTTTTGTGCCACGTTCGTGTTAGTATTGCAAATATTTATCACTTGTGGCATGAGTAGAAAAAATAATTACCAACTTGTAGCTTTAAGTTGCATGAATATTACAGCATTGCTGCTTAAACAAACAAGCCAAACTAGCTTAAGTTATAGAGACGGATATTGAAAAAAGAAGTAAAGATGCAAAAAACCCGCCAGACATTTGTGACGGCCAAGTTGATCCAGTTTATTGGCAGGCATTTGTTTGACTTGACTGGAGTGTTACAATTTAACACATGTTTGCCAAAGACGTGAATATAGAAGAGTGGTGATTGCAAAAGAAATACATAATTCGCTCAAAACGCAATTGTAATGTGTGGCAATAAATTGTTTGCAGTAATATGAATTGATGTCGGCTGTCGCTGTTGCTGTACAGAACAGCAGCAGCAGCAGCAGTGCAACAAATGAGTGGTGGTGGTGGTCAATCATTAATACTTGTCATTCGTGCAAAAAAAAAAAAATAAATAAATAAACAAAAATTGCCACTAAAAATCAATGTTAAAGAGGAGTTTGTTCGTTTATTCCTTTTAAAGCTTTAAAGAAGTGTGTAAATGAGTATTTGCTGTGCATGTTGCACGTTATGGTCATTGAATGTGTGTGGTTTGTCAGACTTTTAACTTAAAATAGCAAATAAAAAAAAAGATTGCAAACATCCACTCAGTAGGACAATCTAGTCTTATCACCACCGCTTGCTCATTAATTATAAAGATTTTGTTAGATTGCAGTGTTTTTTTTCGTTTTGTATTCCCTACACTACCTACTACTGCCTTATCCCTCCTTAAGTTTGCGCTTTTCGAGACAGAAAGTGGCTGGCTACCGGCCACTTAATTATCTTATTATACAATAGAAGGAAACGATCTTCAAGCTTTCCAATATCACGGATCAGAAGATCGAAAGAGGTAATTGAGGGATTACATTTTGCGACTGTGCTTAGAAATTAAATTGAAAAATAAGGAGACTATTGACAGCGAAAAGAGGTTATTCAATAGATAAAATACCCAAAGAATGTTGTGACCTTTGAACACTTAGGATTAGGGCGTCGCGTCCGCAGACGTAGTACCGGACGTAAACCTTAATGTCGTTGGTTGGTTTGGTTGTTACCCTTAAATTAGCATCATTGTGCAGTTTGAGAACCACAAATTCATATTCACACAATAAAGATTATGATTCCTTACTGTCGCTTCATTTTTCCCAGATGGCTGCAATGTTTTTGAAAGTCTTGACAATGCTCTTGAAAGTCTTATCAGATTGTTAGGTTTTGGTCTATCACATATTTTTGTTTTGTTTTTTATTATCATGGTCGAAGAAGCCCGACTAGATCTAGATCTAGACCTGCAAAGATCTATTGTGCAAAACACTCTGGTGTCAGACCCGCTTATACATTAGCTACATTGGGTGATAAACACTTAAACCAAAGCCCATTTAATCCTCCATCGAGTCAGTACTCAAGAGCAGATGACTGTCCGTTCTGTCCAGAAACACCAATCGGAGCAGACTCCAGAAGAACACCCTCAACTTTCTTTATGAAAAGCACAAAATTTATAATAGATAGCCGACAAACCTGTTCAGGCCCATGTCTCTCCTGCTGCACAGGTAGCACAAATTCGGGGATACGCCACAGGGCCACTGAGTACAGACCGCCACGTGTCAACAACTTGAGGGCCCACAGAGCAGCAGATTTCATAACGAAGATACGTTTTGGGCTTAGACCGATAAAAGCTTCCATGGCTACGGTATGACAGCTTCCCATTTCACCTGCCTCTGAAGCTTCATGCATCTATTTATGCAAAGCTTTTGTTCAACCTTGAGCCACCAAACAATTGATGCATAAGAAACTATCTGTCTAATGATCATGGTGTACAACCAATTAATGATCTTGGGGTTAAGACCCCAGGTGTTAGCGATAAGATCACAATAAGGGGATATCTGGAGTCCAACGATTTACTTAGCGATCGTCAGTACGGTTTCCGAAAGGGCCTCTGGTGACCTGCTGCTCTCGGAGAAGTGGAACAAGTCCATTCATGGTTTTGGCGAGAGTAAGGTTGTGGCTCTGGATATCTCAAAGGCATTTGATAGAGTTTGGCACGAGGCTCTCATTTCGAAACTTAATGCTTTTGGTGTCGGTAGTAACTTCTCTCGATTTATATCGAGTTTTTATCAGAGATCGCTCTATAAAAGTGGTTATGGATGGGGTCTCATCCGACGAGTTCAGGGTAAGCTCAGGGGTACTGCAAGGCTCTGTTCTTTCTCCTACTCTTTTTCTAATATTTCTTAACGACTTTCTTCTTTTCACTTCTAATCTTATCTACTCTTTTGCAGATGACAGCAACATTTGTCACTCATATTCTTTTGATCGTAGACCGAGCCTTTTGGAGGTTGGGCAAAAAGGATGAATATGAACGTCACACTTACAAGTGACTTGGTGAAGGTCTCCGAGTGGGGTCGGGTGAACAGGGTCGGTTTTAATGCACGTAAGACTCAATGTTGTTTTTTAACACACAGACATGGTGGTGTGCTGTCGTCTATATCAATGGGTAATGTGGATATTGAGGAACCAGATGCTGATGTTCTGGGCATGAAAATTCACTGTAACGTTCGTTGGAATGGTCACACATTTCAAGTGTCGAAAGAAGCATTCAAGTGCCTTGGTTTTTTGAGACGGTGCAAGAAATACTTCACTCCATCTGATCTCCTAGATATTTACAAGACCTATATCCGTCCCAAAATGGAATACAACTCTCATGGTGCTCAAAGTCTATTTTGGAGCTTCTCGACCGCGTACAGGAGAGGGCGAAGATGCTCATCAATGACGGTGTAGCCAACTCTATCGATTCATTGTAGCACCGTCACAATGTGGCGTGTGTTTCATTGTTCTATCGGTACTATAACGGAATGTGTTCTAACGAAATTAAGGAATTAATTCCTAAAAATCATATATTTTTACGTAGTACTCGTATTTATCGTAGAGCGCATCCCATTATAGGGAGAATTTGTTCTTTGGTCGCACTGTTCGGTTGTGGAATAATTTTCCAGCGAAAGTATTTCCTGCCACTTACGATATGAGTAAATTTAAATCTCACGTCCATAAACACTATTCCCTCTGTCCTCCTTCCAATAACCTATTTTCCTAGTACCAGCAATATGCACTGCATGAGTAGGGGCCATCCCCTGGGTGCTGGTCTTATATAAAAAAAACATTGCCCTTGCAGCCTTACCTAGAACGGCATTTAAATGCCTGTTCCAATTCAGTCTCCTGTCGAGGGTAACCCCCAGGTATTTCACTTTTCTCGACAGTCATTCAGTAAAATAGACCATTGGCTCAATTTCAATCTCCTAGTGGTTACAAAGAAACTAAAACAAGATAAAGATGCTTTATGGAAATCATATGCTCCCAAAATTGTTAACGGGCATTAAGACTCAGTGAAATAGGGTATCTAACAGTTGGACTAATCCTATTGTAATTTGTTTTTTTTACCAGTCTTTTAAATTGTAAAATATTTATGTTTCTTTTCTAAATCTTTGTTTTTTCTTGCAAAGCTAACCATATAGCCCGTTTTGAGTCCATAAATTATGGTTAAAATATTTTTGTTTATAAACATTCAACAACCGCTGTTGTTGCAAAAATGTGTTAATTAACAAATGTTTGCTGTCCGTCTGTCCGAGTTTGATGTTATTTTAGAAGAAGAACACAACAAGCAAAAACTACAACAATAATCAAGCAACATACCAGACAACATTCGTATTAAATTTGTTGTTTTTTTTTTTTGTAATAGATACTAATGGTTTGTGACTCGATTTGTGGCATTGCCATTTATTGTTGGTGCATAGCCAATGAGGAAATTGGCTTAGAAGATGTACAAATCCAACATGGAACATCAGCTCTAATATGTTCAAATGTGTTAAATGTGCTAACTAGTGTATGTTTTAGGGTTTTTTTTAATTTAATTTTATTTTCTTTTTATTTTTATTTTATTTTTTTTTGGTGATGGTAAATTACTTCATTTAGGAGATGATTTTTTAAAATTGATTCTATTGCATGATTGAATAGAAAAATACTTAAACGTGTTAGGCTGTTGTCTACTGGAATATTATCGCAATTTCAAAAAACAGCCATGTAAGAAGACCATTTATAATTGTTTTATGATTAATTCTGTGGGAAAATCATTACCTAATTCGATGCGATGGTAAATAGTAGGAAGTCTATAAATGTATATATTCTTCCGTTGTTCTTAGGATGGCCATTATAAATTCATTCCATTTAATCTTATCCGTGGCTAAATGTTTTATTTCTCGCCATGTATGGCCAACTTGTTAGGCTTCGTCTCCACGTGTTTACCGGTCTTTCTCTTCTGCGACTACCCTCGGGATCCATCCAAGTGCTGTGCGCGTGAAATCATCGAAAGACTTCCTTAGGGTGTGACCAATTCTCCAATTCACCAATTTCCAGCGTCGGATTTTTAAAACTATGGATTGTTGCACTGTGGTCGAGCACAGATTACGTTGGTGATCGGCTGAGCATTATTTTTCTTAAACATTAATTTACAAATGCTTGAAGAGCCTGCAGTCCTCTGTTAGCAGCGATCCATGTTTCGAAGTCATAAAGTACTACCGATTTCTTATTTGCATTAAAATTAAAGCGAACCTTATATGAATTTCTTTTTAGCATAAAAAGAGAGATCGATAATTCGACTTTTGTCAAAAACCGATTTCCGAATAATTCGTAAAATAGTAATTTTTTAAAAACTGGTTTTCGGTTATAGATTTCTTAAATAACCGGTTAACCGGTTAACCGGTTCTGCTATTAACATAAGATTCTTCTCAATTCTAGTTGCATTAGTAAATAAAATTGATACGTAAATTTTTATCCCCTGTTGTAGTTGTAGCAAGTAAGAATGCCAGAACAAGGTTCGACTGTTTTAGGGCCTTAACGGACATTTTTTCCACGACACCGCAACGTCTTAATATTTCATCCAGCGATTCATTTTATGCAGCCTATTTTGGAAGAGTTCTACTTGTCAGCGCCTAGAGACTACATGATGTAGAATCAAGATTTCCTTGCTGCCCAATAATGTCAATCTCATAAACATATTTAAGGTGGTTAATAATTTCTGGTGTCGAAGAGCTTTTTCAGCTTAGTATTTTTACGGACAGTCAATATATCTAAACCTATCCTTTCCATCCATTTCCAAATACTTTCACACTTCAGAGGAGATGCGTAAAAACATAAAGGCCAAGCATCATGTATTTATTAGTGTATGCCACTGTGGTATGTTAGATAAGACACCCGTCTACCCATCAAGAAGTTCTTAGTTCAACCACAGGCCACCCCTCACAACATTGCTAGCGGCTGGTTATGAGTATTTACGCTTGAAAAACTGAACTAACTATAGGTTGGGCAATTTAAAAGTTTAAATTTGAACCAGCGATTATTTCGAATATGACAACACTTATGTCATTCTATTCTGTCACAAAATTCAGTATATCATCTGTAGTGAACGAAATGAATCTATTTACGCTTAAGTAACGTGGGGATTTATTGGAAATTTATTTGCAAAACAAAGATAATTGGTCGGAAATTGCAAAAAAATAAAAAATTAAAAAAAAGGAATAAAATTGCAAAAATCATCTTTTCGGATGAAGCTCATTTTCATTTTAGACTGTAGGCTAATTAGCAAAATGGCCGTATTTGGGGCACAGAAAAGCCAAACGTGGTCTTACAGAAGCGTGGCGCTACTGGTGAAAAGGAGGCATCATTGGAGATACTTATCACACCATGATAACCGATTTTTTGTGCCAACTATTCATGTTATTGATGTGAACCACGTTTGGTTTTAACAGGATGGTACAACTCGCTACACATCTCATGCCACAATCGATTTGTTGCGTCAAACGTTTGATGGCCGCTTAATTAGCCGAAATGGTGATGTCAGTTGGCCGCCAAGAAGCTTTGATTTGACACCGTTGGACTATTTTCTGTGAGGCGTAGTTAAAAACAAGTGAGATGCCGACAAACCAAAGAAATTTCAGCATTTAAAGTTAAAAATTCGAGATGCCATTGCCGAAATACGACCCAATACTCTCGAAAAAGTTCTCGAAAATTGGTCAAACCGAATGGGCAACAGTGAGGCAGCCGCTACAGCCTCATGAATGGAATGAAATAATATTTCATTCATAACCGGAACAAGTGTACTTCACAACAAAAAAATTAATTTGGCAAAATTTCAAACCGATTTTATTTTATTGCATTTTTAAATTTAAACCTTTTAATTGCCCACCCTATACAACATCTGCCGTTCGGAGCCGGCGTTTGCAGGTCCCTTTCAATGAGTCTAGTTGATCATCATTCTCCATATATAAAAAATTAATATTTATTTATAGAAAATGAGAAAAAGTGTTGTTGCTCGAGTGTGCATACCTTCAGAAAATACTTAAAATAAAAAAACTTATGGAAGCTAGACTTATGGGTATGAGTCCTCGAAATATATCATTTCTCAACAAACGGAAACAAAACCTGCACCGTAATAGTTAGTCTGACGAAACGATAATTAATTTGCTTGGGTCAAATGCAAAGTCGTATTTACGAACATATTTTAGTTACAATTCATACTTTATTTGAGTGTAATAAATAGAAATTTAAAAATCTGTTAAACTGTGTCCGTATGTAACAATAAAAGCTTACAGACGGCTAACAATCTGCGTCGAAAATTTTTTTGCTAATGTAACCTTGACTACATTTAGTGGCCTCCGTATTTACCCTTAGAATATCGATAGTCAGCCAAAAATAAAACCGTATTCGCCAGATTTGGCTCCCAGCGACCTTAAAAAAATTTTCGTCGCTAAGAAATTTTGCACGAACGAAGGGATTATCGCTGAAACTGAGGCCTATTTTGAGGCAAAAAAAAAAATCGTTCTACAAAAGTGGTATTGAAACGCTAGAGCGGCGCTGCAATCATTGCAATGCTCTTGATGGAGATTATGTTGATGAATAAATTCATTTTGAAGAATAAAAAGAGTTTTCGTTGTAAGGCCAGGACTTTCCAGTGTAAATGTTATCTTCTTGTATATTAAATAAATATCCATTAACACTACTCCTTCGCTCCTATTTTCCACAATTTGTATTTTCGTCGTCAGTACATTGCAGTGCATGGGTAGGTATAACGACTTGAGTCATCATTTTTTTATATCTATTAGCTTTACGAGGGCGGATTGATATTGAAGCTACCTAAGTAGGAAACAAACTTTTTTTTTCAAAAACCATTCATTTCTCAATATAGTCTCCTTTTACCTCAATACACTTAATAAGACGATTTTCCAACTTTTTTATACCATCTGAATAATACGATTTTGGGAACTCCTCAAAATACGCATTAGTTTCGGTAATCACTTCTTTGTTTGAGATGAATCTTTTTCCTGCGAGCCATTTTTTCAAATTTGGAAACAGGAAAAAGTCACTAGGGGCTAAATCTGGACTATAAGGTGGATGATCAACCAATTCGAATTGGATTTCTCGTAGTTTTAGCATCGTATCTAATGCTGTGTGAATCGGTGCGTTGTCTTGAAGAAAGAGCACTTTTTTCTTGTTTAAATGTGGTCGTTTTTCCTTGATTGCATCAACCAATTGATCCCATAATGCATGATAATACTCTCCTGTGATTGTGGATCCCCTTTCAAGATAATCGATGAGCAATATTCCGTGTGCATCCCAAAATACGGTGGCCATAACCTTGCCAGCCGATTTCGCTGTCTTCGCCTTCTTCGGAGCACTTCCACCAGCTTCCACCCATTGCTTCGATTGATTTTTGGTTTCAGGTGTCTAGTGGTGGACCCACGATTCATTAGCAGTTATTAATCTACGCCAAAAATCAGCAGGATTATGCTTTATCATGTCCAAACACCGCTGTGAAATGATCTGTCGAACTCGTTTTTGTTCAACACTGAGCAAACGCGGCCCCCATCTTGCCGATAGATTTTTCATATGCAAATGTTCCTGCAAAATGTTGAACACACGTTCAATCTCACGTATTTTGACCCGGCGATCATTCATAACGATATCGAGAATTTTCTTGATATGTTCTTCAGTAACCACCTCTTTTGGCCTTCCTGTTGATGGTATTGTTGCAGTGCTTGTTCGGCGCCGTTTAAATTCAGCAATCCAATATTTTACCATATAATCTGACGGACCTTCCAAATAATAGTGTTTAATCACTACACGAAATTCACTTTTTTCCATTTTCCAAGAAACACAAAAGTTGCTTACTTCAAACGACTACAACAAATAAACTAATCGATGAATTTGGCTAAAACTTTAACAGCTGACGTTTGACAGACCGTAATTTCTAAGAAAGAAAAAGTTTTTGTGTTTGTGCTGCCATCTAGCGCTAGGTAGCTTCAATGTCAATCCGCCCTCGTATAGCTTGTATTTAATTTTAATTTTAAAGTTCATTACAAAAGAAAATTATTACAAAAAAATTTGTAGTTAAGTTTTTATATTAAAAAATTATATGTTAAAAAAAGAACTAATTTTGCTTTTAATGATAGGCCCTTATTTTCTCATAATCATTGCGGGTAAATACAATATTTGAAAATGGGTTGTACATTCCAACTCAAAATTATCTGCATACCACCACCACAAATTCATATATTACATCCAATTACTAAATTTTGCCTAAAAGACAGCCGCCTATCAATTGCATACAATGCATGGAGATGGAGGAAGGAAAGAAAGTCAAATTATCATGAATATGTCTCGCACAAAAAAAAAAAAAAAAAAACAAAAAACAAATACAATAAAACAAACGAAACTGAAATGAAATGAAACGTTAAAAAGATGTTCAAACAGTAATCGTTTGTAATTATAGTTTAGGTCACACATAAAATGCTGATCTAAATGTTTCGAAATGGGGGCTGAATTACACTGAAAACAG
This sequence comes from Wohlfahrtia magnifica, assembly GCA_023159175.1. Classification (NCBI taxonomy): domain Eukaryota; kingdom Metazoa; phylum Arthropoda; class Insecta; order Diptera; family Sarcophagidae; genus Wohlfahrtia; species Wohlfahrtia magnifica. Next base: position 205,602 of record JAKWBJ010000054.1, read on the forward strand.
AGCTCTACAAACGCAATATTGCTGTGCAGCCTAAAGTATTTCGTTGCTTCTTTTTTTGTTTGTTTTTGTTTTAAATGAAAGTGAAGATGATCATTTTTTCGTTATCGAAAAACAACAACCATTGCCGTTAACAACAATTGCAATGAGAGTTGAAAACAAGCAATTGTTAAGAAAACAAACAAAAAAAAAAAAAAAACGTTCACACAACTTAACAACAATAATAAAACTCAAGTCATGTTACAAATAAGCGATAACTGTTTTTTGTTTGTTCTCTCCCTTAGCTTTTTTTCATTTTGTTTTGTTTTTTGTTGTTGTTGAAAATTACATTGAAAACGGCAGTCAAAAGGTTTTTCTATGTTTACAAGTGCATTACATGGAAGTAATGTTTTTATTTTTAATTTTGTTTTTGTTTTTGTTTTTATAAAAACTTACAACAGCACAAAATTAAATAAAAATGAAAATAAAAGTTTGTTTTTATTGTTAAGTATTTAAAGAAGAAGAAGACGGTCTTGTGTCATTGTTGGTTGATGCACCAAAACAAGCCAATATTGCTTTTCTTTCGAGAGGACAGACAGACAGATAGACAGACTGAGGGAAACACAGCAGGCTTAAGCCCTAAACAAAGTTCAAACAGAAAGCTCATACTCACACGCCCCTTGTAACACGAACTCTGGCTAGAAATAAAAAAAAAATTTAAATTTTTGTAGCACAGTGGTGCTAAAGGCTTAAGAATTCGTTTTAATTTTATCTTTTGACACAAATTTTTATTTTTTTAATTTTAAGTCGTACGCTACTCTTTTGTGAAAGGCATGTACCAACGACCAATGTAATTACGAACGAAAATGGTAATGATATCTCTTCCAAAAGAGAACAATTAACACGTTGGCGTGATATCCAAATTCCGAACTGGACTTGGTCGTAGGCAGAGGCACTGTAAGAAAAACAGTTTTGACCGCAATCTCAACATTCTCTGAAATACTGTGCATACTGTCCAATTTTAAGAACTCAAGGCTTCCCGGTCCCGATAACATTCTGTCAAAATGATTAAAATTTGGTAGCGAGCCTATTCTGAGGCTATAACACCCATAATCAGAAGAAGGGTGTAATAGTTATAAATCCGAAAAAGGAAGACCTCAAGCTGTGTAATAAACAGGAACATGAACAGGCAGGATTGAGGTCGGCAAGTTCTGTGCAGATAACATAAATACGGCGCGAAACATCATTGAGCAATCCATTGAACAAAACATCAGCTTATACGTTTTGTTTGTTGATTTTGAATGCGCCTTCGATACCGTGTACAGATCAGTACGCTAAGCAGAAAGGGCATGTCGGCCAAAATTACAAACATAATCCGCGAGCTATATACGGATGCAAAGTGAGGAACACGCTATAGAGGAGATGAATGTATCCCCTTCGAGATGAGCACAGGAGTTAGGCACGGCTGTGTTATGTCTCCCACACAATTTTTACTGCTTTGGTCCAAATGAAAAAAGGCAAGGAACCATATGGCATCCGCTGGAACATGAGAGAACTGCTGTATGATATACTAGTAGACTATGCAGACGAAATATGCTTGTTCGGGCAGAAAATGAAGGCAGGGAATACCAAATAAAACCTATTGCCATTAGCAATACCTCACTGCTCATACTTGGGGGGCAGACAATGTAGGCAGGATGTAAAAGTTTTCTCATAGTGGGCAGTACCTTAAGTAATGCTGATATTGCTGTTCGAATACATAAAGCCCGATATGCTTTTCAATCTATGCACAGAATATGACGTGCAAACAACGTATCGAATGATATTCAAATGAATATCTCTGATAGCAGCGCCAAATCAATACTTTTGTATGTTCAACGCCACCGAAAACTCTGTCAGAGTGAAGGCAGTAGTGCGAAACACAGAAGACAAAATCGTTGATGACGGATTCGTCATACCACTACCTGATCGTAATGACCTATGGACCTTTAAACCTCTTCTTAGCCTTCTTTTTTTGTCTGAGACCAGCATTCAGGGGATAACCACTTTTCATGCAGTGCATTGTTCTGGTACTAGGAAAATAGGTTGTGGAAAGGAGGGTAAAAGGAGTAGTGTTTATGGACGCCCGATTTAAATTTGCTCATGTCGTAAGTGGCAGGGAAGACATTCGCAGGAAGATTGTTCCACAAACGAACAGTGCGACCAAAGAATGAATTCTCCCTATAATGCGTTGTGCGATTCAACGGACAATCAATTACAAAGGGATGCGCTTTATGAGAAATACGAGTACTACGTAAGAATATATGATTACCAGGAGTTAGTTACTTCATGTCGTCAGAACACATTCCGTTATAGTACCGATAGAACAATGAAACACATGCCACATTACGACGATGCTCTAATGAATCGATACAGTTATTAATAAGAACCTTCGCCTCTGCTATAGGCGATCGAGATGCTCCGAAATAGAGTTTGAAGCACCGGCCCATACATGAGAGTTGTATTTCATTTTGGGTCGGATATAGGTCTTGTAAATATTAAGGAGATCAGATGGAGTGAAGTAATTCTTACACCGTCTTAAGAAGCCGAGACACTTGAATGCTTCTTTCGATACTCGAAATATGTGTCACAATGAATTCTCATGCCCAGAACATCAAGAGCATCCGATTCTTCAATATCTACATTACCCATTGATACAGATGACAACACACCACCACGTCTGTGTATTAGAAAGCAACATTGGGTCTTGCTCGCATTGAGGACTTCGCCACTCTAGGGCAGAGATCAGTCCGCAATTTTGGGCGTTGCTCTGAGATTCTCAAGTGTGGCAGGCCAGATTTGAAACCCCTAACGGAAGTTCTTACCAGGCATTGTGGACTGAAAGCACATCTGAAGAGAATGGCGGTCACAATTGTGGATGTTTGTAGACTATGCTCACAGGAATTAGCGACGCCAGAACACGTACCTATTGTGTGAGTTTGCAGTGCTTGATAAGTTTAGATGGAAATGTTTAGGGAGATATATGGCCTCATTGGGAGACATATCCATCATTAGGGGTTCATATCTGCTGGTGTTCATTACTATGGCAACAGATCTGCTGAACAAAAATAGACCGGAAGGGGCACAATATATCATGTGGGTCGCAGTGTCCTGCAATAGCGCCTAGTCGGTGTCGCTTTGGTACTACAAAGCTCATCTCAACTCATAACGAAGTGTATTATATAAGCCTTGGCTGAAAAAGCGCTGAGACTATGCCTATGCGTTTACAAAGGGAATATTCTTCTTCGGTTTAATGTCTCCTTAATAGAAGTATGGAGCGCCAAGGAATCGTAGCCATTTTCTAATCAAAGCTGGACACCCGCAAAGTAGATGCTCTAACGATTCCTCTCTTCCATCCAGTCCACAGTTCCTGCAGGAGAAATTGTTGGCGCTTATGCCAATATGTTTTGCGAGCCCAATACATAATATAAAGTGCCACAATACTGGAGATATTCTTCTTGTTTCTGTCGAATAACGAAACAAATTATCAAACTGTTGGAATACCGAAAGAATAAAAACTACCTCTGAATGATTTTGGTGGGACCGGACTGTTCTCGTATATATTGCTCACATTATAAACGTTTTTACGAAAACCTGTCGTTTGTTTCATGCTGAAATAAATAAACAAAAGGTACAAACACAACTACGCGCTTGTTTACAAATAAAAATAAACTACAACAGCAAAGGAAGCAGACAACGAAACAAACAAGCAACAACAACAACACAACAGGCACTGAAACAAGCGAGTTGTTCACGATCAGATCGCTGCATAAGTATTAAAGAAAAAAAAAATGTTAAGAAATGGAATCTACATCAAGGATCGAGAGGTTCGAGAGCTTTCAAAGAATTGTTCACTCAGCCATATAAAAAGCACATCGGACAGTAATTTAGTTTATGTGATGTAATCTCAGCGTGAAGAGAGTTTATTTGGTATAGACTCAGCGAACGAGTTATTGGTTTGAACACAGTTTAAAGAGAGTTTAGAGTGGATAAGCTCTGGTTGAAAAGATCGTGATCGAACCTAAGATGTAACAACGAGTGGGTTGGAAGATCTTTAAGTGGAAAGATCTGTCGATAAATTGGTGATGTTTACAAAGTTGTAAACGGATAGTAAGAATAAAAATTGTTATTGCCTGTGAAAAGATTACAACTAGTGGAACATAAAATTGTGTTAAGTAAAGAATTCATAATTTAATTAAAACTAAACAAACATTTATTTTTATTTTCTTAAAGGGTAAAACGTAACAATACACACAATACAACAATACAAATCAATACAACATCCTCTACGTGATAGTTCGGTTCTGAATAGACTAAACTAGACTGCGCCAGAGATGTGTCTTTAATAAATCAGGTTAAATTTGTCAGAAGTATTGATCCGATTAGTTTTTTTCACATGTAACTCAGAGCTTGCATGATGTCGGTTTTAGGGGTATTCGAGTGAACCTCAGATAACCTTTTGCAACTTGAACGAAAACTATGCTTTCTCAGCAGCATAAGATATCGTTGAGAATATCTGAGAGGCTATAAGATGGGAACGGAATGTAGAGATATACAATTGACACCATTTTTATTCTCAGTGTTAAATCATAAAATGTGGGGCGTTTCACCTTGCTCCCACTTGGATTAAAAAAAATAAATAAAAATTTTCTTTCTTGCATCCCATTGTCCACTGTCCATTGTTGACATGATTGCATTATTTTTATTTACAAAGTAACCAGGTAATCATTAAATGCATGTACGTTTTACACTCATCGCTGTGTAATCATGGTCAAGACAATGGAATCTTCCACTTCTTTGTTGGGCTGTTTGTGTTATTTTTTTTCTTTTTTCCAATAGAGTTACATGTGAATTGAAGAATAATGATGATAATGATTTCGAATGACTCTCACTTTTTTCTTTCTATGATTTTCAAATCAAAACCAAAGGGATTATAAAGAAACAAATAAGAGGGCAACGAATATTAAAAATAAAAAATGTAAGTAAGCTATAGTTGATCAAGGTCGACAATACGATGAAATTGTCAAATTTGATGGCTTCTAGCGCATTAATACAATTGGAGTTGGGCATAAGACAGTATTTTTAAAATGATGTTGATTATCATTCTCACAAGTAGGCTGCCCAACGACAGACATTCCGACACAAACATCTTTTGTGTCCTATATAGTTTCAAAAGATGACAAATATGATCACCCACACATTTACCAGTGCGACCCCTTCTGCAGATAATTCCCAGTTAACTACAATCCCATGTATAAGGGATGGGCCGAAAACTATATTCGAACAGAAACTTCTTCGTCCTTCGAATGAACTTGAGTAAATTCTTGATCTATCTAGCTGTTCTTTCGAATCTGATGGTTCATTCTATTCTGTCACAAAAATCAGTATATTATCTCCGCTGAACGAAATGAATCGATTTACGCTTGTGCAACGTTGGGATTTATTGGAAATTTATTTCCAAAACAAAGACAATTGGTCGGAAATTGCACGAAAATGTCGTACAAAATTTGGTCGCAAAGAAGGACCAACAGTGCCCGGTATACGCAAGCTTGCTGCTACAGTTCGTGTGATTGGCTTCGTTGTTGATGCGCCAATACATTAGCATGCTCGTACAGTGCGTACACCCGATAATATCGAAGCTGTGGTTGAAAGTGTGCGAGAGAATCCATCAATATTAACGACATGCGAAAAGATCTCGGTATGACGCCCAAAGAAGTTCAATTGGTTCAAGAGTTGAAAGTGCATGACTATCCGCTTCGTTTTTGCTTTATGGGCCAACGAGAAACTGTACGGTGATGTAAATTTTGTCAAAAGAAATCATCTTTTCGGAAGAAGCTTATTTGGGGTCTTTCAGTTGCCAATGCACTCATTGCGAATGACTGTTTGGTTCGGCTTGTGGAGCGGAGGAATGATGACTACGCAACAATTACGGTCAATGGAGACAGCTATCGCACCATGATAACCGATTTTTTTGCGCCTGCTCTTCATGGTATTGATGTGAACTATGTTTGGTTTCGTGCTACTTGCCACACATCTCATACCACAATCCATTTATAGCGTCAAACGTTTGATGGCCGTTTAATTAGCCGAAATGGTGATGTCAGTTGGTTAGAGACAAGTATTATGCCGACAAACCAGAGACAATTGAACATTTGAGGGCCAACACTCGTGATGTTATTGCCGAGATACAACTCCATACACTCGAAAAAGTTCTCGAAAATTGGCCTGATTGAATGTGGTACTGTGAGGCCAGCCGCGACAGCTATATGAATGAAATAATATATCATTTTGTTTTATTGCATTTTTGAATTTAAACTTTTAAATGGCCCAGCCGATATTTGTTCTGCGCCGGCAATGGTGCCATCTGGTCCTCTAGTTTTATCCTCTTCCAGATAGAGCCGACATTTTGTCTTATCCAGTATACGTGACCTATTCCGATGATATATCAGGAAGTAGTCTCCCAATAGGAAAAGATGTTACAAGCATAAGCGTAAACATAATGCATCTACACCAATGCACCTGGGCTAGTATGGGGTATAAATTGAAAATATAATACCTATACATCATTGATCTCTCATTGTGATATAGCTTAGGGCCAACAGATATTTTTGCTTTATTTTCAAAGTACTTTTCATCACTTTTTTTCGTTTCTTTTCTTTTCTTTACTGAAAAACATTCACATATTCTTTGATTCTAGTGAAGATGAACATAATTAATGAGATTTCTTCTGGATTTGTACTGTGAATCTTTTACAAAAATTTAAATAAAAAAAAATCGTTTTAGAAAATATTAAACCAGATTATATTTATTTATTAATTTTTAAGTCAATTATTGTTTAAAAATTTGTATCTGTTTTGGGGGCGTGTGATTTACTTTGTGTTGTGATCATTCATCTGTAAATGCCTTTTTGAAAATTTCTGATTCTATGTTTCATCTGCATCAGTGGGGAGTCATAAAATCGCACTCAATGGTGGGTCTGTAGGCTATTGTATCGTTAATGAAGAGCTTAATTAGTCATTGAGTACTAATATTTACAATTGCTTGTACTTGATATGTGATTTTCATGTGTTTAATGTATATTTTGTTAAACAATTTAAATGAATACGTTTTGTTTTCTTTTAAAAATTCAGAAAAAAAGTAGATTCTTATGGGAATTAGAAAAATAAAAGAAAAGAAATTACTTTCGATTTTGTTATTGTTTTTTTCTTTTAAAACAAATTTTTTGATTGTTATCGATGAATGATTTTCGAAATTGGGGCAATCTGCATATGGCATATGTATGGTACACAATTACACACAATTAATGAGAATTAATTAATGATGATTTAAAATTAATACGTTTGTGTGTGTCAAGAAAAATTAAATAATAAAAATCAACAATTGTTTAAAGGTCTTTAGCACTACTTTTAACGAAATGAAATCATCAAGAAACTATGAGTTAGAATATACACTTAGCTTAGGACTTACGGGGTTTTTCAATTCCCAATTTGTCTCAAACTTGCCAATGAGCCTTTCATCAGCTTGTAAATATTGCTCACCTCACCTTTACATAAGATCCTGGGATAAAGAAAACATGGTTGTCACCATCGATCATAACATGACATTTGAGTTACAAAAGTGTGTCGACAAAAAGAAAAAAGCGAAGGTAACACACGGGTTGAAAAGTTCCGCTGCTAACAAAGAAAACACTGTTTTTTTGTTCAAAACTAGCTTTAACCATCCGGCTTTGTCCGGAAATCTGTGTATGTACAGAGGTAGATAGCTATTTATGGACAACAACTGTTTGTATACTTTCACAGAGTGATTATTCATTTATTGATTTAAGGCCTCAATAAAAAACATTAATTTCTTGTTATGTGTAAAAGATGCCACGCCCACTTATCCAGTGTTCATAGCCAAGGGATCAGGGACCCAATTCTATGTCTCAACCCTATGTTCGGTCCCTGGTCATGTGAGCTATCCTGGGAACAAAAGAGCTGACTGTTTAGCGAAAAGTGGAGCTCTTTGGGTTTTTATTGGGCCTAAGCCATTTTTTGGTCTCCCTGCGGAATACGCAAGTGGCAGGATTGACTCTGGGTTGATGGAAAAATCGCTTGGTTTTAGAAGAGAGCCATTGATATGAGTCAGGCTGGGCGGTTTAAATCGCTTTCTTCCGGTGGATTGAGGATTGAATGCTTTGCTGAGGGAGAATTCGCTTGTGTTTGGCGTAGTGACTCTGATACGAAACAGGCGAAATAAGCCTTTTCACAAAGACACAGAGGGCTTTTGCTGCTTGATAAGAACAAGCTCAAGGCAATAATTGATCTATTTACCGGGCGTTGTGGTCTTAGCTACCATCAGTGTGTTTTAGGGAATGTTAAGGATGATTGGTGTAGGTGCTGCACGACTTATGCCGAGATATCTGTACACGTACTTTGTGAATGTCTAGCTATTTAGGCCCAGAGGTTGAGGTTCATGGGGGGTCACTTCAAAAGGTTGTTTTCTTTACTCCCCATATGCCTCTCTTTCGCTATAACGGCCTGCTCGAATTATGGAACTTATTCGCCTTACGGCGCAAATTACCTCGTTATACAACTAAAAACCGTACAATCACTTCTTTTTAAAGTGCAAGGCAAGCAAAAGCAATACATATCCACTTCGTTATATGACATTTCGATTTAGGGCCTATATTCTTATAATCTATTTAGGCCGTATAAAGAGGTATAAGTGTCTAACTTTATTCGCTGCCTCAATCTGAGGTGGTGGACTTAAGGGGCTGTATAAAAGATCTTCAGTCGTAGTGTGTTTTGGCCTTGTCTAACACAAGTCCTTAGTGCACCTGTTACCTCCACTTGTGATGAGCCATAGGAGTTTTTATCACATGACTTATGGTATCAAAAAAAGGTGTTGCCTTCTAGGCATTAAATATTTGTAAAATTTTAAAAAAGTTAATGGTGTTGTAGGGCATTAAAAAAAGCCTCGTCCTTGCATAACTATAGATTGCTTATTACTTGCCTTGATCATACTCCTAAATATGTCTTTTTTTAATCTTCAATGCGGATGGTAATTTCTACCCATATTACTGCCACTGTTATTACTGCTGTCGGTATAGTTTAGATTTGAAAGTAGTATAGACCAAATGCATATTAATCGTCTAAGTAATGATCATGAAGATGATGCAGGTTAAGAAATAAAAACTAAAATTAGTCGTAAGATGTTTAAAGACAATGCGGTGTTACCAGTTCTATAGTTGGTTGTTTAAATACATCTAAACGACTTAGGTTTGTTATATATTTAAACTAAAAAGAAAATCGTATAAACGACTAAGACACCAACTACTGTACCGGCAGGCTCTGCCCAAATAAGACCAGATATAGAGAGAAGGTGGAGTTTTAAATTAGCACAGATGACAGGTTATTATTATATAATAATTTCATACGTTTTGTTGCAATATATACGTACGTACTCACTAGGTATACTCACTTGTATCGGTAGCATATGTGACGCATGCAATGCAACTTTGTAAGCCATTTTTAAATTTTGTTTATTGGCGTTATTGATTTAAGTATTACGATATAAATTTCTTTATTTGCAGTTTTTTTTATTTTATCGTGATTTTCAATAAATCTCTTCACACTTTTTTAATATAAAAAAAAAATTGTGGGGAATTTAGGAATTTATCTATGAAAAGGATGTACAACTGAAACATTTGTAATTAAGTTGTCAAAAGCACAATTTTAATTAAGGTTTTGCATTTTAAATAATATTTTCATTGACTGCAGCACCAAGGAGATGTCCCCTTTCATGCAGTGTATTATACTGGTACTAGGACAACAGGTTGTGGGAGGGAGGAAAGAGACATCTGATTTAAATTTGTTTATGACGCAAGTGGCAGGCAAAGCTTTCGCTGGAAAATTGTTTTACAAACGAGCGTTGTGACTGTATAATAAAATCTTTATAAGTATATGGTAATGCGTTGTGCGATTTCACAATAAACACATTTTATAAACGAGAATTACGTTAAAATATGCGCTTATGCGTTTATCAAGTATCAGTTACTTTATTTGGCTATGATAGCGATAGAGCAGTAAGACACACGCTCCAAAAAAGCATCGATAGAGCATCTGCCATTATAATTAGCAACTTTAACTTTTCCTGTAAGCAGTCGTTAAGCTTCAAAATATACTTTAAAGTACCTACCATACCACACTTACAGACATATACTTCTTGTAAGCGTGTCATTTATCGTTTTCACCTTTTCACCTTTTCACCAAAATTTCCAATAGGCTCGGTCAACGAATACATGAATTTGAATGAGAAATGTTGCTGTGGTATCTGCAAAAGAGTAGATAAGATTTTAAGTGAGAAGGAGAAGGTTGTTATTTTAGAAATAAGTAGGAAATAAGACAGACCCTCTTGGTATTTAATCTCTGAGAAAGTTCGATATTACCGGCGGCAAAAACAATTAAAGAGGTCCAAGATCCAAACTCTATCAATTATCTTGGAGATATCTAACGTTGACGAAGAAAAAATTTAATTATGATTTAGAATTTTTAATAATAAAAAAAGGCTTCAACTTCTTCCGTCCAGACAACTCAATCTAAAAAAATAAAGAAAAAAGCCCTCCTGACCCTTCTCACATACCTCTGGCGATGATGACAAACATCAGACGAATGATCAGGAAAAATACGTCACCTACTGGGAAAAAATTATAATGCTAAAGTAAAGATCACCACCAATTATCAAGGATCTTCACACTACGCAAGCTACAGCGGATTAATCATCTATTTAACTTGAAAATATCAAATTGATTAAAGAAACTGAAACAAAGCAATAGATGCTTTGTGGAGGAGTGACATATGGAAAAAGAATTGCCTTTAGACTTCGATAGTTATTTTTCACTATCGATACTATTGTGAAATTCTAAGAGTAAATACGGAGGTTACTAAATGTAGTCAAAGTCACATTTGCAAAAATTTGTTCGACGCAGGTACTTAGCCGTCTGTAAACTTCTATAAGTACATTGGGGTTTAACAGTTTCTTAAATGTCTATTTGTTAAACATAAATAAAGTATGAATTGTACCTAAAATATGTTCGTACAGAAGATTTTGCATTTGACTCAATCAAATTAATCTTCGTTTCGTCAGACCATATAATGTAGTTCTAATTATTCTTGGGGGTGGCGTAGTGTAGTGGTTAGAGCGCACGAATCACAACACAAACGACCCAGGTTCGAGCCTCAGTAGAGGACATGACGGAACACAAAATTTAATTGTGGTTTCTTTCGAATGTTTAATAATAATAAAAAAGTCTCAACTTCCCTCCAGACAACTCGATCTAAAAAAAATAAAGAAAAAAACCCCCTGACCCTTCTCGCATACCTCTGGCGATGATGACAAACATCAGACGAATGATCAGGAAAAACACGCCACCTACTGAAAAAAATTTACAATGCTAAAGTAAAGATCACCACCAATTAGCAAGGATTTTCACCACTACACACAAAAAAATCATATAAAGGTAACTACAGCGCGTTAATCGTCTACTTAGCTTGAAATATCAAATTGATTAAACTAACCGACGGAGAAAAAAAATAAAATAAAATAAAATTAAAAAATTATTACGGTGTAGGTGTTGCTTCTGTATGCTGAGAAATGATACATTTCGAGGACTTTTACCATAAGTCTAGCTTCCATAAGTTTTTTTTTTATTGCGCGACATGAAACAGGAGAATAAGTTCATTTTTGAGGCTTTTTGAAGACTTGAAGAGATTAATCTTTGAAGTACGAATTAAAAGTTAACAGTTGTTCTATGCTTTCTTTCCATAGTCTCTGCAGTTTTCTTTCACTGGATCTTAGTAATTAATTTAGTTTTGGAGCACTTCATGGTCTGTGCAATTTTTGCTATATGTACGGATTTATCTTCCATCAAAAAACTTCAATACATAAAATTTTATTACATCCTGGAAAAAATAAAGTGTCTCTATTATTTGTTTCAACACTGTATATTTATTATTATTCTTTCCCTTTCACTTAAATTCTAATATTGTTGCCAGTAGTAGTACTTAAAAGAATCCGATAGTATCGATAGTTTTTTGCAAACTATCGCATCAGTTCTTCCAAAAAAAGAAAAGAAAAACATTAACACTAGAATGGGAGCAAGGCAATGATATTATTACGAAAATAAGATTGGGAACCTCTGCGTTTATTACTTCACTAAAATAAATAAACCAAATTTGCAAAAACAACTACACAGGATGTTTATAAATAGCCAGAATCGACAACAACAAACATTAGCAGAGATAAAGTAAACAAAAACAACACAGCAACAATAAAAACTAACAGCAAAGAAAACAAGTAACAAACAATAAACAAGCAACAACAAATACTAAGAGCTGAAGGAGGTAGATGTTTACATACGCATGGCTACAAAAGAACTAAAAATAAATTAAAAGAAAGAAATGGAATCTACCTGAAATATTGAGAGTTTCGAGAGCTTTCGATGTATTGTTTACTCAACAATCAGTTTAAGTAAAGTAAACTCAGCGAGTACATTTTGTGTGAAGACCAGTTTAGTTGGAGCTAACTCAGTAAAGAGAGTTAAGTGTGGATAACCTCTGGTTGAAAAGGTTGTGTTCGAACCTAAGCTATAACTACGATCGGGTTGGAAGATCTTTAAGTAGAAAGATCTGTCGAGTAATTGTTGTTGTAAACAGACGGAGTAATTAAGAATAGAAAATTGTTATTGCTTCAAAAAGGTTACAAACAGTGGTGCACAAAACGGTGTTGGATAAAGGATTGTAATTAAAAACAAGGTTAATTTTATTTTAACTACAATCTACGAATTCGTACATACACGTTTTTAAAAAGGTAAATACGTAACGATATAAAAGAATCTGCATGCACTTAATTTTGCACTTTTCGCTTAAATACAGAGGTACTCTATTATTATTAACACTGTTCTTAGAACAATTTTTTTGTGTGGTATTTTTAAAGAATTTAGACGTACTTTCTACAATATTACCCATTCATATTATATTCGTTGCCATAGCTTCTACTATTGTTCAAAAATTGTCCATTGGATTGGAATTAGGGCTTTACCGTGATCATTAATTTACCTAAGATTTCTGTAGCAACAGACCTTCTTTGACAATTTTAGCGGTCCAGATTGGATCACCATGCCACTTAAAGATGATTTTTTTTCTTTTGGGTAAGGTTTTATGCCTCCAAAAACTGTTCCTTGACTCCAACGTATGCTATTTTTTTTCTATATTAAATGTTCATAACTTAAGTGTTACTTTAAAGTACTTTCAAAGTAGGTAGCTTCCTACTTCAAAAAGCTTATAATTGTTTTTGTTACAACATTAAGGAATTTTGCTTAACAAAGGTTTAACACGCTTTGTTAATTTTTTTTGAATATGGCCGTAAATGTTTAAATAATATATATATTTTTCAAAGCTTATAACTTTGAGAAAAAAAATATTTATATATTTTATTATATATAACATAGGGTCCGAAAAATAATTTTTTTTTTTGAAAATGCTATGGAAAAAGCTACTGAATATTTTCTCAAGTTTCTTTTTTTATTTGAAAGTACAATCCTTCCGCTTAATAATGGAAAATAACTTCATTCAAATGGCTGCCTCGGCTGGCCATGCAGTAGCCTAAACGATCGGTTCAATTTTTAAGCACATTATTGATTGCATGCAGCTGTATTTCATCTATGGCTTCACGAATATTGTTCATTAAAGCGTCAATTGTCTCTGGCTTGTTGGCGTAACACTTATCTTTGACGGCACCCCACAAATAATAGTCCAACGGTGTCAAATCGCAGCTCCGAGGTGACCAAACGACATCAGCTCTGCAGCTGATAATGCGATCTTCAAAAACAGGGCGCAAAACATCGAGTGCAGCTTCGGCTGTGTGCCACGTAGCGCCGTCCTGTTGAAACCAAATGTTGCTAATATCCTCCTCTTCAATTTTTGTGAACAAAAATTCGTTCAACATGGCCTGATATCGATCGTCATTGACTGTAACGGCTACTCCTTGCTCATTTACGAAGAAAAATGGCCCAATTATGCATCTAGACCAAAATCCGCACCAAACAGAAACTCGTCTTGGGTGTATCGGCTTTTCAATGTATGCGTGCGGGTTTTCTGTGCCCCAAATGCGACAATTTTGCATGCTTACATACCCGCCAAGATCAAAATGAGCTTCATCTAAAGAGATGATTATTTTTCGGCAAAATCGGCATCTTCTGTAAGTCGATCGCAGGCCCAGATTCCCAGCGTTGTTCAAGCGTATACACAACCATATTCGCTCAGCAGAAGAATAAAACTAATTATCTGTCAAATCAGACATGAGCTAAGTGTTACCATTCACGAAATAAGCACTAGTTGAAAAAAAACGCTAGATGGCGGACCCTTTATATATTATATATAATATAATATATATTATACATATTATATATATTATATATAGTATGTATTTAATATTTATATATTTGTCTTTTAATAAGATTTATATTTTATAAATATTTTACTCTTCAACGTACAATTTATGTACCATATACATGCTTAAGATATGTTTTCATCGCGCTGCATCATTTGCAATTTGAAAGGAAACAAATTTATTTTCATTTCTTTATTTAATATCTGAGCATGAACGTCTCTTTGAGTATTAAATGTGATTTATAAAGTACATGCAATATGCATTTTATATTCAATTTTATGAGAAGGTAAATTAAATATTTTTCACTGTAGGTTTTTTTGCTGTTTCCAATTTCTTGTTTTGATTAATTTGAAGTGCATAGTATTCGTATAGAACTAACAGCAGCAACAGCAGCAGCAACAGCAACAGCAGTCAAACCAAACTGACTATTAAATTTCAAACATTTAAGTAATAAAGAATAGAAATGAAATCAAGAACAAAAACAAAAAAAAAAGGAAAATGCATGTTTTTTAATGAAAAGATGAAAACAACAACATAGAGTTTTACGCTGTTAAATCACTTCCAGAGCATTAACAACAACATGCATCCCCAATGAGCCAAGGGAACAAACACAGTAGATGCCTACAAACATAATACACAAGTGTATTCCGAGAAAGGTCTAAAGACTTATAGACATTGAACAATTCGTTTCATTTATGGCCGGTTGAATTTTACAACAGCAGCTATGGCCTTGTCATTAACTGTTCCAAATGATCTGTACACACATATATCATGTCTTAAATTACTCCGCTACATGTTGCAGAGTCTATGTAGATAAAAAATAAAGAAAAAAAAGGGAAAAATAGAAATAGAAACAGAAACAGAAACAGAACAGAGGCCTAAAACATTAACAGAGAAAAACGAATAAATAGAGCAACAACCAACGTGTGCTTTAGTTTTCATTTTTATTTTTATGACTATTGAAAGGTAAATATTGTTAATATTTATTGAACATGCATGATGCACCATATTCATCTCTTGATCCAGAAATAAAATTACCTGTATTCTACTACACACACATACATCAATTAAGTGTGTATGTGAATAGACCTGTGCCTAGAGAAATATATATAAAAAAAAGACATTAAAATGCATAGAAAGGCATAATTGAAAATAGTGGTTGTAGTTAAGTAGTGTAGGAGCATTACACTTCAGTTAATATACAAGAGCCTACACTTAGAAAACTGAAAGCAATAAGCAACAAGTGGAAGTCAGTGCATTGCACAAGTGTAGGCCAAAATGTCAAGATTGAAAACTTTTTTTTTAAACAAAAGCCATAAATGTTCTGCAATACGGAACGATTTTAACAGATTTTTTGTGGTTAAACTTATTTATATTTAAGCAACGCTGCCATCGATTTTCAGTTATTAAAAGTGCTTCATTAATTGGCAGCGTCTTGAGTACCAACAGATTCAAAGGCTGTCCCAAAATTAACGCAAGACTTGAATTTGTAGCCAACTGTGTAGTGAAGTGTTGGCAATTGTAAAAAACAATTCGACAGCTGACAGCTTCATAGAACAACGTGTCATCATTATTTAAACATTAATTTAAAATTAAAATTTCATACAAAATATAATCGGAATAGTGTTTTAACTGCGTCGACTGAGTCCTTAGTCTTGAACCGTGTGCAGGGTGTTATTTATTCCTAAGGGGAGTAAAACCTTCCATACGGGTCAGATACATCAGCTTATCTTCTTTTCTTCTGAAGACTTTGGCAAGATTGGTCGACTTGCATCTTTGCATTACGATAGAACCTGACCTATTATCTGCATCCCAACATGTCTACACTAGGGACAAATCTGTCGAGACTGCGCTGCACTCGCTTGTGGGGTATATTAAAAATACTCTCGAGCATAGGGAGTCTGTTCAAGTGGCATTCACCTTTAACAGTGCTCTGGTGGCACTGAATGTTCATTGGTCTCTGATCAGAATTATAGACAGACTCCTGACCAACAGGATCATTTCCATTTCTCCATTATGGTATCACCTACTATCTACAGGGTGGCTGAAAGATGCACTTCACACTCCACTCCACTTCATTAACACTCTGCTCGTGAGACTTGATTCTAATAGATTCATGGCTGTGGCGTATGCGGATTATGTTGCTGTGGCAACATAAACTTCGGAAAACTTCTCGACACGATGTCGCAGCGCCTTCAAGTATCTCTGTGCCTTCTTATTCGGTGGAGCACTGATAGTGGGCTGAGCGTTAACCCGGGAAAGACGGAATTGTTCTATTCACAAGCAGGTAAAAAGTCCCTCCGTTTTCCCTACCGCGTCTGCACGGGATTGAACTGGGGCTGTCGGAGAGCGCGAAGTATCTGAGAGTAATCCTGGACTCTAAGCTATATACCAGAATACACGTGCGATGGCGTCAAGGGCGGATATTGCGCTGTACACTTGTCGAAGGTCGTTGGAAAGTTCTGGGGTCTAAATCCTAGGAATTCCAATTGAATTTTTGACACGGTGGTTAAGCTCATACTTAGTATGGTGCAGTTGTATGGCGGATGTCTCTTGAGAAATCCACATATCGCAGGATCTTTGACAGGTACATAATCCAGTCGACACGCTATCGACTGGTGTGTGAATTTCGGGCATATTTGAACGAAACGGCAAGATATTCAGATCTGGAGATTATTGGGGTAAGGGGTCACTCTGACACCCTGGCGAGGGTGAACTCTCTCCTCAGTAATGAGAAGATCGAATACTATTATCTCCACTGAACGAAATGAATCGATTTACGCTTTAGAAACGTTGAGATTTATTGGAAATTTATTTCCAAAACAAAGAAAATTGGTAGGGAATTGCAGGAAAATATCGTACAAAATTTGGTCTCAGAAAAGGACCAACAGTGCCCGGTATACACAAGTTTATTGTTAAAGTTCGTGAAACTGGTTTCATTTTTGTTACGCTAAGACGTAAGCGTGATCGTACAATGCGTAGACCCGTATATATCGAAGCTGTGGCTGAGAGTGTCCGTGAGAATCCATCAATATCAACTCGACATCGTTAAACATTTCACGCACCAGTTTACATCGAACTTTACGAAAATATATAGGTATGACGCCTTACAAAGTTCAATGAGTTCAGGAGTTGAAACCGCATGACCATCCGCTTCGTTTTCGCTTCGATAGATGGCGCAACGAGAAATTGTGCGATTATGTCGATTTAGCAAAAAAAAAAATCATTTTTTCGGATGAAGCTAATCTTCATCCTGGTGGGTAAGTTAATAAGCAAAATTGCTGTATTTGAGGCTCAGAAAACCCATTACGAGTGACTGTTTGCTGCGGCTTGTGGGGCAGAGGCATCATGGGCCTATATTACTTTGGAAAAGAGGACGGCGTAATTATCACGATCAATTGAGACACCTAGCGCATCATGATAATCGATTTTTTTGTGCCCGCTTTTCGTTGTATTGATGTGAACGATGTTTGGTTTCAACAGGATGGTGCAACTTGCCAAACATCTCAGGCCACAATTGATTTATTGCGTCAAACGTTTGATAGGCGTTTAATTGGCCGAAATGGTAATGCCAGTTGGCTGCCAAGAAGCTGTGATTTCACACTGTTGAACTATTTTCTGTGGAGCGCTGTTGAAGACTAGTGTTATGCCGACAAACCAGAGACAATTGAGCATTTGAAGGCCAAGATTCGTGATGCCATTGCCGAGATACGACCCCATGTAATCGAAAATTGGTCCGATCGAATGGGGTACTGCGATACCAGCCACGGCAGCCATATGAATGAAATAATACTTCACAATAAAAAAATAAATTTGGCAAAATATCAAACCGTTTTTGTTTTATTGCATTTTTAAGATTAAGCTTTTAAATAGCCCACCCGATACAATAGCAAGCAAGCCCAGCGCCAATGAGGATATAAATGGCAAGAGTATGCAAAGAAAATATTCTGCTGTCATCACACTTGATAACAGATCCCGTAAAATATTTAGGTGTTATGATTGATGACCATTTTAAAGCAGCCGGTGAATCAAATGCATTGTCTAGAATGATGCCAATACTTGGAGGACCATGTCAAAGTAACAGAATAATTTGAAAAGACAATTTTGTTATAGTTTTTGTCTATTTCTTTCGGTGTATTTAAAGCCTATTTGACTTTGCAAATATTTATAGAAGAATAGAATTGTATTTCATTTCAGAAATATGATTAATAGAGCTTTATTAGCATTCCGTTCAAATTGGACATTTATATAGACTGGGCTTAAATTGCAGTACAAAGGTTTTAACCATCAGCATTATCATCATCGTCGTCGTAAAATAACAACAAATACCCATAATCTTAGTCATAAAAATTAAACATATACAATTTGAAAGAAAAGCTACACTCGTAGTATAGTTTACTTTTGAAATCCTAATTAACTGATGATATTTAATGTCAAAACAATCTTAAAAGGAAGGGTTTAAATAACTATTATCTTTTTTTTGGCTTGTGGTTATTTTTTTTTAAGTGTTAATTAAAAGTTATATGGATTTCCATAGAATTGTAGATTCAACTTAGTTTGTTTGTTTAGACTTAATATGAACAATAGAGATTTTAATACAATAAAAATATAATCATGGGCAGCTATTGGGAGACTAACATAAGTTAATTACATTAATAAATGTTGGTTTTATAGCTGGGGAAATACATAAAAATTATTATGTTTTTTTTTTTTGTAATGTTTAACATCTATAATTAGGAACATATTTTATAACTTTTGTTGCAATAAAAAATCAATTATAAAACTTATTTCCGAACAAACATTCACTTTCAATTAAATATACATATAAAGGAAGTTTAATTCGTTGATATTTGATTGTTAACGAGACTAACTTAAGACAGCATACTCCTCCTAATCTCTTAATAAATATATTATTTTATTTAAAGTTTGGTTCTTAAGTCTTTTATTTCTTATATTTCATGTCTTATAATTTCCCAATTTTTATTTTACAACATTAAGTAGCTTAACAAGCGGAAGCATTGGTTTGACATATGATTTTTAAGCGAAGTATGAAAATTTTGTTAAAAATCAATGAAAGACTTAAGACACATACACATTTTGTATATGTATTTTAAGTGAAGCATCAAAACGAATATTTTTGATATATTACGAGTATATTATTCGAAAACTGCTTTTTAATCACATTTTATTGGTTAACATATTAGGACGGATGTCCCAAAAAATTTTACAAATATAATCAGTGTTCCCATTGCTATGAAATGTGATGATAAATTTTATTTTCTCACGTCATATTATTTTAATAAGGAAAGAAAGTTAAAAATATGTATTGTATTGAACGACATTAACCTTTTCGATACATATTTTTAGTTTTTTTTATCCAAAAAGTTGGGTCCAAAGTGGTTTTCTTGATTGGACTAAAAGCCGCCCACTGCCACGCCCACTAATAGAAAATAAGCAACTAAAGGTGTTTCCATTATTTTTTGAATACATATTGGAGCAAAGGGGGCGAAGGCGTATATATTATAAAGACCAGATATTTGGTATGGGTTCTAAGATATAAACTAACAAAGAGAATCAATTACAACAAGATAGTGATTAAAATGTTGCTTTCTTTTCTTCTCTCTTCTCTTATAAAAAAACTATTTCTTACATAAAACCGATTTGTAGGTAACGATTATATGAGAATTACTATTTCTATTTCGGGAACTGGCAACACTAATGTCAAGAGCTAAAATCTGTCAACACCATAATAAAGTTACATATTTTATAGCATAAATGTACTCACAACCTTTTGATGTACAAGTGCTGTTTGTTTTGTTTATAGTGACTTAAGAAATCAATTTGGCCAAAAAATATAAATTTCAAGAGAAGGCTTTCGTTGGACTATTTTTCAAAATGAACTCAGTTCTTTGTAACAGAACTCACCTACCATACCACAGCAGCTGTATGGTAAGAAAGCACCACAAAAAACTACAGTATATCACTGGTATAGTGAATTCATGCGTGGTCGTAGTTCAGTCACCGACGAATTCCGTAAAAGTCATCCAAAATTGGTTACTATGCCACAATACATCGGTGCAGTGCGGTAACTAATAATGCAAGATCGTCATGTGATATATTGTCAGATAGAGGCATTCTTGCACATTAGTTCCACTTCAATACATACGATTTTGTATGAAAACTTAGTTGTAAAAAAATTTTTTACTCGTTGGATACCCTATAACTTATCAAATGCTCAAAAATAGGTTTGCGTCGATTGGTGTAAGGAAATGATGAAAAAGATCCATTGTGGTGCTTCAAATATATATAAAATCGCGACAGGTGACAAATAATGGATATATGCATATGAGTCGGAAGCAAAACAGCAATCGATCGTGTTGGTATTCCAAGACGAGCTAAATCTAACAAAAGTGGTTCGGGGAAGAAGAAGAGCGAAGCAATAGTCACTTGTTTCTTCGGCCGAATGTGTCATATAACCACTGTCGCGCTTGGGCAACACAGGCCGGTCAATTCTGAGTGGTACACAACCATTTGTTTGCCGGAAAAATTCGTAAAACCAACCGCCGAAGACGAATCATTCTTCATCATGACAATGCGTGTTTTTACACATCTCGTCGAACAGCTGCATTTTTGAGTAGTCAAAACATAGATTTGATGTTTCATCGTCAGTACAGTCCTGATTTGGCACCCAAAGTCTTCTTCTGGCTTTCGAAAACTAAAGGTAAACTGCATGGTTAATGACTTACAACCGCCAAAGAAGCAGTTGAAGTGTTCAAAAGCCATGTTGTCGGAGAACCATCTTCGGTGGTCGGAGTATCATCTTTGGTCCTGGATGTACTCCTTTGGACTTGTACTTTGACAGGAGATTCAGGGTTGAATTCCCGGACCGAGGTTGTTGGTCTAATGAGGCCTTAGTTCGAACTGGTATACCGATGACTCCAAAACGAATGACTGTGTTGGTGCCAACCGAGACTTGTTGATCTCTTTGGGAAGATCGCTAAGTGTCTTCCAGGCTGAGATCATGGCCATTGCTATATGTGCGAAGATCAACCAAGACAGTGGGATCAAGGCTAAGACCATTAACATATTCTTTGACAACCAAGTTGCTTTAAGGCAACTTGGATCGAATCGAATGTCTTCTAGACTGTTGAAATATTGCTATGATATGTTGCAAAAGCTTTCACTCGGAAATAAGGCCATGTTGTTTTGGTTACCTAAACAAGAGATGGTAATGAAATAGCGGATACATTATCCTCCATTTAGATGGAGGATATTGATTAGTCAAGGATTGGAAAATTGCCAAATACTTAGAATAGTGAAATGCTAAAAGGGGCTTCGTCACTTTGGGTCATCATTCTGAGATTCTCAAGTGTGGCAGGCTGGACGACGGCGGCCACAGATGTGTATGTTTATAGGCCGTGCTCTCATGCCTCAAAGACAGCGTAACACATATTTTGTGAATGTGGGGTTCTTGATAGGTTTAGGTGGAAATGTTTAGGTGGCCATAGGGTCTCACTGGATGGCTGTGTTTACAGGCCTCAAAGACAGCGTAACACATATTGTGTGAATGTGGGGTTCTTGACAGGTTTAGGTGGAAATGTTTAGGCGGCCATAGGGTCTCACTGGGTGACTTTTTCACCATTACGGTTTCAAATCTGCTGCTTTCCTAATCAAGACCAGCAGATCGTATGTGTGTCAGTGTCTTGCAATAGTGATATGATATGATATGATACTGTCCAGAAAATTAGCAATTTTTCGTCCTTAATCACGTAAATGGATGGAGGTTCGAACATGTTACATTCGTTAAAAGTTTTAATAATTTTTATATGTTTGTTGCAACTTGCAAGCATCAATAAATACCTTAGAAATCCCAAAAGAACGAATACAAATAAAACATATGTAAACTCGAATAAATTCTATCAATGGCCATAATTTGTAAATTAAAGCCATCTTTTGCCTCAAAAAATAGTTTTGTAGATCATCGAAATATTGTACTTGAGTTTTCTACACAATATATTCTTAGTTTTGGTTTTTTGTTGTGTTCAAATGTGTTAATATCAATAGTTTTTGTCTCTTTAATTTGGATATAATGACTATTCGGTTACATTTACAATTAATCACACGTGCAAGATTAATCGCATTTGGCAATTTTTAGAACACATATCATAGACGTCTGAGCTTACAAATGACAAATTTCTATTTCATTTTTTATATTTTTTTTTGCATCATAAACAAACAAGTCTTGGTTTTTAGTAAAAGTTGTATTAAAGAAATTTGTAATAATTTCACTTTTTTATGCTCTTTGCAAGTATGTAAGTAGTATTCCCATTTTTTTACACCCATAAACCTTTTAAAAGCTCATTTTCACACATCATTAAAAAATGAAATTTGCTTTTTATTTTCTTAAAATAGAATGTCCACCATAGGCCATTTGATAGTCAAGAGTGTTTAATGTCAACAAAGAAAAAAACAAAAACAAAAAAAAGTAAAAATTCTAACATGTTTCATTACAGTTTTATTATTCTTATATACCTATTCTTTTTACTATTATGAGTAACATTAGGAAAAGAAAATCACAAAGAAATACAAGTAAGTGGAGTAGGTTAGTGTTAAATTTATAAGAGAAAAAGAAAAATTTAGAAAATTTTTCGAAAAGAATTCTAAAAAACTATTTTACTTGTCAGTTATGATAATAAACCGCTTTTCCAGTTATACAAAAATTATACTCGTATTTAGAATTATTTTTATATTTTTAAAACAAACGAAAGTGAATTTTATTTTTTATATGATAGAATTTTTTATTTTTTATTATTATGATTATTTATTTATTTATTAATTTATTTTGTAAAAGTAGTTTAACTGTAAGGCATTTGAATTTAAAATAAGGTATTTATGTTTAACTCTGATTTTCTGTAATTTTTTGAAGAACATTTAATGAAAAAGAAAATTTTTATGTTAAAACTTTAATTTATTACAATGGGAATTGACAATTTGTCAAAAAATTTATTGTGACTTCCGCCTTAAACTAAGATTTGGAGAAAGTGAGGTGAAAAGAAAATTTAAATATTTTTTTTCTTACATTTTCAATATAACTTTTTTTCATAATTTAAAAAAATTTTAAAGGGTCCGCCATCTAAAGTTTTTTTTTCAACTAGTGCTTATTTCGTGAATGGTAACACTTGCTCATGTCTGATTTGACAGATAATTAGTTTTATCCTTCCGCTGAACGAATATGGTTGTGTAAACGCTTGAACAATGCTGGGAATCTGGGCCTGCGATCGACTTACAGAAGATGCCGATTTTGCCAAAAAAAATCATCTCTTCAAATGGAGCTCATTTTGATCTAGGCGGGTATGTAAACAAGCAAAATTGTCGCATTTGGGGTACAGGAAACCCGCACATTGAAAGGCCGATACACCCAAGACGAGTCACTGTTTGGTGCGGATTTTGGTCCAGAGGCATAATTGGGCAAGGAGTGGCCGCTACAGTCAATGGCTATTGTTATCGGGCCATGTTGAACGAATTTTTGTTCACAAAAATTGAAGAGAAGGATATTAACAACATTTGGTTTCAACAGGACGGCGCTACGTGCCACACAGCCGAAGGTATGCTCAATGTTTTGCGCCGTGTTTTTGAAGATCACATTATCAGCCGCAGAGCTGATGTCGTTTGGCCAACTCGGAGCTGCGATTTGACACCGTTAGACTTTTATTTGTGGGGTGCCGTCAAAGATAAGTGTTACGCCAACAAGCCGGAGACAATTGACGCTTTAAAGGACAATATTTGTGAAGCCATTGGTGAAAATACAGCTGCACACAATCGATAATGTGCTTAAAAATTGGACCGATTGTGTAGGCTACTGCATGGCCAGCCGAGGCAGCCATTTGAATGAAATTATTTTCCATTATTAACCGGAAGGATTGTACTTTCAAATAAAAAAAGAAATTTGAGAAAATATTCATTTGTTTTTTTTTTATAGCATTTTCAAAAAAAAAAAAAAAAAAAAGAAAATTTATTTGCGGACCCCTCGCTAAAAATCTGTGTGCTTCGCCACCTCGTCTTAATAATTATCTTAAATGCTATATTAGTTGCATTTTTAATCCTTTTTTCCCAATTTGTCCCCTTCCGTTCTTTCCAGAAAGACACTGCACGTTCTGCTTTTTAGCTGTATACAGTCTTCAAAAAAACAAACATTAATTTTTATATAGTATACGTCTATAGACAGCTTTTATCCAATGCGATTTTTGCAATTCCCGCTTTTTGACCGGTGTGGATATACTGTGCATTCTTGATAACATCAACTAATTTAAATCGTGGGTTGAAACATTTCTCAGTTTTTTGACGTTTATGAGTGAAGAAATTTCAAATAAAAATACGTTGATAGTGTAGTTTAAAGCGTTTGTTCTGTTCTTAAACTAAAACCAAAGAAACACAAAAAAGGCTTCCAACTAAGCAGAAAAACACAATACATATCAAGGAGAATTCAAGCCAGGTGACCTTGGCTTGCTACGTAAGCAACAGCTGATAAGTAACTATATGTCAAAACGATTCGTCATTACTTCACATTTTTTACAACAAATATATCTGACACACAGTTAATTTCTTTGCTATTTGCTTACTACAGAGCTGTATTAATTTGACATAACGTTAAAGTCTGTTTACAGTGTTGTATTCGTTTTCAAAATAAGACCACCTTGTTAAATTCGCCTTGATACATATGTAAACTTCATTTCTGTACTAGTTATAAGGGGAATCCCCAAATTTGGAACTTATTTTGTAAAATAAATGTATGTACGAACATAGGTATGTACACATGTGTTTTAACTTTTACTGAAGCTTAAATTTTGTTTTATTTAGGATTGCTTTTAGAGCTTTGCGGTTTGGTTGACGTTTAAAAGTAGACAACGTTATAAAAATGGGTTGATGTTTTGGTATGTTGTCAAAAGCGAGTGTTGACGTTATTCCGAGTACACTGTATAACGATGCTTTAATATCTGTCGTTCTCCACATATACAAAATATTTAGTATGAATGGAGGATGCCACGCCCACTTATCCAATCTCACCCAATTACTAACTGATGGTGTGTATTGCTTACGACCCTGTTTCAGAAATTTCTAATATTGCCGTTCTCAAGATATACACAAATTAATATTTACTTTATATTGGAGATACCACGCCCACTTATTCAATTCCGCTAACTTTCTGCCTGATTATTTCAATTGAGTATGAAGTTATTCAGATCAAATACTGATACTTCAGCTTTAACCATTCTCAAGATATACAGAAATCAATATTTAATCCGTATTGGAGATACCCCGACCACTTGTTCAATGCCGCCCAATTTCTGCCCGATGATTTGTATTGACTATAAAGTCATTTCGACCAATTGCAAAATTTTTTGCTTTAATCGTTCTTAAGATATACAGAAATCAATCTTTAGTTTGTATGTGAGGTTCTCCGTCCACTTTTTGACTGATGATTTGCCTCGACTTTTTATTTATTTAGGCCAAATTTAGAAAATCTGTCTGTTACCAAGCCAACATACAAACAAACGTTTATTTTTATGTACATATAAGAAAATTTAAGAAAATATTTTAATTTATAATAAGTTACAAGGTACAGTTATGTGTGACAAAAATGGCACCAAAGTGAAATTATGATTAGACATGTATATATATTAACATTTTGGATATTTATTGTTTAAAAGTAACAAGCAGCTTAGAAAACCATTCAAGATTGATCAATGGAATATTTAGATCGAATAACATTTAGTATTCGTACTGAAAAGTATTCAGTATTTGTACTAAATAGTGTTCATTAATTGTACACATGCAATATTCTGTTTATATATTTGTACAAGTACTGTACACTGTGATGTACACTATTTCCATAAGTACTGTATAATATTTCTTCGACTTTACACTGTTTGGAAAACCATTGTACACTATTTGTACAATTACTGAACACTATTCTTATTGAAACAATTAGACTAGGCAGATTTTAGTGAAAAAATATTATAGGATTGAATAACGAGGTATAGGTGGTTAAAACTGTAGTACTAAACTGTTTGTATGATGATCACCAATGTCAACATATCAAGTATTTATTGTTCAAAAGTAACGAGTAACACTTAAATCTATTAAAGATCGACTTATACTTAGATCGCATTTTATTGAATATTATGTTTTTATACCCAATAAATAAATACTGAATATTGTTTATACAAATACTGTGTACTATTCTTATTACAATAAGTATGCTGTGCTAATTTTCATTGAATTTTCATCAGGTTTTTATGGATAAATACGAATGACTTGATTGAGGTTGCTAAGACTGAAGCACCAAACTGCAAATACTGTATACTATTTCTACAAATACGGAATACTATTCTTACTGCAACAACTCGGATTTAGTAATTATCGTGGAATTTTCACCAAATTTTGCGTCAATGAATAGGAACCAGATAGAAGAATCACAATACGTGAGGTGGTTGAGACTATAGGAAGATTAGATCACATTCTAAATCAATATTTGGATATTTAGATTTATACTTTATCTTAAGTGTAACAGAGTGACCACTTTAAATGAGAATGAATGTGCTTGAGCACTCGGCAAAAATGGAACAACGTGTTAACATTTTTAAAAGGTATTGACATACTTTAATACTTTATTGTGACAAAAATAATTATTTCAGTGACCGCATTTTACAGTATGGAATGGATGCAGAAGTCACAGTGTCGGCGTGCTACAGGTCACTGCCCTTTTGGCCAAGCTTGTGCAATGCGATGTATGATGGTATATTGAGGCTTGCGCTGTGTCAGCTGTGGCTATGCTGACGACATTGCGTTAGTGGTTGTAGAGAAACGACTTCACTTTCTACAGGCAAAGTGTAACAATATTGCAGCAAGAGTCCAAAGATAGCTGAATTATGCTGCCTTGGAATAGGCACAACAAAACAAAAAAAAGAAATTAAAAATAGAAGTGGGACAGATAAGCATGCATAGACGGAAGCAATAAGTGAAACTGTGTATTGATGGCCAACTTACAAATAAACTTCGAAAAAAACAGTACATTACCTTAACGTAATGATGGACGCGAAGCTGAGCTTTACACAATACTTTGGCAATCGTTTGCGTCAAGTCTAAAGAGAGAGAAGTTGACTTATGTCAATGGTTGTGGACTTCCTTGCACTCTATGGAGCAGTAATTTGGGAATGTAGAAAAATGAACTATATACGGCGGATATCAGAGGTACAAAGACTGAGTTAAGTTGTTCCTGTACATACATAACAGTGTCCGAGAGGATAATTGCTGTAACATCTGTTAAGATGCCGACAGATATTCACGCGAAAGAGGTTTGCTGGCTTTATAGTTTGCAAGATGCAGCGCCGTCGCTTCGACAGAAATGAAGGGAGCGCTCAGCAGCAAAAGTAAGGTACTTATCACAACAGTAGATGGACCTATGCTCTAATACCCTGGGTGGAACTGTAGATTGCAAGACCGCACAGTGAACTAAATTTTTATTTCATTTTCACACAGATCCTGAGTTTTGCTTAGACTCGGGATAATCGAGAGCGAATATAGAGTGCTCATGCAACAACAGCAGCTACAATGATATTGGAAACCGCTCATGCAAAAGTTATAGAGGAGCAACAATCGTATAGAGAGATTCTAGCATCCCTTCAGACAAATCTATCTAAAATCCCTGACCTTCCAGCTTATCTCTAGCAATAATGATAAGCATCAGACAATTAATCAAAAAAGCGCTACCTACTGGAAAAAATTAACAATGCTAAGCAATGATCACCATCACCACTTAGCAAGGATCTTCACCATAACACAATCAAATGGAAGCGTGCTATAGTAGATTAATCATACAATTAGTTTGAAAATCAAGTTAATTAACTTGACTTTGTGGAAAGATAATTCTTATTAAGGAAAATAGTTCTAACGTGCTCTTAAAGAAAACAAAGAAGAGGCGTCACATTGCCTGATTATGATCAAAATGGCGATAGATTAAAATGTTAGATAGTTTCTCAAGGTGGATAGAATAAAGCACTATCCACCATGAATAATTGATGTTTATCTCATCGATTCTAGGAAGATAAAACTAGTTGAACATACTTACCTTGATAATGTACACCATTTTCTGTAATGGTTGCTCTTATCGGATTTCTGGATCAATGATGAGTTACATAGAATCCACAGCAAATATTGTATTTTTGTAGATGCTGTGGTGTCTCATTTATTTAATTTTGTCTCCTGACGTATTCATTCAACCACATATGAGTGTCCTTTAATCTTTGAAAGCTTTGAAAATTCTCGTTTCTGAAGCGTTGCATTGTTGTTGAAAGAAAGAAACGTTAAAACAATTTTCATTTTAGAGTTTGGCATACGTATAGTAGTTGTTGTAAGAAAATATGCAATTATCAGACTACCCTCGTATTAATTTAAAAATAAGAATTACAATTAAGATTTTCTTCTCGTTATCCCTTACCAGGCACTTAAAGTTATATGGTTTTTTTTTACTCGAACCTTCACTTGAACCAAATGATTTACGAGCATTAACAATTTCGTGCATATTATCCTCAAATGTGCTTACAAATTCCAACATTATGGTCATAAAAATGAAAGTATTCTACTCGTATGTACTCATAGACTCCTAATTAACAACTGATATTAAATAGACGTTAGGGCTTCAATTGTTTGTTTAGGCTTTTATTGAGAAAAAAGTTAATTAACAGCAAAATTATTGCTGGAAGGCAAAACATAAAATTAATTAAAAAGGTATTCCATAGTAAATGTTTGGCATCATAGTAGACTGTTAATGGCTTTAAAATGAACCAATAAAATTTTAAAATATTTGTTTTACTTTAACGAAAAATCAATAAGCATGATGTTGTTTAGTTTTTTTTGTATATTCAACATTTTTGTTGCATAATAATATAAAATTTAATGGCCTTTTCCAGAATTAAAATCATTCATTCTTTAATTAAAATAATCTTTTGGCCTTTTGGCCATTTACATACAATAAAAGTCAAATCGTTTTTGCTCTGATGCTCAAGTGTTTCAGTGAAATATTTTTTTAAGAGTTTGTTTTCTAAGTCTTTTGCTTCTCTAATGAAATATATAAAAATTACCATAAAAACAAAAACAAATTAAAGTTTTCGATTTCATATTTTTTTGTAAAGAATTCAAATGAGTTTTTAACAAAAAATCACAAAAAAGTTAACACATACTTGCAGCTGTGGTCAATGTAACTGGTACTATGATAAGGTAAGGAGCAACATTCAGGAGCCCTTTAAGTATATGTACATGCCTTTTTCCCGGACATACCAAAAGTGTGACAAACTCAGCACTATTGAAACTGAACAGGCGATTAAGTTATTTAAAGATTACAACATATGCCCTTAACTACTAAAGACACCGTGGCCCTTCTGGCGTTTTAATAGCAAAAAAGTGTTAGCTTGTGTTGTGCCTATTCTTAACCGGGCTTAGGACTTTTATGACACCATTGTTGGTGTCATTGCCTTTTCTTCCTTTCTCCTCCTTTTTTAGTTAAACCTTTGTTAGACTAATTAACGTTGAAGGTATAACACTGGTCGTTGCATAGTCAATTGGCAATAACCATCTTTCTTGCCGTCCTTATTAAGGGTGATGTTAATTGTTCTATTTCTGTAATGATAGGTCGCTTTCGCATTGATTTTTGCAATGTGCATGGATTGAGGGCGAATTCTTTTCTGTATATGCACACATTTGTCTCCCAAGGTCGAATGATTTAGCCTTCTGTGAAACCCACGTTTCTGGAAATGTTGATCCATAGCAGTCCTTTTAAATTTCCTGTCCCTTTTTCATTTCCATAGGGGTCTTGCAATGTACATTTGCGATGAAGTTGTGTACCAATGCCAGTAACCTCTTGGCAAGTATGATCCGGAATTTTACGGTCTCTGGGTTAAGTTCAGAATCATGGCACACCTTTTGCACTGCGGTTTTCTGTTTAGAAGTACAAGCGCGGGAAGAGTGGTTACCATATCTGGCTACGACTCTTATTCTGACTCCATTTCGAGTATCTTTGCAAATTGTTGCTGGTGATATAAATGTTCCCAGTCTGTCTTGGCTATGCAATTCTGGCCGAAAAACTCCAGAAGGCCGCAAAACACCTTGCCCAACTGGTGAATGAATATCGTGTGTAGATGGGCATCAAAATAACACCCTCGAACTTTTCCTCACTTTCTACCCTGAAAAGTATGAAGTTGATGTTCTTGCACCTCTGGGTAACTCAGATCGTTGTACCAATTTTGTCTCTTTTTAGAAAGACGATTGGGAAAACATAATAGAGCGCCTACCAATATTGAGGAAATTAGAACCGTGTGCAGTTAGAATGGGGAAATATTCCTAATGAATTTAAAGAGAACTTGGTTGAAAGTATGCCGAGGTGTACTAAAAATGTTATTAAAAATAAAGGATTATGGATACCATACTAAAATTGCAACTTTATTATTGCACTAAAGAATCGTGCAAAACTGAGTACTTGGTTTGAGTTTTTATATTGAATTTTTTGACTTTATTGTGTTATTACTATTCTATATAAATATTTTTATCCTACAATGAATACAAAATAATTATTTTAAATTACAAAAAAATCGTCCTTTTAGTTATTAATTTATAGCACATTTAACCTAAAAATGCTGATTTTGTACTTGGTTTTGCTCGGCAGTGTATTTCAAAAACCGAATGTGTTTTCGGCTCAGTATTACTATACCTAATAAAACAAATACTGCATTGGCGATGACATGCTGTAGTAAAGAAAATATTTGCAACTGTCAAAAACACCTTTTAAATTATACGTATATTTTGTTATTTTATTTCAATTTGGATTTTTTGATTTCTATGTTCATAACTAAGTTCTAAAATATAAAATGTAAAAAATTCCATTATCTCTTCGAAATTGCTGAGGCAAATTACAATTCAAATGACCTTCCCTGTTCATTCATGCACTAGCCTTCAATACAAAAATATTTGCCATTAACCATATACTACAATAAAAAAAAATAGCCAAAAGCAGTCAGTAATAGCTGAGATCATTTTCAAATTGTTTTTGTTTTTGCAATTTGTTACATGGATTCGATCAACAGTGCTTATCTTTAGCATAAAAGCATAAAGGCAAGTATTTTAGCTTAAACTGTACACATACTTGACATAAAACTGCATCATGTCAGCATTATAGTAAATGAAAACAATAGCAATTTTCTTTTAAACAACATTGTTACTATGCTGCGATATTTGACGGATTGTTATGGTCTACCATTTAAGGTATTACAAGTACTTTTCTCACCTTGTTTCATGGTAACGATAAACGTTGCTCACTTTTGTGCTATATCATGTGATCAATATTTGAAAAATGAAAACACTTTTACTACAGTTTTCCATTTTTCCTTCATCACTTCCAACACATCAAGAGATCATCCAATCGCTTACTGGCTGGCTGACTGGCTGGCTGGCTGGTCGACTGGCAACCATAAGAGAAGTATCGATTGAGTAAAACGTTTTGAAAAAATTTATGTCAAGTGTTTTTGATTTTCTTTAACTGAATACAAAATAGTTTTTATGGAGGACAACGATGAGGGATCATGTAGTACGAGACAAACTGGAGGATTTTTTTTTTCATATCTATAGGTACGGGTGAAATACTTAAGGCATTGAGAGCATTAAGAGACAGTGGGCTGAAAGGATTTTAAATAAAAAGAGCCTTTGAGATGATTTTTTGGGTATATCGGGCAATTGAGTGGAGAAGATCTAGCTACACGGGACACAACGGCACAGAGTCTTCTTGTCTGCTTGTCTTCTGTATCTTAAGTGTTGGGTTAGCTATGTGTTCTACAGATGATGGAAACAGATTTCTTACTGAGAGAGAGCTGTGACTAATTGTTCTGTGCAAATGATGAATGGGCAATAGCACCTTCTCCTGGAATGTCCGGCTCTATTAGAGACTGCGATTGAGAGTCCTGATATGGCACCGTGTAAGCCCTAAGTCTGCTACACATATCTTTTGAAGACTAAGGTGCATATTGGCTTTCTACAAAGCATTCATTGCATTGTTTCAGTTTCATTAATCAATTTGACTTTAAAGTTAAGTAGATGATTAATCTACTGTAGCTCGCCTCCATATGATTGTGTAGTGGTGAAGATCCTTGCTAAGCGGTGACTCTTATTTGTAATTTTTTACCAGTAGGTGGCGTTTTCTCCTGATTAGTTGTCTGATCATCACCCTTTATTAATCACTCGAAACTGCAGGAATTCGAAGCTTAGACGCTTTTTTCTATGCATGCGCCACTACCATACGTATACATTATTATTTTGGAATTTTCTTTCTAGGGTTATTGTCTTTAGCGGCAACGCAATCAGTCTATTTGGTCTAAGCGGGTTGAACTTCGAATCGGTTTCGATTTTACCCCAAACAAACCTAACCTCAGTTCGCTGAATATTTTGTTAAAAAGCAAATTCATAGAGACTGCTGATAGGTCAAACAGGATTTTTTAAATGGGCATCGCACTCTGATAGCTCTCTTTTTGCAGAGAAACTCTTTGACTTTGAGAAATGTTTTACGACAAAACTGAGTAATAAGAGTGAGTTGAGCGGTGATTCTTACTTAGCATCGTAGTTTTTTCAAATCATTCGTTTGTTGTTTTTCATCATCACCAGACATATGATGAAATGGATGGTCAGGGAGCTTCTTTAGACGGATTTATCTGGAGCGAGGTTGAAGTCTCTTCATTATTATACACTTCGTCATATCGTCTGTTGGAATTCGAACCTGGGTCGTTTGTGTTCTTTGCCTGCGTTTTAACAACTATAACACGCCACTCCCCATTATCGTTCTTAGCTTCTATAGAATTGACTCCAAGATAGCACAAGACTGTTTGGTTAAATTAAATCGAAAGGGAAGAGAAAATTTGGTCTGCCGGTTTAAGTGAAAATTTGGGGAAGTGAACAAGCTCAGATCAGCTAGCCAGAGTATTAGCTTTCACGCCGCTAATAGGGCCAAAATCTTTCTGTGAAAAGTGAAGAAGGGTTTGGAAACGTATGATTAGAGAAAGAGAGGGTGGTTTTAAATATTCTGTGAAGCGTAAAGAATGGTTTGGAAAGGTCTGATTAGAGAAAGGGAGAATGGTTTAAAATATGCCTTTTATTTCCTTATTAATTGGCACTATTTTGTAGAAAAATTTTCATAAATTTTAGCCCACTGTCTCTAGATTCCAACCTTGATCTTGTCTATTGATTGAGTATATTTGAGAGAAAATTATTATAATAACAAGAAAATTGTTAATGGATGGCATGATTTTAACAAAACGGCTATAAAAACACTTTCATTCACAAAATATTCTCAAGGGGGTGTGCATACCTCATATCTGGCTCATAACATACGGACCTTTAACCGTATTTTAGACGTTTTGGGTTGTTCACTATAAAATCACTTGTCCACTTGTTGATTGTGTTGTGGTTTAGTGTGTTTCTTTTTTTTTTTGGAAAATAATTAATAGAATGTATGTGTGTGTATGTACTGATGAAGTATTTTTTTTTCTTTTTGGTAAAATGCCAGGTACCGTAAACCATATGTTTGGGACGGGCTTAAAAGACAAAAAAAAAAAAACAGCAAATCTGACGGTAACATAAAATAAAGTACTAGCTGTGGTAAAATCTTTTTGCTGTTTCGATTTGTTTTTTGTTGCTTTTTTTTCAATTTTCTATTTTGTTAAGTATTTAAGTTTACAGGCCATTACGTGCTGGCACCTGTGGTCAAATGACAACCATCTTTAGCTTTTAAACGTTTAATCTTTTTTTTAATTTTTTTTTTGCCAAAAACATTTCTCTCAAGCATTGTCATTGTCAGCAGCAGTAGTTGCAACAGCATCATCACCACAGTCATTGAAGCAGTAGAGGAGTTGTCATCTTCTGTATTGGCGGTTAATCAAAAGACGATTTTTTTCCCTTTAATTTCAAATACAATTGATTGTCTCAAATAGAAGATTTTCTATTATTGTTTCCTATATTGCTTATGGCAGGGCTTATTTAGTTTGGTCGTTTTTATATAAAAAATCGAAAACAATTTTTATTTCTTTCCTTTACGTGTTGGTTTTTAAATTTTGCTAGACAGCTTTATGGTTTATAGTATTAAATTATTGTTTTAACGTTGAGTTGCTTACAAACAGACAGATAGCGAATGGACGGACATTTCGTGGGGAAAAATATTTTAGTTTAATAGAAATTTATTTATTTCACATTTAAAAAGTTAATTTTTTTTACTTAAAATACTTGTTTCTGAAGAGGTATTTGTGTTAATTTTTTCTTAAATACTAACATGCTGCGCTTGTATCTTAAGTCTTTTGTTTTAATTTCAATTTGTTACAGTTTAAAGCTGAAGCGGCATTAACAAAATCTTAATAGCAAGCACTTTGTTCAAATTAATTTTGTAATTAAATATTTATTTGTTGTATGAACGGTTTTAACATGTATGCTATCTTTTGGTGCTGCATTTTTATGTTTAAAAAAATATGATATAATTTTTATTACAATACTTTGAACGTTTTATTATTGTACGCCCGTTACACATTTTATTAAACCAATTAAAGTGTTAATAAAGTAAATACTAACCACATGGACTAGTTATGGTTATTCGCGTTTCTAAAGAAAGTTGAGGAGTTTTTAGTTGTTCATACTTTCGTAAAACAAAATAGATTATCTTGTTAATTTGTGTTAACTATTTAACAGGGAAATGTGAAACGAATTAAATGAAAACAATTGGTATTATACACTCGAAGAAATTTTTATCATCTGCCAAAAGCTTTATTCAATGGATTTAAGTATTTCAACGAATTCGAAAAATGCAAATTATATATTATTAGCTCGGTTACATAATTAGAATGCTGTTGTACTATGTTCGCACTGCAACATTTTGTCGTAGTTTGGTCTCTTATTATCAGACGAATTACACAATTCATAATACAAAATCTTGAAAGCGATTCATCCAGATTATTTCAATTATCCTTTGAATTACTTAAAAATCAATGTAAACTCAAATTTTTAGGGTTTTTATCATCACCAGTCTTCATACATAAGAAACAAATTATGAATAACATTCAAAAAGGAAAGTAAACCAACAAAACAATGCGACTGATTCTTTTTCCTCACAGACTTTCTACTGCTGAAAAAAAATAACTATTAAATACATTCTTTTATTAATATTTTTTATTTTTTTATATTTTTTCTCTTATAGTTAACACCCCGTTTGCAATAAGCAAAAGTAGTGAAAAGAGGTAGGGGAGATGAGAAAGAATTGTAAAAGCAATTACGAAGGAGACGTACGAACAGGGTAATTCATATAATTGATTCAAACAAAAAACAAAGTAATACGAAGTCCCGTATGAACATATAATTAGAAAAATGTTAAATCAGGCAAGTTACTTTAGCCATAATAAATTTAGTTACTATTTGTAACTATTGTTATTGATGTAAATTGTGATCTTGCTTAGCAAAAAGTTGTAATAAGTGGGGCAACCAAAGCAAAATATACTCAACCAACGATCCTAGAAACTCTTATACTGGAAATTAATTTTAGTTGCTGTAAATCATCAATGATTGACAATAAATTCTTTTTGGTATCATACAAGAATTCTTAAAGTCATTGCCTAAGTTTTCATAGATGAAAAAAGTTCATTTTGTCTTGCTTTATTCGTTAACAGGAAGGTGTATAGGACAAAATCTTACATCGTTCAGTATGTATATAACGCCTCATAACAGAAAATGTCACCATATTTTAGCCTTCTTTAGTGTATTGACATTACAGTAAATTAGTCATATATAATTTGTATTCTTTGAACGAAATTTTTCATTTACAACAATTTCATACAAATTTAGATTTAATACTAATATTGTGGCAATCATTCATCGCTGATAATATCAAATCGATATTATAGCACAAATATGCTACCAGGTAATTGTAAAATAATAATTTATCATTTCTGCATTACGTTATTAAAATTGATTAATCACAGCACAATCTGCCGGATTCGATGTCGCCCAAAATTCGTCTTGTGTCGCCTAAAACTAAAGAGACCTTATAAAAAACAGAGCAACGAGTGTACATATGAACAAACCATATCATTGCTTTACGAGTTTAAGATCAAAAAGTGTTGTCAAAAATGTTTCGACAATTGCAAAGCGAAATAGCACAAGTGTACACTCCTTTAATATGGAAAAATAATATGGCTTTTAGAAGCTATCTTTGTTTCAGTTTCTTTGACATAATTTTGTCTTCCGTCTAAACAGCTGGTCGGTCAACTGTGCCAAGTGTCTAAGATAGATTTTGCCGTTGTCTAAAGGCAACACAGTGGCTTAATAGTGGTTCGGAGTCTTGTTGTTGCTGATTATCACAGACTCTTACCACTTTCTTTTTCCTCTGATTATGTGTTTTTGCAGTTAATGTTTTATGTTTTCCATTTGAAGGTAGGAGTGAGGCAGGGGAACTTCTTGGATAGACCACTTGGAGTCGAGCTAATGCTTCCGTAGTCGCATTTATATTAAAGTTTATATATGTCGGCTTATTTCCTAGAAAAATTACCACTCCACTTAGAGATAATTGCTGTTAGTGGATCGTATAAAAGGTATCCTCATCAAAAGTGTTGAAAATATTGAATAGTATACAGGCAGTGGATTCAGGTTATGAAAACTTACGGTCAAAGTGTGTTTTTAGTGATAATTCTACACCCTGGCGAAACTCTTAATTTGGATTTCTTCTACTTACAAGTCGCCAGCTGGAACGCGGCAATTAAGAAAGAGCAAGCAGAAGACGCTTAACACTACATTTATGATAACCTGCCAAAAATTGATAATATTCTGCTCCTATAGCCATATGGGCATAGCTAAACGTTCAATATATAATGAGAGCGTTCCAGTATCGTGATATATATTTAGCGGATCGCGATCCGTATTGCATTACAAACAACTATTTTGTGTTCTGGATCACGTAACAAATATTGAACGTGTTGCCCTATAGTTTTGTTTTTCTCCGTCACTCCTCTAGGAAGCATCATAGTGGCTTTCCACAAAGCATCCATTGCTTTGTTTCAGTTGCTTTAATCAATTTTATATTTTTCAAACTAAGTAGATGATTAATCCGCTGTAGCTTGCGTAGTGGTGAAGATTCTTGATAATTGGTGATAATCTTTACTTTATCATTGTAATTTTTTCCCAGCAGGTGGCGTGTTTTCCTGGTCATTCGTCTGATGTTTGTCATCAATGCCAGAGGTATGCGGTAAGGTCAGGGGGGCTTTTTCTTTATATTTTAGATGTAGTTGTCTGGAGGGAAGCTGAAGCCTTTTTATTAAACATTCGAAACTACAATTACATTTTTTCTTTGTCATGTCCTCTGCTGGGGCTCGAACCCAGGGCGTTTTAACCAATACACCGCGCCACCCTATAAGTATATATAAATCAAAACTTGCATGGAAAAATAGAAATAAAAAGGCCGCTCAAAATCGCTTGACTGCAGATGTTTACAAAGATTAAATTATAAAGCAAAACAAAAAATTTATGAAGGTCATAAGTAGTAAGTAGGTCATCGTAAGACATCTAATAATAAGTAGTATAGTATAATTTTTGCGTAAGCTTTTTTTACATTAAGGGGAATTTACAAAGCATAGAAACATTTTATTATTTTTATCCACAGGAGAAACGGGCTTAATTTACAAATTTTCTACTGTTCCGCAATATGCTTTAAGCACATAGACGCAGACAGTAGCAGACAGCAAATGCTGCTAACAATAATTTGCTGTTTGATTTCGTGCTGCTTGCTGTCGTCTATGTATACAAGGCATTAACCGTATATTTTCAATTTTATATGATAGAAATGTTCCCGAATTTTTACTAAATTACTAATTCTTTTGGCTTCAGCCCATCCAAGAAGCCCCGCCCTGACTTCCCACCGTTCTTAACAGAGGGAAAAGAATCATCGGAAGGATCAGGCAATGTCACATCTTGAGAAAGAAATAAAACGGAATAGGTAGAAGTATATGATCAGTAGCAACAGCATGGCTCCGTACCACCCCTATACCAAATAATGTATGCAGAGGCAGTTCTTTCTAGGCAACAATAGATGATCCAAGACTCCTTCGCAGTTGGAATGATTACATAAAAACTGAAAAAAAGACAAAGATGCCTTACGGAAGACTCATCCTCCCAGAGTAGTTACAGAAAAACACAAAACTAATTCTCTTAGCAATTTAACAACTAAACGAATTATATATCTACTCTTTAAGCCATATAATTTTATAACTTTACTTGGCTATCCTATAAATTTAGATATTGCATATTACGGATAATCATTTTCCGGTGTATTTAAATGCATCGCTAAATAAAGCTTATACAACTAATTATGTGAAAAGTTCCAATTTATATTTATTAACTCCAAGCGATTGTTTCTTTATACACCAGGTGTTTTTTTATAGGTTTACAACTTTGAATTGGCAACACTGCTTTATTTGACAACCGATTTAACAGCTGATAGCGATAAAACAGAATACGTCCGCTGTCAAAAAAAAAGATGGCGTATAATAAAATTGACAGCCGCCACTTCATATACTGTCAATTGCCCTTTTTGTTTTATGTTTGTTTTGCTTTTTGTTTTTCTTTTTTCCCTCCAAACCAAAAACTTATGTTTTGTGTTTCCAAAATGCTTAAATTTCAGTGAAAG
The DNA here is from genome assembly GCA_023159175.1 of Wohlfahrtia magnifica. Taxonomy (NCBI): domain Eukaryota; kingdom Metazoa; phylum Arthropoda; class Insecta; order Diptera; family Sarcophagidae; genus Wohlfahrtia; species Wohlfahrtia magnifica. The sequence continues at coordinate 244,795 of JAKWBJ010000054.1, forward strand.
TACGGCAACACCACATACAGATTGTGAAAGCTTAGTTGAGAGAGTAAGAAAAAACGCTGTCAAAATAAAATAGATTCTATCTCACGACTGCTTTTGCCAACAATTTTTTATGTCATTTTGTAAGGAAAAAGTCGTCAAGCCACAATTCTGTTTCATCTCATAGTTGTTTTTTGTCTTGTTTGATTTGACATTTCATTATGGAAAGACTTACAATAGAGCAAAGCTGGCAAATTGTAGAATTTTTTTTTTTTTTTTTATCAAAATAATGGTTCTCTTCGTCAAACTTCAAAATTTTGTTTTTCGATGAAGCCCATTTTTGGTTGAATGGGTACGTAAATAAGCACAATTGTCGCATTTGAAGTGAGAATAATCCACAAGTTTTTGTCGGTACACCATCACATCTACAGAAAATCACTGTTTGGTGTGCTTTATGGGCTAACGGAGTCTTTGGTATATATGTGTTCAAAAACGATGATGGTCAGAACGTTAGTGTCATGATTAGAAATTCTTTCGTTCCTTTAATAGCTGACATTAATCCTGCTGGAATATGGCTGCAACAGGACGGAGCCACATGCCAATCAGCCCGCGCTACTATTGATTTACTCAAAGAAACTTTTGATGAAAGAGTAATTTCTTGTAATGGTCATATTAAATGGCCACTAAGATCGTGTAACAGAGACAACTGAAAACCTGCAAAACAACATTCCAAGAGTTATTGGCGGAATACGGCCGAATATATTGCGAAAAGTTTGTGAAAATTGTTGTTGCAGTTTGCGACTTGTACGCGCCAGCTGTGCCACATGACCAAAATCATATTTAAACATAAATGTCCTCAAATTTCCTATCCAACAAAGTCCGTTTCATTGATATTAAAAATTGTTTTCTTTACTTCATTATGATTTTAACTTGTGTAACTGTAAGAAAAAACACCCGATACTTTTTATTCTTTAATATTTGTTTTTTATTTTTTAAATCTAACAAATTTATGATGGATCACATAACAGCAGTTTTAATGTGTAACACACATACATATTAATAAAAAAATAAAAAAAGAATTGCATATAAAAATAACAACAACTTGTTATAATGTATTAAAGATTCGCGGGATCTTGAAACAACATCTTCATCATTAAACTGAACCAAGCCATAGAGAGACAGCAGCAATAGAAGAAGCCGGTCAAACAAGCAGTCTAAGTGAAGAAACACAAAAAATTAAAAACACCATTTAAGCATTTGGAAAATCTCAAAGTGAAACCGCCACGTAAAGTGGCAATATGTAATGATAGTCACTTCTATAAAAATATTATGAAAATATTGATAATTTTTTTCCTTCTGTTGCTGTTGACTTTTTGGTTCTTTAGGAGTATGGTTAGCAGAATATAACTTTATAAGAAAATCCAACTGTCTGTTCGCATATATAGAAATAAATGGCATTGCTATTGCGGGAAAATTTATTTAAGACAACTTGTTTTAGTGATTCTAGAAATTTATTTTTAATTAAAGTTAGGTTAGGATAGATTTTTTGATACCCTACAGTTTTTTATTTTGTTACTTGAGCCCAGCACTTAGGAGATAATCCAAACTCATGCGGTGTCCTTTGCTATTGTTTGTTGTGTATTTTTTTTTACAGTTACACGAGTTTAAATCATAATAAAACAAAGAAATATATTTTTAATATCAATGAAACGGGCTTTGTTGTATAGAAAATTTTAAGACATTAATGTTTAAATATGATTTCGGCCATATGGCCACCATGGCTGGTGCTTACCAGGCGCAATTTGGAAGAAGAATTTCACACACAATTTTCGCAGCATATTCGGACGTATTTCGCCAATAACTCTACGAATGTTGCTTTCCAACTGTTAAATTTTCTCTGGCTTATCGACGTAAACAACTAACTTTACACTCCTCTAGGTAGCATATTGGTTTTCCACAAAACACCCATTGCTTTGTATCAGTTATAGTAATCAAGTTGATTTTCAAGTTAAGAAGATGATTAATCTACTGTAACTCGCCTCCATATGACTATATGTAGTGGTGAAGATCCTTGCTAGTTGGTGGTCAGATGTCATCTGGTTGTACGTGAGTCTTCGCCGTGCTGCAAACCCCACGGTGCCCCAATGGCATGAGCGAATACGATGCGTCCACCAACGCCCTCACCTATGATACCCACGAGTGAATATCACAAGTGAGTACAAATTCGAAGGCGTTTTGTTAGGAGACTCAACCTTCACACCTTGGTAGGGAGTTGGAGATTATCTAAACTCCTACTGTTATATGGGTCACAGCATCCGGTTGAGGAGATGCAATACCACACCCAGCTCGCGCTCTGCCTGCGTTTTAGGTCTAAACAATAGCCAGCGCGAAGCTCACACAAGGTGGCCTACTCAACAATCGGGCAGAGATTGAAATTCTTCGGGCCCCTGATTCGCGTGGCACAGAATACTCCTGGTAAAGCTTAGTGACATGTGATTGTATATACAAACACGTGCCTCTTCCAGTTTCGGCCCCACAACGGCCCCGGACTGGTGAGGGTAGGTGGTGGTGGTGATAATCCTTAATTTGCTCTGTGATTTTTTCCCACTGAATGGCATTTTCTCCTGATCATTCATCTGGGATTTGTCATTATCGCCAAAGGTAAACTGAATGGTTAAGGGGGCAGGTATACTATTTATATTTCGGGAATTATAATAAATAGTTTTTCAAAATATTTCCCTTGATGATCAACATACTTTTGCATTCGTTCAAACCATTTTTCAAAGCAGTTTTCCCATTCCTCTTAAGACACCTCAAAAGCATGGTGTTTCAACACTTCAACTGCTTCTTCGGCGCTTGAAAATCGTTGACTCCGCAGTTTACCTTAGATTTTTGGGAACAGAAAGCAGGCATTGGGTGCCAAATCAGGACTGTACGAAGAATAAGACATCAAATCGATGTTTCGACTGCTCAAAAATTCGCCTGTTCGATGAGATATGTGAAAGAGCGCATTGCCAAGATAGAGAATGATTCGTAGACGGTGGCTGGTGTTACGAATTTCTCCGAAAACTTCCGGCAAACACATGGTCGTGGTCCTACGTTGCTCAAGAGGAACAATGGCCACATAACACATTTGGTCGAAAAAATAGGCGACCATTTGCTTCGATGTGCTTTTGCATGAACAATTCTTGTTAGATTTAGCTCGTGTTGGAATACCAATACGTTCGATTGCTGTTTTGTTTCCAGCTCAAACGCATATATTCATGATTCGTTACTTGGCACGATTTTATACACGTCTTTTAAAGCAACATGATCGAACTTTTCACTCATTTCCTCACACCAATCGACGCAAGTCGTTTTTTGAGCGACTGTGGTATCCAACGAGAAAAGAATTTTTTTACAACTAAGATCAAAACCGTATGCTAATGTGCAAGAACACCTTTATCTTGCAATATGTCACATGACGATCTTGCATCGATGTTTTGGTCTACCTTCACGGAATTCGTCGGCGGCTGAACTACAACCACGATTGAATTCACTATATCAGCGATATAATGTGGTTTGAAGGTGCTTTAACGCCATACAAAAAACTGAGCTAATGGACACATTCTTGTTGGGATAATCCACGTGGAAAGTTGTGAAATATAATCCAACGAAAGCCTTCTCTTGAAATTTCCATTTTTTGACCAAATTAATTTTCTTAAGTCATTGTAAACAAAACGAATAGCACTTGTACATCAAAACGTTGCTAGTACGTGTATGCTAAAATGGTTCAAACTTTATTATGGTGTAGCCTGATTTTAGCTTTTGTTGTTTTGACATTGGTGTTGTCAGTTCCAGAAATATAAATAGTACGCCTCGTATTAAACACTCGAAACCGCAAATCAAATCATGTCCTATGTGGGGGATTCGAACCCTGCCACCCATGGCAGCAACATTAATGCCAGTTAACTGAGGTACGAAAAATCATAGCTCTATACTATTCACCATTGACATTAACATGGACCAATAACTCCGTCAGTCTATAAAGTGCACAAAACAGTAATTTTCTGTGGATGTAATGGTGTTTCGACAAAAGCTTGTGGATTATACATGTTTCAAATGAGACAATTCTGCTTATTTATACACCCATCTAACCGAAAATAGGATTTATCGGAGAGCAAAATTTTGAATGGCAATTCAATGAATTCGATGAATTGGCAGCACATACAACGATCCCTTGACTTTAATTTCTGGACAAATTGATTCTTGAATGCTTTTAAGTCTAAATGCTGCCGAAAAATCATCCATAAATTACGGCGATGAATTAATTGATTTGGGTCTTCTTCAATGTTTCCCTGTACAGCGACTACAGCTTTTACATTGCGCACTGTACAGCGTTTCACGAGATGCACACTATCAGTAAGAGTAAACGTGATACGAAAACTATCTATTGTTATTCGAATTAGCCGCAGTGAAGGACGATTACGATACGTTATAAAATGGACGAACAGAACCATTATTTTGATAAAAAAAATTCCAACATTTTGCAAACGTTGCACTGGTGTACGAGTAAGTCTATCTATAATGAAGATTTAAAACAACGAAACAAAAGACAACTATCAGCTGTTAAATCGGTTGTCAAATAAAGCAGTGTTGCCAACTTAAAGTTATGAAACTCTAAAAAAACACCTGATACTAAAAAAATAAATTGCAAAAAAGTAAGTGGTTCTTGCTTTAACCGCTCAGCAAACTGTTGGACTCAATATATTTCACATAAGCTGGTGATGAATTTACTTTCCATAATTTCGGAGAGCGCATAACAAATGACTTTGAGTGTTGCTGACCTCATTCTTTTTATAGTGCAACAAACATCAGCATAAATATAATATACCTGCGCTAATGTATGATTAGATTATAAAAATATTTGTATGTTCACTTTGAGATCTTCATTTGTTAGAAAAGATTAAATTGTTACTTAAATAATAACCGGATTCCCAGATGATAACAATAATCACATGGCATGTTTAATTTTTTATAATAAAGACATGATTTAATTTCATATGATTTCAATTTCATAATACCACTCTCTAACCCGTTTAATGTTTTGATGCAATAAATAATATCGTTTTTTATTAAAAAAAGAAAATATACTTAAAACATGTGCCAACAATTTTGTTGTTGTGGAAAACTTAAACTAGTTTTTTCTTTCAATTCCAAAGAAATAAGCAATTTTAGCAAAATTGTTATTTAAATAAGTAATAATTTGAGATCATCTGTAATTAAGGCATATTTATGAATAAAATAATGAATTAAGTTTCTAAAGTAGGCCTCAAAAGAAATGTGTATAATGTGAACAAATTTATTTTACTCTTATTGATTAATATATAAGACAGAGTCTTATAACGAAATAAGACTTAACAAATAAGCCTTTCCAAGATTATAACATTAATGCAGATTTTGGCTGTAATGAAATCTTTTTTGGCATTTACTTTATGTACCTGTGGCTAGGATATCACTAGAGCCGTCTCCTGTGTCAACGCAAACACCACGGTCTCCTTAAACGTTTCCTTATAAGCAGCACACACCGCATACATTAAGTATCGGGGTGCCATATACAATTAATTAATGCTTTGATCTGATTTGCTCTACTAGTGGGTGGGTTTCTAACTAAGCTGCATCAACCTCTCGACCTCCATTGCAAAGGCTTGCAATGATTCATTAGCCTTTAGTGTTCGTCACCTCAACTCCATGCGGTACAAATCGCATTTGTGTTCGTCGCCAAATTTACGCTGTGACGCCACCATTAAGTCATTGTAGTTGTTTCTGCAGTTGGCGGGCATGGTTTTTAAAATTTCTGCTGCGGCGCCTTTTAAAGCTAAAATTAGTTCTAAAGCCTTTTCTTCATCTTCCCATCCGTTTCTGCTGGCTATAGTATCGAACTGAAATTCGAACACCGCCAAAGGTGTACTACCATCAAAGCAAGTTGTTTTTATTTTGCTAGGAGCGTCTGGTATGACACGCACTGGTTCCAGCTTTTGGTACTGAAGACTGTTGATTTTCTCGTCAATTACCTCAATTGATTGTTCTAGGCTTGACATTGTGTTCTCCACTTCATTTAATCTCTTGCTTACCATTGTTTATATTTCCTGTAACATATCAGTTGTTGCTTTTGATTATCAATTCAAGCAGTTTCTTGTGCATTCGCACAATTAATTTTTTCCATAAGCTTTTCATTATCAGCTCTAGAAGTTTCATGTGCAGTAGCCAATACTTGCATTTTTTCCATCATAGCGGCTAGCATGGGCTCTCATTTTAGGCTCATTCTCGTCATCGAATTCGTGATTATCGATGTCTATGCCGCGTCTCTAAATTTCGTCTAACAGACGGTTTTGTAGTTCGGTTTTATTACTGATTGTTGACAGGTCTAATTTATTAATTCCCGTTTTACCCTGTCCACTCATAATTCTTGGAATTTCATTTTACTTCGTATTATTTATTTAATTTTTTTTAATCCCCTTTTTTCAAATTTTTAATTATTTTATTTTATGTAAGCAATCCCAGTCCTGTACTTCCGTACCGCCTTTCATACCTTTATTTTTATTTACTACACAATAACTTTGATACAGTTTACAACAATTTAATACTTTTATTTCCGCTCAAACACGTATTTATCTTACGACAGCAAAACGATCACGCTTTTTTTGGCTCTTTCACAAATTCTTCAACGGTAACACTGATTTCAACTCACCAAGTTGTCACGATATAAACCATATTAATTCCACTGGCCATGTTTATGGGGAGTTCATCTCAGCATCCAAAAGAACGTTAAACAGAAGTGATAACATTACGAAACCTTGCCCCATAATGACTGCGACATTTATGCGGTCGCCCACTTGAACTTCAATTAGAACTGTGCATGTGGCATTTCAGTATACAGTTTGAATTAGTAAAACTAATTTTGTCGGGAACTTGCATTCTAGTGCTTTTTATACGGTTTTGTAAGAGAGACTGCGAAAAGCGTTTTCAAAATCTATAAACATGAATTAGAGGGGAGAAAACCTCCATTCTTAGATTCCGGCAAGACTACAAGGCGCCCCTCGATAATATGTGCAATTAGCTTATTCATATTGCTTAGAAGAGTGATTCCTCTTGCTGACTAGCATTCTTTGGAATTTTAGCATTAACGCTCTCTTGGAGTTGCCGTGGCGTGCAATTCGATTCTCAGAAATTCAGCACAAGAAGCAGAAGTATTGGACACTGACTTGAGCGTTGCTCCTGCCTAGAGAAAATTTTCACAGAGCAATGTTATGCTTCTCGATGCTTTAACTTTTGTTGACGCTCAATTCACACGTATTCATACGCTCTTGCTTTTAGTCGTCAATGAAGCGGTGACGAGTGAACATACGTAGCCGGTGTATGCTGATTTAATTTTTTTTTAACTGTATTATTATGTTTTTTTCTGATAATACTATGCAACAAATGAAAAAAATTTTTCTGACCTCCAATAAACAATATAATTTTTTCATGCTCTGTTCGCTCAAGTCCACTTATGTCGTAACAAAATCACATATTGTTTTTCGTTGTACAAAAATTGGCGTATGGCTTATGTCGATTCCGTTATTCTGTTTTCTTAATACCATTTTGTAAGAAATTTCGGTCTCTTACGCTAGAAGCCAAGAGTTTTGAATTCTCTTTTATTAGTACGAGATCTCTGAGAAGATAATTCAGCTCTGACTGATTGAAGAACAGTTGTTCGGCAGATACAGCAAACAGAGTTTTTTTTTCAAAACTAGGTCCTTAACGAATAAATAGTGAAATTGGTAAATATTTGCTGATTTCTGTTTTTTGTGAATGTTTAGAAATCAAAAATTTCAATATTTAAGTTTTTTTTTTATAATTTGTTTCTCAATATCTTCAAAAATATTGGTTATATTAAAAAATAATGTTAGAATGACTTAAAAAGCTGGTATAATTTGTTATTTATTAACATATGGTCTAACGCAATCGAATAAGTCATTTCAAAGTTATCATAAGATGTATGATGCAGCCTTTTCAAAAATCTCACATTCTAGAAAAAAAAGAAAAAAATCTTATCCATAGAAACTAAAATGCTAATGCTTTTTGAAGTACGGTGTCAAAAAAATATATTGTATATCAAAGATATTTTTTCTTGTTGCATAGTGTAATAAAGGCTCCGCCATCTAACGTTTTTTTCAACTAGTGCTTATTTCGTGAATTGTAACACTTAGCTCATGTCTGATTTGACAGATAATTAGTTTTATCCTTCCGCTGAACGAATATGGTTGTGTATACGCTTGAACAACGTTGGGAAATATTGCAAAATTACTTTGCAAATTATGGTAATGTTACAGAATGTGTGCGATGTGTTCAGATGAGGCTATTTTGATCTTGGCGGGTATGTAAACAAGCAAAATTGTCGCTTTTGGGGCACGGAAAACCCGCACACATACATTGAAAAGCCGATACACCCAAGACGTGTCACTGTTTGGTGCTGATTTTGGTCCAGAGGCAATTTTCTTCGAAGATGAGCAAGGCGCAATAGCTATAATTATCGAGCCATGTTGAACGAATTTTTGTTCACAAAAATTGAAGAGGAGGATATTAGTAACATTTGGTTTCAACAGCACGGCACTACGTGCCACACAGCCGAAGCTACACTCGATGTTTTGCGCACTGTTTTTGAAGATCGCATTATCAGCCGCAGAGCTCATGTCGTTTGACCAATTCGGAGCTGCGATTTGACACCGTTGGACTATTACTTGTGGGGTGCCGTCAAAGATAAGTGTTACGCCAACAAGCCAGAGACAATTGACGCTTTAAAGGACAATATTCGTGAAGCCATTGGTGAAATACAGCTGCACACAATCGATAATGTGTTTAAGAATTGGATTGAACGTGTAGGCTACTGCATGGCCAGCCGAGGCAGCCATTTGAATGAAATTATTTTCCATTATTAACCGGAAGAATAGTACTTTCAAATAAAAAAAGAAATTTGAGAAAATATTCAGTAGTTTTTTTTATAGCATTTTCAAAAAAAAAAAAAAAAAAATTTATTTGGCGGACCCTTTATTTACATTTTTTACAAAGTATTAAGATGTTTAAATTTTTAATAAAAAATTAATTAGTTCCGATACTAATAGTGCTAATTATCAATTTAACTTAATTCTCAGACAGCAATTTTCGTGTACTCACTAACAAAACCACATTTTTATTTTTGGACAACACAGCTTTAGAGTATAAATGCATATGAGTAGCTATTGGAATAAGTATGAATGCGTATGAGTATAAGAGTATAAATCATGATTCGAGTATACTCACGTTTTTAATATTCATTGCTGCTCTCTGTTGGCTATACATATGATTTTGATTAAAAATAAAATAACAAGACAAAGACTAAGATTGAAGTCGTGAAAATAGAAAAAAAATGTAATGACAATATCGTTTACAAAATACCACCAAAACTAAAAGCCCAATAATTACAGTTTACTATCACCATTTAAGCTATGATTTCTTAGCCACTTCAAGCGATAAATAATTTTTTTTATAGGTTCTCTTTTCTAAATTGCACAAAACACCAAGTACAAGTTTTGTTGAGTATTGTAATTGCAATTAGAAAGAAAGAAAAAGAAAAAACAATCTATCTGACAAACTTGTTGAAAGATAGAAAGATATCGAAGGCAATTAATTACAGTGATGTTTTTCGTATTTTACAAACCATATGTGGTGTCCATTTAATGAGTCTAAACGCATTCCTCTAGTGATTCCTTGTGTTTGTTTATAGAAAACCTGACCAACTTTAGAAGACTAAAACAAACCCCAGCTACTAACAATGAATTTTAATTAAATATTAAAACCAAATCAACAGCAACAGAAACATTTTCAAAGTAAGAGAGAACGTGCTTATTATTCCTGGAATGAAAGAAAGATATATTCTTTTTACATTCTAGCTTGTGGCCTATATACTGTAAAACACTATGAAAAACCAATAACATATTCCCACGGGCGTAAAACAATTGAAAGAAATATAATTTTGCAAGAATAATAATTCATAAATTTCTTTAAAAAACAATCTAGAAAGAGCATAAAACAAAAACAATTATTAAGTAATAAAAATGATGTAAAAGAAAAAGAAGGGGGCAGTGGAAGAAAAAAAACCAAAGACTTAAGATACATGCGTGATAGTTACTTTTATTACACATCGGTAGTAGTAGCCAGCCACCATTAATTGTAGGTGTTTTTCAATGTATGGCCTGCTTATAAAGATATTTATCGTTTTTTTGTTTTTATTTTACTTTTTCATAAAATTGTATGCAAAATACACCCGCACATTGATGAATTCATGCAACACATGAAGTAAAAGAAAATCTTTCAAAACATGTCAATTGCGCCTTCAAACATTCATCTATCGAGGCAACCAACCAACCATCTATCCATCCATCTAACCACCATTCAACAAACAATTGCCAATTTTCCAAATGTGATTGTTAGAATGCCAAAAATGGAATGTCAATATCTTTTGAAATAGTTGGCGAAAAAAATCTATGGCCAAGATAAAATAAAAACAATTGAAACTATACGATTACAATGGAATTGTTTTTGGATCCATCCATCTATTGTTGTTGAAATTGAAATATTTAGAGAAAAAAACGTTAGCAAACCAAAAAAAAAAAAAAAAAACTACTTAAGGAGGAGTCCGGTCTATAGCTAAGAAAATAATAATAAAAATAACAATAGCAATAGAAACATTGTATCCTCGACAATCAGTAGAGTAGAGGCTTGAAAGTAGTAGTCTTACATCAAATATGGAAAAATTGGGACAAAAGTGTCGAAAGTTTTGACACTTTATAAGCAACCAAACGAAATGATATACAATACACTGACGAAACAATCATTCATTCAATTACAAAAAATAAAAAGTTTTCTTCAATTGCTGATCAAGTTGGGTTTTATTAATAAAATTTACATATGAAATCAATATTTGATTGGTTTGTTATAAAAGGAGATTAAAATGTATTTTCTTTCAAGTCCAGCCAATATTTTTGATTTCAATTTTTTTGATATGCAAAAATTACGAAATTTCAAGAGTAGGCCAGTAGGGTTGTATATTGATTTTGATTAACATTTATGTGTACATACCCTATGTAGCTCCACTTTCTACTGTACTGCTTACTAGTAAAAGAGTAAATGCAGGAGGAAAAACTTATGTTGTTTATTCAAAAGAATACTATAGGGTGTATAGCGGGCACAAAAAAATCTGTTATCATGGGCGATAGGTGTCTCCATTGACCGTAATCGTTGCGAAATCTGAAATATAGGCCAATGATGCCTCCACTCCTCCAGCCTCACCATATAGTCACTCGTAATGGGTGCATTGGCTTGTGTAAGACCACGTTTCCGTTTTCTGAGCCCCAAATATGGCATTTGGCTTATTAACGTACACACCGAGGTGAAAGTTAGCTTTATTTTGTGTGTTTGTTTTGGAAATAATTTTCCAATAAATCCCAATGTTCTTTAAGCGTAAATTGATTCATTTCCTTCAGTGGAGATAATATACTGAATTTTGTGAAAGTATAGAATGGCATAAGTATTGCCAGATTCAAAATAACCACTGGTTCAAATTTAAACCGTCAGATATCCCACTCGATACCATTCTTATTCTATGTTTCTTATAATGATCTTAAACTATTTCCCCTACTTATTCCATGTTTGCCTTATTTTCATTTCCCCTAATTAATACGAGAGACTTGGCCAAGCCAGCACAGTCGCTAGATCTTAATGCGTCACACTACATCCATGTTCCTGTATAGCTTGTACAGCTCGCTGTTCGAATGTATGAGGTACTCATCCCATAGTGGTAGAGGACCGAAGATCTTAAGAAGTATTTTCCTCTCACACGCTTCTAAAACATTTTCGTCATTGTTCGACAGTATTTATGTTTTTGCGCCATGTAACAGGACAGGGATGATAAGCATTTTGTAGAACATGAGTTTGGTTCCTGCTCCTTAATTGTCTATTGAGTCCAAAGTAGAAACTTTTGACAAGAGCGATGCTCCGTTTGATCTCCAGTCGTTCACGTTATTGAAGGTGGTACTAAGATGGGCAAAGTCCTTCACTACTTCAAAGCTATGGTCGCCAACAGTGACGCTCTGTTCATAATGCGAGAACTCTTTATTTGGCAATAAATTATACTTGTCTTCATTTACTACTATGCTCACTTTAGACCCTTATCTCTCTAGACTGGAGTACGCAGAAGATATAGTATGGGTATCAAGGACGTATGTCAGCAGCATAATGCTCTTCAATCCGTTGACACGAATTATATTCTCCAGTAAAAGGTTAAAGAAGTTACATGACAGAGAATTGCGTTGTCTAAAACCCCGTTTAGTATTAAACGACGCGGACAGGTCTTTCCCGATTCTGACGTAACTTTCAGTGGCGCTCAATGATACCAAATTCAGACATGGTAGAGTAGAGGTAATTCCTATCGGTACCGTCTTCTCATAGGTCTTCTCCAGGATTTGGCGTATGGTAAAAATCTGGTCGATGGTGTATTTACCAGGTCTAAAGTCTAATTGTTAGAGCCCGTTCAGCTTGATGAATATGTTTGATAAGATCTTGTATTCGATATTGTTCAGACTTCGTACCCCAATTAGCTTGCATTAATCTTGCTGACATGTGTGTTATCTGCAGGTCGCACAGTGCATTATACCATAGTCAAAAATCAACAAATAACTCATCTCGGTTTTTGATAAAATATATACATTTTCTGAAAGCTAATTAGCGGCTGAATATAACACTTAACGATTGTTGTTCTTTTACTTCTCTATATTGTCGCATGAGGGCACTAAAGTCAACTAATTTATAATAAAAATACTATTTAACAAATTGGATTTTAGGTACTTCAGAAGAATAGCTGTAAAAGCTGTATTTATTCAGGACATTTTTAAAAGTTTGGTTTTTTTAAATTAATTTAAAAGTCGCACTTATTTCAATAATACATTAGAATTTACTAATATTAGAATTTACTAATATTTTAAGGAGTATTATTCTATTTTTGAAACTATATAGTATGTTCTATCAAATAAAAAAAATTTGAACCAACTTCGTCCTACAGCTTAAAAAATTTTGAGGTTTAAAAAATCTAAAATTTAGGGAATTTTTATTAATTTTACTAATTTTAATTAGCTTAAGGCAAATAAAAAGTTAAAAATAATTTTGGTTATCTATTTATATATGGTACTTAATGTACAAAATAATTAAAGTATAATTAAAGTGTAATTTCACGTAATGGCCCAATTAATTGGCCACCAAGATCATGTAATTAAACGCCATTGGTTTATTTTAAGATAAACAAGATTGAGTGGAACATCTGGAAATAAACATTCAAAGAGTAATAGGTAGGGGGATCGATTATTCGACTTTTTTCAAAAACCGGTTTTCGAGTAATTCGAAAAGTAACACTTTTTTCGATTAATAATAATTCAAATAACCGGTTAGTCGGTTCTTTTATTTTAAAATAAAATTGTTCCTAATTCTTGAAGCGCAGAGCTGGATCACGTCGTTTTATAATAAGCAGAAGCTCTAACAAATCTCATAAAAACTACACAAAAACGGTGTGCAGAGGCCATGAAAAACAAGTTTATTACACAAAATACTGCAAAATGCTTAAGTTTCGAACAGCTACTCAAGGAGCTAATTTCGTTTTTGTTGTATTACTTGGTAGAGAATGGAATTGAAGGTTTCTTATTATAAAGGGTCCGTCAAATAAATTTTTTTTGAAAATGCTATAAAAAAACTACTGAATATTTTCTCAAATTTCTTTTTTTATTTGAAAGTACAAATGGCTGCCTTGGCTGACCATGCAGTAGCCTACACGATCGGTCCAATTTTTAAGCACATTATCGATTGTGTGCAGCTGTATATATTGTCCTTTTGTTGGCGTAACACTTATCTTTGACGGCACCACACAAATAATAGTGCAACGGTGTCAAATTACAGCTCCGAGGTGGCCAAACAACATCAGCTCTGCGGCTGATAATGCGATCTTTAAAAACAGGGCGCAAAACATCGAGTGTGGCTTCGGCTGTGTGGCACGTAGCGCCGTCCTGTTGAAACCAAATGTTGCTAATATCCTCCTCTTCAATTTTTGTGAACAAAAATTCGTTCAACATGGCCCGATAACGGTCGCCATTGACTGTAACGGCCACTCTTTGCTCATTTTCGAAGGAAAATGGCCTAATTATGCCTCTGGACCAAAATCCGCACCAAACAGTGACTCGTCTTGGGTGTATCGGCTTTTCAATGCATGCGTTCGGGTTTTCTGTGCCCCAAATGCGACAATTTTGCTTGTTTACATACCAGCCAAGATCAAAATGAGCTTCATCTGAAAAGATGATTTTTTTATTTTTTTCATTCTGCAACATTACCATGATTTTTGTTCAGCGGAAGGATAAAACTAATTATCTGTCAAATTAGACATGAGCTAAGTGTTACCATTCACGAAATAAGCACTAGTTGAAAAAAAACGTTAGATGGCGGACCCTATAGTTATAATTTAGGTGCCTAAGACAAGAAAAATCAAATGTTTTACTTTCAATAAATCTATTAGTAATATACGAGTCCTTAATTGCCTCATTAAGAAAATTTGCTTAAATTTCGAGCAGCACTGTATTTAAATTTATGCACCACATTTTTAATAATTTGTGTGTCACTGTGGTATGTAAGAACGCACCTTTCAGCCAAGAAGGCGACTAGAGATTGGTTAGGTGTATGTACGCTGTGAAAAACTTCACTAACCAATATATTCGCCATTAGGAACCGTCGTTTGTGGTATTATGGGCTTTCAATGAGTCTAGTTGATCATTCTCCATATATAAAAATTAATATTTATTTACAGAAGATGAGAAAAAATTACTTTTGCTCAAGAGGGCATATGTTTTTCGATCTACCTTGGTTTTCACGTTCTTTGTGAGACGTTCAAGGTTATCATACCTACAAAAATAATAACTAAATTTATACAAATAGTTAAACGATGAGCGTTTTGCACAATTTTATACAAACGTATACAAATTATACTAAACCGGTTTATTCGGTGTTCGAAAAATGAAGATTTTGAAGAAACTGTTTAGACAAAACTAAAAAAAACCGATTAAAACCAGTCGAATAATAACTGTCCGATTTCCCTAATAATAGGCGAAATACGGTTGCACATGCAGCGAGAAGTTTTTGAAATTTGGTTTTCCAGATTGCGCCTTATACTGTCCGGCAGTGGCATATCTAAACATTAATGTCATAAAATTTTCTATCCAACAAAAAATATATTTCTTTGGAGCAAGTTCAACTTCAACTTACTTTTTTCTCTCTAAAGGCATGAAAAAAATGCCCAATTCCTTTGAACAAATACTAAAAATTAAAATGAACTTATAGCCTTTAAATAATTTATATAAAACGAAACATATGTTTAGTGTATGTTTAAAGCTTTACTGTTTCGTATTTCATTATAAAAAGTCAATGAAATGAGAAATAAAAGAGAACAATTTTTGCTTTTCCAGCAGTGGGTAAATGGTATGTCTATTTAATGATTAAACCCACTGCCTTATTTAACTCATGAATATAATTCTATACAAAGGAAAAAATGTCTTGCTAACACAAAAAAAACTGAAACAAGTAAAGACTCTATAGTCCTATCTATACGACTTTGTGGTACCTTCATCACCATTTAAGTAATATTTATGGGTGGCGTGGTGTAGTGGTTAGAGTGCATGCATAACAACACAAGCGACCAGGTTCGAGCCCCAGCAGAGGATATGATGAAGAAAAAAAATTAATTGTGGTTTCATTCGAATGTTTAATAGTAAAAAGGCTTCAACTTCCCTCCAGACAACACCAACTAACAAATAAAGAAAAAAGACCCCCTGACCGCATACCTCTGGCGCTGATGACAAACACCAGACGAATGATCAGGAAAAACATGCCACCTACTGGGAAAAATTTACAATGCTAAAGTAAAGATCATCACCAATTAGCAAGGATCTTCACCACTGTACAAAAAAAGAAAATCATATGGAGGAAGCTACAGCGGATTAATTATCTATTTAACTTGAAAATATTAAATTGATTAAAGAAATTGAATTAAAGCAATATATGCTTTGTGGAAAGCCAATATGCTCCCTAGGGGAGTGAGGGAGAAAAGAGAAAGTATTATTTATAATTTCCCATTAGAAGAGTTTTTTTTTGTGTTACTCCTCTCGGGAACATATGACACTTCCACACAGCATCTCCATCTTACAGTGAAGTTGATATTGCTTCTTCCCATGTCAGATTGCTCTGTCTTAGTTCTTGGATAATTGTACGTATCCAGGTGTTTCTGGATCGAACACGATTTCTTGAGCCTTGAGGATTCCAATGGAGTGACATATCGGGACTTTTTGGAAAGATATAAATGATCCGCCGCATTTCCGTTTCCTTATCTGGTTCAGTATGGGTTCCTCATTAGTCGTGTTCCACAGTTATGGGTTATTTATGTTGTAAGACCAGAATATTCTGTAAATGATCTTGAGGCATCTGTTGATGAACACCCGGAGCTTTTGCATGATGTTATTTGATGCAAGCCAGGTTTCACTCTCAAACAGCCGAACTGATTTAATACATAAGTTGAATATTTTAGGCTTAGTTCGTCTGGATATATTTGAGCTTCTTCACACTGATTGTAGCAGTCCGAAGGCCACTCTCGCTTTATTGAGTTTGTTGTATACGGCTGTTTCTGTGTCACCGTTTCCTAGATAGAAAAAGCTATTTTTCGGATTTCTTCATATCTATCTCAAGTCAAACATTGCGAGTCAATCTTTCTAGGACCTCTAGTTCCGGCTGCATATTGGAGATCTTATGCGAGAATAGACAAATGTCATTCGCATAGTGGAAATTCTTGAGTTGGCGTGAGAGGCTCAATGTTAATTCTCTTGTCTTTGAACAGACTTTGCTCATTATATCATCCAGCACGATGGTGAAGAGCTGAGGTGACAGTGGACATTATCAACTCCAGCATTGCTATGCCTTTTGCCCCCATCCATTAGTAGTTTAAATACTGCAGTTTACCGGATGGTATCAAACACATTCCTGGAATCAACATACCATACATACAGGGGGGTACGCGACTTCATAGATTGTTATATGAGTATGCACAGAGTGTTGGGCCGATCTACGCAGCTTCTATTCGGTTCGAAGTCTGATTGTCGTCTTTTATCCTGCTCGGATTGGGAGGGTTCTACGGTATTCTCGAGTTGTTTTCTTCACTGATGTTCGCTCCCGTCAGTAGCATTTGTGTTCTCTTTATCTCTGTGTCCGTATATCATTGTCCGTTAGTAGTATACCATCACGATTAGCAACTGCTTGGTTCCTTTTGCATTTTCTGTTATTACGATTAACTATCTAAGTCGTCTGGTGTAGTTTTCTCATGATATTCTGGTCAGTTGCTTCTTTTTCTCCTGTTGGCAGTTGCAGTTTTCTTTACTTGTTTCGCCAACTGATAGTATTGTTGCCTCAAAGTATAGTTGTCATTCAGTGCAGTTTCAGTTTCCCTTCTCTGAGAAACCGGGTTCCAAGTGCCATCTGATATCCCCTATATGTGGTTGTACCACACCCAGTGTTTCTTCTGCAACTTGATTATATGTTGTTGTGATATCTTATCATGAGTTATTTTTAATTAAAAGAGTGGCAGGATTAAATTTTGAATACAATTTGATAAAAAAGTCTACTTGGAATAGATACTTTTTTAAAAGATTCAGTCTGTTCTTTTCATCATATGACATTGTTTTTCGTCACTCCTCTAGGAAACGTATTAGCTTTACACAAAGCATTCACTGTTATGTTTCAGTTTCATTAATCCTCTTGCTTTTTCAAACTAAGTAGCTGATTACCACTTAGTCACTGTAGCCTCCTCCATATGATTGTGTAGTGGTGAATATCTTTGCTAATTGGTGGTTATCTTTACTTTAGCATTGTAATTTTTTCCTAGTAGGTGGCGTTTTTTTCCCCTGTTTGTCACATCACCAAAGATAAGCTGAAAGGTCAGAGAGGCTTCTTCTTTATTTTTTAGATGAAGGTGTCTGGAGGGAAGTTGAATCCTCTTTATTAAACACTCGAAACCTCAAATATATTTTTTTTCGTCATGTCCTCTACTGTGGCTCGAATCTGACTCGCCTGAGTTGTTATCCGAGCGCTCTATCCACTACATCACGCCATATTACATGGCGGATATTATCTAAATATGGACTGAGTTGAATAAAATTTTGTTTGTATAACAAAAATGAATTATTTTGTCTTAAAGTCCGAGCTCTCTTCTAATAACACCTTTTATTATTTAAAGCTCTACAAATATGAGCAGAAATCTAATCAGAGAGAGAATCAACCGTCACCATCTATGATAATGTAGGGTATAGTTATAAAAAAATAAATAAAATTCCTTAAACAATATATAAGACCGTTTAGTCCAGTTCAGTAAGACAGTCTCAGCTCAGTCGCTTAGATGTTCTGTCAGTCATAAATTAATGTTTGTTCTCCTACAACAATAGGTGCTGTTTTATTTTTTTGCTCAACTATTTCACAGCAATAGACAGACGCACGTTTTGAATAGTACTTTACCTACATAAAGTCGAAATTTTTTATTTTTCTTTTCTGTGTCTATTGCAAGACATGAGTAATGAATGATGGTGATTAATACAAACGCCCCGTTGCCATTTAACACCTTCCGTCAGTTTTTGTTCTTTTTTTTGTTGCACATTAATTTGTTGTTGTTGCTATTGCTCTTGCTGCTTTTCTATTTATATCGGCATTTCTTGTAATAATTTGTTAACAACAAAGTGTTTTCAAATTGTAGTCACATTGTGTTATGCCACATGTATTTCGTTGGTATTAAATATAGAGATGTTGGAGGTGTTTACTGAGCATTTAACAGTTTGACTGCAGCATGACTGACAACGACTAACTTCTTTTAGTCCTATTGAACCAGATCCCGTGCCTAAATAGGTAACCACCTATTTTTAGTTTATTTTATTTTTTCTTTTAACATTATTGTTGCCGTTGCGGGTGTGTATGTGTGCCCTATAGTATATTTTAGCGGAATGAAAAAAAAATATTTCCGCTTTTATCTTCAATCAAATACCTCTTAATTCATGCTTTAGAACATAATGATGTTTCTGGCACAATAAAAAACTTAAACACTCGAAAAAATAATTATTCTATGAAAGCAAAATACTGTTGCCCTTTCAAAAGTAAACAATTTAAAAGTGTAGCCTAATATATATAAAAAGTTTGCTAATTATTTGCCTTATATCGGGTGTTTTTTTACAGTTATACAATTTTAAATCAAGAGATATATTTTTAATATCAATGAAACGAGCTTTGTTGAACAGAAAACTTTATGCCATTAATCTGTGAAAATGATTTCGGCCATGTGGCCGCCATGGCTAACGTGTACAAGACTCATTGGTTGTTGTCCATGATTAACCCATGATATTTTCCGCTTAGAGCATGATCACCATATGCCACGACAAATATTCGATGCGATTCTGCTGCACTTTTCTTCAAATTAAAACAAAAAATTAATGCTTTTCGTGAATCATGATTTTCTTGTACAAAGTGCAGCACCTTTAGCACGATGAAAAAATATGATGTTGTTTGTTTACCGATTTGACGTCAAGGGTGGGAAAATTTGAGGTTAGGAAGTAAATTGGCTTAGAAACACATTTTTTTTTGACAAATTCAGTTTTATTCATACCCTTATAAAGAGAAATATGGGAATTTTCATAAATCCACATTTTGAAACAAAGCCTCGCTTATCTCGTCAATTCAGCGCCGAATTTCAGTTGTTGGAGTGTCAGTTGCTTGTGGTTTATTCACCTAACCAAGCGGCGTTAAATTACAGGAACGAGGCGGCCAATTGATATTGCCAAATAGAGAAATTACGCAACCGAGAAATTTCTCATGGAATTGTTTTGTTGGCTGCGTGGCTTGCGGCGCCCTCCGGCTGAAACCAAAGGTCACTTATGTTAACATTAGCCAGTTGTGGCCACAAAACATTGGTTATTATGGTTTGGTAGCGCAGAGATTTCACGGTGATGGCGTTTCCTTGCTCATTTTCATATAAATACGGGCGATAATGCCGCCTAACCACAAACAGCACCATACGGTGACTTTTTTGTATGTAGTAGTTTTTCGTTTTTTTTGTGAGCCCCATATGTGACAATTTTGTTTGTTTACATAACCGCCTAATTGAAAATGGGTCTCATCACTAAAGATGACTTTGTTGAAAAATGCGTTGTTTTCGTTGAACGAGTTGATGAAGATTTTTATGCAAAATTTTGCCCAAAGTTCCTCTGGTGATGCCCAATTGCTGCGTACATCCACGAGTTGAAGTTTCAGGCTCATTATCAACACTTTGCTGTATAGCGGTTATGTTTGCATCACTATGGCAACAACGAGCACATCGTTTTGATCTATTGTCAGCAACAGTACCTTGTATTTAGCGATTACGCATTGTTGTCTCAAAAGAAGCCTGATTACGAAGAAAAGCTGCTTGAATCTTACTAAGTGATACAATAAAATTTTCACCATTTTGATAGTAAATTTTCACAATAAAAATTCTTTGGTCAAGAGTGTAGCGTGCCACACTTAAAATTTTAAAATTTTTACTAAATATAGGGTCCGCAAAATAATTTTTTTTTTTGATAACAAGGCGCAAAACATCGAGTGTAGCTTCTGCTGTGTGGCACGTAGTGCCGTCCTGTTGAAACCTATCTTTCTCTTCAATTCTTGTGAACAAAAATTCGTTCAACATGGCCCGATAACGATCGCCATTGACTGTAACGGCCACTTCTTGCTCATTTTCGAATTATGCCTCTGGACCAAAATCCGCACCTGTAAGTCGATCGCAGGCAATATTTCCCAGCGTTGTTCAAACGGAAGGATAAAACTAATTATCTGTCAATTCACACATGAGCTAAGTGTTACCATTCACGAAATAAGCACTAATTGAAAAAAAAAAAACGTTAGATGGCGGCCCCGTTAAGTGTCAAAGGTTGACAGCTCAATGCTTGACATTTCATAATTTGACAGCCAATTTATTTCGTAACCTCAATATTGCCCACCCTGTATACTGAACTAGAGTAATGCCTCCCGCACTGCTGGGAGCCACTGTGTTGTACATGCTTTTTGACTGATGTGGATAGATAAAGGAATCAAATTTCCATATGTTTTTTAATGATGCTTTGCATTGACTGTCAAGTTGTTTAAGCCAATTTTAGAAACTTCAACTCTAAGCATTCTCAAGATATACAAAAATCATGATGTAATTTGTATGGAAGTGGGCATGGTACCCACTTATGCGATTTCGCTAACTTTCTAACTGATTGTTTGTACTATCTAAGAAGTAATTTAAATCCAATTCAGGACCTTCTATTTTAATCGTTCTCTAGATATACAAAAATCAATATATAATATGTATGGGAGATGCTACAACCATTTATTCAATTTCTTTCAAACTTAGACTGATGATGTGTAATAACCACTAAGTTATGTAGATCAAATTCAAAACCTTCCACTATTACCATTTCATTTGTGTGGGAGGTGCTACTCCCACTTATTTGACTGATGACTTGTATTGACTACAAAATTAATTTAGACCAAATTAAGAGACTCTTACTATTGCCGTTTTAAAGATATATACATATAAATACAAATTTTATATGGGCGTGACACTGTCCTATTGAACAATAGTGAAACCACACACCAAATGAAAGCTTTCTACATATACTTCTTATATACACAGATTTCATAATATTTTT
This sequence comes from Wohlfahrtia magnifica, assembly GCA_023159175.1. Lineage (NCBI taxonomy): Eukaryota > Metazoa > Arthropoda > Insecta > Diptera > Sarcophagidae > Wohlfahrtia > Wohlfahrtia magnifica. The sequence continues at coordinate 266,613 of JAKWBJ010000054.1, forward strand.
TAACTCACACAAAGTTTAGATGCTGTAATAAATTTCGTATGCAATACAAAGTGGCTCACTCGAACGTCAATAACTCACGAACCAAGGAACCAAAAAACACATATACATAAAAACTTTGGTTTTGACTTCATATTTCATTTAAGGGCTTACAAAGTAAAATCGGCTGGCGCATTTCAGAGAATATCAACTACAACACATTTTATAGTCCTCATATATATATATATAAATATGTTTACCAGGTCATTGCCAACACAAAAATAAATTAACTGACGCTCACTTCATACAGGTGCACCTGGTAAACAGTGCTAAAAGCATTGTGTAAACAATAAAAAACTTAAATGAAATTTGCAATCATCGAAAGGCTAAAAACATAATAATATGTTTGCATATAAGGCTTACTAATGCTTTTTCTATGAGTGTAGTTTCCTACAATATTTCCGAATAGAAAGAAAATTTCTTACATAATGCGTGTTTTTTATAGAGGTATAGAACTTTAAGTTGGCAACAGCTGTCAAGTGATTTATTCTCAGTTTGGTTTGGCAATTCATCATGAATAGACTCACGCCTGAACAACGCTTGTAAATAGTGCAAGAGAGAGATTACCGTTTTTCCCGATTTTCATAAGCGTATTTTGTTTAGCGATGAAGCACACTTCTGGTTGAATGGCTACGTCAACAAACAAAACTGCCGCATTTGGGGTGAAGGTAAGAAAAACTGACTGTTTGGTGCGCTTTATGGGCTGGTGGAATCATTGGTCCGTACTTTTTCAAAAACGATGGTGGCCAGAACGTTACAGCCGATGGTGATCGGTATAGAGCCATGATTACTAACTTTTTCATTCCTGAATTGAATAACAATGATGTCCAGGAAATGTGGTTTCAACAAGACGGCGCAACATCTCACACAGCTCGTGCCACTATAGATTTATTGAAACACACGTTTGGTGACCGCCTAATTTCACGTTTTGGACCTCTGAATTGGCCCTCAAGATCTTGTGATTTAACACCGCTACACTACTTTCTGTGGGGCTATGTAAAGTCATTGGTCTATGCGGTAAAGCCACAAACGCTTGACCATTTGGAAGACAACATTCGCCGTGTTATTGCCGATATACGGCCACAAATGTTGGAAAAAGTCATCGAAAATTGGACGTCCAGATTGGACTACATCCGCGCCAGCCATGGCGGTCATATGCCAGAGATCACATTTAAAATGTAATGCCACAAGATTATCTTTCGGATAAATAAAATTCATGTCAATCGAATAATCCATCGTTGTTTTATTGCAACTTAAAGTTCTGTACCTCTATAAAAAACACCCTATATTTATTTCGGATTCATAAAATTCATTTGCTTTTTTTTTCATACCAAATGAACTGCTAGTTTTAGCTGTTACTACACGATTGCTTGGTGCTAAGCTACTGATAAATATCACTTGTTTTAGTCGGTCTTTGGGTCGTTTCAATATTTTCAAATTCATGGGATTATTTAAAAATAATTTTTTTCGTTTTTACATTATTTATTAGCTTGTAAATGTCTTAATTTACAGCATTAACATTTTATGATATTTATGCAGTGATTTTTTGTTTATGGCCATTTTTTTGTTAAGGTTTTTTTCAGAAAAACTATTTTTGGCAGCACTCTTCTGAACAGTTTTATAGCAAAAGTAGGCACAAAGTGTTAAGGCAGCGCAGGGATTTTTACGAGTAGACAGACCAACAATCTTAAGACTGGATATTTATGGTTATTTAATGGTTTGGTAATGTTATCAAAAAAAAAAAGAAAAATAAAAAAAAAACTAAATTGAGAGAGAAAAACATGTAAAATGGCAAGTACGAGTAATGTTTGGTAGGTAGTGAGAGATTAAAGTGTTTGTAGGCGTTTAGTGATTTTATATGAGAGTTTTAACAGCTTTTCGTGGTTAAGTGTCAGTGTCAATTAGCCAAAAGTTATTTTCTGTTGTTGTTGAGAATTTTATAATTTTTAAATGGTTACTGCTGCTGCACTTACATTAAATGTATGAGAAAATTAATGACGACACTAGAAAGGATTACTAAAAAAACAGACATGAACATTGTGTGTGTCTGTGTGTATTTGAATTGTTCAAATATTTTAAATACAGTTGTTGCAAAAAACGTTTTTGTTTTCCAAGTGTCTGTTTGTTGCTGTCTGTTGCTGTCTGCTGTAGCATGTTGTATGTAACTGTTTTCATTTTAATGGTACTTAATTTGTCATGTTTTGATTTACGATTGTTAAAACGCATCATCATTTTGTACTTTTCTTCTTTTGTCCAACAGATCTTGTAATCATTTCAACAATCAACAATAAATATTTTTACGATAATCACGTATTTTACGTATTTGATCCCAGCTGTGAACACAAACAATATCTACCAAATCTCAAGGGGATTTTTATTTTTTTTGCGTCCATATTATGGATTTAAATTGTTAAGAGACACAACACAGTTAAAAAAAAAAACAACAAGTTTTAAACTATATGTGTCTACTATATTGGCTGGTATTCATATGCTATAAATGGAAAATATGGATATGAATCCACCACTATGGAATGTTTTGTAACTGCATTGGGAGTAGTTGAAACAAAAAAATAATTTTCAAAAATATTTGTTAACATAACTTGTAATCACGCATATGATAGATAAAATGTTTGAAATTGTATTGGAAAATGCATTGGAATGTGATTGAAGTGAATATTAATTGAATTTAATGTTAAGCTCTCATGTATAAAGGTTCCGCCAAATAATTTTTTTTTGAAAATGCTATAAAAAAACTATTGCATATTTTCTCAAATTTCTTTTCTTATTTGAAAGTACAATCCTTCCAGTTAATAATGGTAAATAATTTCATTCAAATGGCTGCCTCGGCTGGCCATGCAGTAGCCTACACGATGGGTCCAATTTTAAAGCACATTATCAATTGTGTGCAGATGTATTTCACCAATGGCTTCACGAATATTGTCCTTTAAAACGTCAATTGTCTCTGGCTTGTTGGCGTAACACTTATCTTTGACGGCACCCCACAGATAATAGTCCAACGGTGTCAAATCGCAGCTCCGAGGTGGCCAAACGACATCAGCTCTGCAGCTGATAATGTGATCTTCAAAAACAGGGCGCAAAACATCGAGTGTAACTTCGGCTGTGTGACACGTAGCGCCGTCCTGTTGAAACCAAATTTTGCCAATGTCCTCCTCTTCAGTTTTTGTGGACAAAAATTCGTTCAGCATGACCCGATAACGATCGCCATTGACTGTAAAGGTCACTGCTGGCTGATTTTCGCAGAAAAATGGCCCAATTATGCCTCTGGACCAAAAGCCGTACCAAACAGTGACTCGACTTGGGTGTATCGGCTTTTCAATGTATGCGTGCGGGTTTTCTGTGCCCCAAATGCGACAATTTTGCTTGTTTACATACCCGCCAAGATTAAAATGAGCTTCATCTTGAACATTACCATGATTTTCAAGGTAATGGCGCAATATTTCCCAGCGTTGTTCAAGCGTATACACAACCATATTCGTTCAGCGGAAGGGTAAAACTGATGATCTGTCAAATCAGACAAGAGCTAAGTGTTACCATTCACGAAAAAAGCACTAGATGAAAAAAAAACGTTAGATGGCGGACCCTATATATGCATTTGATAGATGATATCGTGCAATCCGAGTACTTCTGCTAAAAGAGAAATTGAATTAAAAAAAATTTCATATATATATCGCGGGGAGAGCTATGCTGGCTCGGTGTGGAGTTAAATTTTTAACCGAGTGCCGTGACCCATAGATCGGTAGGAGTTTAGATAGTCTCCGGCACCTTACCAAGGTGTGAGGTCATGTCCAAATAACATGGCTTTAAATTGGTACTCACTGGTGATTTTAATCATAGGTGGGGGCGTTGGTGGACGCATTGTATTCACTCGTGCTTTGGCACCGTGAGGTAACGTCCTAGGGCAGGTACTCACGTTAAACCACTGACTTAATATATGTAGTTTATCAATATGATATTTCCCGGCTAAAATACAGGCTGTTCTTAGGGCTACTCAAGTAAGATCTTAAAATATTGCAATAGGGAAAGGGGGCAACGATCTATTTTTTGTTGTTTTTATTTTATTTATTTTAGAGACTGTGGAACTGCTCTTAGGGGGCTTATGGACCATTGTGTGGTCCGATAATGTTGGGTATAGTGTCACAGCACTGTCAGCCGAACAAAGTTGCCAGCGAACAGGCAAGATCGCCACTGGATGAGCTCAGTTAGTTCTGGAGTTGGACAGGAGAGCACTTAGAAATGTGATATTTATTTGAACAGGCACTGTCTTTTACGGGAAATAGTACTTTATGAGAAAACGGTACTTCGAACTTCAATAGAATGTGTTAGGCGTATAAGTATATTGCCTGCCGCTGCCCGAGACTGCATGTGTAGTAAAAATATATTTAACACTTAGAGCTCCACGTGACCACCTGTGCTCATTGTTCAATGGTAGATGTATGCAGAACATTTCCAACATTTTGTGATCACAATGTCGAGAAATGACGCACAACGTGTGACCACGGGCGGTCACGATGTCACATAAAGTAAGTCCACCAATGACCACGGTTGGTCACATTTTCCTAAATCATCAAAATACAAATGTCCATCGGTAGGGTACGTGGGGTTCTAAGTGTTAAATGTATTTACTTACCTTGTAAGAGTAATAAACTAATATCTTTTATTAGAGATGTGAACTTTTTAATTGACTTATTTAGATTTCAGTATCACCAAAACAATAGTTTTCACAAAAAATTTCATATGACATATGACGCTGCATATAAGAAATTCAGCCACATTTCTGCAAAGTTCTCTTGGAAAATTTGAAAAGCGAGTGCAAAGGAGGAGAATATAGTCCAATGACTTATTCTGTAAATAACCCTATCCTATGTATTTTATTATTCAATAAAAAAAATATCAATTAAAAGACTAAAAGCTGTGTTTTCTATTTAATCAAATCTTGCGTTAATTTTGGGAAGCCCTTTACTATGTAATGCGTGTTCCAAAACGCACGTCAACTTAATTTGAAATTTTTTTTGTTTCAATGTTTAACAAATTCAACCATGGAGAGGTACACAATTGAGCAGCGCGTTAAGATTGTTGAAGTCGACCAAATGGTCGACCAAATATGTCGGAATCGGGATAATTGTGCACATATTTCAACAAACCGGGTCTGTAGGAAATGTGGAACACCTGTGCATGCTCGCTCAGTTCGTTCTGCGGGAAACATTGCTGTTAATCGCGATAGTATAATAGTGACATTTTACGAATATCACTGATGAGAATTTGGAATAAATATTTGAGTTTAGACTGAAGAGTGGAAGTCTACTGAACATTTCAAGCGTCGTCAATACGCCGAATGATTAGTTGAACAGACAGAAGTGAATGATGATCTTAAAAGAGAAAATTATCTTCAGCGACGAGGCACACTTTCACCTCAGTAGTGAAAAAACAAGCAGAATTGCCGTATTTGGGCAAAAGAGAATAAACGAGTGATTGTTGACAAGCCGACGCATCCACAAAGAGTAACTGTTTGCTGCGCTTTTTGGGCTGGCAGCGTCATTGAACCGTACTTCTTCGAAAATGACGTTGGCCAACTAGTTAACGTGAATGGTTTTCATTATCGCGAGGTGATAAAGGAGTTCTTGTGGCCAGAAATTGAGGATATGGACCTGGACGATATGTGCCACTTACCTTTCAGCCTACAAAATTATGGCTCTGTCTGTTTTATATAATGACTGTGTTATATCATGTCGTGGCGATATTAATTGGCCGCCACGCTGTGATTTGACACCGTTGCTCTTCTTTCTTTGGGGTGTTTAGAAGAAAAAGTGTACGTCAATAAGCCAAGAATATTTCAAGAGCTAAAGGATGAAATATTTCGACACATTAACTACACTGAACTTCAATAATGTCTCAGAGTCATTGAAAATGTGGACCGACGCAGAGTGGTATGCCTTCGAAGCCGTGGTGAGCATTTGGACGATATTTTTTTCACACATAGTTGTCACAGCTCGTTCAATAATAACAAAAAATATCAAGACAATTCCCTGAAAACTTTGAACATACAAATTAGTGTTTTTGCTTATTTAAAAACTGTAGACATCTAAAAAGCAAATTCTACAGTTTCTTTCTGAAAGGAACTATATTTTAAATGTTTGAATTTGTACCGGAAGGGAATAAAATGGGGAAAAAGGGTAAAAAATTATAACTACGATAGTAGTTAAGATAATAATTATTGTAGGAGTAACGAAGCACGCCGGGTTAAAGTTTAACATAAAGTTACTATGGCATGTTATTAGGAGTATGTGATAAAATATAGACATTTTGTGTCCATGTGGCTTGTGTTAAACACTGTGTCACATTGCATATATTTGATTATTTTTAATTTATTTATTTTTTATTTTTTTTTATTGACAATAGCAGTGGTTTTAACGGTTTTGTAATTTTTAAGAAATTACTAAAACCGTTTTATGACTCCACCATTTACAGTTAACTGAAGAAGACAATAAACACAATTTGTCATTATGATAATTAGCTGGCAACCTGATGACAGAATAGCTATGACATTCTTTCTTGGCATAATGTTGGAATTCCGTACAGCCTCTTAACAGCTTAACGTAAATAATTTATTTTTAATTCTAAGCCACACGAAGCATTAGCATCATTCACCGCATATTCCATAGATATTTTAACATAAACTACTTAAGAAGTTCATCATACAAAATAAGCACTGAGTGAGTGTAACAACAATAGTAATTAATATATCGTTATTGTTGATTTCATACAATATTTGCAAAATAAATACAAATTTGTTCAGCAATTACTTAAAAAACAAAAAAAAAAATGAATTTTAACGCTTTTCATAATGATTTGTTACGCAGGAGAAGGCCATTAAAAAATAGCAAATAATTCCGTTTGTTTGTTTGTTTCTTAAGCCTTTTGTTTGTTTGGTATTTAGCAGCGGTAATATGTAGTTGCTTTTGTGTTATTAAAACACGTATGTGTCTTAAGTCTTTTGTATTAATATGTGTGGTTTCTATTTTTCTTTTCTTTTTCTACCTTAAGCTGTTAATTATTTATGATAAATTTGAAATAATTTATCATTTTTATTTCATCACTCTCAGTCTGTGTGTGTGTGTGTCAGCTAAATAGTGTTTTGTGTAAAATTATCTAACAAATTAAAGCAAATCACATCCCATCTCACTCACATAATTATGACAATCCAGTGTCAAGTTCAACAAACCAATTCTTTCAAAAGAAATTTCCATTCATACTGCACAGATAACTTTTGTGCATTTTTGAGTTACAGAAAACTAAACTGTGTTTTGTATAGTGTATGTGGTGCTCTATAGCTTCTTAGAAAAAGAATATCATGATTTCGATTTGTTATGGTAATCTTTCAGTCCAAGCAAATATTTAATAGTTTACACGCCTATTTTGACGCCTATTTGTTATGTTGCTGCATATCAGCATATTTTTGTTTTCTATTCTATTTATTTGTGGCAAATCTTTGGATTTTGTTCGTTTTTTCTTTTGTGTCTTCAAACCGTTAAACGCCTACACTTGAAGCTGTCGCCTATAAATAAAATCTGTATTGAAAAGAAGAAGAAGAAAAGTTTTAGTTGGTCCAGACTGACCAAACGATACCTTACAATGTGAAAATGATTGTGCAGTGATGAATATCCTTGCTAATTGGTGTTGATGATCTTTACTTTAGCATTGTAATTTTTTCCTGATCTTTCTTCTGATGTTTGTCATCATCGTTGGTAAGGTAAGTAAGAGGCGTCAGAGCGCTTCTTCTATAGTTTTTAGATAGAGTTGCTTGGAAGGAAGTTGGAGCCTCTTTTTATTAAACACTCGAAATCTCAAATTCTTTTCATCTTGTGTTCTGTTGAGGCTCGAACCTGTGTCGCTTGTGGTGTTATGCGTGCACTCTACTCACTACAGCACGCCACCCATACAAAAGCAGATTAAATTTTATGAATTTAAACATCAATATCTTGACTTGCTCAATAGAATCAGAGCTGATGGAGAATGTTGGTTTAAGATACCCGTTCATTTGTGGATGGACCACCTAGAGGGGATCGTAGCTTCTTTATTAACTAAAATTTGTAGTCGTGATGAAAACTACGAGGTTTTGTATGCTAGAACTTTAACCACACTTCTGGTGATTGGCTGGATCTGCAACTAAGAAGGTGCCTGCGATTCGGACAGGGGACTACTACTGTAGGATGCGCTTACCATTAGGATAGCCTCGGCTAACCAATAGGAAGCCTCGAACAGTCACTTGTGTGGTAGACTAGTTATCTATCCATTGCTTGCTCTCATAATACACAGATACTGACCCAAAAATGTAATGGACTATTATTTGGAAATATGTACTTGAAACCTATAAAACCTTAGGCGAATCCCAGTATCACATTAAGCAGATATAACGGCCCTTCGGTAGGTAAGGTGGAAAGGAAATAGCAAATTGAAGTACGGGAGTGAATACCACTGTAACGTATTGTATTGCCTAGAAAGCATGAATATGGAGTCGAATATGCTGCAAGAGATGAACACAATACGTTGTGAGCCTTTCATTGGCTGAATATGCTTAATCCGTCTTGAAGGCATATTTTGGAACATAATCGGTAAACATCAACACAGGCTACATAATCATTAATAAATCGAGTCAAGTACTTGCTTGCGTGATGATATTGATTCGATTTGTAGATAATCGAATAGAGTAATCGATTCATTTTCGGCGCTCGAGAAAAAAATCAATTCAATAGGTCTAATGGTTAACGGGGCACACCGAAATGGATCCAGTGATTACTATGGGCTTATATAACATCGAAGTGGTTGTTTATCTAGGATCTGAAATAACATCGATCAATGATGCAGCTTTTTTTCAACTTTTTCTTCTTTTCTACGTTGGTTAAATATCTAGGTGTCATTCTGGATAAAAGGCTTAGTTAGAACTCACACATTGGTTTAGAATAAGGCGATAAGAGTCCTCAGTGACTTGTCTGTATCGTTTGACGTGTCCAAAAGCGGCCTTGGAGGCTTTGATTTGTTTGACACCACTTAAAATCCTGAATGTTATTCTTTTAAATCTGTGCTTTGGTAGGAAATACAGGGTTAATTCCCTGAACAGGATTGTTGATCTAATGGGGCCTTGGTTCGGATTGAGTTTGATCTAAACTGGTATACCGATGGCTTCAAAGTGAATGACTGTTTCGGTGCTGGTTTTCATGGACTCGAGACTTATCAATCCCACTGGGGAGATCGCTTAGTGTCTTCCAGGCTGAGATCATGGCGATTGCCATGTGTGCGAAGGTCAACCAATACAGTGGGCTCAAGTCTAAGACCATTAATGTATCCTCTGGCACACAAACTGCCGTAAAGACACTTGACACGAATCGTATGACATCTAGTCTGCTCAAATATCGCTACGATACATTACAAAGTCTTAAGCTTAGAAATAAGGTCCAGTTGTTTTTTGGTATCGGAACACAGTGGGATTGGTGGTAATAAAATACCGAATACATTGGCTAAAAGAGGTTCTGTGACACCCTCTATCGGTCCAGAACTTTACTGTGCAGCATTACTCACTACCATCCTTAATCTAATCAAAGATTAGGAAAACGACAGATGCTTGGAACACTGCAAAGCTCAAAGAGATTTTGCCACTTTAGAGCGACAATCAGTCTGCAATGTGGGTGTTGCTCTGAGGTACTCAAGTATGGCTGGAAAGATTTGAAACTCCTAACGGAGTTTCTTAAGCGTCACTGTAGACTAAGAGCGCATCTTAAGAGGATGGCGTTCATAGATGTGAGTGATGTGCTTACAGACATCAGAGAGAGCGGAATATATATTGTGAGGGTCTCATAAATTCATCGTTATACGAAGGCGGATTGACATTGAAGCTATCTAGCGCTAGATGGCAGCACAAACACAAAAACTTTTTCTTTCTTAGAAATTACGATTTGTCAAAAGTCAGCTGTTAAAATTTTAGCCAAGTTGATCGATTAGTTTATTTGTTGTAGTCGTTTGAAGTAAGCAACTTTTGTGTTTCTTGGAAAATAGAAAAGTGAATTTCGTGTACTGATTAAACATTATTATTTGAAAGGCAAAACGGCTAATCTGTCAGTCAGATTATATGGTAAAATATTGGATTGTTGAATTTAAACGGGACCGAACAAGCACTGCAACAATACCATCAACAGGAAGGCCAAAAGAGGTGGTTACTGAAGAACATATCAAGAAAATTCTCGATATCGTTATGAATGATCGCCGGGTCAAAATACGTGAGATTGCTGAAATGATAAACATATCATATGAACGTGTGTTCAACATTTTGCATGAACATTTGCCTATGAAAAAGCTATCGGCAAGATGCTTGCACAGTGTTGAAACGTGGGTCCACCACTACACACCTGAAATCAAAAATCAAACGAAGCAATGGGTGGGAGCAGGTGGAAGTGCTCCGAAGAAGGCGAAGAAAGGCGGCTGGCAAAGTTGTGGCCCCTGTATTGTGAGATGCACATGAAATATTGCTCATCGATTATCTTGAAAAGGGATCCACAATCACAGGAGAGTGTTATCGTGCATTATTGGATCAATTGGTTGATGTAATCAAGGAAAAACGACCACATTTAAACAAGAAAAAAGTGCTCTTTCTTCAAGACAACGCACCGATTCACACAGCATTAGATACGATGCTAAAACTACGAGAAATCCACTTCGAATTGGTTGATCATCCACCTTATAGTCCAGATTTAGCCCCTAGTGACTTATTCCTGTTACCAAACTTGAAAAAATGGCTCGCAGGAAAAAGGGTCATCTCAAACGAAGAAGTTATTACCGAAACTAATGCGTATTTTGAGGAGTTCCCAAAATCGTATTATTCAGATGGTATAAAAAATTTGGAAAATCGTCTTACTATGTGCATTGAGGTAAAAGGAGACCATGTTGAGAAATGAATGGTTTCTGAAAAAAAAAATTTTTTTCCTACTTAGGCACCTTTAATAACAATTCGCCCTCGTAGCTACAGATCCCCTGGTGTTTATTAGCAAGGCAGTAGATCTGCTGAACAAAGCGAAAAAGGCAAAATAGATCCGTTGGTCCTGCAATAGTGACTGGTCGGTATGATAGTAATGATAATAGTAATAATGCAAATGCTGAAATCAAGAGAAGAATTGTATTGGCCAGCAGATGTAGCAGTGGCTTAAGGTTCTTAAAAGCGTATGATTGATGTCCTAATGGTTATATGTCTCGATTATTCTTTATGAGCCACGAGAAGTCACTGGTTTATGCTTATAAACCAGCAAAAATTTTTATGTCCAAAATTGAACATCCAAAATGTGCTTTGCTAAGAAAGATGATGGCCATATCCCCGAAATAAATTTCAAACGTTAATGCCATGTTATTAATCGATTTCTCAAACAAGAAATTTTTGGAACTTAAATTGAATTTTATTTTTTATCATTTAAAGTTCTAAGGGGCTTAAAAAACACCCTACATTTCTCTCTTCACAGAAAATGTTTGTTAATTTATTGCCATAATTAAAAGCAGGTGTAAGGCAAAATTTTCTTAAACTTCTATCAGAGATTTGTGGTAATGTAGGGTACACAAGAAGAAGTTGTAATAGAATAGCTTTGTAGAAAGAACAAGAAGAACAGTAACATTTTATTTTGTTTGCGTTTTAGTTTTCCAGATATGCAATCAGTTCAAGCTCATGACTTAAATATTTCCAAAAGCGTGCTTTAGATTTCATTCATTTTAAGATGTTTTGTTTTTATTGTTGCTTTGTTGCATTAATTCTTGATTTCAGTTAAGTTTGCTATAGTTTTGTCTGGCATAACTGACATTTTGCTTGTGGTCACTGGAAAAAAAGAGCTGAATTTTATTCGTTTTAAATGCATTTTGTTGTTGTTGTTGTTGTTGTTGTTGTTGTTTTTGTCTGAACCTTATCCCGTGCTAAATAAAAATTAACATTTTCATAATTTTGTACACACTGCAGCAAGAAACACAGAGAATATGAGTGTTAAAAAGTGCTGTATTGCAACAAACTTACTCACTATCAACGAATTTTAGCCATCAAGTTTAATACTTTTTTTTCGCTTTGCATTTACATTTTTAAACACGTTCGCGTGTCGTTTATCATGTTTCATACTCTTTTTTTGTTCAGATTTTTTTTTCTATTTTTTTGCATTCTATACCAACAATTTGTTGTGTTTAATACTTGGTTTTTATTTAATACTCTGGCCTAAGCTCATAACAAATTATTTGGGTCAACTCTGTTGCATATTAACTTATCAATAATTCAAGGATTGTTTTCCCCTCTTTGCGGGTCCCGTTCTTCTTTTTCTCTTCTCTTGTGCATTCTTAATGAAAAATAAATATTTTCTTTGTCATTATTATATAATAGAGTGCTGGAAAATGTTATGCAATATGAGTTTTTCTATTTCTATTTCTATTTATATTTCTGTTTCTATTTCTCTTTCTTTTCTTCTTAATTTATTCCATTTCAATATAGTCTTGATGGGATGTCGGAAAAGGCTATATAGTGTCGTATCTTTTGTTATACAGTATTTTGTAATATTTCTTTAATGTTACCAATAACGTTATAATATTTGAAATGTGCTTGGAATTTTAAATTTACGATTTGAAAATCTTTTACTGCCAAATGGCTGTTTTTAAGAAACTTTTAACTTTGTTTGCCTTTTTGTGTTTTGTGTGATTCAAAAGAAAGTAGAAGATTTTATTTCTTACGGCTTTAAAATTTTCAGAGAGCATCACAAATAAGTCAGACAATTTGCACTTGTATACTCTCTACCATATACCATAATGGTAAAAGCGCTTAAATTTAATTTTTCTTTATAGACCTTTAGAAAGACGTTCAAAAGGTAGACAAATATCAACCAAACAAGAAGCTCTGATAATACGTAAAAATTTCGAGATCTTTTGAGCATAAGCATTTGATCTGGATATTCATTACAATCAACTTATTCATCTATCGACTAGTTTTGAACGCCCATTGTTGCACAGTGGTGTGACTTCAAAAAATTTTGTGCACAAAATGTGATAAACGGAGCCAGATCATTGAAAGTTGCTGCTGAGCAAACTACTGATTAATCAAAAATTTGTTACATATGGTTTCGAGGATAAAGAAAAGATGCATGCCAAGTTTCATTCAAATCGGCCCGCAGCGGTAAAGCTAAATAATACTTTGATCAAAAATTTTCCAGAATAACGCCCGTGTGGCGGTCCCATCTTCCGATTTGATTCCTTTTTTCTTTTGTTCAGTTTATGAGTACGACACTCAATCCAGACATCAGGCAAGTGAATGGCGTCCAAAAAAAAGGACAAAAAGAAGGCATTGCTTACGGTTTTCTTGCTGTTGTTGGCTGTCAACCTCGACTCGTCGTCGTGCCCAACAATTGAGTGCCCCACGAAGACCACAGATGGCCATAAATTAAGGATATGAACCTGGAGGGTTCCAACAGAATATGTGCCACTTTCCACCAGGATTGGCAAAAACCTGAGTTATTTATATTTAAACCCAAACCACCGAGTTTTATTGAGATTTTGATGCGCTCTTTTGGGTTTTATTGGACTGCTTCCAAATTTCGTCTTAGTCGACAATATTGTTTGTTTCTTTATAAAATCCGACGTATTCTCCGAAGGGATACAATATACACACTTGCGACGAATATACTTACACTTGCACTTGATTCAATCCTCGAAGCATTTTTTATATTCGGTTTTAGGTATATCCATCAGTGCTTCCTGCTGCTGAAACGCATTCCCCGTAGTGGTTTTTTAACTTGATTGAACAGAAAAAGTCACAGAGAGCCAAATCAGGTGAATTCGGTGGCTGTTGGATGGTATTTGTTGCATTTTTCGTCAAAAAATTTCGAATAATGACACTGTGTGATGGTGCGTTATCATGGTGCAAGACACACGAGTTTTCTGCCCACAACTCTGGTCTCTTTCGGCGAATTGCATCACACAAACGTCTCGTAACGCCCAAATAATACTCTTTGTTTACTTGTTTGATGCACTACACCGTTGTAATCCATAAAAACCGTAAGCATTGCCTTCGTTTTTGACTGAAAACGTCGTTTTTTTTTTTTTTTGGTCTCCGCTTATTTCGTGAACGCCATTCACTTGTTTGATATCTGAATTGCGTGTCGTACTCATAAGCATCTCGTCTAGTTTCCACTTATGATCCTATTGATGAATGTGATCCCACAAATCTTGTGTGATCTCGCAAATGCATGAAATTGGGTTCTTTTGGCAACAACTTTACTGCTATATGACAAAAACCCAAATCATTACCCAAAATATCTTGGACGGATCCATAGGCCAGGTTCAAGTCCTCCGCTATCTCTCTGATGGTTTATTTGGAGTTATTGAGCAACATTTCTTTTAATTTATCAATGTTTCGTTCAATGGTTTTCGATGTCGATAGTCAGTCACTGCTTCCATCATAATCGATTGATTCAATATTTCCAACGATCGCACTGGATTAAATCCGTTTTTACGCAAAATGCAATACAAGTTTATTGTTGAAAATCGAAATCCATTTCTAAAATTGTAAACTGGGCTACGTAGCTCTTGCAAATGTCAAGCTATGACGCTAAATTTAGCGGAAATATCAATAACAAATAAACCAACTTAGCAAAAAAAAAAAACAACAATGGCACCGCCACACGCGGGTTATCCCGGGAACTTTTTGATCAAGGTGGTACTTACATCTCTTTACAAAGGCTTTCTTTACATGACCTGTTTGTACCATGGAACACATTTGCTTTAAGCTCAAATTACCTCGTTCTACGGTCAAAATTCCGAAGATTCTTCGTTTTTTTAACAAAAAGTGTAAGACAAGTAAACGCAGCACATATTCATTTCGTTTAAAAGCATTTCGATTTACGGCCTACATATTCAGTATGAGTTTATCTTTTAACATGTCAGCGAATCATATCCTTTAAAGAAATAAAAAATCGGTTCAAAATTGGAGCGCCTTAAAAGACGAAAAGACGGTATTTGGAAATTGGCTCAGATATGAAAATAAGTTATCAGCAGTCATTTGATAAATTTGTTATTTCAGTATCTATTTGAGCTCTAAAACGGAACAAATAAAACTCCACACGCAAATTACACTTATTTTTGTTGTAAATAAACTACGAAAACCTTTAAATACAAAAATCTACCCGAGCTTTTTAACTTAAATATAATACCCATCAAAACCCGGGTGGGCTTAATTGGATTACCTACTAGGTTGCCAACCCTGCTTGCCACACAGCCAACAAAACAATTGCTCGTTTGCGCAAGAAATTCAATGGCCGTGTTATTTCATATCGTGACGATGTGAATTGTCTGTCACGAACATGTGATTTGACATCGTTGGACGTCTTTCTTTGCGGATATTAAAAGATAAGTATACGTCAATAAGTCAACAATAATTCGGCACATTAGCTACATTGGACCTTAATTATATCTCAGAGTCATTGATAATATGGATCGACGGATAGAAATATTTCACTGAAACTGTGGCGAGATTTTATTTCACACATAACCTTAGCTCGTAAAGTATAAATTTGTTTTGTTCAAAGAACTACTTTTGCTAATCCCACGGTGTTCGTTATAACCAGCTTTTATTGTACTTTGGGGGAACTGAAATCTATGTATACATTCCTACATACAGACATCTACGTAACAAACTATGTATTGTTCATCACCCATAAAGAAATGCATAGAAGTGCAGTACCACACGATGTACGCGAAGACCTTTTATAAAGCGAAGGATAATTGGATAATAGAAGGAAAGATTGAAGGATAGATCCTTCTATAATAATAAAATATATTAAAATAATTCTCTGAAAACTTTTGGTTTTATTTACAATTAACATCGTGCGCTTTAGTTGGACCACCCTTTATAAGTACAAAAGAATATTAGTTCGAAATAATTAACATTTCCTTTATCATTTCAAAAACTACATCATTTAGTTCTAAAAGATGGTTATGACACCATATACTACATACAGTCATTGTTAAAAAAATAGCAACACTATAGGGATTGACATTCAAAATTCACTTTGTTTTTGTTTAAAAAAAAAAGTAAAAACTGGTACATACATTTGTTGGGAAGGAAACAAAGAAAATAATTTCATTTCGATTGCCTTGCTTGTACACATGCGTACCTGTTAAAGCAAAGGAATCAAGGAAAATAAATTTATTTGAATTCGCCTTGCTTGAAGACATGAGTACCTATTTAAACAACGTAAACAAAGAAAATAATTTGATTTGAATTCGCCTTGCCTGCACGCATATTTACCTGTTCAAACAAAGGAAGAAAAGAAAATAATTTTGATTGAATTCGTCTTGCTTTCAGACAAAAGTATATAAAGGCAGGATGCAAATCAAATAATTTAATTTCTTCCTTGAAGACATTTGTACTGTCAATCTAGTAACCGTCGACGGTAATAAACGCAAATTAATAAAAATGCCAAGACTTAATACGGTTTGTATAATCTGTGATGATAAATTCAGGAGTTCAGATATTATTCTAAGCACCTATTGTGGACACATCTTCCACAAAAATTGTTTGGGTGGTTGGAAATCCAGGCAAGTTACAAGAATTTATATTTTTGTAGTTAAATTTAATTAATAGTTTATACTTTTTATTTATTGTTTTTTAATTTTAAAGCTGTATGAAGTGCCCCACTTGTCAACGTGCCTTGCCTTTTGTAGCTTCCGAAATTCAATTATTTTTAAATTTGGATGATCGAGAAGAGAATTCGCAGGAAGACGAAAATCCTGTAGTACGGAAAACAGAAAAACAAAGAGTAAAGAAAACCAACGCTAAACTGCGGGAAAAATTAATGAAAATGAAATTAGATTTGAAAGAGTTTAGAAAATCTATTGAGCAATCACTACAAGAAGATCGCGAACAACTGTGCTCTCAAAACAATAGTGATGACACCGACAATTTCGTAGTAATAGAAAGGATTCCAGGAAACCATATAAAATACCCTTTGAAAAATATAATTATAAATTTGGGAGTAAAAATGTGTATGCCCATCCGTTCCGACGATATAGACCAAGTGCTGATGTTCAAAAAAGATGAATATAAACAAGGATTACCTACCATTACATTACTTGTTGAATTTAAATCAAATGACATGAAAATTAAATTTATCGCGAACAAAATTATGCTAAAGAACTATCTCAGTACCAGTTTATACATTTTAAGACCGACTGGCAATGATATACATTCAGTTTATTTGTATGCCAATAAAAAATTAATAAATTGTGGCGGTTTTCAAAACGTTCGTTTAGATAATACATTCGTTGTTGTGATACATAACGATGGCCAATGTTTTCGGGCGCACACCAAGTTGGATGTGGATAACTTGCTAGAGGGTTATATTCAAGAAAAGATTTTTAACGCTTCCATTCCTAAAAAAAGAAATTGCAAAAGCATTACGTTAATCGTTTTTATATTTTTTTTTATTTTTATCTTAATAATTTGTAATATTGAAGAAGAAAAATAATAAAAAAAAGATAACGCGATACAGCAAACAAAATTAAAACTTTTTGCGCATGTTGGAATTGTGACGTCGTGCAATTTGTGTTTGTATTTGCAAGTGAAATAAATATTTTTAGTTGTTAATGGAAAATTTTTAATTTTCAGTTCATTTCATTTTAATTTAATCTCATAAATTAGAATGTTAGTGAATAAGTCATATAAAAGTTCAAATTTTATGGACAAAATAAAATGCCTTAATACTAATTTAAAACTAAAACTAACAAATTTTAGAACCAAAATCAAGCAAACAATTTATTAATTAATCCCGCGCTGCTGCTAGACTTTTTGTTATAAAACTATAAATATTATTTTTCTGAACTACTAATTTTTATATAGATAAATAGATAAGAATAGGTATATAACTAGATCTTACCCGATGGGCTTTGTGCAATACCCACTTTCCCGGTTTCTTCCGTTTTTTGACTGCTATATACAGATTACGAAACTTTAACAGTTACCTTTTTCAACACATGAAAAATTCTATGTTCTGAATGAATGTGAGCTGCCACGCCCACTTATTTAATCTTGTTCAGTTATGGACTGATGATGTTTCTGGCCAAGAAACTGTTTAAACCAAATTTAGAAACTTTTACTGTTACCGTTCTCAAGATATACAAAGATTAATAGTTAATATGTATGGGAGATGCCACACCCACTTATACAATTCCTTCCAATTCTTGACTGATGACTTGTATTAATTACCAAGTCATTTAGATTAAATTCAGCAACTTCCACTTTAAATGTTCTCAGGATATACAAAAATCAATTACGTCCATTTATCAACTGATCATTTGTATTGACTACCAAATCGTTTATACCAAGTTCAGTAACTGCTATTCTGACCATTCACGAGATATATAAAAATCAAAATTTACTTTGTACGGGAGTTACCACATCCATTTATTCAATCTCAATCATATTTCGACTGATGATGTGTAATGACGAAATTATTTAGAACAAATTCAGAACCTTAATTTCTTTTTATTTGGTATGGGCAATGACATCTGTCAAACATATTCAGTATACATCATATCATATTCTTTCATAGTGTTAAAGATGGTGAATTTTTTACCAGAAAATCATGATTTGCGTCAAGCATTAATTTTTTGCTTTCATTTTAAGAAAAGTGCTGCAGAGACGCATCGACCGCTTGTCGAGGCATACAGTGATCAAGCTCGAAACGGGAAAAATCCGGGTTTAATCCGGGACTACCATTAATTTCGGCTGCAAGGTCAAATCTATTCGGCGGGAAGACAATGCAGAGTGTCTGTTGGGACCAGTAAGGTGTAGTCTACCACGAGTGAAACCGTTAATACAGATCGCTATCGATAACAAATAATCAATTTGAACCATGCATTCACCGCAAAACAACCAAAAGGTAATTCTGCAACATGGCAATGCGCCTGCACGCAAAACAAAACCGATTCAGGATACAATCAGAGCATTGAGCTGTGAGTTGCTTACCCCAACCGTCGTTTTCATTAGATTTTTTCCCTCCCGAATACAATTTGTTCTTTTGCAAATTGGCAACACTGGTTGTTTGCATCGACGTGCTTTTTATATCGCTGATTAAACAACAGATAGAAAGCTCTCGAACCTCTCAGGTAGATTCTATTTTCTTTTTAGTTCTTATGTAGCCATGCGAATGTAAACATCTACTTCTTTCAGCTCTTAGTAAAGGGTCCGCCAAATAATTTTTTTTTTTTTTTTGAAAATGCTATAAAAAAAAACTACTGAATATTTTCTCAAATTTCTTTTTTTATTTGAAAGTACAATCCGTCCGGTTAGTAATGGAAAATAATTTCATTCAAATGGCTGCCTCGGCTGGCCATGCAGTAGCCTACATGATCGGTCCAATTTTTAAGGATATTATCGATTGTGTGCACCAATGGCTTCACGAATATTATCCTCTAAAGCGTCAATTGTCTCTGGCTTGTTGGTGTAACACTTATCTCTGACGGCACCCCACAAATAATAGTCCAACGGTGTCAAATCGCAGCTCCGAGTTGGCCAAACGACATCAGCTGTACAGCTGATAATGCGATCTTCAAAAACAGGGCGCAAAACATCGAGTGTAGCTTCGGCTGTGTGGCACGTAGCGCCGCATTGTTGAAATCAAATGTTGCTAATATCCTCCTCTTCAATTGTTGTGAACAAAAATTCGTTCAACTTGGCCCGATAACGATCGCCATTGACTGTAACGACCACCCCTTGCTCAAACAAACGGTGACTCGTTTTGCGTGTATCGGCTTTTCATGTATGCGTGCGGGTTTTGCTTGTTTACATACCCGCAAAGATCAAAATGAGCTTCATTCATTTGGCAAATTCGGCGTCTTCTGTAAGTCGATCGCAGGCCCAGATAACCAGCGTTGTTCAAGCGTATACATAACCATATTCGTTCAGCGGAAGGATAAAACTAATTATCTGTCAAATCAGACATGAGCTAAGTGTTACTATTCACGAAATAAGCACTAGTTGAAAAAAAACGTTAGATGGCGGACCCTTTATTTGTTGTTGCTTGCTTATTGTCTGTTACTTGTTTTCCCTACTGTTAATTTTTTTTGTAGCCGCTCTATATTTATTCACAATATTTTTGTTGTTATCGATTTTGGTTATTCATAAACAGCACGTAGAGAATTGTTCTTGCAGCTTTTGTTTATATATTTTAGAAATGTAATTAACGCAGGGGTGCCCAACTTTATTTTCGTAACAATATTTAATGATCCTGTGTCTTTCTTTTCATTATTGATTAATTATTATAAATTATTATTGTTTGTTTTTTATTGTTTTCGCAAATAAAAATTTTTTGTTGTGAAGTACAATTGTTCCGGAATGTTGGCCATCAAATGCTCAGTTGTTTCGAGGCAATATATAATTAACTTAATATAGAATATAGTCCAACTGACATAACCATTTCGGCAAATTAAACGGTCATCAAACGTTTGACGCAATAAATCGATTGTGGGTTGAGATGTGTGACAAGTTGCACCACCAAACAACGTTTACATCAATACCATGAAAAGCGGGCAAAAAAATATCGGTTAACATGGAACGATATTGGTCTCCATTGACCGTAATGGTTGAAAAATATGAAATATGGGCCAATGAATCCTCCGCTCCGAAAGTAGCCCCAAACAATCGCTCGTAATGGGCGTATTGGCTTCTGTAAGACCACGTTCGGGTTTTCTGAGCCCAAATATGGCAATTTTGCTTATTAACATACCCACCAAGATGAAAATAAGTTTCATCCGAAAAGATGATTTTAAATGATGATAAATTTTCAACAAATCATACGTTGCTCAAGCGTAAATTGATGCAGTGGAGATAATATGCTGAATTTTGTGACAGAGTAAATTGACATAAGTATTGTTGGATTCGAAACAAGCACTGGTTCAAATTTAAGCCGATAGATGGCCCAACCTATAGTTCCGAAATATAAAGTTTAGTAAATATCAATGGCTACTTTGAGAGAATTGATTGTACTGCCTGTTTTTGAAACATTCTTTCCAGTTTTGTTTAGATAATTGATTTTCGTAGATCTCTTTGTTTTGGTTTAAAAATATGTTGGAAAGAAAGCAAAGAAAAAATAATTTTATCTTAATTCGCCTTGCTCACACACATGCGCATCAATTTAAACAAAGAAGACAAAGAAAATTGTAATCGAATTCGCTTTGCTGGCATACACGCGAGACTCAGACATCTGTGCCTAATTACATGAAGAAAAGACGCGAGGAAAATAATTTAGTTTTTTCCTTGAAGTCATTTGTTTAGTCAATTCAGCAATCGTCGACAGTAAATAAACGCAAAATAATAAAAATGCTAAGACTTAATACGGTTTGTATAATCTGTGAAGGGAAATTCAGAAAATCAGATATTATTCTAAGCACCTATTGTGGACACATCTTTCACAAAGGTTGTTTG
The DNA here is from genome assembly GCA_023159175.1 of Wohlfahrtia magnifica. Classification (NCBI taxonomy): domain Eukaryota; kingdom Metazoa; phylum Arthropoda; class Insecta; order Diptera; family Sarcophagidae; genus Wohlfahrtia; species Wohlfahrtia magnifica. The sequence continues at coordinate 288,148 of JAKWBJ010000054.1, forward strand.
GATGATTGGAAATCCAGGCAAGTTACGATATAAGAATTTATATTTTTGTAGCTTAATTTTATGAATAGACATTACTTTTTATTGTTTTACATTTTAAAGGTTTCCAAGCTGTCCCAGATGTAAACGTAAGTTTTCTTCGGAAACTTTCGAAATTCAATTATTTTTGGAATTGGACGATGAAAAAAAGAATCTGCCGGAAACTGATTATACTGAAGTACCGAAAACGACGATACAAAACGTAAACAAAACAAACGTTCACTTGCGAGAACTAATTGAAGGGATAGAAAAGGTAAAAAATCTCGAGCAATCGGTACAGGAATTAAGTATTAAGATTGAGGAGAAAACTAAAGAGCTGGATTTTAAAACTATTAAAATCTCACAATGGAAAAATAATTCATTGAAATTACTTAATAATGCTGGGCTTTCTGACACGGCTGCCGTTGTAGAGCGTCAGATTCTTTGCTCTAAAAACAGTAGCAATGGCACAGATAATTTTGTCATAATAGAAAAGATTCCGGCGAACCATATTAAGTACCCTTTGAAAAACATAATTATAAGTTTGGGAGCAAAAATGTGTATGGCCCTGTCTTCCGAAGATATAGACCAAGTGCGAATGTTAAAAAAAGATGAATATAAACAAGGATTACCGGGCATTACATTGCTTGTTGAATTTAAATCAAACGACATTAAAACAGAATTTCTCGCTAACAAAATTATGCTAAAGAACTATCTCAGTACCAGTTTATACATTTTAAGACCGACTGGCAATGATATACATTCAGTTTATTTGTATGCCAATACAAAATTACAAAATTGTGGCGGTTTTAAAGACATTCGCTTAGATAATGCATTCGTTGTTGCTGTACATAATGATGGTCAATGTTTTCGGGCGCACACCAAGTTGGATGTGGATAACTTGCTAGAGGGTTATATTCAAGAAAAGATTTTTAACGCTTCCATTCCTAAAAAAAGAAATTACAAACGCATTGTGTTAATCGTTTTTATATTTTTTTGTATTTTTGTGTTAATGATTTGCAATTTGGAAGAAGAAAAATGAAATAAAATAAAATAAAATTAAATTAAATTTTTCTGCTCATAATTTTGTTTTTTAAATGCTATAAAAAAACTACTAAATATTTTCTCAAACTTCTTTTTTTATTTGAAAGTACAATCCTTCCGGTTAGTAATGGAAAATAATTTCATTCAAATGATTGCCTCGGTTGGCCAAGCAGTAGCCTACACGATCGGTCCAATTTTTAAGCATTTTACCGATTGTGTGCAGCTGTATTTCACCAATGGCTTCATGAATATTGTCCTTTAAAGCGTCAATTGTCTCTGGCTTGTGGGCGTAACACTTATCTTTGTCAAGTCGCAGCTCCAAGGTGGCCAAACGACATCAGCTCTGCGGCTCATAATGCGATCTTCAAAAACAGGGCGCAAAACATCGAGTGTAGCTTCAGCTGTGTGGCACGTCGCGCCGTCCTGTTGAAACCAAATGATGCTAATATCCTCCTTTTCAATTTTTGTGAACAAAAATTCGTTCAATATGGCCCGATAACGATCGCCATTGACTGTAACGACTACTTCTTGCTGATTATCGAAGAAAAATCGCCCAATTATGCCTCTGGACCAAAATCCGCACCAAACAGGGACTCGTCTTGGGTGTATTGGCTTTTCAATGTATGCGTGCGGGTTTTCTGTGTCCCAAATGCGACAATTTTGCTTGTTTACATACCCGCCAAGATCAAAATGAGCTTCATCTGAAAAGATGATTTTTGATTCTGCAACATTACCATGATTTTCAAAGTATTGTCGCAATATTTCCCAGCGTTGTACACAACCATATTCGTTCAGCGGAAGGATAAAACTAATTATCTGTCAAATCAGACAGAGCTAAGTGTTACCATTCTCGTGTTTATGCAGTTTAAAATCTAAAGATGAGTCTGTTTTTTATTTCAAGCTACAGTGAAACGTATATATTATTACTGAAGTATCAGATTTATTTAAGTCGTTTTTACCTCCTGCATGTATTTTAAAAATTAGTTATGTTCTTTCTAAATTAAGGTAACCATATGTAGGTGAGATATAAAATATTTTTAATACTAATAAAAACAAATAAATACATATGTAAGTCAAAATAGATAATTACGTACCTCTATGAAGTATTTAAGAGTGATCAGATTAGAGTTCAATTAAGTTTAGTCCAAAATTATTAATTTGAACATTTATTGTATTTAAGAAAATGAAGGTTTGGCTTTTATTGAAAGTTTATTTCAATCGTTAATTTTTATTTAAGGTTATATCTAACGTACTATTCAAAACTACTTTTTACTTCAACATTCACTATCTTCTATTCATCCTTCTAGAACGTTCACACGAGCCTTCCAATTACTTTCTTCGCTATTAGTTTATATGGCACCTTTGTAATTCGCGTTGAGGGTGCTTCTTCTTTGTCTTGTGTTTTTAAAATAAAACAAAAGATTACAAATTAATAAAACTTATTTGAATTATAAATGAGGTAGAAAATAACGAAAAAAAATGTTGTCATGTGAACATGACATTAAGTATTTATTTATTTTGAATTCCCTTTTAAAAATTCTATTCATTTTTTCCAATAGTACACAAGTCACTTATACCGACCATTGGTAAAGGAAAAGCCAGCTTCAAGACACAACCATTTTATTAAATCAAGAAGAAAAAAACGGCAAGAACTCAGTGGCAGTGGTCAGGACTAAAGCGCCAACCATTTAACATTAAATTATAGCATTTAAAATTTATTATGACCACAAACGTATATTATTTTGTAGTTACAAATGATGGTCAAGGTAACAACGCTACTAATACAGTATAACAACAGGCAGCACTTGCCAAGACTTGCGATCTGTGGCACCTTCAATGCCACAACACACACAACAAACAACAGCATACTTTTAAACACTTGTTTTGTACTTAAATTGCTGTCACTGTGTACTAAAGAGCTGTAATGAAAGATAGATAAGCAGGCATATTAATGGTGATCATAAGATACCCTATACCACAACCTATTTTTTTAATGATTAATTAATTAACTGATAAGTGGTACTTAATACAAACGTTGTAGTGGTTTTGCTTAGAAATTTGTATCCAAGTGTAGCAAGCATCAACACAAATCGAATATATATGGTGTAGGGTATAAAACATATTTTTTATGTTAAAATTGCTAATAAATAAAGTGAATTATATTGAATTGCGTTTTTTCCTTTTTTTCTAGCTTTGCGCTCTGCATAAGAAATTAAATTAAATTTTAATGTGAATGCGAATGTCTATTGGCGTACTGATGATTTACTATGATGCCTGGGGGTTATTTATCTTATTGACAATTCCATAACAATTTGTCCTTCTCTGTAATTGCGGTAATCAATTACAGAGACTGAGACTTTATGTGTTGAAAAGAAAACCCTTTTTTGTGTGAATAAGGAAACAATATAAGCAAGACAAGTTTAATTTTTTTTAAAGTTTGTTTCTTCTAGAGCAACAATAATCATAAAATACTTAACGATTGCAATTAAAAAAAAATAAATAAAAAATAAAAAAGATTGTCGCTTTATGCACAACCAATTATAAGTTTAGCTACCCTACAATGCCGATATATATGCCCATGAAATACAAGTAAATGTTTTAATTATAAATTAAAAAAATTTTGAATATTGCATTTGCTATTTGAATTGATTTGATTGAATGTCCGTAAAATTTTGATTACAAATTATCGGTAGATGAACCTAATTTAAAAATCTTTGGCAATACTATAGCTTGTTTGAAAGATGACATTTTAAGCCTCATGAGATATGATTTCTTTTTTCTACGTCATTCCTCTAGGAAGCACATTAGTTTTCCATCAGACATCCCTTGCTTTGTTTCAATTTCAGTAATTAAGATAATTTCCAATTTAAGTGGAAGAGTAATCATCCTGTATGTAGCTCGCCTCTACCTGATTAAGTGTAGTGGTGAAGATCCTTGCTAAGTGATGGTGATGGTGATTTTTACTTAGCACTGTAATCTATTTCCAATAGATGGCATTTTCTCCTGTCATTCGTCTAATGTTTGTCATCATTGCCAGCGGGAGTTTGAAGTCTCTTTGTTTAACACTCAAACCACAATTTAATTTTTTTGTCATGCCCTCTGCTGGGATTAGAACCTGCATCGTTTGTGTAGTATGCTTGAGCTCTAACCGCTACACCATGCCACCTACAGAAGACACGATTAAAATCGCATAAATCTATTAAAGTTATCTACGTTTAAAATATATGTGGAAATTCGGAACATTACCATCATATTTTATCTTTCTATTCGTAGCAGGCTGATGAAAAATTTTAAAAGCAAAATATTTTGCTGGTTTTCGTTTAGCTATTTATGACGTTAAAGATGCATTTTGCTTTGGTCGACCAATTATTAAAAAAGTCTATAAAATAATGGAAAGAACTGAGTCAGAGTAACCACCTCTACGAAAAAATCAATCAAAAATTATCAACCATTTGAAATGTCAAATATATTAGCAGCGATCAGTTTAATGGGCCGAATTTCTATTTGCATATTATGGCTAAAACGGAAGAAAATCTGGAGAAGAAATGTGGATAACGTACTATAACAATATGTAAAATAGAAGCAAGGTGCAGCTTCGCAATCAGTAGCAATACCAAGGTTTACAACAAGAAAGGGAACGCTGTGTGTCTGATTGTATTGAAAGGGCCTAAACCAATAAATGATTCTGAACACCATAGTTGACATGATTAAGGCTAGCAATTAAATTGAAGCGCCCAGAGTGGATCAATAGAATAGGTGTTCTGTTCAATCATGACAATGCCGAACCACATACATTTTTGATGATCCGGTAGAAACTAAGAGGTAGCTTGAATGGGAAGTTTTGATGCATCCGACGTACAGCCCGAACCTTGAACCTTCAGATTATTATTTATTTTTATAACTGCAGAACTCTCTTAGTGGAGTAGATTGCAATACCGTAGAAGCCTGTAAGATGCAATTGTATCAGTTCTCCGCTCAGAAAACGCAGCACTTCTACTCCAATAAAATAATGGTTTTACCCTCTAAAAGCAGGCAAAAAGTTATCGATTAAAACGGCCCTACTTATTTAAATAAAGCTCCTTCAATTATAAGAATTTTGTGAACACCCAATGTTTTTAAAGTAAGGCATCACCTTGCCTAAAAGCTCTGTTTTAAAAGGTAGAACAACCGTTGGTTATGCTTCTTCTTCTCTATACAACTAGTAACACACGGCATTACATTCTCTCCGAGTTACAACTGGTGGCAGGGATTTATTTTCAAAATACTTCGCTTATTCGGTGGATTAAATTGTTTGAGAGGACTTAAATATATAATAGAACATTCCTAGTCAAGCCATCAACATTTAGTTCGATTATAGCAAATTTCTCTTTCGAAAATAGGAAATCATGGCTTATGTGGTAGACATAACAAGTCCATTTTAGTATAGACTGCTACTCGAATAGAAATAAATGGACACTTTGATGTCTGACTAGAGATTGGCACTTACCTTCCATTGATTCGAAGTAAGAAACACGACAGTATTTACTTCAAAACTTCCAGATCGACAAATATACTGTGAGCGTCAAAATAAACTGTACACCTCCTCTATAGAATACAGTCTATTTTTTAGCGTCAAGAAAAGTGTGTAAGAAAAAAACTATGCAACCAAAATATTGCAATAGAAATACTTGGGAAGCGATAATGTATATTTTTTTTTAGATGTGCTGCCGAGTACCACAAAAATAATATATTGAGATTTTCGTAACAGCTCTAAAATTTTGAGATACGGGTAAAAAAGCGGGGGTTTCGTACATTCATGCACTTATAAGCTAATAATTTAGCTAAATGTTAACCATTTTTAAATATCTTGGAGGATTTAAAATGAAGAAGTAGAGATCTATTTATTGTACTTAAGATAACTTGAGAAACCTCTGTTTATTTATCAAGCAAACACATTGTTTTTTCAATTCATTATAAATTTTCCAAGTTTGGAGATGTTTTTACACAAATATTTACAATATTTTATATAGGAACCGTGACATTTTTGGATTTATTAGTATAAATAGTATATTTAGTTATTGTGTGTCGCTGTGGTATGGTAGGTAAGACATCCGCCTACCAACCAGAAAGTCGTCGATTCAATACCAGGCCAGACCATCTTAAAAAAGAAAAAAAAGTTTTTCGACAGCGGTGGCACTTCATAACATTAGCTAGTAACTGGTTATGAGTATTACTACTATTGAAAAACTTATCTAAATGCATTTGCCTTTCGAAGATCAGGCTGGGAAAATGTGGTAATGCTAAGAAAGGATCACCACCACCACTAGCAAACATATTCACCATTACACAGTCATATGGAGACAGGTCGTCTGCTGTGGTATGGTAGGTAAAACACCCGCCTAGCAACCAAAATAAACTCAGTTTAATACCAGGCAAGACCATCTTAAAATAGATAAAGGTTTTCGATAGCGGTATCACTTCATAACATTAGCTAGTAATTGGTTATGAGTATTACTAATATTGAAAAACTTCTCTAAATGCATTTGCAATTCGGAGCCGGCGTTAAACTGGCGGTCTCTTTCAATGAGTTTAAAAATAGAAGCGGGTGCAGCTCATTGACTGAGAGAAATCCCGAAGTTACTTCATGGAATGTTGTAGGTATTAATATAATATATTTAGTTATTAATTATTTTTAAAATCGGATGTAAATTGATGGAGTTATAGCATCTATTGTCTAAAGTCCATATGGTAAAGCAATAACCTCAATATTCCTGGCTTCTGCACTAAAATACTTCTATTTACTTTAGCGTACGCAAATAAGTTATCTGAAATGGTAGATCTGTGTTAGATATACACAATACGGTTTTGTTCGCAATTAAGCTGAGGTTTACTAAATTTGGTACCTTCAGACTCCTTCCGAAAGGCTGAGAATAGATGGAGTAATTGTTAGGTGGCTAAGAGCTTGCTGGCAGCAGATGCAATAGTAGGGAAAAGGAGGAAGCAGTCAATCTTCTCTTCGTGTGACCGGTCATAGTTGTCAAGAGAAATAAGTTCCTCGATAGCTACATAATATCCAGCTTTGGTGAGTTATCTTAGTCTAGATTCAATAACCTACTGTAATACTCCACAGCTTTAGGCAGGATCTAACTCTACTTGATACGGAAATTAAAACAAAACAAAATTGTTGTTAAAGCTTAAGGAATAGGATCATTGAAAATAAGTAGGAACTGGAGAAAGGTTTTGAATGACGAATATTTCCCTAATATGTTCAGCTAACACATGGGCTTAAAAGTCCCGGTCCTAACAAAGAAGACACTTTATTGTGCCAATAGCAATGCCGTCATTCCAGCGACGCTCTAACATTTCAATAAAACTTTTGTAGAACGATTTGTCTTTTTCCTCAGTTTCAGCAATAACTTCTTTATTCATGCAAATTTCTTACTGGCGATTATTTTTTTGAAGTCTGCGAACAGCCAGTAGTCGCTGGCAGCCAAATCTGACGAATACGATGGTTGTGGGGTGTATTTCGGTCTTAAATTCATGTAGTTTTGCTATTTTGTTGATTGACTTGTGACGTTCTTGTTTTTGGTCAACAGTGAACCTTTGAACTATGCCTTCTCATAGTCAAATGCTCATGCATTATAAGACCAAAACGTTCTTTTGATATCTTTACAATGTCAGCTAACTCACGTAACTTTACTTTTTGACCATTCGAAACGATTTTATGCAATGTTTCCTGGTGTTACCGCCTCTTTTGAACGTCCACTGCGTTCTACATCATCGGTTTCTCTACGACCACTTTTGACGTCAGCAAACCAACATTTTATTGTTATTTTTTATGAATCGGAGTCTCCATAATACTTTTCAAGCCATTGTTTTACTTGGACGGTATTTTTTACCATCAAGAAACAGTGTAAAATACACACGAAATTGTTTTTCATCCATTCTCAGCACAATAACTCACAAACTAATAAATTCAATATCATGAAATTTGAACAGCTGTCTTTTAAAGGTTAGCACTAACTGAGAAAGAGGCGTATATAATAAAACTATAGCTATCTACGTGGTAGGCCCGGGGCTCTTCAGCCCATGTGTTATCTGTAACAAAAAGTATACATAAGCTGGGCATTTACTCGTAAATATGGAACATATTTAAAGAAAGTCCAATTTAATGAAAAATATTCCATTTTATACTTAAGAAACCCATAAATCATTTTACATTATTTTACCACAAAAAAAAGGCACCTGTTGCTTTTGCCCAAAAATATTTTAGTTTCTGTTACAGCTTGTCGAGTGAAAATATTTTAAACTTGTCATTTGCAATACACAATACGAATGCAATAGCTGACCAAATTTCGAACATGTGTTGTGTACACGCTTTAATTGAATTTCTATTTAAAAAAATACAAAAAAAAAAAAAATAGAAAATCTATAGCCAAATGCGTAGTTGTCGGAGATGTATTACTTTTGGGTGTTTTTCGAGAAAAAAATCCTAAAATTTAAAAAAAGGCTTTTGAAGGCTTTTCTTGTTACGAATATGTTGTTGTTGTTGTTGCTTATTTATGCATTTCGTTTACATTTCTAAAGTTTTTTCTTTTTATTTCACTCCATTTGGGTGGTTGTTTAAGGCCTTATGCATACACACGGTAGTGTTGTATGTCAGTAGGCGGACATTTGATAAAAATTTATTTTTTTTTTCTCTGGCCTTTCATCGTTATGGTTGGTGGTGGTCTTTGCTATGATAATATACAAGATTATGAATGGAATGCATGAATATGAATTATTATTATTTTTATTTTTTTTGGTGAACAATGGAAAAAAGGAATCAATACTCGTGGAAAGGTAGTTGGCAGTTTTTTTTTTTTTTTTTTTTTTGTTGACCAATTTAATCAATATTTATAAGATTAACGCAAAAGGCAGTGTTGTCAGTAAATGATAAATGAAGTACGAAAATTTTTTTAAATATTCCGCTTTTGCTTGGATAGAAAAAATAAGAGGAAAATGTTAAAGACTTTTAGGTGGGCGTTTGGTTAATTTAAAGTGGGACAATTAAGCTATTTTTTTTTATTAAAAAACTTTTTATACAAGTTTTCATTACTAGCTTTTAAAATCCGGCGTTGAAAAGTCTGTCTTTATAAAGAAAATGTTAAGAAAACTTTGAAGTCAAAAGCTTAAATATTTATTGAGATTTACGATATAAGAAAAAGTTTTGTTACGAAAATAAAAATGCACAAACAAACAAAATGCATCACATCAGCGCCTTTGAAACTGTATTTTAGAATTTTGGTATATTTGGTAATTATGTGTCACCCTGCCAATTCGACCATCTTTGTGTGTTACATTTAAATTAACGGATATAAGCTAGAGAATATAAGAGCGTTGGAGATATTTCCGGAACTCTCCAAACAGTAGGCAATTAGGTATATAAAGAGGCTGCTTTACTTACGTCATATACTCAGCGGTCATAAAGTAAAGTAGTTTTTAGGCGTAAATAAAAGTGTTGTATAAACGAATATTAAGTTGTTGTATTAAGTTAAACTGTATAAAAGATAAGTAAGAAAATAAAACCTGTAAACAACAACAATATGTTGTAAATGTTATTTTAACTCAATTTAATTTTTCAGACGTTTTAAAGGGTTAAAACTAACAGTATTTTTTTTAAACTCTAATATGTCTTAGCAATCATAACATTTGCTCTGAAGATAGTATACTACCTTGATCAAAATGTTTCCGAATTAGGCTAACTGTGCGTCCCATCGTTCCGATTTGAGTTTTTTTTTTTAAAGTTGGTAAAGTTGGTTGGTTTTCTATATTAATAAATCTTAGCGAGTTTTCTGCCCAGAATTCTGGTCTCTTTCTGCGAATTGCTTCACGTAAACGTCTCATACAGCCCAAATAATACTCTTTGTATACTGTCTGGTTTTCTGGCTAAAATTCATGATACACTACACCGTTGTAATCCACTTTTTTTGACTCAAAATGACGTGAATTTTTTGGTCTCGGCTCATTTGGTGAAAGCCATTCACTTACCTGATGTCTGCATTTCGTGTCGTACTTTATGAATATGTCTCGTTTCCAATAATTATCGTTTTGATGAATGTGAATCGCAAATCATGTCTTTTGCGGCATTAACACGGTCAAAATTGTAAAAAATCGCCAACACACATAGAGATAAATGTACTCTTGGCTACGTAGCTTTTGCAAATGTCAAGCTATATTAACAAAAGATGTACCAACTTAGCAAAAAAAAAAACTCAAACCGGAACAATGGGACCGCCGCACGGAGGTTATTCCGAAAACCTTTTGCTCTTGATATATCAAAAAACAAGTCAATCGCCAGCATTCAAAAAGCTGGTTTTATTGACCCTGAAATACGAATAAGCTTAAATCGTATTTAGTTTTTACGTACGATAACATTCATAAAAAATCCCATACGGGTTTTTTTAAATATAAAATCCTGGTGGGTTTAATAAAACCCAGGTGTGTTTAATTGGGTCACCAAGTGGGTTGCCAACCCTGATTGTAAGCTACACCTTAAAGTTAATTAAATTTGACATTTTTTTGTTTAAGTGTTTGACAAATTCAACCATGGAGAGGTACACAATTGGGCAGCGTATTAGAATTGTTGAAACCTTTTATTAAAGGGTCCGCCAAATAAACTTTTTTTTGAAAATGCTATAAAAAAACTACTGATTATTTTCTCAAATTTCTTTTTTTATTTGAAAGTACAATCTTTCGGTTAATAATGGAAAATAATTTCATTCAAATGGCTGCCTCGGCTGGTCATGCAGTAGCCTACACGATCGGTCCAATGTTTAAGCACATTATCGATTGTGTGCAGCTGTATTTCACCAATGGCTTCACGAATATTGACCTTTAAAGCGTCAATTGTCTCTGGCATGTTGGCGTAACACTTATCTTAGACGTGATCCCACAAATAATAGTCCAACGGTGTGAAATCGCAGCTCCGAGGTGGCTGAACGACATCAGCTCTGCGGCTGATAATGCGATCTTCAAAAACAGGGCGCAAAACATCGAGTGTAGCTTCGGCTGTGTGGCACGCAGCGTCCTGTTGAAACCAAATGTTGCTAATATCCTCCCCTTCAATTTTTGTGAACAAAAGTTCGATCAGCATGGCCCGATAATGGTCGCCATTCATTGTAACGGCCACTCCTTGCTCATTTTCAAAGAAAAATGGCCCAATCATGCCTCTGAACCAAAATCCGCACCAAACAGTGACTCGTCTTGGGTGTATCGGCTTTTCAATCTATGCGTGCGGGATTTCTGTGCCCCAAATGAGACAATTTTACATGTTTACATACACGCCAAGATCACAATGAGATTCATCTGAAAAGATGATTTCTTTTTTTTGACAAAATCGGCATCTTCTGTAAGTCGATCGCAGGCCTACAGCCATTTTCGTTCAGCGGAAGGATAAAACTAATTATCTGTCAAATCAGACATGAGCTAAGTGTTACCATTCACGAAATAAGCACTAGTTGAAAAAGAACGTTAGATGGCGGACCATATATAATGGACATTCAAATCAAAATGCATATTGGTCAGCATAATCGACCTAATTTGTCCACAATCAGGGGAATTGTGCACAAATTTCTGCAAACCACGTATGTAGGACGCGATTTATGGGACGACGGCTTTATCAGGCCGTACTTCTCAAAAATGATGTCGGCCAAGCAGTTACCGTGAATGGTGTTTGCTATCGCGAGATGGTAATGGATGTAGTTCCAACAATAAGGTGCCACTTGCCACACAGCCAACGAAACAATGGCCCTTTTGCGCGAGAAATTCAATGGCGGTGGTCTTCTTTCTTTAGGGATATTTAAAAGAAAATGTTGCCATCAATAAGCTGAGAGCAATTCAAGAGCTAAAGAATTATATAATTCGGAACATTAACGACATTGAACTTCAGTCATGTTGCAGAGTCATTGAAAATATGTACCGAGAGATAGAGGTATGCCACCGAAGTCGTGCTGAGAATTTGGCCAATAATTTGTTTCCTACATAATTGTCATACATCCTTCTACCATAACAGAAATTATTAAAATAATTCACTGAAAACGTTTTGTTTTATTTACAATTAACGTTGTTTTATATATAAAAAATAATTTTATTTCTTCCTTAAATCTAGTATGACTGGGGCACCAATAATCGAAAAATTGAAAAAAAAAAATTAATCATAAAACGTTGTCCTATGAATAAAGTATAACCAATCAATCTGTCACAAACTCTCTCCAAACAAACCATTAGTGAAATTATCACTTGAAGAATATGGTACAATGAAGTATTTAAAAGGCACGATTTTATACTTTGTCAGTGTATTGCTCATGATACACAATAAATTCTCGTTTACGCATAAAAATATAAAACGTAACCTCAGAAATAGGTACACACGTCCATTAAAGAGAGAAGGTTGTAAATTTAAGTAAAGCAAGACAAATAAATTTGTACTTCGGCAAAACTGATAGACTGTCTGTCTGTTTGACTATACTAACCCAACAACATACATACTAGGGTATATATGTATACTTAAGTGTAGGCAGTTACCATTCGCTACGTATACTATATTATTCCTTAAAGACACACTACACACTGCACATACACACACTCACACACACACACACACACACAAATTTCCTTAAGTAGGAAGTAAATTTATATTTTAAACGTTCAGCTATGAAGAGAAGAATAAATGAAATTGTAGCCATAAAAATCATTGCATATGTACATACCGTATGTATGTATGTAAGCAATCGTTTTGATCGATTTTATATTTCTATTACCGGTATGATGCACAATAATATCTGCGAATCAATACATAAAATAGAAACCATAGCCTTAGACTTAACAGTCAGTTGAAGTATAAAACGTCAAGAGTAGAAGAAACAATTGCTATTGATAGCAATCGTTTGACTTTTTAACGACTGGTTCGCTTATGTACATATTTATGGCGTGTTCAGGAAAAAGTATGTATACTACGTACTCGTATATATATATTTGCTTTCAACTGTCAACGAAAATGCCTTATTCAGGCACATGTGGACAACAGTGGGCCTAAAAAAATACATTAGAATGTGAAAAGTATACATTACATTGTGAAAAGTATTCGGCCAAGTAATTTTCAAAGGCTCTTCGATTAACTAATTTTTTTATCACTAACAGAGTTTCGCAAAAATCGAAACATTCTAGTAGTCTGCAGACGGTACAAGGTTCAGGATATACGCGGTTTCACTACATACATATGTATCTGATAAAACACAATATCTGATCTATTGCCCATTTTGTCGTTATCCCTATCTCAAGCATGGTTCCGTCTGCGATGAATGGTAAGGGCATATGCTCATGCCATTCTTGATGAACCCTATATGGCCGGACTATAATCTACTTCCGGTTACTGCACTCGGAACATTAATTTTTGTAGAAGTTTCAGGGTAAGAATTCCTTCCCGTTCGAAAACGAAATCGTGGCGAACACTCAATAATTTGTGAGTGCGTGTAGGGACTCAATGAACACCCTCAGCCTCTCTTCTGAGACGGCCATTGTTTGGAGAACGAGTCATTGCGTAGACGGAACCTGGTCATCGAGTAGACGGAACCTGGTCTCAATGGCATTGCTCATAGCTGGAAAGGGCTATCCTTAACTTCTATCTGGATCGGAGAGACTGTAGGTGAAAGGGAATTTGACTTGACTGAATGTGAAGTGAGGTGCTCTCAGTCGCCCATTGGTCATCATGATAGAAGAAATGTGTCCAGACTGGTGGCTGTGCATACAAAGCACTGACCGATGCGAAATAATACACCAGGTGATCTTTTCAGATATCTTAACATAATGGAGTAGGTGTGAGATATTCCCAACATTGTGCGGTTTCGAGTGTTTGTGAGACTCCTAGTAACTACGTTTGACCATATGAACCATCTGTTGGCTAATTTTGGTCACCCTTGCTGTAATGTTTCATTCAAACTTTCGAGTTGTGAGCTGTAGAAATTAGGATTGTTCTTTTTGCCTGGTTGTAGCTGCCTGTAGTGCATAGTCCCCTTGAAAACCCACCAAAAGTACGAGTTTGAAATTGTTTGTAAAGGTTAAATATTTTAGGCCATAATTTTTGTATGTTATTTGGTTTTAATCAATTTTTCACCGCCCATAATACTCCACCTCAAAAATAATATCGTTAATATATCCACCATTGAGCTTTTTTGAGCAGCCAGCGTTCTTCAAATGATTCCAAGCAGTCATATGGTTGATGTTTGTGTCTTCGCTATCTCCTAATAATGGGTGCGCCATCTAACTTTTTTTTTTCAACTAGTCCTGATTTCGTGATTGGTGACACTTAGCTCATGTCTGATTTGACTGATAATTAGTTTTATCCTTCCGCTGAACGAATATGGTTGTTTATACGCTTGAACAACGTTGATAAATATTGCGACATTACTTTGAAGATCATGTTAATGTTGCAGAAGCTCATTTTGATCTTGGCGGGTATGTAAACAAGCAAAATTTTTGCATTTGGGGCACATAAAACCCGCACGCATATATTGAAAAGCCGATTCACTGTTTGGTGCGGATTTTGGTCCAGAGGCATAATTGGGCCATTTTTCTTCGAAAATGAGCAAGGAGTGGCCGTTACAGTCAATGGCGATCGTTATCGGGCCATGTTGAACGAATTTTTGTTCACAAAAATTGAAGAAGAGGATATTAGCAACATTTGGTTTCAACAGGACGGCGCTATGTGCCACACAACCGAAGCTACACTCGATGTTTTGCGCCCTGTTTTTGAAGATCGCATTATCAGCCGCAGAGCTGATGTCGTTTGGCTACCTCGGAGCTGCGATTAGACACAGTTGGTCTATTATTTGTGGGGTGCCGTCAAAGATAAGTGTTACGCCAACAAGCCAGAGACAATTGACGCTCTAAAGGAAAATATTCGTGAAGCCATTGGTGGAATACAGCTGCACACAATCGATAATGTGCTTAAAAATTGGACCGATCGTGTAGGCTACTGCATGGCCAGCCGAGGCAGCCACTTGAATGAAATTATTTTCCATTATTAACCGGAAGGATTGTACTTTCAAATAAAAAAAAGAAATTTGAGAAAATATTCAGTAGTTTTTTTAATAGCATTTTCAAAAAAATATATATATATTTGGCGGACCCTATACTTTGAATGACGGTCTTGTCCTACCACTAACAAAATTTTGTCTACTTTTTCAATGGATAGCCGATCAGAACGAAGTATATGTCTGACATTTGAATAAACTGCAACGAAACCACTTCTATTTCCTGTGTTCTCTTACAGTATTCTAGCCGGATACTTTTAAAATTTTCTACATGTTTTTACAGCATTTCAGTTATCTTTTTTATTGATTATTAACTCAATTTCAATTTAATATAAGTTTTTACAGTATTAACGAATTAAAAAACTTTCTTCGTCAGCAATATTATCTGTAACGACAGCTGTAATGTTACAAACAAATTGGATATGGAAATTGGAATCTGTTTTTATATATGTATTAGATTGTTACAAACACCATCTTAAACGCAATATACTCCCATCTTCCATGATGATGTAGGGTATGCTACATGAAAACGGCGCATGCCCCAATGATGATAATGATGGGTTTGATTTTTAACACATGATTGCTGGCTTTATATACAAAAGGAAACTCACTCAATCGCCATGTAAAGATGAGCTGCCATAGCAGCAAATCTCGCCAACGCTACTTCGACAACAAGTGAATTATTTACTATTGTTGGAGCTTAAATTTGCTAGAGTTGGCTTTAGTTTGTAGTCGTGATAAGAACAGTGGTAACTTAAATGTATCGTTTTCTTTAAAGAATGACGTTTTTTTTAGGTTATTTATAGTTCGATTGAAACTAAAGGACAAAGTAGTTGAAAAGAAAATAGCAATGGGCTGAAATCTATAGATGTTGATTTGGAAAAATTAAAATAATAATTTAAAATTAATATTTATATTAAACTGATGTAATAAAGAAGTAAAGTGTAATTTGTTTTGCTATTTGGTTTTTCAGTATAAAAAATATTCGTGACATGTGGCAGTGCCAAAAATATTCCGTAAAGTTAGCAATTTCACCATAACTCAACTAATAAACGAACAACGATTGCGAATCATGGATTTTTATTATCCAAGGGACGCTAAAGTCACATTTGTCAAATATTTGATTCAAAAACGTGACCACTATTTTATAAAAATATTTGTTTTTTTTATTATTTATTTATTTTTAATTAAACTAAAAATCTTAATATTTTTTGGTGCTTTTATTTGTTTTTAACGCTGACATAAAAGGAAATGTTTCTATTAAATTGTGGGTACGTATTTTTCGTCAAATATTTCGCAAATGTGGTCGTAACTTTAGCATGCTGTGTAAGAAAACCGTTTTCTTGTGAAAAATTATCTTCAGCGACAAAAGTAATATTTAACTTAATGTACCCTTAGCAAAGAGAATTGCAGAATTTGGTGTAAAGATCAGCCTTTGCAACTATTGCAGCAAAGTACCTTCAATAATCGCCGGCTTTTATTCGATCAAACTGGCAGAATTGAACATGGGTGACAAATTCTTACGGCGAGATTTACTGTGCACCTAGGGAGAGGCGAGTTAAGTGATCAATTAGTCTCAGGCTAAGAGCACACCATTTTTTGCCAAGATCATGTAATTTGACCCTATTACACAGTTTTTTTTGGGGTGGTGGGGGGGGGGTGTTTGTATAAGTGATGTCTCTCGTGTCAGCCACAACTACGTGCTTACAAATGAAAAATAATCTACAACAACAAGACAAGCAGACAGAGAAACAGTAAGACACAACAACATAATAAGCATTGAAATAAACAAGATGTTTACGATCGCATAGCTATATAATAACAAAAAAAAAGAAATATAATCTACCTGAAATATTGAGAGGTTCGAAAGCTTTCGGTGTATTGTTTACTCAACCATATAGAAACACATCGATGAGAACTGCAGTCAGTTTATTTGGTGTAAGCTCAGAGAGTATAGTTTATTGCATAGGAGCTCAGCGTGAAGAGAATTAAATTGGAGTAAACTCGTGGAGTGAGTCATGATCGTACTCAGATTGTAAGAGAGATTAGTGTGGATAAACTGTGGTTATAGAGATCGTTATCGAGCCTAAGTTGTCTCAAAACGGATGTGAAGACTATTAGGTAGAAAGAGCTCTTGAGTAATTGTTGTTGCTTACAAAGTTGTAAGCAGATTATTTATTTATTTATTTGGTATATGAAAATTTAATTCCGTACAGACTTACGAGGGTGGATTGACATTGAAGCTACCTAGCGCTAGATGGCAGCAGAAACAAAAAATCTTTTTCTTTCTTAGAAATTACGATCTGTCAAACGTCAGCTGTTAAAGTTTTAGCCAAATTCATCTATTAGTTTATTTGCTGTAGTCGTTTGAAGTAAGCAACTTTTGTGTTTCTTGGAAAATGGAAAAAGTGAATTTCGTGCAGTGATTAAACACTATTATTTGAAAGGCAAAGCGGCGAAAGAGACAAAAGAAAAGCTTGATAAACATTACGGCGAATCTGTCAGTCAGATTATATGCTAAAATATTGGATTGCTGAATTTAAACGGAGCCAAACAAGCACTGCAACAATACCATCAACAGGAAGGCCAAAAGTGGTGGTTATAAAGAAAATATCAAGAAAATCCTCGATATCGTTATGAATGATCGTCGGGTCAAAATCCGTGAGATTGCTGAAATGGTAAACATATCATATGAACGTGTGTTCAACATTTTGCATGAACATTTGCATATGAAAAAGCTATCGGCAAGATGGATGCTCAGTGTTGAAACGTGGGTCCACCACTACATACCTGAAACCAAAAATCAATCGAAGCAATGGGTGGAAGCTGGTGGAAGTGCTCCGAAGAAGGCGAAGACTGCTAAATCGGCTGGCAAGGTTAGGGGCACTGTATTTTGGGATGCACACGGAATGTTGCTCATCGATTATCTTGAAAAGGGATCCACAATCACAGGAGAGTATTATCGTGCATTATTGGGTCAATTGGTTGACGCAATCAAGGAAAAACGACCACATTTAAACAAGAAAAAAGTGCTCTTTCTTCAAGACAACGCACCGGTTCACTCAGCATTATATACGATACTAAAACTACGAGAAATCCACTTCGAATTGGTTGATCATCCACCTTATAGTCCGGATTTAGCCCCTAGTGACTTTTTCCTGTTTACAAACTCGAAAAAATGGCTCGTAGGAAAAAGATTCATCTCAAAGGAAGAAGTTATTACCGGAACTAATGCGTATTTTGAGCAGTTCCCAAAATCGTGTTATTCAGATGGTATAAAAAAGTTGGAAAATCGTCTTACTAAGTGTATTGAGCTAAAAGGAGACTATGTTCAGAAATGAATGGTTTTTGAAAAAATAAAATGTTTTTTTCCTACTTAGGTAGCTTCAATATCAATCCACCCTAGTAAGTGATATGGATAGTTTAAGTTAAATAAAAAATTTTTACAAAATGTAAATTATTAATTTAAATACAATAAAATTAATTTAAATACAATATTATTTTTCCTTTTCAAAATTTCATTGCTTTCATTTCTGCATACAAAAAATTACCCACAATAATATACTAATGTAGGAAAATGTTTGGAAATTTTACCAAATATATTACACCGCTATTTGTACTTGAAACGAGCTTTATTACTCCAAATATGTAAGTGCCGTTTTCATCAACAACCATTTGCCATTTTTGGAGGGTTTTTTTGAGGTAGGAAAACCCCTTCAGATCATCGACTGCCGTCGCATTCATGCTGAATGCTTTTCCATTGAGTCGCCTTGTACTCAAGTTGGTTTAACTACGATTATCTGCGGCCTGAGTCTAGGCCATATTCTGTGTCATACTATCCAGGTCAACCCTTCTCATCTACAGTACATTCTCCGTGTATTTTACCACCTTCTCCCACTTTTTTATCAGCGTAACATTTTGCGTACTTATT
This sequence comes from Wohlfahrtia magnifica, assembly GCA_023159175.1. Lineage (NCBI taxonomy): Eukaryota > Metazoa > Arthropoda > Insecta > Diptera > Sarcophagidae > Wohlfahrtia > Wohlfahrtia magnifica. Next base: position 307,189 of record JAKWBJ010000054.1, read on the forward strand.
TGATCGGAAATTGCATTTTATTTCATATATTACGAGCACAGTCAACAAGGTTAGAGTTGCACTTGGTTATATCAAACGGTGGTCTAAGGAATTTAATGGTCCGTATATTAGGATAACCGTCTTATCACTTGTGCGTCCTCTCTCAGATTATCAATAATATGGGATCCAATTTATCAGACACATTCTAAGACAATTGAATCCGTGCAGAAGCAATTTTTATTATTTTGTCTATGGAGATTAAATTATGACTTACAAAACATGCCGTCTTATCCAGACCGTCTTACTCTTATCAAATTGCCATTTTTAAAGAGCCGAAGAACCATGCAGAATGTATCGTTTATATTAACTGTTATTAGAGGCAATATTTTCGCTGGATTTTCTATAAATGAAATATCTTTCTAATTATTCTGATGCTGATCCACTAAGGAGAATGTGCAATGCTTTTAATCAGTTTTATAATTTTATTGACTACTCTTCAAGTCCGAATGTGATAAAGAGTTTGATAATATATTTTCTTAATACATAGCTTATATCAGTTATCAGTTTTTGTTGTTTATTGTATGTATTATTGTCAAAGCTTGCTAATTATTATTGTCCATCTATTGTTGAGTTTGCATTTGTATTATATTAACGCATTTTTGTAATTGCCTGCAAGAACTAAGTCGATAGATAAATAAATAAATAATAATAATAATATTCTCAGTTGTTATGGATCCAATCTTTTGTTCTAATTTAAATTTTCGTTCTCCTATCGACAACATTTGAAGAACGTATGTTCTATGTCATCATTTATGAGGTAAGACGAATAACGAATAATAAATATAATTACGTTTTGCAAACCTCTACAGACTTTAAATTTACACCATTAAGAGAGTTCTGCAGAGATCAAAACAAATGATAATCTGAAGCTGCATAGTCCGTACTATATGATGGATACGACCATCATTAAAGATGTGTGTGATCTGATGCTGTTATGAAAAAACACAAGCAGAATCAAGCGTTTGAACAGGTTGTAAAAGCCCATAATAAACATTTCCCTTCCAAGCCCAGGAGACCCAGGATATTACATATCTTGGTGTTGATCATGTCCTTGGCACCGTCTGCGATGCTTCACCTTGCTTCTGCCATGATCTATTTTGCATATTATTGTTATACGTGATCCACTTTTCAGCGACTGTAATCATTCGTTTTAGAAATAGTTCGATTCCGTGCCGTTCTGGTAGTAAATCGCAAATGGAACTTCGGTTAATTAAATTGTTCGCTGTTAATTTGTGTGACATACAAACAGAGAGCTTTATTGTGTCCAGCTTGGTTGATAACTGTTTGATGATAAATGCCTAGTTCCATAGTAACGGCCACGATGCTTATGTGCCGGTTTTTTTTTAATGATTGGTATACCAGAACGATATTATTGGTGCACTTTGCTGCTGTTGTTCTAGTTACAGCATAGCCTTTATAAACTTTAAACATTTTTTCAGCAGTATATTATGCATTCTTACGCAAAATATGACGGCATTATTCCCAATTTTTACTGATTTTTAAACGCAGATAACTGTTCACAAAATAATGTGATTTTAAAATGTCCTCTAACAAAGTAAAGCTTAAAGTATCGCCTTTCATACAAGAAGAAAGAACAAAAATGATCTCTTGAAGATACATATCACATACATATTTTTTATTTTATTTTTTGTTTATTTTATTTAAATAACAAACAATTGCTGTTGCATTTGATTGCTTTCCTTTTGCTTCATCTTTGTCACAAAACACAAACTGATCGAAACATTCTGTTACAAGAAAAATCCATCAACTGTTTGCATTTTGACCCACTAAAAAGTTTGATTGTGATTTTTTTCTAAAATTTCTTTTTATTCATTATTTTAATGCTCTCGTCATTGAATCCACCATCCACCTTCCACCTTCACCCGAAAAAATTCTTTCAAAAGACTACAACAATAAAACAAGGATAGATATTTGAAAAAGAAAAAGAACGCCACACTTAACATGACTTAAAGCGGTCTTTACTTTTTTGCATTGATACCACAATCAAATAATGGCTAAAATATCAATAAAAAACAACATAAATTGACCAACGAATATAATTTATTATGGCAACGAATGGACTAATAGCAGAGAAAATTACGAATATAAGTGACGTTAAATATAATATGGCCGGGGAAGGAAAACATTCAATGTGTGCCATACATCTTTTACACAGTTTGTGGCATTAGCACTTTTTTTAAATTTTGTTTACCTTCGTCTTCTTCAAAACAAATAAATTTTGGTCACTCTTCTTTTCAATTATCGCTCCATCCTCCATCCACCACGTAAGCCAACTACTGCATAGCAAATTTTGTGGATGGAGCTTTATCATTCAATCCATTATTCTTATCAAGAAATTATTACAAGTTTATAATTTTATATTATTTGTTTAGGTGGTCAGTACTGTGATCAATTTGCTAAGCATCATTCTATAAGAGATCGCGAGGAAATAAAGGAAGAAGTTGTAAGAAAAAGAGGGAAGTAATATTAGATCAGCTTAAAATTAACCAAAAATTAAATAAAAAAGGCGCTGTGTCCAGATTTGAGATTCTAAAAGGTTTCAAAAACCCTCCAGACAAATCCTTATAAAGGAAGCCCGATGATAAACATCAAACGAATGATCAGGAAAAAACGCCATCTACTGGTGAAAAATGGCAATGCTAGGTAAGGATTACCATCATCATATAAAAAAGATCACCGTCACTACACAATCACATGGAGGCGAGCTTAGCTTGAAATCACTGAATTGATTAATTAAACTAAAACAAGGCATTGGATGTTTTGCGGAAAGCCCTATGTTTCCAAAAGCAGTAACGTAGAGAAAAAAGTAAAAAAAGAAATGGTATAAGGAATACATACATACGTGCACCGTTTTTAATAAAACAGTGGTGTAGTCTCGTGACAGATCACATTTGACTATATACGAGTCAATGTCTTCTGACTGAAACCTCTAAAATTTTTGTAAAGTAATTTTCGTTCAAAAATTTAATTTCTTCACCGCCTATTAAGTAAAAACAATCTTCCTCTCATCCTTAGTCAGGCAGCAACGATGATCTTCTTCTTAGCCGTGAGTAAATTGGCAACCTGGTCGGAGTGCCACTTTCATCTTGCAGACTACTGATTCTGTGCCACTTGTCAAGCAGGGCACTGCAACGGTGGGATTATGAACCAATTTGATTTGTATCGCGACGATTCTGGCCGCTATGAGATCGGGTTCTACTATGTGCATTTTGGTGGCTAGGAGACTTGGTCTTGGTCTTTTAATGACAACTGTTGGAGTTGTAAGAATGCGTCAGTGTTCAAATCTTTCCGATATTAGGACTGTTTCCTTGTCAATACCACGTCGCGTTGTCTTCTTTTGTACATGCATCTAGTTCGTTCGTTTCGCATGGCCTGAACACGGGCATGTAGGTATTACCGGGACAATTAGTTAGTTAGTTAGAGCAGATAGCCCGACACTAGTCAAGCACACTTGGGTTCATTACTGATTCCACTGTGATGTCCATAGTCAGTAGCTTCAAGACCCCGATCCGAAACGTACCAACCAGACACATGCACAAAAGAAGAAAGGCCGCTGCTATTCATTATTCATTAGCCAGGTCCGCTATGGCATGCAGAAGCAGACTGCCAAGGAAAACTAAATGCTAACAGTAATCAATGGACGGTAGACCCAGTCTCCTAGCATGCGTACCAGCCATCCAGTGCCCACTGATGACGGCGACCAGGATTCGAAGCCTATGTCACGGCATATCCGTAATAGACTCCTAACGACCACGATCGTATAAGGACAGTTTTGTCTTCATACAAAGCACTGGGTTCTTTCTCCCACTATAATTGTGCCCTGGCCATCTAAACTAGAGGATTCGTTTTCTCGTTAAATTGTGGTAATTAAAATAGTTTTTTTAATTGTTATTAAAATTATAAAATTTTTTTTTGTTTTTTAATTAACATCTGGAAAAAATGCTAAAACACTGCTCACAAGGTTTAAACTTTTTTGGTATAGAGCAAAAATAACTGTTGGCTATGGATTATCCTCAATATAGTTATTGCCTCCATTAATTTCCTATATTATTGCTACAAATCTTTTTCATATTTTGGCAGTTGTAGTTAAAGATAAGATATCATAACACAAGAAGCCGACCAAAGACAACAGCTACGGTAACATTTAATAAAAAATTTAATTGTATTTTATGTACATGGATGAAGAATAAAATAAAATGAACATTAAAAATAAATTTACAAAAAAACCTTTACCATTTCCTTTTGCATATCAAATTATAAGCCGGTAAGTGCTCTACGGTTAGTATTGAGGTTGCCAGATGGCCTTGACTTCCAAGAATTTTTACAGCTTGTCAAGAATCAAGAAAAAATGTATTTTGAAAAGATTTTTTAAAGCACATTTTTTAAAGTGTTCCTTCCACAAAGTTTTATGAAAAGCTATTAAACATTTTAGGAGACTAAAATGTCTAAAAGCACAAAAAATAGTTTACAGGTGTTAAATCGCACGATCTAGGCGACCAATTGGCCATCCTCAAACGTGAATAAACTGTTCATCAAAGTCGTTTCTGTATTGGGCCATTGTTACACGTACTGTGTGGTATGTGGCACTGTCTTGTCAACCAAGTCCAGTTTTTCCATGTTGGGCAAAAAAAAAAAGTAATCATCGCATGGTAGCGCTCGGCATTTACAATTACTTTCCAAACTTCGTCGTGTTTGAAAAAGTAGGGTATAGTGATGCCATCGGCCCATAATCCACATCAAACAGTGCATTTTCCGGGATATATTGGCAGTTCTTGCAATGCTTCTGTCTGCTCTTTACACCAAATACGCCAATTTTACTTGTGCACTTATCCATTCAATCGGAAATCAGCTGATCATAAGACGGAAGAAGTGCACGATACACTTTCTTAAATGACCATGAATTTTGATAATAAAATTCAATAATTTGTAAGCATTGTTCGTTTATAAGTCGATTCATGATTAAATTATGGACCAAAATGAACATGTTTGACAGTCATATAAAGCACGAAAACAGCTGAGCTGACAAAACCAATTGTGTCAAAAACCACCCAATAGAATGGGTGACGGCACCTCCCCACATTGATGAATGACTGCTTTGATAATTATTATAGGGCTTAGTCAGTTTTCGTTGAGTAAGCGACCTTTAGCGTTGGTTAAGTTTAAAATATTTAATAAAAATTATTGCTTTTATCCGGTGGTGACATTGGCACTATGATATTTTCATCGACGAGTTAATGTCACAAAATCAGTATCAAGTCAAAATTTATATGAAGCGATAGTAAATGAAAAATTTAAGTGATGATGATGATTCGTGACAGTAACACAAACACAGCGATTTTTATATGCCAGGGTCATTATTATTAATGTTACCATACTAAAGAAAGCTGAAATTTAGCGACATTGTCTGTTATATGTCCGCGTTAACGAATAAAGCACTGATGATTCTCGAGAATATTATCTATCAGCACTCACTAATACACGGACGCCTGCAACATAAAATCAACTTTGGTCATCATCATTCAGTCATCTATGATTTACTATTGTCAGCATTTGTCAAGATGATTCAATATGCCCTTTGCCGCCGGTGAATTACCAAAAGGTGTAAATAATTTGATTTTTTTTTTTTTTTTGGTATAATAATATATAGAGAAAAAAAAAACAAAAATTTTTAATAATTAATTTTTAATAACCTAAAATACATATCGTACTTTATGAACAAGAGGGTAATAACTCAAAATTTTTCGAATTTCACTTTTTGCAAGAAATCAACTGACTTAAGATTAATATCTATGTACTGTAAAAATTTCAAAGTATGCCGTTTACTCTTTCATCTCATCATCATTCATCATTCTTTTTTTTTTTTTGAAAATACCATAAAAAAAACTACTGAATATTTTCTCAAATTTCTTTTTTTACTTGAAAGTGCAATCCTTCCGGTTAATAATGGAAAATAATTTCATTTAAATGGCTGCCTCGGCTGGCCATGCAATAGCCTACACGATCGGTCCAATTTTTAAGCACATTATCGATTGTGTACAGCTGTATTTCACCAATGGCTTCACGAATATTGTCCTTTAAAGCGTCAATTGTCGCTGGCTTGTTGGCGTAACACCTCTCTTTGACGGCACCCCACAAATAATAGTCCAACGGTGTCAAATCGCAGCTCCGAGGTGGCAAAACATATCAGCTCTGCGATCTTCAAAAACAGGGCGCAAAACATCGAGTGTAGTTTTGGCTGTGTGGCACGTAGCACCGTTCTGTTGAAACTAAATGTTGCTAATATCCTCCTCTTCAATTTTTGTGAACAAAAATTCGTTCAACATGGCCCGATAATGATCGCCATTGACTGTAACGGCCACTCCTTGCTCATTTTCGAAGAAAAATGGCCCAATTATGCCTCTGGACCAAAATCCGCACCAGACAGTGACTCGTTTTGAGTGTATCGGCTTTTCAATGTATGCGTGCGGGTTTTCTGTGTCCCAAATGCGACAATTTTGCTTGTTTACATAAACGCCAAGATAAAAATGAGCTTCATCTGAAAAGATGATTTTTTTTGGCAAATTCGGCATCTTCTGTAAGGAGATCGCCGGCCCACTTAGTGAAGCGTTGTTCAAGCGTATACACAACCATATTCGTTCAGTGGAAGGACAAAACTAATTATCTGTCAAATCAGACATGAGCTAAGTGTTACCATTCACGAAATAAGCACTAGTTGAAAAAAAAAAACGTTAGATGACGGACCCTTTCTCACGAAGAGAATAAACAAGGCAAATTCAATAATGTGGAGTTGCCATTACAACAACTAATTTTTTAACAAGAACAACACACATTTTGTAGCTTTTTTGCGTGACTAATGAATGTCAAAATATATGACAGAAATGAAAAGTTTTTGTATAATGACATTTACTTTTACTTCAGTTTGCTTTGGAGGAAAAATTAAAATTTAAAAAAAAAATTATGTTTTTGAAATAAAAGCATTTAATTAATATATAAATATAATAAAAGTGTTAACCTTTTTTCGTAGAACTTGCCATGAGCCATTGGAAACATAAGGTAAATTTATTAAAACCAAATTAAAACAATTTTGACTTGATGTTATTGTATTTATTACAGCTTGTGAGAAGTCACAGTGGAGTTATATCTGAAACAATTACCTAACACTAGCCGGAATTATTTAGACGTATCATCGCATTTTTGATAAAATTCATACAGACTTGAAGCATACGGAAGCTGGTATTTTATTAATAGCTAACTTATGACCCAATACAAATACTTAGTTCGTAGTTTTTCATTACGTTAGACGACGCTAAACATTATCGCTAGAGTATACACCGTCATGACAGTGGTTAAACGCAGGCAGGGTGGAACAAAAACGATTGATCAGTGGATAGCGAAAGAATATTAAAAGCAAAAGTGCTGAATTTATCAAAAAGTGTTTTTGGTACAGTTTTATTAACTTATAAGAGCGTTTTCAAACATGATGAAAATGGTTTTATTAACTTCACTTTACTTTGCTCTCAATACAATTTTTACCATAAACATCTTCGATTAGAGACCACTGACAACGTAAGTGGGGTTAAAATTTACACATCGTTGGCCTAGGTCGTCAGATGGGTTCGATGAAACAGGCATTGTAAGCGAAGGTTGAGTGGGCGTGATGGTACAAACATTGTAAGTGAATGCTGGATGACTCCAATATTAAGGATATTTTTAGTAAAGGTTGTATGGGTCTTAGCCGCCAAATATGTATTAATTTCTTTATTTTATTTAATGTAAATTCTAAAAAAAAAGTTACACAAGTTTTTCTACAACTGCCAATTAAAAATTAAAATCAAATCTGACGTAAAAAATCAAACAATAACAATTGTAAACATAAACAAAACTTTTGACAATCATTAATCACCATTTCAATGAAAGCACCACCTTATTCAATTCGCCTTGAGAATAAATAAACAGCCGAAAAACATCGTAATCTGAACAATATGGATGAGCGTCACTGGTGTAGTGACTACCTCTATATTACCAAAAAGGTATTATTTTGAGTTAATAAAAAAGTGGAAGTAGAAATGTATTAAATATTTTATTAGGATTTTCAACTTTTCTTAAAATGTAATCACAAACAGTTTTTCACCTCTAGTGAAAATTTTTAAAAATTTAAGTTAATACCCTCTTGTCGATAAAGTGCGATATGTACATATTTATGTGTATGTGATACATCTGTTGCCAGAGAAAAAAAAGACATTAAAAAAATTATAAAACAGCAAACTCATTATGGACATTTTTTTTTTTATTATTTATTAACAAAAAAATCATAACATCATTACCAGGAAGACCACACATACGAGTAAATACTGGTTAATTTCAGAAAACAATAAATATCGTTATTATAATAGACAATAATGCTGGGAACAAATTCTATAAATAATTTATTTAAATATTAGAAAAAGGAATGGTATGGAAAAATATTTTGGAACTTTTTTCTCAAGCAAGTTTATCAATTCTTTCTAAACAATAATATATGATTACTGAAGGTTCACTTGAGATCATATTTCAATTTAAATACTTGTATGACCAATTGACCACATTTGTTTAGGCTTTAAATTCTAAAAATAAAGTAAAAAAAATAGATAAAAAAATGGCAAAGAATCTCAGAGTCACGATAAAGATGAGACCAGAAGACAAAAAGAAAAAAGTATTTGAAATATTTAAACAAAAATATTTAAACAAAAGAAAGTCTATATGACTATGCTTTACTTTAAGCAAAGCAACTAGAGAAGAAAAATTTTAGAAAATATTTTTGTGTTTTTTTTTTTTGTCATACTACCAAAAATGGTCTTAACACAGTCATAAATCACTTTGTAACTATAAAACATATACTATGTACTTGCCACAGCAGCTTAAAAAAAATGAAGTATAAATAGAAAATATTTTTCTTACAAATATTCAAATTTAAATATGGTACGTTGGTATAAAACTAAAACTAAAAAATAAATTTTCTTTATTTCTTTTTTCAAAATCAATGAAAAAAAAAGAAACTTTAAAATCAAACAAAAGAATTTTTTTTGTTTGTTTTTGAATGAAACTACAAATCAATAATAAAACACGACATTTTGCAACTCTGCAAACAATTTATAAGTTAAACAAATATACACTTTTTTGGCAATAATTTATTTTGATTTTATTCTTCTTTTTTTCTCTCTCTTGCCCAAAACTCCATTATTAACCATCCACTTACAACATCTTCTTTTAAACGCATATAAACTACTTGATTAACCCACTGAGAGTTTTTCTTGCCTTTTTTCGAATTGGTTTTCTCATGACTAAAAGCCAATATATAATGCAAATTTTGAACTGTTCACCAACCAGCCATTTTTTTGTCTCTTTTTACTTTAACCACTAAATATATGCAAAAAAGCTGCAAACGTAACAAGTCAACCATTTTTAGTTTTTCTTACCAGCAAATGAAGATGTTTTGGAGACACATTTGCATCGAACAGAAGTGATGTTTATAACTCAACCAAATTGGTTGCAACTAAGACCAAAACAAACAAGAAAGGAACAAAGAACTCTTCCAAAGCTGTGTTAGAGTCCATACACAACTGTCATCACTTTTCCAAGTCATTTACATACAGAAAAACCAAATTTACATAACGAAAGTTGATAGTTTTGGTCAGACCATAATATAAAATGTTTTTTATTTAATTGAATACGATTTGAAATTGCAATTAGACAAGAATGGGGTAAATTTACCAGTGGGGGGTCTTTATAGGTACATACGCGGTTTGATAATGGGTTATCCGCCGGTCTGGCACGACTATCAGCTGCTAAATATCTGTCATTTGAAGTATCATTTATTTAATGAAAGTTTTTCTATTATGAATATGGATCGTTTAACAGCCAAAAAAGCGTAGAAATAGTTTAAATTTACTACAGTATTGGTAATTTCAACGTGGCCCCTGATTTTTGATTTTACGAACAACATTTTTCTCAGCGATGATGCTTATTTCTCAGCCGTTAGTTTAGTAGTGCCATTGGCAAAACTTGGAGTCTTAATCCTAGAAGTTCTAGGAGTATTTTCGACATGGTAGTAAAGCCTCACACATTGCACAATCTCTAAGAAGTTTCTGCGCAGAGATTATGATTACAGGTGCGCCTAGAACGTCCTCTTCCGGTAGATCTAATTTCCAAGCGGGTAGCAATTACGTTGCGATAAGCTTGAAGATGACAGGGACATGGATTTACTTTGATCATGAGTATGCGGCCATCTAACAGATTTTTGACATGGTCGTTGATATTGGTGGATTATTGTATACTTAAACCCTTCTTGGAGTGGTGGTTCTTTGTGAGCATCTAACCTAATCAATGAATGCACCGGGGTGCGTTGAGGTGTACACGGTTTTGTTAGAGTTCTAGGGTGGGAGGTCGGTGTTGGTGTATACTGGGATGTGAATATCCGAAACTATAAAGACAGGCAGAACGGTTTCCGGTATCTACTCGACATCGTTGTTGATATGCTAGTGAATTGTTTCCCATTAATGAGTGAGGGATCAGTCTAACACCTAGGGGAACTGTGTGGTGAATGGATTGTCTAGAAATAGATTCCTTCTTAGCAATGAGTAGAAATTGATCACCTTGGTCGAGAAGCCACTTTCCTTTTGCAGACTACTCATTTTTCGACACTTTTCGAGCTGGACACACCGATGATGGGAGGATAAACCAACTTGTTCTGTATCAAGGCAAATCTTTAGCCTTTCCGAACGAGCTCGATAGGAGTTTATTATAGGGATGACGCAATATAGGCTACATATTTTGTTGGCTTTTATCTCTGAGCACTGGGTAGCCGCTGTGCATCCGAGGAGAAAGTGTTAGTATACCGATCTCTACGATTTATTCTCTACAACAGCGTCAGACAAACTAAGGTTAATGCATTTTACAATTGTGGTAGTAATTCGAGAGTCTCTCATCAAGCCACTTACTACTGTATTTTTCCGCATGTTTTCGCTTTACTTCTCTTTGTTTATCTTTTACTTATTTTTGCCATGCGCCTGAGTATGTACGTGTGAAAACAAAAGAGAAGAGCAGCTCTTTGCCGGAATCTGCTCTAGAAGATGGAGGAAAAATTTTTTTGTGAGCAAGCTGGCTGTTGTTCGAGAGATAAGCTAATCACCTACGGTGGAAAATTTCGGCTGTAATGTAAATACTCTCCGGTCATCATTGTCTATTGCTCAGGCATGCAATCCGTCTAAAGTATATTGAATAGATGTTATGCAGTAATTGTTTTGAGAAATTGTTGACAACGCAAAACACTTGATCTTGGAGTATTTGGCGTTTTCGAGCATCCTTGAACGGCACCTTATGGATACTGAAATGTTATTAGAAATCTTGGTAGGTTTTAGCGATTGTGATCGAAACCGAATTGGACCTTGGAGGTACTTGATAGTGGTAAAGGTTACAGTGTCATATCTCTTACGACAGCACAATTGGTGAATTTGGTCTAAGTGGTGTGATTGTCTGATCGATTGCATTTTTTACCTAACCCAACAGTAAATGCACACTAAATTCAGTGCCTCTAGACAACAATAGATGGTAGCACAGTTATCGAACGTAGATCTCCTCTACCGCACCGATCACCTGCTTAGCTGGAAAACAAACATATGCGTTCATATGCGTTAATTCAAATATAACGTAAAGATGGTCGATGTGGCAGTGCTGCCAAATTGGCAGGGTGACACAAAATATACCAAAACAATACTTTTTTTTGTGAAGTCTTTGGATGTGGCAAAACTGGTGTTTCAGTACTTATGCAGTCTATTTTCGAATCTTCTAAAATCTAAATTACAACAAGGAATATATACGGATCCCCAAAATAAGAAATTTGTAGTTTTAGCCCGCGATAAACGCTCTGTATGAATCGTTTTAGTACTTGCTGTTCGAAAATTCAAAAACTAAAAATTTTAAAAATGTTTTCGCTGATTTACCGTTAAATTTCGAAATGATGAATGAATATTCATCTTTTATATTCCCATTTGAACTTTTTCCAGAAACCTGGAAATGTGAGTAACGAAATATGGTGAATGGTTTAGCTAAGATTTCAAATCCTTTGTTTTTGCGACCGGCATAAGTTAGGTGACTATTGTTGGAGTCTCATTAGGGACACAACCAAAAATGTATATAAAAAGCAACTAATCCTCGTCATTTTTTTCATTAATTTCCCAAAGTGAGCCCCATGCATGTTTAAATTGGTGTATATTAAAAAAATGCCTCCACAGCAAGAGCAAGGAACGGTTTAAAGGGTGGCTAACAATGTTAATATGAGAGCAAAGGCTAATAGATAATAGTGTAGAAGTTGAAAGGTTCCAATTTTTTGTTATAATTGACTTAAAAAAAATAAAATTTTTTTAATAAAAATGTTAAATCATTTATGTGGGTCATTGTACAAAAAAAATTCATTTTGCCTTTTTGCCGAATTGTATTGAATTTAATTTTTTTTTCTTTTTTTTGATAAGAATATCGCATGATTTATCAAATTTTTGTAAATTTATGCAAAAGTTTTACATAAAACCAACAGCTTTCGTACAACAATTACAGTCGACACACAAGCACAACACAGCGAACAAACAAATATAACAAATACAACAAGATTTTAAGCAAATCTGTAATCAATAACATGAACAATTACTGGCAACAAGCTAAAAACTTTTAACATAACGACAACAACATCAAGAACAATAATAAAATAACCAGCAACAAACAGCAGCAACAGGAACAGCAAACCTTTTTGAGAAGAAACTGAAACAAAAAACTAAAAACGTTTTTTGCAATTCGAACAGAAACAGAAACAAATAAAAATTGCAAAATAACAGCAATTTAAACACAATTCATTGACGACACAATAATGTCATGAACTCGAGCATGCACGCTGTGGAAGTAAAGATATTGCTCTGGCATAGCTGAGCATTGATACTTAAAACACAAACAAAAAAAAAAAAAAAAAAAACAAAAAAATCGAATGAAAAATGAAACCAGTAACCAAAATAAAAAAAAACAAACAGAAAAAATCTAGCTGCTACTACAGATGCCTATTACTCTTTCCCCTTTTCACTCTCCTCATCTTTCTCTGGGGAAAATTGATCTTCTCAACAACATTTTATTGTCTTAAGTACTTGCTGGTTACAGTATCAATTGAAAAATCAATAAAAACCAGCTTTTATTTCAACAAAATCAAAAACAACATTTTTTTTTAATGGAAAAAATATCTTTAAACTTATTGGCTCATATTGTTGTTGTATTTGAAGCTACAACTTGTACTTGACATGATTCTTAAAGTTTTAACCAGAAAATCTTTAAAACGCAAAGAAATGAAAAAATACAAAACATTTGACATTGGAAACTTCAAAATTTAATTCCCAAGAGTTGGCAACTAAATATACGGGATGAAAACAAAAACAAAAAAAAAAACAAAAAACGGAAAAAAAGAAGAAAAAAATTTTAAATATTCACTCAATATTAGTGGGACCAGCATGTAATTTTGAGTTCTGTTAAGATACATTAAGATTTTTAGTGATTACTATTACGGGCGTACCTCCCTAACCTTATATTAGCAATTACCATTTCTTACCCTTTTTCCCCATTTTATTTTCTTTCGGTCCAAATTCAAACGTTGAAGATAGCCTATAGTTGATATAGTGGCGTGGTGTTGTTATTAGAGCCCAGGCAGAAGATATGACGAAAAAATTTTTTTTGCGGTTTCGAGTTAAAAAAAGACAAATCCATTTAAAGAAGCCACCCGATCAGCTTACCTTAGGTGATGACGGCATATATCAGACGAATGATCAAGAAAAACGTCACGTAATGAGAAAAATACGATGCTAAGTAAGAATCACTACCATCACTTAGAAAGGATCTTCATCACTAAACACAATTATATGGAGGCGAGCTACAGTAGATTAGTCATCTATTTATATTGAAAATCAATCTAATTACTGAAACTGAAACAGAGCTAAAAGGCTTCCTAGAGAATTGACGGAAAAAAATAGTTCCTTCCAGAAAGACACTACAGATTCTGCTCTTTAGTTGCATACAGTCTTCATACAGTCTTCACGCCTATTTATCCCAACTCGCTTAGTTATTGATTGATGATATGCATTGTCCGAATCAGATTTAGAAACTTCTAATATAACCCTTTTAAGATATACAAATATTAATATTTACAATATATACCCGATGTCACGCCCATTTATCCAATTCCTATCTTTTTTTTTTAACAAATTCAGAAACTTCCACTTGTAGCGTTCTCAAGACAAAAAAAAAAAATTATTTTGTATGGAAGGTTCGTTAATTCGAATGGGCCAACTTCATTCGTTTCTGACTTTCTATCCATTTTTATGTGCGTGATGTATATAGAATTTGGTTAAGTTAGCCTATTTCTGAAAACTCATATTTTGGGTCATAATTCTTTAAAGCGACAGAATCTTGTATTTTTCTGATGAGCCTTACGTTAGTTTTTCTCATAACTTTGAGTTGGTAGCACTGCTTTGTTTGGCAACCGATTTCACAGCTGATTTTCACAATTTTGTATGAATTTTGGATGAAGTAAATGTTTGGTTGAATAAGTACGTAAATAGGCAGAATTGTCGCTTTTGGAGTGAGGATATCCACAGGCTATTGTCAAAAAACCGTTACATCCACAGAAATTTACTGTTTGGAGTGCTTTATGGACTGCCATAGTCATTGGTCCATATGTCTGCAAAAAAGATGATGATCAGAATGCTATTGTTGACAACTGGACGGTATCACATGTCACACAGAGCGCATTACTATTTATTTACTCAAACAAACTTTCAATGACCGATTTTTATATTGGATGGGATTATTTTCTTTGGGGTGACGTGAAGTCACTTATCTACGTCGATAAATCAGAGACTGTTAAACACCTGGAAATCAACATTGGAAGATGTGTTGGTAAAATACAGCCCTATATGCTGCGAAAAGTTGTTGAAAATTGGTGCTCCAGATTGCGCCTTGTACACGCCAGCCGTGGCTGGTACTTGGCCACTAATGTCATAAAATTTTGTATCCAACAAAACTCGTTTCATCGATATTAAAAATATATCACATATATCATCGTTTTATAATGATTTAAACTTGTGTAACTGTAAAACAAAACACCCGATTATACAGTTTTTGTTCTCGGTTTTGTTGTGACGAGTTTTTGTGATAGTAAATGTAACAGCACCGAGTGCTAATTACTCTTCTGTTTCAGATAGTACCTGAACTAGCCAAACAACCAATCTAGTGCCGTAACAAGAAGTTGTATTGACTTCAAAAGAGATATTTCTTCTCACACCAAAAAGAATTACTGGTTTCATTCCTCAATTTCGTAATTGTGCTGAATTTACACTAATCAGTATACTATATGCTGATGTCCTTATCTTGTCTCAGGCTGGAAGCTTTTCACATTGTTGAGTGAATTCCCCCTCAGCGCAGGAGTTGATACTCCCTCTGTGGTGTCCCACAGGAATACTGAAAAACCACTCAAATCGCCTAAGAAGCGGTTGAGAGGTATAACGCTTTAAACCTTAAGGTGAAGCAATTGTACTCCTAAGCCCAAAGTTGGCACCTGAGCACACTAAAAATATGACAGAATTAGCGCACTTGTATTTTTTGTTGTTGATTGTTTTTTAGCAGCTTGATCCGAAAATACAAGATGATAAATTATGTTATCATTCATTTCTCCCTCCTCCTTCTTCTTCTTCTTCTCCTTCTTCTCCTTCTCTCTCTTCCCCTATCCTAATGCCCGGGAATGGAGTCACTTTCCCTGGATTGTTCCAGAGTGATTTGGAGACCTGACTTGTTGGGTTTGCACTACAGGTGAACAGATCTTAGTTGGGCTAGAACCATTCTGGATACTCTGGAAAGATATTTGTCATTGTTCGCCACGGGGGGGGGGGGGTCGTCCTCCAAGAACGGCAATCCCGTAAGAGTCTCTCAGTAACCTTTCAACCGTATTACGATATATATCCTTCTGAGATGTCTTATAAGCGGCTAGACAAAATGGTTTCGCTCATGGGAGCGAAGATCAATCCTTAGATTTCCAGGGGAAGCATTAAGGAGTGTAATCCGATGGTTCGCATGCTCCCTTCGATGATAAGCCACAGGAAACTGCTTTGTGAGCATGATATTATGTTCTCTGACTGTCAGGATCTTTGCTTCCCCATGACGGTGTTGTTCCGATGTTTTCTGTAACCTGTAATTGATATCTCTGTAGACTCTTCCACTGTGTTGGGCTTACTACTGGAGACCACGCGGGCTTTGCGTAGTTTACCAGTAATCAACCAGTTGTATTGTATGTAGCCTAAAAGGTTAATTTGTTCCAGTCGGTTCTACGTGCCGGAACGACCTGGAGATTATTGGTCTTCAGTCTAGCACTACCAACCCAGTAACACCAATAATACAAGTATGCATTGTCGTTCTTTTTTTGATAATACTTCTATCTATCTATGTTTGTAGTCGTTATCCTTTGTTATCCTTTCCTCTTACTGCTCAGAGGAATTCTTGGATATATCATTTGGAGGTTATTGCAGCTTTTTAGTTGAACCTGAAACACTACATTACGCCACCTGCACATATAATAGATACAGTGCGTAATATAGAGTGGATTAGTTTTAAAGACTGCGTAATTGTAACTGATTTATAGACATACGCCTACTTAATATGATTTTAAAACTTAGGCTACAAAAAAATCCTTTAGTTGGTCACACATGAATTTTTCTCTAACGTCCTATTATAAACCCAGCTGATCCTTGTACCGTTTGAGTGTTTAGCTCCTGTTGGAAAAAAGAAAAAAAATATTTACATTGTAAGGCTTTAACGTTGACTTTTCTACTGTGTTACCAATTGTTACTAAAGATGTTTGCAACGGTTTCTCTCCGTTGGCAAGCTACACTACTGGCACAATTTCGTTTAAAGAAAAAACAAAAATAAACAAAAACAAAAAAATAAAGTAAAAATCGAATGAACGAGACACGCTTTTTTGCCAACTATTGCTTGTGTGCCATCGTTTAGTTATTCTGTGGGCTGCAGTTTTTCTGTATTTTGTTAGCTGTTGCCATAGCCAATTGGTATGTTTTTATAGTTGTGGGCCATGATTTTAAGTCAAATCTTGTCTGCTTTAGTTTAAAGGAGAAAAAACTAAAAACGAAACCTTTTAGAACAGCTTAAAAGCAACAATAAATATCACCGCCGCCTATATGAGACAGCGGTTAAGGATCCCTTAGTTTTTACTGTATAACACA
The DNA here is from genome assembly GCA_023159175.1 of Wohlfahrtia magnifica. NCBI lineage: Eukaryota > Metazoa > Arthropoda > Insecta > Diptera > Sarcophagidae > Wohlfahrtia > Wohlfahrtia magnifica. The sequence continues at coordinate 324,543 of JAKWBJ010000054.1, forward strand.
GTATAATACAGTCTTCAAAATATTTTCTTAATTTTTTTTTTTATTTTCGTAAAATAAAGACAAGTTAAGTTACAAAAAAATTATTTGAAACCAAAAAAAAAAATCTTCCCAGATGCACACTTCTGATATCATTTAACTGCATAAAACATAAAACGTTTTGCATGACTTCCCTTCATGTTTCAAGACCCCTTCGTCCACTAAGAGTGGAGTGGCAATTCAATATTGAATCTTGTTTTTCTTTTTCTTCTTTTAGTTGACAGTTTGTTCCCAAAGTAATCACAGCAGCCGCGGCAGCAATTGTTGCTGTTATTGTTGTTGTTGTTGCTGTAGTCATCATTATCATTAATATTGTTGTTGTCCCTTGTTTTACTACTGCTTGTTGGTTGCTTGTTGCTGCATTTGTTTGTTTGGTAATTGTTGTTGATGTTGTGTGTCGTCGCAGCAACACGTTGGGTCATGGTGCAAAAGGTGATTTATACGCGAAAATTTGTTTTGATTTTTTTTCTTCCTCTCCTTCTTCTTCTTCTTCCTTAACATACAACATTAGAAAGAATAATTCTGTGTACGAATCGAATAAGTTAAATTTACTTCCCTCTCTCACCTAATGGCGGTAATTCCAGTGTCGAATGCTGGTGCCACTGCCACTGCTGTGTTGTTAGTTGGTTTTTCTCTGATTACCGGCAATCGTTGCAGGGCGGAGGCGTTCAATTTCATACCGTTTATGGTTTCATTTGTTCGTTTATTTGTTTGTTTGTTACTATTGCGGTTGTTGTTGTTGTTTTTTTTTTTGGCAAATGACTCTTGTTAATACAACATCATCATTTATGGCAGCCAAACGGTTAAATTGACAATATTATGGGAATATTATAAGAAACACGAGATTTATGTTTGCAAATGTTGGAATTCGCCAAGGAATTCATGTATTTTTTGGCTCTATAGCCAGGGGGGGAGGGGAAAGAAATGCCACATTTCTCTGTTTCTATGTAAATCGTTTGAAAATATTTATTTGGTGTCAAAAGTGTAATTTCGTTTCCAAGAGAAGAATATCTTTATTTAAACATCAATAGTTTTAGACACTTTCATATGGAATAAGGAGATGAGAAGTGTATACGTCTCTGTAACCGTTTTATTAACGGTTAATAAGCTAACAAAAAAATATTCTCAAAATGTTTTTCTAGAAACTTTTTTTCTCCTTCACTCCTCTAATTAGCTTATTGGCTTTGTACAAAGCTTTGTTTCAGTTTTATTAATTAAGTTTATTCTCAAGTAAGTAGTAGTAATAGTAGCTCGCCTCCGTATGATTATGTAGTGGTGAAGATCCTTGCTAAGTGTGATGATCTTTATTTAGTATTGCATTGTTTTTAGCAAAAAGGTAGCGTTTTTTCCTGATCATTCGTGTGATGTTTGTCATGATCGTTAGAGGTAAGCTGAAAGGTCAGGCACACTTCTTCATTATTATTTTTTGAGATGGGGTGGTCTGAAGGGAAGTGAAAGTCTCTTTATTAAATATTCCAACCACAATTAAATTTATTCACCATGTCCACTGCTGAGATTCGAACATGGGACGCTTGTGTTCTTCTGCGTGGCTTTCAACCACTACACCACACCACCCACATCCAGAGACTTATTCTGGCTAAATTCTGTATAAGTGAGATTCTGTTCTTTAAGAACTACGTCAAGCCAAAAAAATAACACGAAATCTTAACACGCTACCTCTCGGCAACAAACGAAAAACGTAGAAGTCTATGATAAACAGAGATTCCTCATTACTGCACAAAATATACACAGAAAGAGTTGTATTATTCCTTTTCAATAGTTAAAAGGTGTCAACTCGTACGATCTTGAAGGCCAGGTAACTGGTCCGATACCCGAAACAAATTTATCCACACAATGACATTTCACTAATACGATTTCGGTAAATGTACGGCACGTATTAAAGCATCAATTCGTTAAAATAATAAAGCACACCATTGGGACTACAAAGACGACTGTTATCGCATTATGAAGATAACCGATGGCTTTGGCTGGTTAGCCTCACCAATTAATCAATTTACTGTAAGGAGCAAAAGGATCATTTCAGTTCACTCGATTGGATGCGAGATGGGTAACTTCGCCCCAGCATAGATTTAAGTGGGATAATTTAGTTTCGAACTATTGTTTCCATGCTTATAATGGCCGTCTGCTTTTTGAGCTGCCTTGTGGGTGCCAATCTGTAGCTTGAAGCGCTGTTACGCCGATCCACCTCAATTTACACTTCCGGATTTCATATGTGATTCGTATTTGATTAGTTTCTGATCAAAGTTGCAGATTTGGGACTGTTCTTTAACAGAATATTCAAAGAATCTTCCGCAAACATCTGATGAATAAGCCTGCAGTTCGCATGATGATGTGTTCTAGGTTTGTATTGGATACTTTCAACTTTGTTCGTCTTGAGTTAAACGAGCTGTTTTATACAGCTTTGAGACAACAATTATTTTAAATGCAGCGTAGCATAAGCCTAAACAACAACCTCTGCTGCTGCTGCTAAATATAACATAATTTCTATTTTTTTAGGCATCAAAACAAAAACTAATGATACCAATAAAATACAAAAATTTAAATTAAAAAAACGTAAAAAATAGTTGTTTTTTTTATTTATCAAGAAAACAACAGTATAAAATTAATATATTTTATGTTAATAATTATAAGTTTTAAATACACAATTCCATTAATTTTTATATTTTTGAGTAATATTTTAAAAAAGCGATTTTATTTTGGTGGATTTGAAAGGCTTGATTGTCACCACTGAAAAATATTTTTCTATAACAAATATTTTTATGACAAATAAAGAGATGACAATAAAACCTAACTTTATTGCTGCTGTTGCTTTAAAAATATTTATGAAGACCATAGTATAGCAGCAAAAATGCTGCCAACAACTTGCTGTTTGCTTTCATGATGCTTGCTCTCGTCTATGCATTTAAAGCAAATTTCTAACTACAGCCTGGAATACTGCAGTAAGTGCGAAAATTACGATGTATGTCGACAGCAAGGCAGTACTAAAGTGTTTGATGGAACATATCGTTAATTGTGTTAGCGACTACAAGATGGTTCTTAGGCGAATGTTGGTTCAATATATGTACAGATTATGTACCCAGAATAGGTAACAACCGTATCAACATCAACAAAGTTGCTTTAGAACTGACTGACAGGGTGTGAAGAACATATCCTTGCCTGTGGAACAATTGGAGAAACATCTGTTAGGCTATCTACGACAAGGTAATGGAATGGATCATAAAGTAATAAGAATGACTGCAAGATGTGTGGGACAGCGACCTAATGGGGATAATTCTGGACTTGAAATTGACGTGGAGACAGAACATGGAACATTACCGCGGCTACCTCAGGGGACTGATACCCAGGATTGTACTTTGGATGTAAAAATCTGTAATAAAACATACTCACTTATGGCGCGCTGGTGGCATAGGAAAGGTGTAGAGATCGGTCTTTATTTGTGTTACTGCGGCGATGCGTATCTATCCTTTCGCAGCATTTGACGAGTTGTTGCACCTACTGCCGATCGACTTGTTTATTCGGGTTGCAGTCTTTTGTAGCGTAGTGAGATTATCGTATAGTCTGGATTCTCGATGAAATCCTGTAGGACTACATTCAACTTCTGACTACTTCACTCCGAAGTTCAACTTTGATAGTAGATTTGGAGTGAAGATCATTTCCCGTTTGGAATGGAGTCGGGAAGATCTCCTTAACTGGTCAAAAATGAGTTGTGATATAGTATCCGATATAGTATTTTTCAGGACAAATTAGAAACTCAATTGGCTCTGGAGTTAAGTAGGTAAAAACATTGGATTGTCATATAAACCAAAATGGGATATTATCTGGTATCTTCCTATAAAACAGCGGTGTACCAGACTTTTGATGGATCTTTAAAGAGTTTGATGATCTGGAAACAGTCGAGATAATGTGTCTGCTACCTCCTGAGTATGCACAGCCTGCGGTCCAGATGGTTATGTAGTCGATTTCACAATAGACTTGGTGATGTACCAGGCTATCGTCTGGGCAACATAATTGGATTTATGTACGCACATATCTGCGTACGCATGTACATATCTAGGTACGTATATATATTTCAGCTTATTCTCTTTCCACGATATTGCTCTCCATTAGAACATATGTATGTACATACGTATGTATGTATGTGTCATCGATGCACAAATTTTTTGTTTCTTTTTCGTGCTTTTCCATTAACTTAATAATAGAAGTACGTACATACGTACGTATATTTCAGCTTATTCTATTTTTCGCGATATTGCTCTCCACTAGTAAACTCTGAATGAGAACAAGAATAACTTACTTTCTCTTATGGATTTATAATAAATCCCCTGCTGATTTTCGTGCTGGAAATTATGTAAAAGTATAGCAGTGCAACATCTTTATACATATCCAGGGGATTAATTGGTATAGGATTCATTCATTCAAGGTACGGACGATAGTTCTAATAATACCGTATGTCAATTTTTTGATCACATATTTTAAAAATAAAATATTGTCGCTATTTTCTTTAATAATTGCAATTTGTTGTAATTTTCTTGTTATAGTCGGTTGTGCAAAAGGAAATTTGTTCTTTTTTGAGAAGTCTTGAACAAACAAATATAGCTATTATTTTGACCACTACTATTATCCATTATTTGGCTAAGCACATTGGATTTTTACGATTCCGCACGAATTATACGATATTATTTTTGACTTAATACTCAAATTATGATCATATCAAATTCATTTATTTTATTTCAATTATTTGTATTTGCGCAAGTAAAGCTATAAAATTTTAATACTTTCTCTAATATGTATGTATATGCACAATACAAGGTCATAAACCGAATTGTGTCGGTTTAAAAACAATTTTAATTTTGAACAAAATGAAAGAAAGGATTTATTTTTATGTGATTTTTTAATATTTCTCTCAGATATATTTCACTTTTCTGAGAACAAAATAGAAAAACACAAACAAAATAGCAAAAAAACCGTATAATTTAATTCCACAGTTTTCAAAGAATGGTTATTGTGGTTTCCGTATTCCATAATGTTAATGGTGCATACACCTGTAACATCATTTACTACAAGACTTCTGAAATAAACTAAAGGTACCTTAATATGCGTTTAAATATTAAACTAATTCCATGTGGGAATATTGTTTTGTTAGCGTTTTTTATAAAATTCTCACAAAAAGTTAACAAAAGTACTTATGGTCATTTTTACTGCTGTTAAAATTAAATTGAAATTAAAAAAGTTGTAAAAATTTCAAAGAATATTCTAAGGATTACAGCATATTCACAATACATACATACATTCCCCGACATTCTAACTGTTACTTGGCGGATTTCTCTCAATCAGGGAGCAAAGAGCACTCGATTCTATTTTTATATTCATCAAAAAGAACCTAGAGGTTAATGCCGGCTTTGAACTTCAGATATACATATCGGTTAGAGAGCGTAATACCCATTACTCGCCGCTAGATAATGTTATGAGGTAATACCGCTGTTGAAAATTGCCATATGGTCGGGTCTGAGATTGATTGTCTTACCTACAACATCACGTCTGTCACTAGACTTTGAATTACTAATTAAACAGCTAACAAGTTTGATTTAATTATACGAATTACCCCGTCTATACTGCAACTTTGTAATTCGTTTTGATGATCTTTCCGCTACAAAAGCTTAGGAAATTAAATAAATACATTTAGCGTAGATAAACACCCATTAAAAGCTAGAGATCACATTGATTTTATAGTAAATTGCAGGATATTGAAACGGAAATACAAAAATGTAACAGTAGTCGATTTGTTTCTTTTGGGCCTTTATTATTATTAACTTTCATTATTATTATTATATTTGCTTAAATTCCTACAAAGAACAAGTGACGCCAAAAAATTTATTCTAACCGACTTTGTCGGAGGGCAGTGTCTTTAGATCATTCCACGAGTTATTCTTTGTGGCCGCTTCACTGTCCAGTTACTGACGCCAAATATGACTTAGGCGTCATCTCTTTCTGCAGCCTTAAAGATTCCAGTCAATGACATTTCTGGTTATGTGGAATACGCAGTGTATGGTCATTCTATCTTCATTAGAAGAGTGTGTGAAAATGATTAAAAAATGCTTATGGTATTTGGCTGAAGAAATTTCAGGATTTTACGTTGGCATCGTTTTTTATATAAAGGGTTTTTTTATAAGAACTTGAGGATTGGAATGATAATACAAGACAGAAATATTGTTGGGAGGAAATTTTTTGTTTTAATCTGGTATATAATTACATGACATATATTTTTCATATATGATTTCGGGCATATATATGCTCCGACTACGAGTTACATGGACCATTCGATCAGTCCAATTTTTTACAACTTTTTTCCAATGACTTAAGATAGACCCATAAAAAGTAATCCGGTGATGTTAAGTCAAACGAGCGAAAATCGAGTTTACAATAAATCGATTGCTAAGCGAGCTATATAGCATGTTCTGCCGTCTTGTTGGAACCAAATATCGTTTGTGTTTCGCTCGATAGCGCTACCCATTCGAAATAAATAAGGACTGGGATCGTTGTCATAAAGAAAGAAAACTTAGTCTGTCTGTCTGTTTTTATATTCCGGCCGATTTTCTCAGAATACACGGTTGAAAGTAATTGTAGTTTGCTCCAACCACCGAGTTTTAGCTCACAGTTCATAATGCCGCCTTTACCCCACTTAGAGTGCAAAATTGCATTATAAATACAAAAATAACGTCATTTTACCAACAAACAAAAAATATTGCCGAAATGAATGAATGAAATGTAGAAGCAGTTATAAAACCCAATTAAACCCAAAAAAAAAACCATCAAAAAGACCAATAAAATTCGAAGGGCTGGGTTTTTAAAAAAAAATCCCGGGTTATTACCAAACCTGGTTTAACTGCCCTTAAGCTTAACTCGTTCTATTGATTCGCTACAGAACATCTTCGTGAGAGTCACCTGATCCTATAATTATGCTGACGAGCTGGCTAATAGGTTGTTGTTAGTGGTTGGTAATTTGTAGTGTTTGCTCTTGTGACCATAGTTTTCGAAATGATCTATCTAAGACTGTATCTCTGTGCTTCTTTTGCCAGGTCGTTTAGTTATGAGACAGAAAGAAGATGTCATCTGCATAGTCTAGATCAGATTCATGCAAGCAACTGCTCTTCTTTTCTTTTTTCACACACACGTAGTTACACGCATAGGCAAAAAATGAGCAATAAATAAACAAAGAGAAGTAATAAGAAAACAAGTGCAAAAATACAGTGGAAAGTGGCCTGAGTGAGAGCCTCTCAAATTATTACCACAATTGTAAAATGCTTTAATATTAGTTTGCTAATGCTGGTCAAGAACCTCTAAGCGGCCGCTCAATCTCCCGCTAATGCCTCTGCGTGCCTAGGTTGTGTGTCTCATTATACTACTATATATGGCCATGTTAAACAGTAATGGCGGTAGGGGACCCCTTTGTCACACTCCTTTCGTTTGATTGTATGGATTTAGACATTTGAATTGCGTGATAAAATTAGCATTTCAATCCGTTAATCTGTTAAAATTTTGAAAGTGCACATGAGAATAAGCTTTTAAGACACTTTCACTAATTTTCCCTTTATTTGAGCACAATTACCGCATATTACTTTTAGCCCAAGTTTTAACTGTAAGCTATCAGTTTATCGATATCACTTCATAAGTAAATTTTTTTTTATTATTTTCTGCCTAATTACTAGCATAAAATCGAATATTTAATTTTTCTTTTATCGATTTGACTTTTAAACTTTATTTACATAACTAGCTAAAGCCCGGCATTCTTCGCTACCCTTATCTTAACTTTTATCTTAGTTATCATTTCATATTCATACATCTTACAATCACTTTTTGTAGAACTAATATTAAGCATGGGGCAGAAATGCTATGGTGTGGACTTGCTTCTCAGCAACGTGAATAGGACTATTTCATAAAATTGATGGTATAATGGATAGATTTATTATATAAAAATATAATATATGCTGAGTTGAATATGCCAATTCGTTGGAGGTTTCAACACGATAATGACTCCAAACACGCATCGAGGTTAGTGAAAGAGTTCATAGAAGAGAATAACGCGCAAATTCTTGATTGGCATGTATAATCACTCGACTTAAGACTCTTTAGAATATTGAACATTTCAGAAAAATGATTCCAAAATCAAACCCAACTCGTTGAAAACCTAGAAGACGAATGGACACGTGACTCCGTATCCGTCCTTAATAACCTTATTGATTTCATGCCACGTAGATGTGATAAAAAAATATGTAAAATAAAGGTACATCATCGATATATTAATTTGTTGAATATGTTTTGCACAACTTTATTTAGAGTGAAATACTTTCAGATATAAACAGGGTTGGTAAAAACCCGGGTTTTTTAAAAAATCTAGCCCACCGGGCTTAATTTTTGAGTTTTATAACTGCTTCCAAATTTCGTTCAAATCGACAATATTTTTTGTTTATTTAGACAATCACATTGTTGTAGTATTTATAGTACAATTTTGCACTTTAGGTGGGATAAAGGCGGCAGTGTGTACTCTGAGCTGCTAAAACTCGGTGATTGGAGCAGCTGCAATTACTTCATTTGAAGCATGTATTATGTAAAAAATGGCTGGAAGATAAAGACAAAAATGATTAAATTATTCTTTTGCATGACAACACCTGACCTCATATAGCAAAAATTGCAATACAATTATTAGAAACGATCGAATGCCGTATCCGCCATATTCTCCGAACATTGCTCTTTCTTGACATGGCACTTCCCAACAACGCCACGTTTGAATTACAAAACACATTCGCCTTAAGTGCAAATTACCTCGTTCTACGACATAATAACCGTGGATCCTCCGTTTTTTAACAAAAAGTATAAGAGAAGCAAATGCAACACGTATTCAAGTCGTTTAAAGAAATTTCGATTTACGGCCTACGTTTTCAGAAGCTCTCCAGGCTGTATAAATATATGAGTTTATCTTTTAGCATGTCACCGAATCACTTCCTATGAAGAAATTCAGCTTCAAAGTTGGAGCGCCTTAAAAGACAAGGAGTTTTTCTGAGACTGGATTTGGAAATTGGCTCAGAGGTAGGGAAACGATGTAAGCAGTGATTTGATAAATTTGTTATTTCATTATCTTTTTTGAGCCCAAAAGCGAAACAAATAAATTTGTAGTCCAAATAACCATGCGGGTTTTTTTGTAATATCCCATGAAACCCTGGTAGGTTTAACTGAGTTACCGAGTGGGTAGCCAATCTGGAAATAAATGACATTATTCGTGTTTAAGAGTTGGTTGCTTTTATTTTGCACGACACTGTAGATAGCTTTTATCCAATGTGCTTTGTGCAATACCCGCTTTTTGACTGATATGGATAGATAACACATATAAAAAATTTAATAGTTAGTATGAATGGATGGTGCCACGCCCACTTATGCAATGCTGCCCAGTTACTGACTGATAAAGTGTATTGTAAACTATGGTTTCTGAATATAATTTAGAAACTTGAAACTCTGTATGGGAGGTGCATTGCTCACTTATCCGATTCCGTCTGATGCCTTTTGGCTGATGATTTTTATTGACTACGGAGCTATTCGGGACAAATTTTGAGAATCGTACTGTTACCATTTTAGTTGGAATTTATTTAAATAGTGGCTTGGTGTAGTAGTTAGAGCGCACGTATACAACACAAGCGGCCCAGGTTCGAATCCAAAGAGGACATGACAAAAAAATGAATTGCGGTTTTGAGTAATTAATAAAAAAAAAACTCCAACCTACCCCCAAGACAAATCCTTCTTAAAGAAGCCCCCTGACCTTCCAGCTTACTTTTAGCGATGATGACAAACATCAGAATGATGAGGAGAAAACGCCACCAACTGGGAAAGAATTACAATGCTAAGTGAGTGTGACCACAACCACAACATAGCAAGGATCTTCACCACTACACACCACCATATGGAGGTGAGTTACAGTAGATTAATTATCTACTTACTTCGAAAATCAACTTGATTACTGAAACTGAAATGGATTCTTTGTGGAAAGCTAATATGCCAAGCGGAGTGACGGTAAAAAGAAGAGAAAAAATGGTTGCTTCCAGACATCTCTGTATGATACTGTAATAGTTGCAAGAAAATTGGCTGTCTATAAGGCACAGACAAACAAACATACATGCAAACATACATACATACGTACATACAAACACACATTCGTTTTTATATATCTCTGGCTTGGTGCTAAAACGGTCAATGTCAAATTGAGAAAATTGTAATTAAAGTTTTTATTTTATATCTATGGCTTGGCGCTAAAAGGTACAAAGTCAATAAAATGGTTTTTGAGTTTTTAGTAGCATTGGCTAGCAAAACCCTTATAAATCTGTTCTGGGTTCAATGAAACATTGGCTGTTTTAACATAATAAAAGAAAGTGAGAATATTAACCTAATGCAGCTACCAATTCAAGACACAGCAAAATATTGACACTGCAACAAGCCACAGATATATATGATTTATATTGTTAATATTATTATAAGTAAGCGAGTAAAATATTTCTTAATAAAAAAATATTGATTTTTTTTAATGAAAAAAAAAAAATAAATAAAATAAATAAACAAATATATATATGTATGCAAAAATAATAAATAAATAAAAACATTAGAACGGGTAAAGAAAAACGTTTAGGAAAACTATTAGTCAAGTCAAAAGAGCTTTTATGGCCAAACTTGGTAAAATTACAAACAACACTAGAAATATGCTAAAATTGTCAATTGAATAGTTTAGGAAGAGAGGAAGAAAATTGAAAAAGAAATTTTCATGATATTTTAATGGCAATTTTTCATGCTAAAAAGGAATGTTTAAAATTTAAATAAATGATTTTGTAGCAGAGTTAAGTAAGTAAGAAAGAAAAAATAATAAAATAAAATACCAGCAAAGAACCATTAAATAGTATGAAAATTAAGAAGCGACAGGCTTACGGGTATTTAAGGCTATAAAATTTTTATCACTAATACGATTGGTCCATCTAAATTGTCTTAAGCACACAGCTGTTTGTCATCACCTAGTTATTGAGATGACCTTTTTTGTGTTTTTTTATGGCAGGTTGTGCTTAATTTGTATTTTATTAGTTTTTCTTATAAAGGGTCCGCCATCTAACGTTTTTTTTTCAACTAGTGCTTATTTCGTGAATGGTAACACTTAGCTCATGTCTGATTTGACAGACAATTAGTTTTATCCTTCCGCTGAACGAATATGGTTGTGTATACGCTTGAACAACGCTGAGAAATATTGCGACATTACTTTGCAAATCATGGTAATGTTGCAGAATGTGTGCGATGTGTTCAGATCTTGGCGGGTATGTAAACAAGCAAAATTGTCGCTTTTGGGGCACAGAAAACCCGCACGCATACATTGAAAAGCCGATACACCCAAGACGAGTCACTGTTTGGTGCGGATTTTGGTCCAGAAGCATAATTGGGCCATTTTTCTTCGAAAATGAGTAAGGAGTGGCCGTTACAGTCAATAGCGATCATTATCGAGCCATGTTGAACGCATTTTTGTTCACAAAAATTGAAGAGGAGGATATTAGCAACATTTGGTTTCAACAGGACGGCGCTACGTGCCACACAGACGAAGCTACATTCGATGTTTTGCGCCCTGTTTTTGAACATCGCATTATCAGCCGCAGAGCTGATGTCGTTTGGCCACCTCGGAGCTGCGATTTGACACCGTTGAACTATTATTTGTGAGGTGCCATCAAAGATAAGTATTACGCCAATAAACCAGAGACAATTGACGCTTTAAAGGACAATATTCGTGAAGCCATTGGTGAAATACAGCTGCACACAATCGATAATGTGCTTAAAAATTGGACCGATCGTGTAGACTACTGCATGGCCAGCCGAGGCAGCCATTTGAATGAAATTATTTTCCATTATTAACCGGAAGGATTGTACTTTCAAATAAAAAACGAAATTTGAGAGAATATCCAATAGCTTTTTTTTATAGTATTTTCAAAAAAAAATTATTTGGCGGACCCTTTATAATACGTTAAAGTGGCTTTGATCGCATAACTAATCATTTAATTTGTCTTACTTTCAATTTTTTTTTATTTGGTTTTTAAGTTTTGAGTTTTCACGAAGACACTTCATTATGATTTATTGAAATTCTCACAATCCATCATCAGATGTTATTTTAAGCATATCTTTTTTTAGCTTTCAGTGTAAAGACACCCTGCTTGCGTTCTGGACGATTAAGCTTTTATAACACGACTTGCATGTTTTATGCATATAAATGATTTTTTTTTTAATTATTAATGAGCATTAATTCTGTTCTAATTATTTTAGAAATACACTTGCAGAAATAAGATTTAATAGAACTTTAGATATCAAAAATTGTGTCATGTGTTTCATGAGCTCACATGTAGAAGAATGGCTATCGGCATAATTATTTTAAGATTAATTATTAAGTATAAGGATTTAACAAATTATCCGAGCCCTTTACTTTAAATGAAATTCACATATTAATACAAAAACACCGTTAGACCCGATTCAAAATGGCTAACGTGAAAAAATATGAAATTGTTAATATTAAGAAGAGATAATTAGAAAACTTTTATTGTGGGCCTATTATTACGTCCTTACCTTTTTAAGAACGTTTATTTATGAGTTCGTAGATTGTAGTTTAAATAAAATAAATTTTGTGTTTGATTTTTAATCAATAAATCTTTATTCAACACAGTTTTGCGTTCCACTGCTTGTAACTTTTGTACAAGCAATAACAATTTCTATTCTTAATTACTCCCTCTGTTTATTTTTTTTTAAGCAACAACAATTACTCGGCAGATATTTCTTCCTAAAGATGTTCCAGCCCGATCGTTGTTACAACTTAGGTTCGATCAAAGCCCATTCAACCAGAGGTTATCCACACTTATTTCTCTTTACTGAAATAGCTCCAACTAAACTGGTTTTTACTACACGACTAAATTCACGTGTTTACTCCTTATAAACTCTCTTCACACTGAGTTCAAACCAATACTCTCTCTGGGAGTTATTATGCTTAGACTCTTGCCATTTATTACTCATTTATTCAACTCAGCATTCACAAAATAAGTTTTTCCTGAGGATTGGAAGTTTTCTAAGATTATTCACATTCCAAAGCAGAATAACGATTTTTGGCCCATTGCTATTCTTCCCTTCCTCTTTGAGGTTATAGCAAATTTTATGAGCAGACAGCCTAATGAATATCTAGGACAATCGAATCTTTTATCTGTTAGTTAATCCGTTTTTGTTAGGGGCAGGAGCTGTATTACGGCTATTACAGAATAATTAAGTATTTTAGAGCTGAACTTGACAAAGATATGTTATCTTTTTTAGTATTTTTGGATCATAGTAAGGCTTTTGATACAGTCGACTGTTAAGTTTTGATGAGGCAACTAGAGAACCTTTTTGTTTTTCTCAATCAGCTTGTGGACTACTGCACAACTACCTGACTGGTCGATCTCAGACGGTACTATTGAATGATAAATATTCAGAGGCACTGAATGTGAACAAAAAGGGCTCCGCATAATTAAATTTTTGGACCTCTTTTATTTTGCCTGGTGTGATAGAACACTGCGGTGTACAAATGTATTTCCTTTATTTTCTATTTAGTTCTTATAAAGCCATGCGAATGTAAACATCTACTTCCTTTAACTCTTGTTGTTTGTTATTGTATGTTACTTGTTTTATCTTCTGCCTGTTTTTGTTGTTGCCGTTTATTTTTATTTACTACATTTCTGTTAATGTTGTTGTTGTCAATTCGGTAATTTGTAAACAGAACTTATAGTTGTTTTCACAGATTTTGTTTATTCTCTTCAGCAATGTAATAAACAACAGAGCTGGCCAACCTGAATTTTGAAACACTATCCTCCATCTAGGAATTTGGATGATAGTAACGGGTGTTTTTTTAGCCGTTTGGATTATTAAAATTGTAAAAAAAATAAATAATTTGCAAAAATGAATGAGATATTTATTTGTGGGTTTATAAAGATTATTACATGAAATCCTCAGTTGACCATATGTGAGCATAAATTTTGGTATACTTTTCCCAGCACTTTGGCCGCTATCTCAGCAATTGCAGCTGTAATGTTGTCTTCTCGGTCTACATTTGAAGCCAACTTATACCTGTATCGGAGAGCCTTCAGGTATCTCCACAAAAAATGATGTAGTAGAGTTACATCTCATGATCTTGGAGGCCAATGTGCAGCAATAAAACGTCACGTGGCGGAAACTCTGCTCTCAACAGATTCATAGTATCGCGTGCTGTGTAATATGTAGCATCGTTGTTGTTGAAATCACATGCTAATTAAGACCAGTTCTTCCATTTTGAACAAAAAAAGTTCAGTAATCATCCCTTGACTGAAACGATACGATTTCCATTGTGCTTGAAAAAGAACACGAACCGCACCAAACAGTGTATCTTTCGGGGTGTATTGGTAGCTCTTGGCACACCAAATTTGGCAATTGTGTTTGTTGACGTATCCATTGAGCCAAAAATGGGCTTCCTTGTTGAAGGCAGTGTTTCGATAGAAAACACTTCGCTTCAGTTATTGTGGCAGCTGTATTTTGTATGCCTTCACACCAAGATCCTTAAGTAAAATCTTTCGAATCTTGTCGAATATCATAAGCCCAATTTTTGACAATGACCATGAACTGACATATATCGATCTATATCAACACTGGCCGATGCAGCCAGTTTATTAATCCAACAGAAGAAAAAAAGCTAACAGCCTTTTTTCTATTACGAAAAATCTCAGAAAAACTGGGTAGCCCTGTCTTTATGTTTAAGGCGTTTTTTTGTCACACAGACATGAATTTAAATGCCTCTAAGATGCCACATAAGTTGTTAACACACACAAACCATAGGTAAAAGTAAGTGAAAGATATGGCATCTGTCAGGAATGCCGCGTTTTTAACCCTTAGACGACCAATAATTTTTCCAACGTTTAATAATCAACAAGTTCCCTGGGGATCTCATATAAATATAAATATAGACGATATGGATTTCTTAGACGAATTTTTCGAAGTCTTGGTTTGAGGACTAGACTGAAACGGCTGTAATGAGCTGCTACCTCCCTCGAGGACAAGATAAGCGACATATGTGGACTTTTCATAGTAGTTGCTGATATCAGGGAGATGGAACGCTGCTAAACTGAATCTTGCGGCATTTATGGCGACTTTTGATGGATACTTGTCTTCGAACACCAGGGATGATGCCATTATGAAGAGTATTGATCAGACCTGTAATGCATAGATGTCCCGTGTGACGCAACACTAAGATCGCTAAACTCAGGAGAGCCAGCCTCTGCAAAAGGAGAAGTGGTAATGGTAATGCACTGCAAGAATGTGTACAGCTAAAGAAGAAACAAGATCTCGGTAGACAGTAACATAACGAGACTAGAGAAAATAGGATAGGATGATCCTGGCTTTAACTATTGCGGACCCAGACGTGGGTGAGTGAGAAACGGTTCTTATCAATATGTCGCTCAGGGTCTTCCCGAAGTAATGCAGAGAATGGTTCCGGGAACGGAGTCTCGCCAGAAGAGGAGGAGGGATTGATTGAGTGAAAACACCACTGAAGGCAGTCGTTGTCAGAGTTCGTGCGGTCACGGTTACTGTAAATGTGAAAGCATTTTCAATCATATCTTTTACTTCAAAAATAGAACCAAAAATATGGATTTCTTAGTGCCTAATGATAAGTTACATTCCATTGGAAAAAAATCCAAACAAAAAATTCTTCGCAAAAAGTTGAAATATGAAAGGTTCCTCAAGTTTTTGTCGGTTATCGTGGGGTTAAGTTATTCCATCCCATAGATTTTTGTAATCTCTTGCAATTTGCATAACGGCTTGAAACGAATGAATTTTGCTTCTTTGCTTGTCAAATTTTTAAAATTATTTTTCAAGAAGACTTTTTCAACATTCCTTTTAAATGTAACTTTGAATATAAGCAAATTTTTTTGATGGTTATTGAACTCTTGTTTTGTGATGCATAGTGTAACGGAAATATACTTGTATTTTTTTAAATAATTTTTTTTCAATGTATAACATAGTAATACAAAATGCAAAAAAAAACAAAATAGAAAGTTACAATTTTTTACCAATTTTAAATACTATACGAGGAGGTACATATCTTTTTCATTTTGACTTAAAACAGATTCAAAAGCATTTATAATTTAATTATAGTCTTACATGGGCAGATACTTTACGCTCATACAAGAATGTATGCCTTAAAATTAAAAATTAAATTCTTTTCTTTAAAATTACACAAAAAAAGTACTCGTATGTACGAGTACCATATACAGTAGCGAGCAAATTGCAATAGCTATACTTTAGTAATTTTTTTCTCCGCCACTTCTCTCGGGATCATATTTTCTTTTCCACAAAGCATCCATTGCTCTGTTTCAGTTTCAGTAATCAAGTTGATTTTCAAGCTAAGTAGATGGATTAATCTATTGTAGCTCGCGTCCATATGATTGCATGGAGTGGGGGAGATCATTGCTAAGTAGGTGGCATTTTCAGCTGATCATCCGTCTGATGTTTGTCATTATCGCCAAGGTGGATGGTCTAAAGTTTCTTTATCAGACACTATAAGCCGCAATTGAATTATTTCCGTCATGTCGTCTACGGGGGATGCGAAACTCGGCCGATTGTGTTGTTTGCCTGAGCTCTAACCATTACACCAAGCTACCCTCCGGGTCCCCACCCAGAAAAAATAGTTTCTTGGCACCAAAACATGCTACAGAACTTCATTAAGGTGGCTTTAAAGCAGCAATCAAATTGGAAAAACCAATTTCGTCGCCAAAAATATCAATTAGAAATACTAAAGCCTTGAAGACATCTAAAAGCATATCGTAGGTTGAAATATTAAATACATAAAACTTGGCTTGATGATGTATGGATGGTTTCTCTCCGTTAACGGTATTAAGAAGAAAGCGGACTATTTCAAAGTTTTAAAAGTCAATATTCCAAAATTCTTTACTAAAGAGAAGTTGTTTTTCAGTGAGATGGTGATCCAGGACATAAGCTAAGAACAGTTCTAGCAATGCAAAATTCGGGGGTCTGATTGGCCAGCATAAAGTCCTAATCCTGGTCAGAGGAAGAATTTTTGGAAAATAAAAGATAATGCTTTTGCCCCTTATTATTTTTATCATTGAGGTATTAAACTACTGCGAACTCTTGATCTATTGTACAGTCCTACACCCATATAGGATTTCCTTATAATATCTCCCCCAACCTTGTATATCTGACGTATATCAGATAGGCACCTAGATACTTATTCTCATATGTACCCAGTATGTGTTCTTGTGATTAGATTTCCTCATCAAATAATCTGCTCATCGGGCTTGAGACTAATACCGTTTTACTCAGATGTCCAGTCAAAAAACGGTCGGTATCATCAGGTTGTCCTTGGACATTAATAAGCAGGATTCAAATCTTCTGCTGTTATAGTTAACCAGACCCGAGGGTCAGAGAAGAGTTCCCGCATCTTATTAGACTCATTTTTGTTGAGTATGCCCTTCCAGGCCACCGTTCTCAGTCTATAAAAGAGTTCTGGCAACACACGTGGAGTGGAAACTCCCTTTCTGGCCAGTTCATCGGCCTTTTTTTACATGACCCGGGATGCATGTCCCTGCCCATCTGTTTCATCTTAAACAGATATTCCGAAACTATCCTTTAGTCAACCTCATAGAAGTCAAGTGCTCTAGTGACGGCCTAACTATTAGATAGTATGTCTATGTTCTGTCCTCTATATATTGATCACATCTCTTAATTGTATAAACTTCCGCCTCGAATATGCTGGCGAGTTTTCCCAAAAGTTCTGAGTACTCCCTTCTAGAGCCAAGCACTCCCGCAGTCATTTGCCATTTGGCAACGGATAACACCGATGGAACCAAAGTGTGGGATAATATTGTAGAGAGTATGCCATAAGGTATTAAAAGCACTACACATGATAACGAGCTCTAAATAGAGTTCTAAAAATATAAGTTTTTCTCCATTGAAACAAAACGTGAAAAACCCGATTCTCGAATCGAATTTTTTTTGTAAAGGTTCATGACTTTGAGTTGCCAACATTGCTTTATTTGACAACTGATTTAACAGCTGATACTTACTTTTTGTTTAGTTTGGCTTATCATTTCATTATGCATAGACTTACACCAGAACAAAGCTAGCAAATTATGGAATTTTTTTTTTATTAAAATAATGATTCTTGTTCGACAAACTTAAAACTTCAAAATTTTGTTCTCCGATGAAACTCATTTTAGGTTGAATTGGTACGTAAATAGGCGGAATTGTCACATTTGTACGAGCTTTTGTCGAAACACCATTACATCCACAGTGTGTTATTGTTTCAGGCGCCTTAATGACTGGTGGAGTCATTGGTCCATATGTGTTCATAAACGATGATGGTCAGAATTTTACTGTGAACGGTGAACGATATAGAGACAAGATTAGCTGGCATTAGTCTATCTTGCTGGCTTGAGCGAAGAAGGATATTATGAACCGCGTACAGCAGGTTCATTTAGCTTCTGCTAACTAAATAAATATATGGCGTGCCAGCAACATAAGCACAGCAACCAAAGTTAAAATATTCAATATGTGCTTGAAGTCGGCGATTCTCTACATCTCAGCGAGATGGCTTGTGACTATAGAAATAAAAGCGAAACTGCAAAGCTTTACAAACCGTTGTTAGCGAAATATATTACCAATAATATGGCCTAACAGCATCTCAAATGAAGAACTAGAAGAACATTAATGTTGAAATAAGAAGAAAATATTGTTGGATTGGACATACCTGCGCAAACCCTACGATGATACCCCATGCTGCGCTGACCTGGAAAACGCAAGGTGCACGCCGCGACGAGGAAGACATCAAACAACTTCGAGCAAATCGTTTAGCGATTTGTGATTATTAGCTCGTAATAGAAGGTTAGGTTAGGTTATGTTAGGTAAGGTGGTGGACCTTCATAAAGGGAAGGAGTCCCACTTAGGCCAGATATTTGGTCCATTGTGATGCCACATACAAAAAAATGCCAACAGTTTCCATAGGAAACCATTTGGCCTCCAAAATAAATCTCGCAATTGGGGCCATCCTTATCCTGGAGAGCTCAGTCAAAGATGACAAAAATTAGGAGTCCAAGAACCTTCGCCTTCTGGCAGCAAGAGCCGAACATTGACACATGAGGTGAAAGACAGTCTCCTCCTCCTCCTCCTCCTCCTCAAAACCACATCTCCTGCAAAAATCGTAATAGAAAAAATTCGAAATATTTTGTAAAAATCTTGAGCTCCTTACATGGAGTATGGATTTAACAATAATTTTGCTGACAAGTTTTTCCAACAGGACGAAGCTATATGCCACATAGCGCGTGCTACATTCGATTTACTTAAAGAAACTTTTGATGAAAGAGTAATTTCACATAATGGTCAAATTAGTTGAACACCAAGATAGTGTGATTTAAAGATTTGATTATTTTCTTTGAGGTTATGTTAAGTCACCTGTCTACGTCGATAAACCAGAGACAATTGAACGTAAAAATCAACTTACGAAGAGTTATTGGCGAAATATGGCCACTTACGCTGCAAAAAGCTTGTGTACGCGCCAGCCATGACAGACATTAATGTCATAAAATTTTCTATCCAACAAATCCCGTTTCATAGAGATTTCTTTATTGTTATACTATTTAAACACCCGATATAATGGGCTGTGTATTAATCCAGTATTTGAATTTGATACTTTTTGTTGGTGTTTTTTTTTTAGGAACACAAAAATGAATAAATGTGTGAAGTTTTGTTTTATTGATTGCGTATTTAGTTTTTACAGAAACTTTTCAGTTCAACTTCGAAGAATGTGCTCACTTTTGCTCGCTACTGTACGTACATTTATTCTAACTGTGAAATTGCAAAAGAATAACCTGTAATTAATACAATTATTGTTTTAAATTTGTTTTTTCTCTTATTTTTTCTGTTTCTTTTTCTTCTTTGTAAACTTTTTCTTTTTTACAAACATATGGTATAACATTTCTAAAATTGTAGCGAAACATATGGTGATTGGGGGGAAAAAGAGAAAACATAATGATTAATATTATAATTTTAAATATTTCTGTAAGTATTTGTGTATTGTAAAATAAAGCTTTTTGACATATGTTTTAACAGATACTGTGAGCGTCAAAAGAAACTGTACACCAGTGGCATTTATGTTTAAACTTTTATTTTATTATTTTTTATAATGTAACTTAAAATTTTTTTAGTTTTTATTTATTATATGTCCTTCTTAAACTTTTTATTAAAAAACAAAAACAAAACTTTAACAACAACAAAAAATATATAACAAAAACAAATAAATCTTCAAATTCCACGCGTCAAAAGAAACTGTACAACTATTTTGTACAACAAATAATAAGCAATTTTACAGTAAAAACCTTCCGTTATTTTTTTTTATTTTCTTTCATATGACAATTTAAGCAATATTAACTAATTATTAAAGATATTAATAGATTTGGTTTTGTCACAAGCAGTTCAAACAAGGAAACTTTTGTATTTTTTAAAAATGGGCAAACAAACTTCTTTGGATGTTCGTGAACTTGTGTTAAAATTTTACAAAGAAGGCAAATCTTTACGAGAGATTGGTGTAATAATTGGGCGAAGTCACAACACTGTAAAAAATATAATTGATAAGTACCAAAAATTTTCAAATTTAGAAAATCGCCCTAAATCTGGAAGGCCAGCTAAACTAAACAGTACTCAAATAAGGTCCATTGTGCGACAAGTGAAGAAAAACCCAACGGAAAGTGCTGTAAAAATATCCGAAAATATTTCAGAATGCTCCGGTATTAGTGTCAGTGCCAGCACAATACGCAGAGCCTTACATGCAAATGGACTGCATGGACGAGTTCCAAGAAAAAAGCCATATATTTCACCAATCAATCAACGTCGGCGTCGGGAGTTTGCCAAAAAATACGAAAATCAATCTAATATATTCTGGAACAATGTGCTTTTTACTGACGAAAGTAAATTTAAAATATTTGGTAAGAAAAAACCAGTTAAAATTTGGAGAACGAAAAATTCTGAATTCGATCGGCAAAATGTAATGTCCACAGTAAAGCATGGTGGTGGGTCGGTGATGGTGTGGGGATGTATGGCAGCGAATGGTGTAGGAAATTTGGTATTCATAGAAAATACTATGAATAAAACAGATTATCTCAACATTTTAAAGGACAACTTGGCACAGAGCGTTGAAAAATTGGGCTTGGATCAAACTTGGGTCTTCCAGCAAGACAACGATCCCAAGCATACTGCCAAAATAGTAAAGGAATGGCTGCTTTACCATACTCCAAAACAGTTGGATCATCCCCCCAGTCACCCGATCTCAACCCCATAGAACATTTGTGGGAACATCTGGATCAACAAATAAGAAAAAGGGAAATTACAAGCAAGGATTCCCTCAAATCAGCTATAATGGAGGAATGGCTGAAAATTTCCCCTGAAGTTACTAGAAAACTTGTGGAATCGATGCCCAGAAGACTGCAAGCTGTAATAAAAGCAAATGGCAATCAAACTAAATACTAATTATTTTTAACTAACGTTATTATTTTAATGTAGAAATAATGTACAGTTTCTTTTGACGCGTGGAATTTGAAGATTTATTTGTTTTTGTTATATATTTTTTGTTGTTGTTAAAGTTTTGTTTTTGTTTTTTAATAAAAAGTTTAAGAAGGACATATAATAAATAAAAACTAAAAAAATTTTAAGTTACATTATAAAAAAATAATAAAATAAAAGTTTAAACATAAATGCCACTGGTGTACAGTTTCTTTTGACGCTCACAGTATATTAACAGCGAAATAACTGAAAATAAATAATCATTGATATTTACATAAATGATATAAAAATTAATCGGAATTGATAAAGATGATTTAAAATTAGTGCTATTGGGTATATAATAACACATATGGGATGCAGGTGACTGCTTACTATAGTTCTTTAAAAAAAAGTCCTATATTTATCTGAGGCCTATGTAAAGGGTGGGCAAATTTGAGATTAGGATTGGCTTAAAAACAAATGTTTTTTTTTGTTTTTTGACAAATTCAGTTTTATTCATATAATATACATATGGAAATTAATAATAGAATATGACGTCGGGCAAATATCAAACTCTAGCACGTTGGCAGACGTCCGCATTTTTCACAAAATTTTGAACCATATTTTTCAACAAAATCATCTTTAGGTATGAGGCCCATTTTCAATTAGGCGGTTATGTAAACGAACAAAATTGTCGCATATGGGGCACACAAAATCTACAAACAGTCCTCGAAAAATCATTACATCCAAAGACAGTGCCCGTATGGTGTGGTTTGTATTTAGGCGTCTTCATCGGTTCGTATGTCTCCGAAATGAGCAAGGAAACGCCGTCACCGTGAATTCTTTGTGCTACCAAACCATGATAACCGATTTTTTGTGACCACAATTGGCAAACGTTGATATCAGTAACCTTGGGTTTCAGCAGCCAAACAATTCAGTTATTGCATGGGAAATTTTTCGGTCAATTGGCCGACTCGTTCTTGTGATTTAACGCCACTGGATTATTTCTCTGGGACCTTTTGAAAGACCGGGTTTACGTGAACAAACTACAAACAACTGACACTGAAAGATGAAATTCGGCGCTGAATTGACGAAATAAGCGAAGCTTTGTTGCAAAATGTAATTCAAAATTTTGTGAAAAGAGCGAACTTCTGCCGACGTACTAGAGGTGGGCATTTGCCCTGGTATGAATAAAACTGAATTTGTCAAAAAAAAAAAATGTTTTTAAGCCAATTTACTTTCTAATCTCAAATTTACCTACCCTTTATATCGTAAATCAGTGTCTTATGATTAGAACGCCCGAACGAACATCAGCATATATGACAAGGTTCAAGTGCTTTTCAGGCTGAAGTATTTCCTTTATGTTTATGACTCTGTCACGATCGAGGTCACCCTATTTTGGTCGGATATTTGACAAATATGACCGTAGCTTAAGATTAATTACTAATTGACAGCACCTAATTGCAAACTTGGTCAGAAAAGCGAAAGATGTTGTACCTTTGAAAAAAATAGTCTGAGAAAGGCTTCCCTTGGCTGAATTTGAATTAAATACTCGAAAGCCGCATTAAATTTTTTTTTTGTAGTGTGCACTACACCATTGCACTCATTCGGTTTGGATTAAGAATCTAAATTGTAGAAGTATGGTGGCAAGGGGATATCGTCAAAGATTAGTACATTCTAAATCATCTCATGGCTGTAACATAAACATAACTGACTCCTGTAATTATTTTAAGTTTATTTTTTTGCCATTTAAATCTAAAGATCGCAATCTCCTTTACTTCACCACAAGCCCTTTTCCGCGGCTTTCCTGAGGGTTCCATTCATTTGTATTTTTAAGCAATAATTGGTGATTTTTTTACCTATGAATTGTCGCTTACTCTTAAACAAAAGTTTCCAGAGAATTATCATAATATTTTTTATTATGATAGAAGGATCTATGACAATTATGTATGAAACAAAATATCACCCAAATGCTCGCCGAGACTTAGGTGGTGTAGTTCTATCCGTCGGTCAATATTTTTAATGCCTCTGTGACATAATTGAGGATCACTATCGTTAATGTGCCGAATTATCTCATCCTTTAGCTCTTGAACTGTTCTTGAAAAAAACAAGTCCCACGCTGTCAAATCACAGGTTCCTGGTGGCCAATTAACATACCATCACATAGATAACGCGGCCATTGAATTTCTCGCGCAAAAGAGCTATTGTTTCGTTGGCTGTGTTGCAAGTGATACAATCCTGTTGTAACCACATAGCGTCCAGGTACATATCATCACTTTCTGGCCACAAGGAGTCCGTTATCATCTCGCGATGGAGAACATCATTTACGGTAACTGCTTGACAGACCTCATTTTCGAAAAATACGGTCCGGTGACGCCGCCAGCCCATAAACTGCACCTAACAGTCACTCCTTGTGAATGCATCGGCTTTTCAACAATCACGCGTGGAATTTCATTTGCCCAAATGCATCAAGTCTGCTTGTTAACAAATTCACTAAGGTGAAAATGTGCCTTGTCGCAAAGATGATTTTCTTTGTAAGGTCAACATTCAATTCGGAGGATTGACGCTTGAAATGGTGAAAACCAAAGTGTAATTAGAATGAGTCTAGTTTATCATTCTCCATATATAAAAATCAATATTTATTTACAGAAAATGAGAAAAAGTTAGTTTTGCTCAAGAGTGCATAACTTTTTTGATCTTCCTTTGTTTCACGTACTTTTTGAGACGTTCAAGATTGTCATATACGAGGTCGGATTGATATTGAAGCTACCTAAGTAGGAAAAAAACATTTTTTTTTTTCAAAAACCATTCATTTCTCAACATAGTCTCCTTTTAGCTCAATACACTTAGTAAGACGATTTTCCAGCTTTTTTATACCATCTGAATAATACGATTTTGTGGGAACTCCTCAAAATACGCATTAGTTTCGGTAATCACTTCTTCGTTTGAGATGAATGTTTTTCCTGCAAGCAATTTTTTCAAGTTTGGAAACGGGAAAAAGTCACTGGGGGCTAAATCTAAACTATAAGTTGGATGATCAACCAATTCGAAGTGGATTCTCGTAGTTCTAACATCGTATCTAATGCTGTGTGAACCGGTGCGTTGTCTTGAAGAAAGAGCACTTTTTTCTTGTTTAAATGTGGTCGTTTTTCCTTGATAGCATCAACCAATTGAGCCAATAATGTACGATAATACTCTCCTGTGTTTGCGGATCCCTTTTCAAGATAATCGATGAGCAATACAATCGATGTGCATCCCAAAATACAGTGGCCATAACCTTGCCAGCCGATTTCACTGTCTTCGCCTTGTTCGGAGCAATTCCACCAGCTTCCACCCATTGCTTCGATTGTTTCTTGGTTTCAGGTGTGCAGTGGTGAGCCCACGTTTTATCAACAGTTATTAATCTACGCCAAAAATCAGCAGGATTATGCTTTATCATGTCCAAACACCGCTGTGAAGTGATCTGTCGAACTCGTTTTTGTTCAATACTGAGCAAACGCGGCACCCATCTTGCCGATAGCTTTTTCATATGCAAATGTTCATGCAAAATGTTGAACACACGTTCATATGATATGTTTACCATTTCAGAAATCTCACGTATTTTGACCCGGCGTTCATTCATAACGATATCGAGAATTTTCTTGATATTTTCTTTAGTTACCACCACTTTTGGCCTTCCTGTTGATGGTATTGCTGCAGTGCTTGGTCGGCCCCGGTTTTTTACCATATAATCTGACGGAGCAGATTTGCCGTAATGTTTATCAAGCTTTTTTTTGTGTCTTTCCCCGTTTTGCCTTTCAAATAATAGTGTTTAATCACTACACGAAATTCACTTTTTCCATTTTCCAAGAAACAGAAAAGTTGCTTATTTCAAACGACTACAACAAATAAACTAATCGATGAATTTGGCTAAAATTTTAACAGCTGACGTTCGACAGATCGTAATTTCTAAGAAAGAAAAAGTTTTTGTGCTTGTGCTGCCAGCTAGCGCTGGGAAGCTTCAATGTCAATACGCCCTCGTATACAAAAATAATAACTAAATTTATACAAATAGTGAAACGATGAGCATATTTTAAATAAAATATATTTATTTAAATTAACCGGGCAACACCGGTTAACTAATATTTTTCATTTATTTATCTATTCATAAACACTTAGTAAGGACATTAAAATCAGCCAAACCAAACTTCTCTGAATGACATATTCACAATCCCACAGGTGTTAAGGTAAAATCTTTTAGTTGGTGGGTGTTGCATAAATCACACACTGGGATATTAACCTCGTATTTACTAAATTAAAAATTTAGTAGAAGACAATACACACATATGAAGCAAACATTGGTATATGTTTATGAAAACTTTTAGTATTCACATGTTGAATGTGTACTTAAAGTCAATATCAAGTTTAGGGGGCCGTTATGCAAATGATGCTGAGACAAGCGTACATTAGAAAAATTGATTTTATTTTTATTATTTATGGATTTTGCAAATGTCAATATAAATCTAATACATATTTAAACTAAATTAACGAATGTTAAATATTAATTCATAATAATGAAATTATTTATTTTTTTCTTGAAAAAGTGTTTAACCTACAACATATTTATTTCTTAAGGTTTTCTGTTGGTATATCAGTTTATATACTTTTTTAAAATTACCTCGCTTAACTACATATATTCAAAAAGCGCATAGCTTATATAGCAAACAACACAAATTGGAAACATAAAATCATATAAAAATTTATAACCAGACGTTAATAGTCGTAAAAATAACCAAAAACATTTCTGAATTGCCTTAAGGATAATTGTTTAGAAAATAACAGCAACAACACAAAAATAGTGTTTTTGTAAATCACAATTATATGAAAAAAATACTTGGAAGAAAATATTCACTATAAACTAACATTGCACAATGGGTAGAATTTATATTTAAACAAAAGAATAGAAATGAGAAAAACTAAACTGGTCTCATAGTAACCCATTCGACCGAGAACTTTTTCGAGTGTATTGTGTTGTATATCGGCAATGGCGTCAGAAATGTTGGTGCTGTGTTCAAATGCTAAATTGTCTCCGGCTTGTCGGTATGGCACATGTCTTTAACGGCGCCCCACAGAAAATTGTCCAACGAAATCAAATCGCAGCTCCTTAGCGGCAACTGACATCACTATTTCGGCTAATTAAACGGCCAACAATCGTTTGATGCTATAAATCGATTGTGGCATGAAATGTGTGGCAAGTTGCACCATCTTGTTGAAACCAAACACTGTTCACATCAATATCAAGAAGAGTGGGCACAAACAAATCTCGATTATCATGGTGCGATAGGTGTCTCCATTGACCGTAATGATTGCTCCGTCCTCATTAAAGAATTATGGATCAATAATGCCTCCGCTCCACAAGCCGAACCAAACAGTCATTCGTAGTGGGTACATTGACTTCTATAAGACCACGTTTTGGTTTTCTGAGCTGTAAATTTGGCAATTTTGCTTATTAACGTACCCAATTTTGTAAGACAATTTTGTGCAATTTCCGACCAATTGCCTTTGTTTTGGAAATAAATTTTCAATAAATCCCAACGTTGCTCAAGCGTAAATCGATCCATTTCGTTCGGTGGAAATAATATACTGACAGAATAGAATGACATAAGTATTGCCAGATTTGAAATAACAGCTGGTTTAAATTTAACTCGATAGATGGCCCACCCGATAGAAATTCAATAGTTTATGGCCGAAAAACTTAGCCAAATTATTTACAGCGGCACTTTGTCTGTCTTCATTTTTATGCACTAAAAGCGCGTTGCAATCATCGAAATAAATGGAAGTCAGTTAGTACAAGGTCTGGAATATACGCCGGGTGCATCAAATATGTATGTATGTGGCCTGATGTTGTTAGGGTGGCTAATTCTTTTTTATTGATTTATTAAATTCGTTCGAGAGGTCGAGTTGTAAGGCCAGAATTAATCGTTTGATTAGGTTGTTGTGTTCCTTAATGAGTAATTTAGTTCGAAACTTATTAACTCACTCAACTCAATTTGGGTTGCCGACACTGTTGGCTATAAAGTTCTCTGTAATGGGTTACCGACCTTTAATCACTATTTTTACGTTTAACGATTTCGTATTAAAACCAGTTTTAAACATTTCAACATGTTTAACTGATGGTAATTTGGTCAGTCCAATTTCCTGGCAGTGATTCATTCATGTGACCCCCAAACATTTAGCCAAGGTTATGTGAGGTGAGGAGGAGACCTATCGATCTATTTTAAGTCATTTTAGCAGATAAAGGAATAGTGGAAGGACGAAATAAAAGGTATAAATAAAAAAAATTTGTACTGTACGGCTGTACTATAGGTCACAGGGATAATAAAAATGTTGCCCCTGGCAAAGAGCCATCAACAGCAATCTACTGAAAAATAACCTTGGCTTCTAACGGTATGATTCAGTACAGGGTTATCTATTCTACGGCTCAAAAGTAAAGTTTAATAAAATACACGTTAAGTTAAAATTTTGTTGAAACTTTTATTTCATTATAATGCTTGAACTTTGCCATTATATATGAGTTAGTTAAGTTAGTTCTCGATCGCTCTTTCACACATTTTGAGCGGTATCTCGAGGATAATTTGACTAATGGTGGTTTAAAATGGTCCAACGTTCGGCGAATGTCCGTATAGACATTTTGTTTGACGTAGGCCCACAAAAAAAGTCTAACGCTGTCAAATCGTTGATCTTGTTAGGCATTTGATGTCGCCAATAAAGCAATAAAACCAAAATTGGTTATCATACGACCATAGCGCTCTGAATTGTTGGTAACGGGGTTCCTCTAGCGTTGTTTTCGTAAAAATACGGTTCAAACCACACCTCCAGAACGTAATGCGTATCAAACAGTCACTTTTTCCAGATGCAATGGCTTCTGGAAAATTCGGCCACATTTGTATCACCATTTTTGAAGTAAAATTTTGACTTTTTTACTCGGTTTTAGGTTGTTAAATATCCTTTTTAGGCTAAAAATGGCTTAAAGACAAAATTCGCAAAACCGCTAGAAAGATGTAACTTATCTCACCATTACCCATGGTGATGCACAGGGTATAATTACATTAAAGATATATGCTATAGTGCAACTTACTGAGTAACAACAAAGAAAAAGAAAACGCACTTGATTATGCAACAAAACGTACATACAAAAAAAAAGCATTCATCTGCTCTATTATTTAAAATAGTTTTGGGGCAGATAACATGTTTATGTTGTACTGTATCATTGCATCTTAAAAACAATGTCGAAATGATACACATTCAATGATGTTGCAAAAAGAATGCGTTAAAAATCATTGATTTGTATGTGGGACTCCGCTGCCAGTGTATGAATTTAACCCTATTTGACTGATGTGTTTCAGTTGTCACTATTCTATTGACGATTTATGTTTTCTAAGTTTAGTATTTTTAACCTGATGAAATTTTTTTTTGTTTCTAGTTTAAGGGCGTACCGTGTTATTTATTATGGTCCGTGGTTGAAAACAAGCAAAATTTTTCTTTAATCTATTACAAAACTGATACATGATAACTGTGATAATTTTTTTAATTTTTTAAACTGTAGATACAGTGGCATAATTTGGTCCTAAAAATTCATTCAACAATTTTTTTGCATATGCTTTTGGTTTACATACGAAATTAGCAGACTAAAAGAAAAACAAATTCACTTGATATATTGAAAATCATTTCATGTCAAAAAGAGTTCATGAGTTCAAGTCACAAATTGACCCTTCAAAACTTTTGTCTATGCCAAGGCGAATTTAAGAAGGTGGTCTATGCATATAAAAAGCTTCGCTAATCAGTCTTAAAAAAAGATCATATGCATTAATGACTTTTATGAACATTTTGGCAGGTCTCACAAAATGGCTTAGAGCACTAGAGGTTAATTGGCTTGAAGCAATTACAACAAGAATATCTAGTGACTCTTTTTATTTTCGAGAAACAAATACAACAAAGCTTTCTTCCACTTGCTGGGAGGGAGGGAGATTTTTACCGAGAAGAGTGGTGATTGTCATTCTTAGTTCTATGGGCAACGTTTCATTATATACCCGGAATTTCTTGAGATCTAGTGCTAACTTTCTCGCAAAGTATTAAGTATAAAAGCTTTTATTTTTTATTCTCATTATATCCTCACTGTTGGTCTGGGTTGCCAAAAACCCGTGTTTTTTTTAAAGCCCAACCCACTTGGATTTTGATGAGGTTTTTTGACTTTTATAACTGCTTCCGAATTCCGTTTAAGTAGACAATATTTTTTGTTTGTTTATACATACAATCACGCTGTTTTAGTATTTATAATACAATTTTGCACTCTTAGTCGGATCAAGGCGACATTGTGCACTATGAGCTACTAAATCTTGATGATCGAAGCAGACTGCAATTATTTTATTTAAACCATGCATTATGAGAAAAATGGCCGGAATCACTTCTATTGAAGAAGTATAACATCGGCTTCAAAGCTGTATTACCTCAAAACTCTTCAAGTTTTTCTGAGACCGGATTTGAAAATTGGCTCAGAGATGGGGAAAAGTGTAAGCAGTGATTTGATAAATTATCAGTTTGATAAATTTTTTAATTCATTATCTTTTTTGACCAAAAAACGGACCGAATGAATTTGTACTACTAATAGGTTAGTTATACTTTTTTTTGTTGTAAATGAACTACAAAAACCTTTTAATAACCAATAAAACGCGAGTGGTTTTAATTGGCTTACCCAGTGGCAGCTCTGTTGTTTGTTGATACAAAACAAAGGTATTAATACCAGTCATTGCGCATTATTGCGGCTACATGAATATATGGAAGACTTTTTGTGAACTACGTTAACTCCTTTAGCTCTGTTGTAATCTGCTATTATAACTGGTTTTTGTGTGTCAGTATAATTCTCTTGATTCTGATGAGAAGAAAAATTCAGTGTAAACTCCTTCGTGAAACTATACAGGGCTAAAGTTTTAGTAATTGGTCTGAATGACTTCACAGTCAGTGAAAGTCATAAGTCAAAAAGTGGGCGTAGTATTTCCCATACAAACTAAATGTTTATTTCCGTATATCTTCAGAAAAGCAAAGGCTTCTGAATTTAATTTTAATGCCTTCCTATTCATTTCAAATCATCAGGCAAAAAGTGGGTGGAGTTGAACAAGTGAGCGTGTAACCTACCACACAAACTAAATAATAATTTTATTGTTCAGCCAAAAAGTGGGTAAACTTGTAGAAGTGGGCGTGGTAACTCCCTGACAAAGCGAAAGTTCTGAATTTGGTTTGAATGACTTCATAGTCAATACAAATCATGAGGCAAAAAATTGGCATAATTGCCCAAGTGGACCTTCCATATAAATTAATGGCGAGATTGGATTGATAAGCGGGCATGACACCATTCACACTAAATATTAGATTTTGTATACGTTGAAAACGATAACTATTAAAGCTTCTTTATATATATAGGGTGTTTTTTATAGCGGTATAGAACTTTAAGTTGTAATAAAACAACGATGGATTATTCGATTGACATGAATTTTATTTATCCGAAGGATAATCTTGTGGCATTACATTTTAAATGTGATCTCTGGCAGATGACCGCCACGGCTGGCGCGGATGTAGTCCAATCTGGACGTCCAATTTTCGATGACTTTTTCCAACATTTGTGGCCGTATATCGGTAATAACACGGCGAATGTTGTCAAGCGTTTGTGGCTTTACCGCATAGACCAATGACTTTACATAGCCCCAAAGAAAGTAGTCTAGCGGTATTAAATCACAAGATCTTGGAGGCCAATTCACAGGTCGAAAACATGAAATTAGGCGGTCACCAAACGTGTCTTTCAATAAATCTATTGTGGCACGAGCTGTGTGACATGTTGCGCCGTCGTGTTTAAACCACATCTCCTGGACATCATGGTTATTCAGGAATGAAAAAGTTAATAGTCATGGCTCTATACCGATCACCATTGACTCTGACGTTCTGGCCACCATCGTTTTTGAAAAAGTATGGACCAATGATTCCACCAGTCCATAAAGCGCACCAAACAGTCAATTTTCTGAATGTAACGGTGTTTCCACATACACTTGAGGATTACCTTCACTCCAAATGCGGCAGTATTGTTTGTTGACGTAGCCATTCAACCAGAAGTGCGCTTCATCGCTAAACATAATTCGCTTATGAAAATTGAAAAAATTGAAAATTAAAATTGAAAAAAAAATTCACTTTTGAAAAATGAAAATTGCACTATTTGCCAGCGTTGTTCAGGCGTGAGTCTATTCATGATGAATTGCCAAACCAAACTGAGTATAAATCACTCGACAGCTGTTAAATGGGCCGCCATCTTACAAAGTAGTGTCAACTTAAAGTTCTTTATCTCTATAAAAAACACGCTTTAGAACAGCAAAGAAGCTGGAATTGCAGTAATCACATTAGATAAAAACTGTGTATATACATACATACGTATACTATATCAAAATTAATATGTGTATGTTTGAAGACTGTATACAGCTAAAAACCAGGACCTACAATGTCTTTTCATAGCACTTTGGCTAGTTAAATTGACACTTTTTCGTTTACACGGATGTGCTTCAACACACTAACAAACGCACGTCTTCGTAATAAGAAGGTACGGTGAAAGCCAGAATCGCAAACAGCTTTATATGTTTTTTGGTGTCTGCTAGACTACCAAGTCAGTCGCAGAGGGTTAAGAAAAGAATTCCATTTTTTCTGCAGGATTATTTTTTGCATATTGTGTTTAGCTTGTGGTCAAATGTGTAAAGTGTTGGCGTGTATTTTCTTTGTTTGTTCCTTTTCGTTGTATAATACAAAAGTCGCTGCACATAATAACTTTGAAGTATAGATTATTGACTGTTTGGTATTTTGGCTGTAATATTGCTCTTAAATATGCCTTTGTTTGATTTGATTTAAGCCCAAGGGCACTAAGTGGCGTTTAGTGCCTATGTTAGCTGAGAGTTTTCATTTAATAAATTCACATTTTAGGCGTTTTCTACACTTGTTTGGCTTTGGCTTTTATTGTATTGTTTTATGTATGTTGTTCCGTGAAGAGCATCATTATTAACAAATAATGGAATGTCTTTATATAAAAAATAATTTACATGAACATACATACTATTGTTCTTACATTAATGAAATTATATTTTATGTTTTACTTACTCCTTGGTCGTGTTTGGTTTGAAGGGGTTTCTATTTCATTTTCCTGGAAAAAGAACACAAAAAGTCGAATATAACCAAGATTTTCATTATAGTTTTCAATAGAAAAAGTTTTTCTGTTCGAAGTTTTAATTTAATTTTTTTTTTTTTTTGGTTTATAGCTATGGAAAGCCTGGAAGATAATTAAAAAGTATGTATGCACCAGTTTAAGAGTGTTAATGATTCTTAAATATGGCAATAATATTTGAAATTTTATTACAGCCTTAGGGACTCAAGAAGAATGCCTTCATATCAATCATATTTAGACTTGTACCGATTAAATGAAACATATATTTTGTAGTTTACCTCACGTATGGTATCAAAGAGAAAGAGATTTATAGCCTTAAGCATCAATTTTTATTGTTGAACTAGGTAACACTGCGAAACGATTGCGGATATTTAGAAATAAGGCATTAATTACTGTGCTAACATCACGTTTGAATGCGAAGAAATTAAAAAAAAAAAGACTCATCATTATTGGCCAATGGGAAAAGTACTGTGTTCACATCTTGACATCTTGCGGTATGCGAAAAAGCTCGTTTACAAAACACCTTTGAAACCAAATATGTGCCATTTCTATCGATAACTTTTTGCAACGTTTGGCACTGAGTGTGGAGCTTCTGAGTTTTCTGAACAAAAATCAGATCCAATTGCGTTCTGCAGGCCTCTACGAAAACTTAGACCATTAAAAGAGTTCTGCAGAGATGGAAAAAAATGATAATCTTAAGGTACAATATTCGGGCTGTGTGGTGTAGGTATCAAAACTTCCCAGCCAATTTCTGAAACAGAATAATTTTTCTGTTGATTAATTCTGGCCATTTGAATTTAATTAGTTGCTTAAGGCTTGTCAGTAGAAATCAGTATCAATCGTTTGAGCATGAACAATTTTCTTCCAATTACACCAGAAACACAGCATTACCATTAATCTGGGCTTTGCCTGCGTTTACGACGCTTTATCTTGCTCCGTCTATGATCTTTTTCGCACATTATTGTCGTACGCGATTTACTTTTCATAATCATTAAAAATGCACTTCAGAAATGATTCGACTTCATTCCGTTTTAAAAATGAATCACAAATTGAAACTCGGTCCCAAACATTGAACTTCTTTATGTATCCAGACTTCTACAAATTGTTGATAACTGTCTGGTGATAAATGCCTAGTTCCCTAACAATGCCCACGCTGCTTATGTGCTGGTCTTTCTCCATTTTTTTCATGATTTTAATAACTTTTCTAGTGATTGGCCAGATGCATCGTTAACATAAAAATTTTCAGATCGAAAATGAGCAAACCATGTTGCTGTCATCTTTCTCTTTACAGCATTGTGTTCTCAAACACACATTCTTACCTTTTCTATAATATTTATGTATATCGCACTTGTACCGCTGATGTGAGTCTACTCAAAATTTTCAGATATTCAGTAGAGGTGTACTAACTACCACCATTTTTTTTTTTTTTTTGGCTAAGAAGCAGAGAATATAGTGGAAGAATTTTACCGTAGGTAGATATATGGCCACTGTATATTGTTTTCTTGCAAAAAGTGAATATTGACAAGTTTTGTGTTGACTCACTTTAGCGGTACAAGTGCGATATGTTCCTTTCGCTCCTATAAGGAGCATAGAGCCTCGAAAACTCATATCCAGTATAATCCACTGCTTTATTCCTAATTTCACTCCAGTTTTTCTCATTTGATTTTAGAGATATATCCCCAAACGTTTGTCAACCGTCCAAGTGCTTGCTTTGTAGAATTTGGGCGATTTTCTATATCCATTGAGAAGCCATACGAGTAATGCTAATCATTTAGCAGAAGTTGTTCACGTCATCTACGTACGGTATTATCGTCAATTTTAAAAGTCCTGTTTTTACCGCTATTTATTCTCTGTATTTTCTTTTCTGGACTCATTTTCAAGAATGATCTGGTTGCGGCTTGAGTTCTTGTGCAGGCCAGATCCACCTTCCAATACAATGTTGAAGAGCAGTGGGGACATAACCCAACTTTTTATAACACCATTGAGTTCTGAATTTCTACCGCTAAGTTTGTTTTCATGTCTGAAAAAGTTAACTAGCTTTTTAGCAACGCCTTTATATAAAAATGCGGTTAATATAACTCTTCCGGTGCCGTGGTGTAGTGTTTAGAGTGCACGCATACAACACAAGTCTCCCTGAACTCCAGCCTACCTTTGGCAAAGATGCCAAATATTAGACGAAGGATCAGGAAAAACACCATTCACTGGGAAAAAATTTACAATGATAAGTAAGGATAACCATCACTACTTAGCAATGATCTTTACCACTCTACGTTCATATGGAGGCGAGCTATAGTAGACTAATAATCTACGTAGCTTGAAAATCAACTTGATTAATTGAACCGAAATAAGACAACAGATTCTTTGTGAAGAGCCAATATGTTCCCTAGAGAAGAGACGAAAAAAATATAACCTCAAGTGAGAGTGTTCCGCTGTGTACCGCTTCTTCACCTGTGTTTCAATCGCCGGTGCAATAAAGAAATGCCCCAAATTTATCATTTCTGCTCATACTCCTGTTGAAAAGCTGGCGACATAGTTCGGCATATGAGGATATTGCGCCTATTTGATACCGATACCCTTGTTGGGATAAATGATTATTATTAAACTTTAGGGTCCTTATACCCGGAAGGAATTTATAATTGGACAACAAGTAGAGACGTAATATCGCGAACAAGTTTGGTTCACCGATGAATCACAACACTATGACAGAGAAACTGGAGCCAGTGTTGTTAATCACAATTTTCAAAGGACTTTGCCAACGGGCAAATACCCTGTGATTTTCTAAGAGGAGGTTTGCGCCATCTTTATTTATATTGGGGAATGTCTGAGGAGGAAATCGAAAGTTTCGAATATTTATGTTATGTTTTGTGAGGTAGGTCAAGGGTTGTGACGAACTGCACGATATCTCTTAATCAACCTGAACTCATCTTTAGGGCCATGCTGGGAACGAAATAGCTGATTGTTTAGCCAACATGGCTAAATAATAGGTCTGAGCCATTTTTCAGTGTCCCTGTGGAATACGCAAGTGGTAAGATTGACTCCTGGGCTAAGGGGAAATTCGTGAGGAGATCTGCCTCCGCTATGAGGAAGGCGAGGAGGTATGTTTCGTTTTCTCTCGGTAGATCCAGATATTGCTGCTTGATAAAGTCGAGTTTAGGTTACTAAAGGGTCTTAGATACCATCAGTGTATTTTAGGGAATGCTTAGGATGATTAGTGCATGTTCTGTTCGAGCTGGGCCAAGCATCTGAACACGTACTATGTGAGTGCCCACTTTCCGGAGAACGCTCTCAATCACGAAATTGAAGAGGTCGTACTATAAGGGTTCCCCAAGCCTAGCAACGTCTCGAAAGATTCTGAGATTCTGCTCAAGGTCATTCTGCACAGTCTTAAAAGTTTTGTAGGAACACCAAGCTTTGACATGGCAGCATATACGCGATCTCTTATCGGGTTATCGAAGGCCCGTAACAAAAGTAATATAAAAGGTTACTGACTATCTTCGTAATCTTATAAGAGAGATACGTTTGAAAAAATATTTTTTTATAATTTTAAAAAGCGTAAGCTAGTAAACAAACAAATTGTGATGCAACTGTAACAGTAACCCACAGAGCAAGGAAATATGTTTTCAAAAAAGAGAAAAGTAAACCTCATTTTCACCAACAACAAAAATAAATAATCGCTTACTATTTTTAAGCATTAAAAATGCCTCATACTGTTTGTTTCTGAAGTCTTTTGCTCTTTTATTCGAACAAATTTTGTGAAGCACATGTGCATTTCGTTTTAACGTGTTTTTTTTTCTTCCAACAACATTTTTCTGTTTAACTCTTTAGCAATTCAATTAACACATTTTTGATCTATTGCCTTAGTTCAATGGCAAATTACAATTGGAATGTTCTAGTTTTAGGTCAACTCCCCAATAGTAGTGGCAAAGCAGTGAACATTTATTTTGTGCCTACGGTTTTAGAAAAAATGTTTGTTTTTTCAATTATCAAAAGTTTTAGTGGGACTTTGGAAGACAAATATGAAATAGGCTGTTGTAGCACCGTCTTGTTGAAACCGCATGTCAGCCAAGTCCAATTCTAACGTGTTGCACAAAAAAAAAACAAAAATTTTTTAATCGCACGTTAGCACTCACCATTCACAGTATTGTTCCAGCCTGCGTCGTCTTTGAAAACGTACGGTACAATAATGCCACCGGTCTATAATCTACACCAAAAAGTGCATGTTTCGGGACGCATTGGCAGTTATTGCAATGTTTCTGATTGCTTTTCATACCTAGTATGTCAATTTAAATTGTTCACGTATCCATTCAACCATAAAATGGAAGAAGTGCACGATGCACTTTCTTAACCGAGCATGAGTTTTGATAATAAAATTCAATGACTTGCAATCGTTGTTTGTTTGTAAGTCAATTCATGATTAAATTATGGACCAAACTGAACATGTTTGACAGTCATTTGATGCACGAAAACAGCTGAGTTGCCAAGAACACTGTTGCAAAAAAAAAGTTGGTAAAAATCACTCGATATTACACTGAACGTACAAAATTGCTAGGAGTCCTGAATTTTTCAGTCTTATATCCGGTATATAATATTTCTGTAACAGAATTCTCTATGGAAAAATTTATTTTTTTTATTTGCTAGTACATTCCTTAACAAACTTCACAAAGTGTCACCAATCTTTTTCTCAATTTAATGCCCTTTTTTTAAATTTTGTTTTCAATATTCGAGTAATAAAACATTTATTTTCTTAAAAGAAAAAAATAAAATAAAACCGAACATTTTATTTTAACAACCAAAATAAATCTTTATTATTGAGAGAAAATTGGTATAACAAAGTCAACCATAGCACAGCATTCAGATAAGTTTGTGAGAACACATGTAAATTATATAGCAGTTTACCATAAAATCGTAACATTTGCTGTAAAGGTTTTAATTCCTAAACGCCTGTTTACCAATCAGTATATATTGATTTTCTCCAACAGACATAACTGATAGACAGACAAAAGGACAGCAGATATAAAAAAATATATCCACACCTTTATTTGTAGGCCATATTGTGGTGGCCATAAAAATGGTATGTGTGTTTTATGCCATGCAATTTGGCGCCTATTTCAAATTACTGAAGGCAAAATAAATGGGTGAAATGTATGAAATGTGTGTTACAAAACATACGATACGATTATGTATGCCTTTATTCACACGTTTTACTTTTCTTTCTTTTTATCGTTTATTTTTTGCTTGTTTTCTTAATAATTTACCAAATCAGATTACTTGACATAACAAATGATTTTGCATTTTCGTTTGTACACAAACATATTTGTAAAGTCACACATGTGAAAAATATTATTATTTTTTTAAGAGTTGCTTGGTAAACCCTTTTGTGAGTGGTATACTAAAAAAGTTGAGTTATTAGGCTGGTTATACATACTGTAGATATATACACTCTTATATATTGTTATCGTCTATGTGTAAATCAGAGTGAAATAGTTTTAGCCTTTTATAGGAAAATAGCCTTAATTTTGATTAAAAAAAAATTTGTTTTCTTAGGCAATGTACCAGGGTTGGCAACCCACTGTGTAACCCAATTAAGCCCTTCCGGGTATTTATTATGTATAATATTTAAATGTTTTCGTATTTTATTTACAACAAAGAGAAGTATTGTTACGAAAATAAAAATGCCTAAATTATGTTTAGTTGGTAGTTATGTGTCACTCTGTCAATGCCGTACTTATTTGCGTATTTGGCAGCTCTGCAAATCGACCATATTTACGTTACATTTGAATTAACCGATATAAAAATAGAAGATGGTCGATATTTCCGGAACCTTCCAAACTGTAGCTAATTAGGTACCTATATTAAAGGGCTGCTTTACCTGAGTTAGTTAGTCTGAGTTAGTTATCGTTTGGCTGTTAATAAATAAAGTTGTGTAAAGGCGGAAATAAAAGTGTTGTATAAATGAATATTAATTGTCGTATTAAGACAAACAGTATGAAAGTTGTAGTGGAATAAATAAAAACTGTAAAACAACAAAATAAAACGGTGTTTATTTTATTTTAACGCAATTTAAAGGAACTCAAACGTTTTGAAAAGGTTAAAACGTAACAATATAAAAAACCCCTGGTGGGTTTTTTTTATTTACAAGTTTTCTCAATTTATTTACAACAACAGTAAG
This sequence comes from Wohlfahrtia magnifica, assembly GCA_023159175.1. NCBI lineage: Eukaryota > Metazoa > Arthropoda > Insecta > Diptera > Sarcophagidae > Wohlfahrtia > Wohlfahrtia magnifica. Next base: position 363,599 of record JAKWBJ010000054.1, read on the forward strand.
TATAATTTACGTATTGGAAGTACAAATTAATTTGATTCGTTTTTCTTTCAAATAGACAATAAATTTACAAATTTATCAAAATAAAAATTTATCAAATCACTGCTTCTATCATTTCCCCACCTCTGAACCAATTTCCGAATGCCTTCGTAGGAAAACTTCTTGTATTTTGAGGCGATTCAATGAATTCGATTTTGTATTACTTCAAAAGAAGCAATTCGGCCACATGCCAAAAGATATTGTATTCCTCGAAAAAGCCATTAGTCAGATGGAACAATGTTCGGATAATATGTCGTGTGCTGTTATGATTGCTTCTAACAATCGTAACGCAAAAGAATAACTTCATCATGTCAGTCTTTCCAGCCGTTTTCTTATAATGCATGATTCAAACTAAGTAATTGAGGTCAGTTCCGTTTACCGAATTTAGGAATCTTATAGTACACGATGTCGCCTTATTCCTACCAAGACTGAAAAATTGCATTTTAAATAAATGGTGATTTTTTGCAACTTTCTTTTTGACAGTTCAGCTATTTTCGTATAACATGTTACTGTCAAATATGCTCAGTTTGGTCTATAACTTAACCATGAATCGACTTACAAGCGAACAACGCTTGCAGATTTTTGAATTTTATCATCAAAATACAGTTGGATGAAGGTTCAGTTTGTTATCGAAAAATTGTGTTCAGCGACGAAACTGATTTCTGGTATAATGGAAAAATTTCGTTTTACAGAAGCTCTTGTTTGGAATTAAATACGTACAAAAACAAAGAACTCCTATGTACTGCTTATTTCAGTCGCCTTGACCATATCCATTCAAAAATACTTTTTAATATCCCAGCCATTACCCGGCAATTTGTAATTCTTTTGTTAACTTAATATTCGACAACATGTCACAAGAGTCGTTGCTATAAATTTTCCAATTTAATTTTTTATTATTTTTAATTTTTTTTTTTACAAATGTAATCGAAATGTACAAAAAAAAAATACTTGAAATCTTATTTGTTGTCATAAATACAATTTCATTTTTACAATTTCATTTTAAGGCGCATGTACAGCTAACTCGAAGGAAAAAAAGTTAAAAAATAGAAAAAAAATAATTTTCAATTTTCCATTTGCAACAAAACAACAACAACGACATCTCTAAATATCTGTAAGATATTCCAAAACTTTTACGTTGGTGGTGGGTTTTTAAGTGTTTAAGTTTGTTGTTGCCTGTGGAAGTGGAGCAAAATTTATGAGTGAAACTATTGTTAAGCGGATTATGTGACACAGTAACGAAAAAAAAAATATGTTTTAATGGAAAAAAATCACAGAGAGACGAAAAAGGTTAAAAGTATATAACGAAATATATTTTAAATTATACACAAATTAACAATAATCACTGGTCATTTGTAGAAAGGGGCGAATAGTTTAGGAAAAAGTCAAAAGGGCAAAAACATTTTGAAAAAGTCAAAGCAATAGACAAGACAAATATTGTAGTATATTGTACATATGTATGTATACTTTTTACAAATTTTCTTAAACATCTGCGTATATTGGGAACAAATTTAATATTTTCATCAAATGAAAAAGGAAAAAATAAATAAATAAAAAATAGGTAAAACTTATATATTATTTATGTTTTGACCTCTTTCAAATCAAAAAGAAAAACAGCTTTCAATACATTGTCATCATCAACTCATCATCAACCTTGGCTATATTTTCCTTTTCATAATTCAAGTTTTTCGCATATATTCTAATAGAATTTCAGAATAAATTTTGAAAAAATAAAACTTCATTTAAATACATACTTTCATTTCCGCTGAAGAAAATTCTCATTTTTTGTTGAAATAGAAATGAATATGAAATTTAAAATATTAAGAAAAAAATCAAAGTTAACATTCTTCGCTTAAGAGTTGAAAGATATTGGCCATGGCAATTCAATTTTGAATTGTTTGTTAACCAGTTACAACAAGTGACACATTAACGTTTCGAAACGTTTTTATAAAAACTAAAAAATTTAAATTTTTTCTTTTTTTTTCAAAATTAACTAAAATAGTAAAGAAATAGAAAAAATAAATGTTTGTTTTACAAATGATACAAGAACGAGTATTGGGAAAATATTCAAGGAAATACAATAAAAACTATGAAAACATGTCGCATTCATTTAAGAAAATGAAAAATGATGGATTGGCTTTTAAAAAGTAGGAAATAAAAAAGTTTTTCATGATACCCTACACTACACAATATATCTTACATCACACGATTATCGTAAGGCACCAATAATTAGTGTTTTTTATATGCCAATCATGTGATTATACAATTTATTGGCGCATACAGCAACTCAGAATTACTATTGTGCTTATTTATCCGAATGAAATGTAACCCTGGTGCGACAATCGTGTGAAAGCTTTATCGGCAATCATGCACCAATGTAAATTCCAAAAATACACCAATATTTATTGTATTCTTGTGTGGCAATTGAAGAAGACAATAATCACCGATTTTTATTTTTTAATTCATATCTTTCTGAAAAAACACGTGTTTATACGGTATTTATAATTGTCATCCGTAAAAATATGTTTTTTTTTTTTAATTATTTATATGTAAATTGCATCACAAACTTCCACCATTTCTTTTTTTCATAATTTTTTTTTTTTTTTTGTTATCAAGGGGACACCTGATAATCAAAGCCGATGCAATTTTTATTTATTAGAGAACAAATGATCTTTACTTTAGAGAATTAAAAATAATTTGTAATTATATTCCAATTTAAATAAATAAATATTTTAGTGAAATAATTTTTTTTAATTTAATTCTCATATGCACAATCATTGGCCCTTCTTGTGAGCCAATCTCTGAACCACATACTTTTACTTTGCTTTTTTTGGTATTTCTTTATATATATTTCTTCAATAAATGACCTCAATATAAAAAAGAGGACCCTATTTTCTTTTTTCCAAAGAACGAATACCAAAAAAAAAAAACAAATAATGAATTTAATTTACCACAACAGCTGATTCATAGAGTTGCCGTAAACTAGAACAATCGTATGATAGCGTTGGGACAATTATTATCAATACATCGCTTCGCGCCATCTTGTGGCAATAAATTTTGTATAAAATAAGACAACCTTGTGAATACAGAATTTTTGATTGGACAATTTTTTTATTGTGCGCTAATTTGTCCCGATAAAATTTGTACCAGATTGGTGTATTTGAGTCAATCGTGTGGTCACAGCTTTATACAAATGAACCGTTGTTTGTACAGGGTGGGCCAAGAGTCACCATGGGATTGCAAAATTTTATAACTTTTTTGTTGGTACAGTGGTGGAAGAAACAATAGGGGTACTTTCATTTATGCCAAATAACTAGAACAACGTGAAATGATCTGAAGAAACGAAGATTAATTTATTTGGGAAAATCGTATATTCGAACTTCTTTTAATTACAATGCATTCCTTATTCGATTTTTGTAATGATAAATAAAAATTTAAGAAAATTTTTGCTTAAGAAAATTTTGATGTGTCCCTATTATTTTTTCCACCACTGTGTTCTTTTCAGATTATATATAAGGGGTGTTTTTTATAGAGGAACTAGAACTTTAAGTTGCAATAAAACAACGATGTATTATTCGATTGATATGAATTTTATTTATCCGAAAGATAATCTTGTTACATTACATTTTGAATATGATTTCTGGCATATGACCGCCACGGCTGGCGCGGATAGTTCAATCTGGACGTCCAATTTTCGATGACTTTTTCCAACATTTGTGGCCGTATATCGGCAATAACACGGCGAATGTTGCCTTCCAAATGGTCAAGCGTTGGTGGCTTTACCGCATAGACCAATGACTTTACATAGCCCCACAGAAATAAGTCTAGCAGTGTTAAATCACAAGATTTTGGAGGCCAATTCACAGGTCCAAAACGTGAAGTTAGGCGGTCACCAAACGTGTCTTTCAATAAATCTATTGTGGCACGAGCTGTGTGACATGTTGCGTCGTCTAGTTGAAACCACATCTCCTGGACATCATGGTTATTCAATTCAGGAATGAAAAAGTTAGTAATGATGGCTCTATACCGATCACCATTGACTGTAACGTTCTGGCCACCATCGTTTTTGAAAAGTATGGACCAATGATTCCACCAGCCCATAAAGCGCATCAAAAAGTCCGTTTTTCTGGATGTAACGGTGTTTCCACATACACTTGAGGATTACCTTCACTCCAAATGCAGCAGTTTTGTTTGTTGACGTAGCCATTCAAACAGAAGTGCGCTTCATCGCTAAACAAAATTCGCTTATGAAAATCGGGAACAACGGTAATCTCGTTTTGGGGCCATTCGACGAATCTACGTCTATTCATGATAAATTGCCAAACCAAACTGAGAATAAATCACTTGATAGCTGTTAAATCGGTCGCCATCTTGAAAAGTAATGACGCCTTTAAGTTATAACAGCTTGAGAAAAAATAATGGAGTGATTCAAAAGTGAAGAAAACTCCAGAACATTGGTATCCTAATATTTAAATCAGCGATCAATTAACACCATAATTTCGCCCTCTGAACTAATGATTCGTTGCTTAGTTCATCTTCACCACCAACATGGCACCGTAAGAAATATTCCTCGAACCGGTAGATCACGTTTAGTTCGGAAAATATTGAACGTGCAGAGCAAACATCTACTAGAAGCCATTCTGATAGCTAGGAATAGCTCGTACTTCTCTTAGTTTTACTCTTATTCCCATATAACGTGCAATTGGTGCAAGAATTAAAACCCGCAGATGGTCGGCAACACCTATATTTTGCAGTTAGATTACAACAGTTGGTCAGAAATGAAATCAACTTTATTGCAAATCTTTGTTAATAAGCAGAACTGTAGATTCTGCGATTCTGAAAAACCAAAAACCTCTCATCAGTGTAATGTATGGTGTGGCAATACAGTTGAAAATATCAAATATACTTCTTCGCAAATAAAGATGGAAGTGCTACAGCCGTAAATGGAGAGCGGTATCGGTTTATGATAGAACATTTTTTAGAGTAAAAATTTAATAAAATTTTTGGAGACGGAAAAATTATTTTCTTTAGGGTTATTTGAACGAACGAGGCTAACATTGTTGCAGAAATTCAAGTGCTACAGCCACAAATTTGGAGAGATGTTATGGAAAATGCTTTAAAACGAGCCCATCATTGCTAAGCTGAGCACGGGGTCATTTATGTGACATTATTTTCCATACTTAGTGTAAAAAAATTTCCATAAAAGATATATGAATGCGAAAGTTATTAAAATGTTAAGACCTATGGCGGCTTTTGGACCAACCTGTTTATACATATGCTTATTGAAAGATGGCTGATTCGATTTTCTTTAAAGCCCAATACAAAGTAATAATTTGTCTATTTATTTATAAGGTAACATTAAAATTGGTTCAAATAGCTTTGCAGTCAATAGAATTCATTTGTCAAAACCAAATATTGACTTTTTAATAACTTGAAAACGGTAATAAAGAAAGTTTTTAACAATCGTTACCTTTTTCTTGTACAAATCATCAGCAAATAGTGGGCGAAATTGGATTGAATGTGAGCATGTCAGCCCTCATATGCAAAATAAATATTTCTTTTTGTATATAATGAGAACGGTAAAAGTGAAACTTTCTGAATTTGGTACCCGTCAATACAAATGTCATCAGACAAAATGTCCAGACAAAGTGCTTATTAATTTTTGTTTATTTTAAGAAGGGTAATAGTAAAAGTTTCTAAATTTGATTAAAATAACTTCGTGGACAACACACATCATCAGCCAATAACGAGATTAGATAAGTGGGCGTGTCGTCGCCCATTCATACTAAAGTTATGGAAATTTTGAATGGCAAAAGTGTAATCTTCATAATGTATCCATATTATTCACAAAAACGAGAAAAAAGCTATCTTATATACAAAAATGAGAGTCTGTATGTATTATGGAGTGCGAACGGTTATTATTCAAAAGGTTTTAACCAGTTTTTTGGTTTTGTCGAACACGGTTTTTTTTAAAATGCTCAGTTTTCGAATATCGAATAAACCGGTTATTTTAACACGAATAACTGGTTAAATTAAGTATTTAAGTAATTTTTCTAAATTTAATATATAAAGTTTTATTTTTATATATGACGACGTTGAATGTCTCAATATGAACGTAAAATCCATGGTAGATTGAAAAGCATATGCACACTTGAGCAGCAATAAACTTTTTTCATTTTCTGTAAATAAATATTAATTTTTTATCTATGGAGAATGATGATCAACTGGACTCATTGAAAGCGATCTACAAACGCCGGCTACGAACGCAGCGTTAATACTCATAACCAGTCGCTGGCAATGTTGTGAGGTGATACCGCTGTTGAAAATTAGCCGGATGGAGTGGCTTGGTATTGAACCGAGAACTTCTTGGTTGGTAGGCTGATGTCTTACCTAACATACTACAATGACACACACCATTAAACACGCGGTGCATGCATTTATGTTTCTGCAAATGTCCTCTGAAATGTGCAAGTATTTGGAAATCGATGGCAAGGATAAGTCTAGATATGTTGAGTGTTCTTAAATACTAAGCTGAAGAGGCTCTTCGACACCAGGAACTCTTAAACATCTTAAATATGTCTATAAAATTGACGTTATTGTGCACCAAGGGGACTACTTGGACTCTAGGCGCTGGCAAATAAGACCCTTACAAAATACACTGTAAAAATGAATCATTGGATGAAATATCAAGTCGTTCTGATGTCGAGAAAGAAATGTCCGTTAAGGCCATAAAAACGACCAACCTTCCTCAGGAATACTTACTTGTTAGAAACTACAACATGGGACAAAAATTCATTCATTCATTCATTCATTTTATTTCAATAAAAGAGTCGGTTAACCGGTTAATTTAATAATTTTTAATCGAAAACCGGTTTTTCAAAAATTGTAATTTTTGGAATTATTCGAAAATCGATTTTTGAAAAAAGTCAAATAATCGATCTCCCTAGTATGTATGTTCTTTTGAAGACTATATACAGTTAAAAAGCATAACCAGTTATCCAGTAATTTATACAGATTCTTTCTGAAAAGAACTGTAGGCAATCTTCAATGCTTGGACTTAGACCGGAAGGGTATAAAAGCGGAAAAAACAGTAAAAATGAATTTTAAGATAATATTTATAAATATTTTCAACAGTTTCTGAGTTATTCATAACTTAGTGGCGAAAAAATTTTTTCACGCAAAATTAGCGCATTTTTTTTTTTTTTTTGCAAAAAGACACAAAAAAATTGTCAGAATGAAAATTGTACATGTTAGTTAAGAACTTAAATTAAAGCTTCAAATGTTGACAATAAAATAAGCTATAAATTATGAAAATCGGTTGGCTATTGCTGATTTTATTCAATATTAAATGTAGGTACCTAACTTAGAAAAAAAATGCTCTAATTTTGCGCGTAATTTTTTTTTTGCGATTAAGATATGAATAACTCCGAAAATACGAAAAAAAAATTTTATTCAGGTGATTTATAGCAAATTTTGTTCCTAAACATTTGGTGGTAATTGGAATAATCGAAAAATTTGCCACGCCCTTAAAAAAAAATTTGAGCCCAATGGAATAAAACTGAAAATGGATTTGAATTCAACGCATCAAAATCATTATATTCATTAGAGTTTTATTTAAAGGCTTTTTTGCTGCAGACCAGTGTGATTAGCCACTAATGTATTAAGAAGATCATGGACATAGCAAAGAGAAACTTTGAAGACGATGGCAATAGCTGACAACAATAAATGCTGTGTATCTTTCTGGTGGGATTAAAAGGTAATTGTTTGTTATGAGCTTCTACAAACTGGTAAAAGTTTCGATTCTGATTTCAACTGCCAAAAATTAACAAACTGGAAGCAATTAATTCAATTTGAATGACCAGAACTGATCAATAGAAAAGGTTTTGTTATGATTATGAAAGACTACAGAAACTGAGAGCGCTTGGCTGGTAAGCCTTGCACCTTCAGATTATCATATGTTTTCAACTCTGCATAATTCTCTTAATGGCGTATAGCTTTATTGTGAAATTGGAATAGTTTTTCGCTCATAAAACCCAGAAGATCTACACTGCTAGAGTAATGGCGGAAAGGTTGAAAAAAGCTCATTACAAATAATAGAAAAAGGTTTTACATTTTTGGTCAAACTTTTAACCAAACTTAACTTACCACCTACGACTGTATAGGTTGCTGAGATAAGAAGATAGGATCTCATATAAGAAAACAAATGCGTTTTAAAGTTTTTAAGGCAACATTAATAGGAAACCATAATTTTACTCCAGAGGAAAAAGAAAACTTCGTTAAGCTTAAACACGATTGCAAAACTGAAAGAATTCATCAATGGCTATAAAGATTATTATGATGATGACAACAGTCGTATCAGTAGAGTTGATGAAAATCATTAAATGTGAATGAAATTCATATCGGCAACGACGCTACTCTTTACAACGATATAAGGATATTTAGACAAAGAAACACAATATCTAGACATCACCACTGAATATAAAAACCAGATATACATAGGCAAGGCGGATAGATGCATGAATGAATGAATCAATCCATGTAACGTTTTAGCCAGACGGCAAACGAGTATTGTTGGTGCATATACCGTACATACAGACATACGAGTACATATACTTATTCTCTAGCCATGTACTCGTATGTACATATAAAGGGGATTAGATTGATAGATTTGAAATTCATGTCGATGATGACGAAGACGAGGTATATCATGATTCTCTGGCCAAAATTGTTGACACACATGATGATAAGGTGATTGCATGCAACATTGAAAATGTTTTAATGAAATTCCTAAAGAAATTTTGTTTATCTTTTTTAAGAAATTACTTTAAGAAATTAAAAACAACTAATGCTTTCTAAAACAGAGACAAAAAGATACATATTTAAACATATAGATGATGATGATTAACTAGATATGAATGTTCATGTCGTTATTAACTATGGTTATCACAATAAAACAATATTTGGTTAAACAAAATCATAATCATACATCATCTATACGATTTCATTCGTTTCAAAGCTAAAACAAGTAAATCTAGAGAAAAATCTCTCAACATCTTGCTACTTATGTTGATATATGAACAAAATGAAAAACGAAAAAAATTTTTTTTTTTTTTAATTTTTTCATTTTGGGTGTAAAAAAGGAAGACATATATTATGATGATGATGTAGCAGCATGTACCGTATATGAGTATGATGATGAACTTGGTCAAATTCGTGACTAGAATCTAAATAAATACCTCAAATCATTGAAATAATTTTATAAAGTATGTACGAGTATTGCCCGCTTTTTTTTCATAAATTTATGAAAATATTGAATTTTTTATATCAAATCCTTATTTTAAGAGATAGACAAACAAAATGTGTTGCAAATATGACATGATTTGTACACTTTTTGTAGGTTATCATCATCACTAATGCACTATGGGTAAGTGTACAAAAAAATTAAAAATGTTTTTACTGGAAAAAGTTGCAATATATAAAACAAATATTTCAGACAAAAATTTAAATCATATCCTCGAACAATATGAACTAAGATGCTATTCCTCTCACCGATAAAAACTTAGCGTAAATCTTTTAAGTGCTGGATTGTAGAAATAACTTAGCAAATCTACTAAATTTTAGCAGTGTCACTTATTATTACATTGACTTTTTGGCTTACCTAAATAAAGGGTTAATAAAGGGTCCGCCAAATAATAATTATTTATTTTTTTTTTGAAAATGCTATGAAAAAAAACTACTGAATATTTTCTCAAATTTCTTTTATTTGAAAATACAATCTGGTTAATAGTGGAAAATAATATTATACAAATGGCCGCCTCGGCTGGCCATGCAGTAGCTTACGCGATCGGTCCAATTTTTAAGCACATTATCGATTATGAGCAGCTGTATTTCACCAATGGCTTCACGAATGTTGGCCTTTAAAGCGTCAATTGTCTCAGGCTTGTTGGCGTAACACTTATCTCTGACGGCTTCCCACAAAGAATAGTCCAACGGTGTCAAATTGCAGCTCCGAGGTGGCTGATACTGCGATCTTCAAAAACAGGGCGCAAAACATTGATTGTAGCTTCGGCTGTGTGGCACGTAGCGCCGTCCTGTTGAAACCAAATGTTGCTAATATCCTCTTCTTCAATTTTTCTGAACTGCAAAAGAACGTACATACACACATTCATTTTTGTATATATGTAAGATAAGATCACTTTAACCCGCTTGTACATACACACATTCATTTTTGTATATATGTAAGATAAGATCACTTTAACCCGCTTGTACATTCCCTTTCGTCTTTTGACTAATGTGGATAAATTTCGAAGTTTCAATTTTATACAAATTTCTATAAATTCCTTAGTACGAATGGGTGTTGCCACTCCCACTTATCTAATTCCGCCCACTTTTTGAGTGATGATTTATATTGACCGTAAAGTTATTTGAGTCAAATTTAGAAATTCTTACTTTTATCGTTTTTAAGATATACTCGTAGATGTATAAACAAAAATTTTATGTGGGCACTGTCCAGTTGAACCAAAACCATCTGTGAAAATCATGTGTTGGTTTTGAAATCGGTTTAATGGTCCTTGAGTTATAAAATGACAAACATAGGACAACTTTTTTTTATACACACGGTCGCATAAATATGCGTACAAGAATAACAATTCCAATTAAACATTTGTATTTAATATAAAAATAAAAAAAATCAGTATCACTTTTTTGTGAAATCCCTGTGTATTTAAGATAACTAGGAGATAAAAAAATTTAAATTTTAAGTTTAACAAAATAAATTAGAAATAAAAAACTAAACAAAGGTAATTTCAAAACTAAGCAAAAGTATGCGTTCATAAATGGAAATGATTTTTTTTACATTATTAAGAGATTAAAATATAAATCGATTGATGTATTAGTAAGAAGTTGGGTATCTTCGAAGCTTTATAACTTTGGCATTGATGAGACAAGTTTTCTAGTATATTCTGGGCTAAAGTCGTTCCATTCTTCCACTAAAACTGTTTTGAGCATTTCCTTTGATGTTATTACATGATTTCGAAGTCGTCGCCCCAGTAAATCCCAAAGATGCTCGATGCGATGTTTTTTAATATTACAACCAAAGCCTTGTATTATGTGCGGTGTGTTTTGGGTCGTTATCTTGTTGAAAGCAATAATCCTCCCCAATACCCAATTTTTGTACGCTCTGTGTTAGATTCCCTTTCAGAATTTGTAAATAGATCATATGATCCATCGTTGCTGGAATAAACTCTAAGTTACCCACACCTTTGCTGCTCATGCAGCCCCATACCATCACACCTCTGCCACCATGTTTTACTGTTGGTTTTAAGTTTTTGGGATTTAATGCTGTACATGGGTTTCTCCACACTAGTTGACGGCCTTTTATACCGAAAATGCAAAATTTGCTCTCATCAGAAAACAAAACTTTTTCCCAGAACTCTGGAGGCTTATTTATGTATGTGCTCCTTTGTAAACGCTTTTCTTTTTTGTCTATTAACTAATGGGACAAGAGGCTTTTTCCGTGCTACACGACTACGATAGTTTGGCTTTTTAAAACTGTACGCACAGTATCCAGGGAAACAGCCTTTTTAAATTGAACGTTTCAATTTTCAGCAATTGTGCGCGCCGTTGTTCGCGGATTTTCCTTGACAGATTGGACTACAGCTCTTTTCTCGCGATCGGTCAATTTAGGTGGACGACCTGTTTTTTTTTATAGTGATCTACTATTCTCTGGATAGAGAAGTGACTATTTTCAACTATTTTGCCAATTTCCCGTAAAGTTTTCCCTTCTTTCCATAGGTGTACAATAATTTTACGTTCGGCAACATTTATTTCTTTTCCTCTTACCATTATTTGTAATTTCAAGCAAAAAACGTGAAAAATACTTGCATGATATTATTTTCAATTTAAAAATACTCACTGCTCTAAATTTTTCGCTATTTGTCATAAAAAACCCGTTACAAATAACGGTTGCAATTTGTGTACGCATATTTTTGCATACTGCTAAAGTTGCCATATTATTGTTTTTGCATTCTTAATTTTTGTTTTAGCTCGGAAATGCCTTGATTCTTTTATACCTTTATTCGTTGACAGTAAAATCTAATGTCAAATTATATTTTACATTACGTACGCAAACTTATGCCGTCAAGTGTATACATGTGATAACACAAAAAAAAAAAAAAAAATTGCATATTCATTTGTATACATACAATATTGTTTGTTTCTTCAAATTTTCACACACCATTGACCGATAGTGCGCTGCTCTAGTGGGATATCACCATGTAAAATAAAATAGATATAAAGAAGAAACATTTCATTGTAATTATTTTAACCAAAAGACCTTGAAGCTTTTTTTTGTTTTACAACATTTCATTTAAATAATTGAAATTAGAAGGTGAAAAAAATAAAAGAAAAATTATTTCTCACTCTCTACCAATTCGAACTTTAACAAGTGAAAGTTCTTAAAAAGCTATAGAAATGTGCAAAACGAAAATGAAAATAGTTCTCTCTCATCCAATATAATTTGTATAATTTTCATCTACTTAATGTTTAATTTAAAATCACTATCATTTACACCATTTGGTATTTTCAACATTTTCCATTAGCTTTTCCTTCCTAGCTTAGCTGGCCTGCCTGCTTGATTGGTTGGCATACATTTTTATGGCTGATTGAGTAATTTTACCATTTGAAAAATGTTTAGTTTTCGTTTGTGATCAATGTGAAATACGAGTACTTTGTAGAGTAAGTGTAGTACAATAACAAAAAAAAATATATAAAAAATAAAAAATATAAGAACAACAAGTTAAATACAATGTTTAAACTTAATTTAAAGAAAAAACAAAAAGTGAACATCTTTAACACCATGGCGTATTTAAAAGGAACGTTTCTTAAGAAAATAAAAAAAGTGATCAACAAATTCATCTTGGATTTTCATTGTCATCACTGCTATGCATTGGGTAGGAATACTACCATCCTACAATATATATGTTGCATCTTATATGGTATATAAAAATGAATGTGTACTTGTATATTGGTTTGTTTGTTTGTTCCTAAAGCTAAACGGTTGAACAGACACTTTTGAAATCAATCACAGTATCTTTCTGTAAGTCTGGAAGGAACTAAAGACTATATAAAATTAAAAATTCCAACTGGGTGCTGGCACGCCTATAAAAGAACAATATTTATTTGTCTATATCTTGAAAATGGGGATCGTGTGGTGTAGTGGTTAGAGCACACGCATAACAATACAAACAACCCAGGTTCGAGCCCCGGCAGAGGACATGACGAAAAAAATTTTATTGTGGTTGCGGATGTTTAGTAAAGAGGCTTCAACCTTCCCTCCAGACAATTCCATCTAAAATAATAAGGAAGAAGGCCCACGACCTTCCCTCATATCCCTGGCGATGATAACAAACATCAGAGGTATGATCAGGAAAAACACACCACCATATAAAAAAAAATTACAATGATAAAGTAAGGATCACCACCAATTAGCTAGGATCTGCACCACTAAGCAAAATCATATGGAAGAAGCTACAGTGGATAATCATCTACTTCAAATTGATTAAAGAAACTAAAAACAAAGCATTAGTTGCTTTGTGGAAGGCCACAAAAAAAATATTACCAAAAATATTACAGAAAGATTTTCCAAATTTAGTACAAATAGATTCATAGTCAAGGCAAACAATCAGTCAAAAAGTGGGTGGTATTACACATGTAGGAGTGATACCTCCCAGACAAAGTAAATATTGAGTGTATCTTAAGAATGGTCAAAGCAAAAGCTTTTGAATTTGGTCTAAATGACCTCGTAGTCAATACAAATCATCAGGTAAAAAGTGGTTGGAAGTGGCAAATGGACGTGGTACATCCCATATAAATTAAATGTCGATTTATATATATCTTGAGACCCTTTAAAGAAGAAGATTCTGAATTTGGTCTGAATGACTTCATAGTAAATAATACAAGTCATCAAGCTAAAAATGTGCGGAATTGGACAAGTGAGCATGGTACCTCTAAGATAGAGTAAATTTTAATTTTTGTATATCTTCAGAACGGCAATGTTTAAACAATATCGTGAACAAGAGATTAGATAAGTGAGCTTGACACCTTTTATTCATATTAAATATTGGGTTTTGTATATGTGGAGAACGACAACTAAAAGGTGGTTCAACCATTGTGCACGATGTTAACTGTGAGTTACACCGTAACGTCAAATTTTTGTCCAGCTTAATTTGGCATTTTTTGCTTCAGTGTTTGAAAACTAAACGATGGAGAGGTACACAATTAGCAGCGCTTTAAGATTGTTGAAGCCTTTTACGAAAATGGGCATTAAAATCAAAATCCACTTCGCGATTTTTTTGGTCAGCATAATCGACTAAATATGTCCACAATAATATTGTTAATTGTTAAAAAGCCGTTACATCCACAAAGATTGACTGTTTGGTACGGTTTATTGATGATAACGGACTTCTTGTAGCCAGAAATTGAGGAGATGTACCTGGACGATATGTGGCTCCAACAGGATGGTGTCATTTGCTACACAGCCAACGAAACAATGACTCTTTTGTGCCAGAAATTCAATGGCCATGTTATTTCGTAGCAATGTTGATTAGCTGCCACGATCATGTGATTTAACACCGGTGGACTTCCTTCTTTGGGGATATTTAAAGGACAAATTGTACGTCCATAAGCCAAGATCAATTCAAATTATGTCTTAGAGTTATTGAAAATATTGACCGATGAATAGGCGTATGCCGCCAAAGCCGTGGTAAGAATTTGGCCGATATTTTGTTTTACACATAATTGTCATAATCGTAGATCCTTCTGTCATAATAAGATAATTCTCTGACAGCTTTATGTTTTATTTACAATTAGCATCGTGCGTTGCGATTGAACCACCCTTTATTAAAGTTTCGTTATATATCCACATCAGCCAAAAGCGGGAATTGTAGAGATCGTACTGTATGATATCTATTTATGTACGTCCACTATAAAAAAATTAATACTACTAAAATGTAGAACCGACTGTCGCTTTCTGGAACGAACAAATGATAAGATTTTGACCGGAATGGGACAAAATGTGGAAAAAGTGGAAAAAATTTAACTAAAATAGCATTTAGGATGAGGGTAGCGAAGCACACCGGGCTATAGTTAGCACATATATAAATAAAACTTATAACAAAAATCTCAAATCCACAAATTAAAGAATTCATAGTAAAATTTTTGAAACATTTCAAAATTTTCAAAATAGTGCTCGCATGTAGTCGTACATGCCTATTTTCTATTGTTCCTTCTGAACATTTTGTTTTCCCCCCATAAACGACCTGATTTTTTTTAAAGCTTTTCAGTTAAAATATTTCTATTTTTATTGTTGCTCTGGTGTGTTGCTGCTTCAATTTTATATTTTTTTTTTACTAAATGGGAAAATTTGGGTCAATAGCGGGAGCATATTTATCATGATTTTAAAGTTATTGGTCTTGTTGTGAGCAGGTTAAAGAGACAAATAAACAATTGTGATAATTTTATTGTTTTTCGTTGTTTCAGCCATGATTTGTTGTACTTTTGGTTGCTCTTTAACGTATGTAGTGATTAACTTGCTCTTAAAAAAAATCAAAAGAATAGAGTTTAAGGTGCTGCATTTAGTATTCTTAGCACAGTGATAAATAACGTGATAAGATACATAGGTTAAGTTTAAACAGGTGTTAGAAATAACGTTAAATTGCATGAAATGTGGGCAAACAGTTAAGCACAAGTTAGTAAATGGCATCGTAATATCGGAGGTTTTTTAGGGGTTCATAACTTTGAGTTGGCAAAAGTGCTTTATTTGACCACCGATTTAGCAGCGGATAGACTTATATCGCAGTAACGCTTCCAAATTGTTGCCAAAATAACATAATGATTTTGTTCTTCCAACTTATCGTGCACTTCGATTGAATAGGTTTCAGTTGCATTTATGATTGAATGGATACGTAAATAAGCAGAATTTTCACATTTGGAGTGCGAATAATCCACAAGCTTATGTTAAAACACCATCATGTCCACACAAAAATGACTGTTGGGTGCGCTTTATGGGCTGGCGGAGCCATTGGACCATATGTTTTCAAGAAAAATGATGGTTAGAACGTTACTGTCAATGGTGAATGGTATAGGGACATGATTAGAAATTTTTTCGTACCTCAGTTAGCTGGAATTAATTTTGCTAACATGTGGTTCCAACACCGAGCTACATTCCACACAGTGCGCCATACATATGAATTACTCAAAAAAGCTTTTGATGAAAGAGTAATTTCACGTAATAGTCCAGTTAAGTGGCCATCAAGATCGTGTGATTCAACCCCATTTGATTATTTTCTTTGGGGTTATGCAAAGGAAATCAACATTCGAAGAGCTATTGGCGAAATACGGCCACATATATTTACTACAAAAAATTTGTGAACATTGGTGTTCCAGATTGTGCCTTGTACATGCCATCCGTGGCGGCCACATTTCCGAAATTATATTTAAGTATTAATGGCATAAAATTTTCCATCCAAGTCTGTTTCATTTATATTAAAAATATATTTCTTTGTTTTATTATGATTTAAACTCATGTAACTGTAAAAAAAAAACTCCCGATAATAGAAGAGTAGTTTTGATATCTTAACTCCTTACAAAAATTCTGTTTTTTATTAAGTCATATAAAAAGTATTCGCTGTTTTTTGCTATTACAGGGCTGTGATGATGTCCATAGGTTAGTATGTAGGTCTCCGCTCGATATATAAGGAGACTAAATGTTTTCTTTCCTTGCATAGCAGGGCTCTCTCAAGGTTTTTGAAGGAGTTGAGGAGGAGAAGGAGACTGTCTTTCACCTTATGTGTCAGTGAACAGCCCTAGTCATCAGACGACTTAGTCATCAGACAACTTTAACTAAACTTTTTAAAATGAAGGCTACCGCAAAAGCAAGATTTATTTTGAAGTCAAAATGGTTTTCTATGGAGACCGTTTGCAGTGCTTGTCGCTCACGACGTATTTCGTTTAACGGCGGTATTATGTTAATTTCCGTATGCAAAATGTGTTTTATTTCTGATGAAAGTTCGCAGCGAAAAATTCGTCGTTCGTCCCAATTGTGTTCCTAGCATAACGCTTTCCCGTAGAAAGATCTTCGATCGCAAGACTCAATGTGCCTTTATTATCCCTTTCACAATCTTAAATGTTCTCATATCCAACTGCAAGAATAATAAAGTTTCTGATTCATCCTACTTGGGTTATAAACACTTGGGTATCCTATAGACATTCCATGAGACTCATTATCTTGCCACTTGAAAGAGTTAGCCTATTGTTGCTTGTTTTGACAGAAAAAATATCTTTTGGCATGTCACCGAATAACTTCTTTTGATATATAAAATATAAAACATCTATAAAGAAGACTATAAAATGCGTTGTAATTGGTGTTCTCTGAAATGCCACAAGCGATTTTATTTTGTAAGCTGTTAAACGAAAGGTTAAGTTAATACCAAGGGTTTTATGTATATGCGGTTTTTGTAGCTCCATTGGATCACGTGTTATTGACGTTAGAGTGAACCACTTTGTATCGCATATTGAAAACGAAATTTGTTACAGCATTTTAATTTTGTGTGAGTTAGAAAATATTTTTAAAAAAGCTTATATAGAAAGCGTTCATGTGGTGTGCGGCTTCACTATTGTTCAACCGGGCGGTGCCACGCCCATATAAAATTTGTATCTATATGTCTATATCTTTAAAACAGTAATAGTAGGAGTCTCTAAATTTGGCCCAAATAACTTTTTGGTCGTTTAAAGTCATCAGTCAAGAATTGGGCCGAATTGTTTAATTGTGAGAGTCGCACCACCCACCAAGTGGGTGTGGCATCTCCATACATGACTTCTTAGTAAAAACCATCAGTTAAAACATGGGCGAATTCGGATGAGCGGGCATAGTGTCTTCCATAAAAATTAAGAAATGATTTTTATACATCTTGAGAATGGTTGGAGTTGATGTTTCCAAAATTGGTCAATACAAGCCAACACTTAAAAAACTGTATGGAGTATTTTTATGTGTACAGAACATTAACAGTTAAAGTTTTCTTTACCTATCTACACCAGTGAAAAAGCGGATACAACACAAAGACTACCAGCAACGCGGGAGGGATAACTCTAGTAAACATATATATAAAATCGACTTCAAAGTTGGATCGCCTCAAAAGACGAGAAATTTTTCAGAGGTGAGATAATGGATCAGTGGTGGGGAAAAGATTGATAAATTTCTTTAATTAACTATCTTTCTTGAATGTAACGAATTAATTTGTACTCCCAATATATAAATTATACTTGTTTTTGTTGTCTTCTAAATAAACAACGAAATCTTTAATACCCAATTAAACCCGAGGTTATTATCCCTGCAGCTAGGGCCGATCATTTGGAGGGATCAGAGGTTTTTGTGTTCTGTATATTTATTGTTAACCTTTTTAAAACGTTTGAGTTCGTTTAAATTGCGTTAAAATAAAATCAAACCACTTTGTTGTTGCTACATTTCTTTTTATTTACTTCACTATAACTTTTATACTGTTTGTCTTAATACAACACTCAATATTCGTTTACACAACACTTTTATTTCCGCTTTAACACAACTTTGTTTATTGACAGCCAAATGATAACGAACTCTAATTTGTAGGTAAAGCGGCCTAATTGCCTACAGTTTAGAAGGTTGGGGAAATATCGACCATCTTCTATTTCCATATCCGTTAATTCAAATCTAACGTAAAGATGGTCGATATGGCAGTGCTGCCAAATTGACAGGGTGACACAAAATATACCAAAATCCCTCAATGCAGTGTTGCATTTTTATTTTCGTAACATTGTATTAAATATCAGCCGTTTGCCTTACACTTTTCTAGACTTTGCCTATTGGAATCATTAATTGCCATACTTTTTATGAGTTAGTCGAAACTCCGCCATCACGTTGTTTTAATTCCCTTCTATTTTTCAGTCATTGTTTAAGTAATTATTTATTATTAGATTCCAGCTTACTTCTAACAACGATGGGAAACATTACACGAATAATCAGATGAAAACGTAACCTAACGTGGAAAAATGGTAATGCTATGTCAGGATCACCACCATCACTAAGCAAGGATCTTTACTACTGTATAATCACATGGAGACGAGCTACCGTAGACTAATCATCTAATTAGCTTGAAATTAACTGTTTAGTGTAACTGAAGCAAGGCAATGGACGCTTTGCGGTAAACCATATACTTCAAAGACATAGCATATAAAGATTAAAATCAAGGCATAGCAAATCTATTTGTTTCAATACGATGCAAGTAATTTATTTACTTGTTTTTTTTTTCTTCTTTTATCTAAACATTTTTAAATTTAACTTAACAATTTAACAACACAATTTGTCATAAAGTGTTGAATGCTTTAAAATTCATTAAAATGTCAATTCAATAAATTCTTGTCAAAGCAACTCAAAGTAAAACTCTTGGTGGCGAACGACTTACCATATATGAATGGAATTTTGTTCATTAACTTATGTTATATGTTAAGTAAAATTATGTGACTGCGAGATTATATATATTCACAAGTGGTTAAGTACTCGTATATTTGACCCATTGCTATTGAATATTTCAATTTTATATTTTATCTCATTCTTATGAAAGTCATTTTATCTAATTTTCCATTAATGAAACCGTATAATATATTACTATTTGATTACTTTAGAATGTCAAGTTCAATCATCAGAATTACTTCAAATTAAATGTCACTTTTTATGTTGTTGGTGTTGTTGTAAGTGGTGTTCCAAATTCCTAATCCTTCACATTATTAGTCTAATTATTTTTTGCGGAAATATTAAAATGTTACCCTCAATTTAAATAGACTTCAAAACGTAATGTAAAAAATGTATTTATTTTTTATTTTTTTATTTATTTATTTATTTTTTTGAAGTCACAGTTATAATTGGATTGGAAAATATTTTTTCGGTTGCAAATTCCGCTGTTTTCTTCAACTTGTCATGCACCACCTTAGACTTCTTGTTGGCAAAAAAATTACGAGAAGAAAACAAAAAAAAAAAGAAAGAAATAATAGAGCGGCTGACTTAACGTGTCTAAAACAAATTGTTTGGCTTAAAACGAAACATGGTTTATGGCATTGTGTCGATGTTTGTAAGTTTATGAGTTTAAGCCATTTTTTATTTTCATTCGACTGCTATAGTTAATTTATAGCCCAAAGGTGTTGAAACAATACGAAATACACTGATTGAGTAGTAATGAATGAACCGGCTGTCATAGTGACTGTGAAAATGAGTGACGGCGTAATCAATGAGCAACAGCTAACGGGGTAAGATTTTTGGCAAAATCTAACAAAATAAAAATGAGAAAAAGAAAATGTGATTTTACTAAGTTAAGGCCATAAATAATGTGGGGAATTAACTTGCGTTTAAGTTAATAAAAGTAAGAGAAAGCATCCTTACTAACCAATTTAAGCAATTTAGGCCCAAATTATTGAAAATTTGTTTCAAATTTCGGTTCATTTTTGGATCTTTCCCTGGACTTTCTTTCAAGAAACAACACCGATCGTATTATGCCACATTGCAAAAAAAAAATAAGACACAAATTGTCTGGCTATTTACATAATTTATTTCATTATTGCTTGTACTTTTCGGGTGAAGGAATTTTTGTAACATGTCGACAACCTTAGATCAGATTACTGTTACTTCATATGCCCCTCGGATATTGCGACGTTTGCTCAGCTTCAAGGCTAGTAGCAGAGAAATAGCAAAGTTTGTACGATACCCCCCTACACACAGTGATAACAATTTTTAAAACTGTTCCTCAATTTTTAAAACTGTTTCTATTCTATTAAAAAATCATTGAAAAGTTCAGAAAATTTTCTATTCACTTAGAAAAACATCCAGTTTTGATCTCAAGACTAATATCGGGAGTTTTTTTTACAGCTACGCAAGCTTAAAATATAACAAAACAAAGAAATATATTTTTAAAATCAATGAAACGTTCTTTGCTGGATAGAAAATTTCATGCCAAGGTGTTTGATAACTAGAGGCGCGACGAAGGAGAGCGGCCAAGACCCCAGTGGAAAGACTAAATGGAGGAGATACCATAAAAATTTTGTGTGACTAATTGAAGAAGAAGTAACGATGATACAATGAACCCGATCGATGATGACGACTTCGTGATTCCGCCGCCCATCCATGACGAGGTCAGGTTTGCGACGGTTTGCCTGCTAAATTGTTCAAGGTTGGAGGGATGATCTGAAAAGTGTATAAGTCAAGCTATTTGTAAACGCCTTCTCACTGTCGCATATAAGGTTCTCCCTTGCTTAATATGTGAAGCCACTCTCCATTGCATTGATTGGACCTTATTAGGCTTCAGACCTGTTAAGCTCACCATCGAGCTAATTTTCACATTACGACAAAAGGGCTCTTATATGCCTGTTGTGTGAACGACTGAAGCCACACTCCATTGCATTGTTTGGATCTTATCAGATCCACCATCATACTGATTTTCACAATACGTCAAGTCCTGGAAAAAACAAGTTAACGCACACCACCTTTTTGTCGACTACAAGACCTACAGCTGTCTTAGCCCAATAAGGGATCTTTTGTATGCCACAATGTCTGTCACGGAGAGTGTCGTGCGGAAATTGGGTGTTGATCGAAATGGCACCATTTTTTATAAAAGTGCCCAGCATCTTGTGTATGCAGGCGATGTTGGCACAAAGCGAAATCCATCATACGAGATTTTGTTAAGCTGAGTCTGGCGGTAAACGAGGGCCAGGCAAAGTTATTGTTGTCGACAATATCAATACGCAGGTTACGGCCGACATGCTCCGTAACTACTGGCTACTATGGTCTCAGTTGGCAGTTGAGCATTAGAGAACTCTCTCGTACGATGAAACTAACACTCTAACCCTCACAGTCTACCGATGCAGCTGCCTTGGGAGTGTTAGAGAGGAAATATCTTCGCAAAATCTTTGGTCCGTGCGGCTTGGCAACGAGTTCCGCATCAACATACGGAATCAACATGTGTGCTTTGGGCGGTGCTACGTTAAGGATACAGTAGAGAAGAGCAGCAGAGATGATAGTATACTGCTTTGTCGAACTTCTTTCCCGACGGAAATGCTTTTGCTCAGCTGGTTTTCATGTAAGACACGACATGCGGCCCTGTATAAGGCCTTGATCAGCTGGATTAATTTAGTTATTACATTTCAAAGCATTCCATTTCGCCAAATCGATGAGATTATCATAGCTGAGTTGAGAACATGTTTAGTTGTTATAGTCTTGCATATTCATATGCTCCCCTAGTAAGAAATCATTAAGAAATCTAAAAAATTTCTATTCGCTAAGAAAAAATTTCGTTTTGATTTCATGGGTGACTTCAACGCGAAAATACGAAGTGACAACACAAACACCCGCTCCACCATAAAAACGCACGGTTGTGGAGTTAAAATCTACAATGAAGAGCGACTAATAGGGTCCATCTTCCCTCATAAGGAGGTTCATAAGTACACATCGACATCGCCGAGCGACAACTCACGCAATCAGACTCTTTGGTGGATGAGAGAAATAAAAAAGGTGCTGACTTTATCTTAAGCTCAAACCGAAATGTCAAAGAAGAATACCAGACATAGAATGATATCACAGCAACATATAATCAAGTTGCAGAAGAAACACTGGGTGGAGTGCAAGCACATAGAAAAACAACTGCAAGCACATAAAAAAACAACATCTAGCGAAACAGGTAAAAGAAGCTACTAGAAGAGACAAAAAAGTTCTTGCAAGGTCTTCAAAAACAGCAGAAGAAGCAGTTTGGCAGAATAATATGAGGAAACTACACCAGACGAAAGACGTAAGAGACTACATGTTATACCTCTTCTCTGTTAACAGACTTCGCTAATGATCTCATTCAGTTCGATGGTGAATAGTAGAGATAAAAGTGGACATCTTGGCTTTACACCAGGAGTCGATGACTTATGCTCCCGTTGTGAAGAACAGCATGTTAGCAACAATAGCACAGAAAACATCATGCTACAGGGCCAACCAATTGAATATATATTCTGCTATCTGGGAAGGAAAATAGCAACAACCGACGGTGCAAAAACAGACGTTAGCAACAGGCTCAGCAAAGCAAGATTAGCACTCGGATGACTGAAGTCAGCATGAAGAAGTTCATAAATATCCAGGTAAGCCAAGCTTAGAATTTTAAACTCATGTGTGAAGTCAATTCTGTTGTACATCAGTGATACCTGGCTTCTGTCTAACACCAGCGTGCAAAAGCTACAGGTATTTACCGACAAGAGTCATAGAATCATATGCAAGATATTATGGTCTAACACAAATAAAGAGCCCATACTGAAGTAGAAAATTGGAGATGGATCGGCCATAACTTAAAGAAAAATCGCAAGAATATCACTTTAGTGGAATCCTCAAGTAACAAGCAACCGCGGCCGATCAAAAAACACCTGATGACACACAATTATTCACGAACTAAGGAAGAGACACAGACAACGACAGCAAACAATGTCAGATGGAAATGCTTTGTGCAATCCCTATGCTTCCAAGAGTAGTAGCAAAAAAAGGAGAAACATTTCTTACACCAAATCTTAAAGTTTCAATCTTGTCCACCAGTAATCATATCTTATATAGATTTAATGTAGGGTATCAAAATAGATTTTAAATTTTTTATTTTTCTTTTTCTAGTTTTAATTTAAAATCAAAATTTATACAAATAATATTCACTCCTCACCTCAGAAGTCATGACACAATCTTGTTAATTTTCTTCATTTGCTAAGGTTTTTTTTGTTTTGTTTTGCAGACTTGAAGTGTTAAAGATTTTTTTTTATTTTTGCACTTGAAAACTTGTGGCAAAAACAAAATAAAATCAAAAATATTGTGAATACCTTTGTCTTTGAAATGAGGCTCATGTTGAAGGAGTTTAACAGGCATAACTGCAGCAAATATGATGCTGTCTGTCCATCATCTGCCTCTCTGTCTTTCTGTTGTAGATCAAAGCCGTGTTGGTGCTGATCATAACAATGATGATGATGATGATGATGATGATGATGTAAAGAGCGATGACGTTGATGATAACTTTACACTTGAATGCATGCAAATTAGTAGTCAAAGTGGTAACACTATGAGAAGCAGTAGTAATAGTCAAAAGTCAACAACAACATGTCGTTAAAGTTGCTGTCATAACCTACTACTTCAGAAGTGTTGTTAATAAACATGTTCGAACAATAATTTTCATTCTATTTTGACGGTTTTTTCTCATTGTGGCCAATGAACTTTTATATATGGATAACAAGCACATAGCTCAAGTGAATATTTTATTTAAAACCGCATCAGGGTATAGCAAAAGAGCAAAAAAAGGAACAAATCACTGCAAAAACAAGCAGCATTAGTATATCACGAGTAGTGTAAAAGAGTTTTGCTTAACTTCTTTCGTTTTGTCATTATTAGTTAAACAAAACAGAAAAAACGTAGAATTCAAATTGTTTTTTCCACTGAATCAACGATGAATGATTGTCAATAAGCATGATTTTATTTATTACAAAAAAATAAAAAATAAATAAAAAATAAAATAAAAAATAAAACAAAAAGAAAACAGAAGAAATATGAAATTTTTATATTTTTACCTACATATGACAGGGACTAGTGAGTTGGGTCAACCGATACAAGTCAAGTGTGAAATGTTTTCTTAAAAGTGTTAGAAGATTTTTTTAATACATTTTTTTACTACTTTTATGGTTGGTGTACATAATCAATTTACCAGACTGCTAATCAATTTCATTAAAACCTTACTTATGAATATTGCATGTGAAGTAAAGCATAGAATAATTTTAGTAATTTGATATACTGCTACAGTGTTAATCATTTTTTTAGAAAGAAATGTAGTTTAGCCCTAAAGTACAACATTATCACATATAATTGTGTCATATTTTTGGTTTGTTAAAAAACAAGGTCATATTGATTGTTCTTACAAAGCAGTAGCTTGAAATTATAATAGAATTCTCTAGAAATAATTAGTTTTAAAATATACTTTAATTTTAGCATATATTTTCTACAGCTATAGACGTAAAAAGTGGCCAAAGTTAAAGTTTTTTTTTTACAAATTCAGTTTTATTCAAACCAATATAACATAGAAATATGGGAATTAATAATGGAATATGATGTCGGGCATATCTGCTCTTTTCACAAAATTTTTAACCACACTTTGCAACAAAGCTTCGCTTATCACGTCAATGCAGCGTCGAATTTCATCTTGCAGAGTGTAAGTTGTTTGTGATTTGTGCATGTAAGTTCGGTTTTCAAATGGCCCCAGAGAAAATAATCCAGCGACGTTAAATCACAAGATCTAGGCGGTCATCTCCAAATCGAGAACTTACGCGACCGGAAAATTTCTCATGCAATAACTGAATTGTTTGGCTGGCTGTGTGGCTTGTGGCGCCGTCCTGCTGAAACCAAAAGCCACTGATATCCACAAAAATTGCTTTTCATGCTTTGGTAGTGCAAAGAATTCACGGTGATGGCGTTTTCTTGCTCATTTTCGAAAAAATACGGGCCGATAATGACGCCTAACCACAAATCGCATCTAACGGTCACTTTCTTTAGATATAATGGTTTTTCGGGAACTGTTTGTGGATGATAATTGAGAATTGGCTTCGTCACTAAAGATGAATTTATTGAAATATATGGTTCAAGAGCGGAAGTCTGCCGACGTGCTAGAGATATGATAACTCTAACTCCATTATTAATTCCCATATCTTTACTTTATATTGGTGTGAATAGAACTGAATTTGTGAAAAAAATGTGTTTTTAAGCCTATTTACTTCCTAACCTCAAATTTACCCACGCTTTATTTTGTATTTTAAAATAGTTAACAGAGACATGGAACATCTGTTAAATATATTCCACAAAAATGTTAAAACCATAATTTTTCTAAAATTCATATAATTTCATAAAAAATTAAAAATTACATATTTTTAAAATAAATTATATGAAAAAGACGTTATTTTATCATTAAAAAAAAAAACTAAAGTTATTTAATTAGCTTGTATAATATACTATGAGCGACAAAATAAAGTATACACCCACATCGAATGATTTTTCATGATTTTTTCATTAAGTACTTTAACAAATGAGTGTTTAAACTCCGTTAATTTTGCAATGAATTTAATAAAAATGTGTTTGCTTAAGAAATACATATACATAGATAGTTTAAGCTTACTTAAGTGAAGTATAAACCACTTAATAGGTCTGTTCCTCATCTTTTAGCTAAGTTGTTTGCTGATAAGTGAATGCAGGTACGAAAAAACAGTTTTTCACACCTAGCTCAGGATGTTGGAGGTGTTACGAAAATTTCTAAATCAGATTCTTGTTGTACTCGATAATGGAGAAAATGGTATCACTTTCCCAGATATTTCTTCTTTATTCTTTTTATCGCATAGGTTTTTGTCTTGTATAAATTTTTTTTACGAGTAAAAACTATTGATTTTGTAAAGCTTTACAGTCTTAAAAAAATTTAAAATATTTAAATCCATCACATTTTAGAAGAGTAAAATTTAGACACAATTTCAGAGAATGAGAATGTTTACTTTATTTTGAGGTTCATAGTATATACACCGTTATATTCCAGATCTCCTGACCAACTCTGCTGACTCTTTGACTGATATTTATATTTAGTCTGAAACTATTTTTACAAAATTCTGAAACTATAGCTTTAACCGTTCTCAAGATATACATAAATCAATACTTAGTTTGTATGGGAGGTGCCACGCCCACTTTTTTTATGATTTGTTTTGACTATGAAGTTATTCTAATTAAATTCAGAAGCTCTTGCTTTAACCGTTCACAAGATATACAGAAATAAATATTTAGTTGTCCAAATTCACCCAGTTTTAGACTGATGACTCTGAAATTACTCAGACCAAATTTTGAAGTTTTAGCTTTAGCCGTTCTGAAGATGTATTGAAATCAATGTTTGCTTTGCGTGGAAGGTACCACGTCCACAATTTGACTGATGATTTGTATTGACTATGAATCTTTTAGATACTTTCTGTTACCATTTTGAAGAAATATACAAAAACTTATATCTTTGAAACTTATATAGCATATAGTTCCTTCCAGATACACAGAGAGATACTGTACAAATTTTAAGAAAATCAGTTCGGGCGTTTAACTGTCTATAAAGCACAAAAAATGAGCTGTTTTTGTGAAAATAAAACATATTTTTAATGGAAAACGAAAAAAAATTTATTCAAAGTATTGGCCATTGCTAATTACACATTTTTCCCACCTTACAGGCAATTTGTGGATTTCACGTCAAAAAAACTTTTCGCTTTTTGAAGCAAACCAATTAGTTATACATTTTTTTAAATCCGTAGGAATCGAAGAGCTGCCCATCTAATGCATGTCCTATCGATGAAAACAAATAGTAGTCGGAAGTAACCAAGTCTGGTGAATACGGCGGGTGGGGTAGCAACTCCCTGTCTAATGCTTTGATTGTATTCTGAACCGGTTTTGGTTTGTGTGCAGGTGTATTGTCATGTTGCAATATTACCTTGCCGTGTCTTGTGGCCCGTTCTGTTCGTTTTTCTATACGGAATTCGGTTTGAAATTTAAAATAAGTTTGAAATATATTTTATTTATAATTTTTCACACAAAGTTATCATAAAATAGATTTCAAATACATTTTATTTTTTTATGAATATGAGGGTTATATTGTACAACATTAATGTTCTAATAAAATGTAAAATATATTTTCTTCTAAAATTCTTTTCTAATTTTTATGACAGAAATTTAATTCGCAAGAATTTCTGACTCTAAACTGAAATTCATTTAAAGTCCAATAATAATAATAATAATGGAGCGTAAGATAGCTTTAAAAAAATGTTCTTTAAAAAATTTTTTTGAATATTTACAATATCGTTTCATTTCATTTCAGTCTATTTGTTTGTTTTGTTTTCGTTAATAGCCAAGAATTTTTGTTTTAATTAAAACTGTGCCATTGAGTTGAAAAAGTTTAATCGGATCTCAAAAATGTGCAGATGTGTCGTTGGTCGTCGCGCGGAACGACACACAGCAGACACCAAATTCTTGCAAACTTTAATTGACTGTCAATTGGCTGCAACTTGCAACAACGACAACAACAGCAACAACAATATGTTCCGTTTTGTGGCATCTTATACTGTAGCACATATGTAGCTGCTGAAATAACAACGATGTTGCACTTGTATAGCTAAAGTGTCAATACAGTGCAGACAGCATTCTTGAGATGCTGATATTCTTTGTAGTTGTTATTGTTATTGTTGCATGGCACAAAGTTGCATAAAAGTGTTTGTGAGTAGTGTGTTTTTAAAATAAAATTTTTGCTTTTAGTTTTGCTTTTTGCCATGTATTTTACAAACTAATCTTGATAAATCTGTTTATTTGAGTGAATAGTACAACGAAATTGTGGTACAAAAATATTTGCAATGAAAGAAACTCAATATAAGAAGATGGAGTATTGGAAATTTTTGTTGTTGTTTAAGGTAGAAGGTATTTTATATTGACCGTACGACATGTGATATAAACTCCTGCTACACTGCTGTTTGTTTTAACTTGGTAACATTTGATTAATATTGGCTTTTCTGGGCTTTTCAACTGCTATAAGGGGTTATAAAGGCATACCCATGCTGAAAACAATGTCATATACCTCCACCTATTGATATTCGATGTTCCCTCAACAATGGTTGTTTTACTTCTTGTGGAAATAATGGGTACGGATTTTGGACTATTTTTCGAGGCTTTGCGATCCGCACCCTTGATTTTTTACTTTTTTTCTCCGTCACTCCTCCTAGGGACCATACTGGCTATCCACAAAGCATACATTGCCTTGTTTCAGTTTCAGACATCTAGTTGATTTTTCAAGCTAAATAGATGATTAAATCCACTGTAGCCCTCTCTCAATTATTGTTTTTGGTGGTGAAGGTCCTTGCTAAGTGGCAGTGGTGGTGATCCTCACTTAGCATTGTAATTTTTTCCCAGTAGGTGACATTTTCTCAAAAATCAGTATCACTTGAAAGGGTTTTTTGATACTCGAAAAATGAGACTATTCGAGTGAGTGATTTAACTTAACAGTGCAATATATGTGAACGACAAATGTCACCCTTCGAAAGAGATAGTTAACACAAATTGAAAGGTGATAGTTAAAAAAAAATATATAAGAAATTAAACAGGAGATAGAACGGAACTGTGCTGTACCTCAGAATTAATCCTGAACTTGCCAGATGAGATCCATCTGCCACAACTTCTTGAATGTGATTGAAGCTCATTCTAAATCAAGACAAGTGACTACCGACAACAGAAACAGTAAATTCCGTTATGAGTGCCCTGTGGAAAACATTATTAAGCGGTCTGGAGATATCTAAAGCCACATCTTTGATTTCACTTAATTCAGTAGAAAAACACTTGCGAAAACTACCCAACAATCACTTAGCAAATCGTTGGTCTGGTGGTTTAGATTTAGTAGTTTTACTGTCTGGATTGGCATTACATTTGCAAAATACTGACATGATTTTTTTTCTTTGTCACTTCTCTAGGGAGCATATAGGCTTTCCACAAAGCATCCATTACTTTGTTTTAATTTCTTTAATCAGTTCGATCTTTCAAGCCAAGTAGATGATTTGTTCACTGTAGCTTCCTCCATATG
This sequence comes from Wohlfahrtia magnifica, assembly GCA_023159175.1. Taxonomy (NCBI): domain Eukaryota; kingdom Metazoa; phylum Arthropoda; class Insecta; order Diptera; family Sarcophagidae; genus Wohlfahrtia; species Wohlfahrtia magnifica. The sequence continues at coordinate 393,334 of JAKWBJ010000054.1, forward strand.
ATTTTGCGTAGTGGTGAAGATCCTGGCTAACTGGTGGTGATCTTTACTTTAGCATTGCAGTTTTTTTCCCAGTAGGTGGCGCGTTTCCTGATCATTTATCTGATGTTTGTCATCATCGCCAGAGGTGATGGGAAGTTGAAGCCTCTTTATTAAACATTGGAAGCCACAATCAACTTTTTCTTCATCATGTCCTCTGCTGGAGCTCGAACCTGGGACGTTTGTGTTGTTATGCGTGCACTTTAACCACTACACCACGCCACCTCCGACATAATATGATATACTAAAATGTTAGCTTAGCGCTAGCGTCGAAGAACACTTCTTCAGGGTTCATTTGCTATACAATTCAGAAGACTTATTTACGTTGGAATATACAAGAGCCCCTCCGGCAGTGCGATCACGAAAGAAAATACCATATTGTAATGGACATTATTAGGCAGTTACTAACATTTACTTTTCAACGGGGTTAGTTCACGTTTTAATTCCTTAAACTTTTAACGAATAACCAAAAGCTCTTACTTTTGTGTAGCGTATAAATATACGTAGATTTTCAACAAACTATCACTTTGTTTTAAAACCAATAACTTTTAAAGTAAAAGTGCCTTAAATGCCATAAAGATATTAAAATTCAAAAAAAAAGTTTAAATTTCACTTTACAAGTTCAGTCAGCGTTACAAACTTGTGATCAAAAAAATTTTAAGTGTTTGCACAATTACTTGATTATTATTTTTTTCTTTTTTTTAGGATTTTGCAGAAACACTTAAGCAGGCTATAAAATTTTTCAAATATTTTGGACCAGCATAAATGACAAAAACAACAAGGAAAAACAGATAAATAAATACCAGTGTTTCTACGCACTTGAAACAAAAATGTTGTTAAACAATAATTCAGAAGATTTGTATGCGTTTTTTTTTTTTTTTCAATTTATTATTTGACCACCTCATGAACTGTGTGTGTGATGATGGACAATTTTAAAAATCTTGCCAATATTGACACATACCGGTAACAACATACGACAAAATATCCAATGACCATAGCAAACTGCCTCAACTGTGGCATGATGTCAACAATATCTTTGGAAAAATATCACCGGCAAATAGTTCCACATCCCAGTAACCACCATGAAGAGACTCTGTGTGAAACTGAAAAAAAAAAATAAAAAAATTTTTAGTTTTAATGTTCACACACAGTCAGTATCTATGGGATGGCTTTGGAAATTTTCTGCACTGACAGTTTGAGATTTTCGTTCAGTTTATTAAATGATTTGTTTTTTCTATTGAAATTGGCATATAAAATAAAATTTTTTATTTATTTTTTTTGTTTTTTTTTTATTTTTCTTTTTGTGGTCTAATTCGCCAGAATACTTCCAGAGAAGTCATTGAATGTTTGCTGAAAACCAGGCATTTTTTTCTGATATCTGTCCGATACATGAAATGTTGCGATCACCAAACAACACAACACTTACAGTCTAATTTTGGTGGCAAGAACAGAGGGCAGAAAAAATACTAAAATATTAAAAATATGCCTTATGCTGTAAAAAAAAATCATTAAGGGGACTGCACTGTAATTTTTTTCTGTTAAATTGTTTTAGAGATTTTAAATTTTTTATTTTGAATTTGTCCCACTGTATTATACAAAAATTTTCTTCTCAGACATTGTCAGTTGCCACAAATATTGTATTGAATTATTAAAATTTTGTGGTTTTCAATGATAATTTGATTTCAATATTAAATTTTTGATGGCTGAGTTACTCTTCTAAGACATTTGTTGCATTCGTTTGACAGAAAAGGAATTATCTTTTACTGATGGAAGTTTATGTTACTTCTTTGTGGTCTATTGGTAGGAAAAGAAAATCTCAATAATTGAAATAAGAAAGTTGTACTGGCTTCTTTCTCTGCGCCAAAAAAAGAAATATATATACTATATATACTATATATATACTATATATATACTATATATATACTATATATATACTATATATTTCGATAATTTTCTTAGCTGCTGGTTCAAGTAGCTTTAAAAACACTTGTAATGCAATTTAATTTTACAGCTGGGGTATCCTTCAGTCTGCCCACGTTCGATACCAAAGATCTGCTTCCTTTGCACACAATTATTTATTTCCGTGTTTAATACTAGAACAAAGCTTCTTTATCCTCTTGAGACCCCGGGTACACATATGTGTACTTTAAATTATCGTTATTTATCACAAGTAGGACATTATTGGGAAGCTGCTGGACTTGTGTCTCTTGGTAGAGACTCTAGAATTTCTAAAACTATCAACAGATTGTATTTCTACCAAAATTATCGCCAAGCCCTCGAGTGTTTTTATAATGACTAAAAGGAAACGATATATATAAAATATATACTCTTATCATAATCGCTTCTTGTTCAGGTATCAAGAGGTTATTAATGAAACTTTAGATTTAACTTATATCTATTTTAACTGTTGTGGTGCGGCCACATCGTAGTGGTAATGTCCGGAACAACAGCTGTTGACAGTGACTAGAATATGTGCTGTGGTGAGCGTCTATAGCAGATGTGCTGTACAGGAGACAGCGTCGGATGCAGTGAATGTGCTGGAGATAGCGCTCATGGAAGGTATGCTGTACTGGAGGCAGCGTCGTGTGCTGTAGTTGTGCTGGAGACAGCGTTCATAGCGGGTAGGATGTACAGGAGGGGACAGCGTTGGGTGTGATGGTTGTGCCGGAGACAGTTTCTGGTAACTGGAAACAGCTTCTGGTAAGCTGGTACTGTACTGGAGACAGTTTCTGGGACGGTTAGTTCGTGTTAGTATGATTATAAGAGAAATGCGGCGGTTCTTATAACCAATGGCGGTAAAAGAAATGCGTGGACTCTTTTCACAGCTTATGATTAATAAAGAATGTAAAAGAAATTCGAAAGCTCTTGCACTCAATAAGACGACTATAACAACAACAAGAATGCGGGAGTTCTTGTTATCAACGATGTATGTACATATGTATAAACGTCAAATCCAAACGTCAAATCCTGTGCTTTTGCATCAGCGTCCGGTAAACTAATATCAATGCATTTTACAACTGTGGTAGTAATTTGAGATCTCTCACTCAGGATATTTTGCACTGTATTTTTCCATTTTTTTTCTCTTTAGTTCTCTTTGCTTATTTTTTACTTATTTTTTGCCTATGCGTGTGAGTACGTAGATAGGTGTGCAAACAGAAGAGAAGAGTTGTTCCTAGCGGGAATCTGTTTTGCACTGACAAAACAAAAATATGACGTGCTTATAAGAGAAATTCGGAGGCTCTTATAATCCCCGGTGAGAGACAGGTAGACCAGCTCTTCGACCCGTTAAGGTGGGCGCGCCTACCACTCTAATCGAACAAAACTGCAACCTATTAACCAAATAATATATATATGAGCTCAATGAGGTTTAAATCAGCTATATTATATCACAAGAGCTTAAAGCAGCGTTCGGCAAACTAATATTAATGAATTTTACAATTGTGGTAATAACTGACAGTCTCTCACTCAGGCCACGTTTCACTGTGTTTTTCCATTTGTTTTCTATTTACTACTCTTTGTTTATTTTTTGTCTATGCGTGTGACTACGTACGTGTGAAAACAGAAGAGAAGAGCAGCGCTTTGCCGAAATCTGACTTAAAGGCATCACACATTTTTCACAATTATATATATATTATATATATTATATATATTATATATATTTCGTTATTATATTTATGTTATGACTAAAATTGTAACGCACTGTTATACACTTTTCTAAGTAAAGAACTTGTGTTACCTTAGATGTACGAAACGTAATAACTCCTGTTGTGAGACTATGCTTATCACAAGGCATCTTTGCCTTGTTTCAGTTGGATTGTTAATAGTTTTTAATTTTTATCTTGCAGCTAAGCTGGTAATGATAGATGTTGGTGCTGCGATCTATCGTTGCGTAGAAGTAACACCATCTGTATATTTGATGTAGTAATGGCTTGGAGCCTTGCTATTGTTGATCATCAAAAAGGTAGTAACCTTTTTTTGATTTGCTGAGAGTTCGTCAATTCTTCTCTAATTTTCAGTACTAAAAATTGTACCACTTCAACAGGATTCATTAATAACGCCATTGGACAAAGTGAAGTGAGATTTGTTGGGTAGTTTAAAATGTAGTTGTTACCTTGGGAACCCTGATAACCACTTAGGAGCATATTTGGGACGATACGGTGTGTGCGTACAAGTAGGCATTAAGCCCGTTATATCTCAGTTGTGCCAAAATCGCTCTAGTTTTCTGCGGCAATAATTTCTCAGTATCTGAGGCGGTGAATGACCTTCCAGTACGGCATTCATACAATCGCATAATATCGTTCAACGATACCATGACTTTTAGTTCCTTGACTGATAGAACTTTAGTTTCATTGTTAAAGTGGTGCTCACAGGTAATTTACATGCAAGCCGTGATGGACAGCATATCGGCCGCTTAAAAAATTCCTCCTCTGGGTAACACTCGCAAAGGCGACCACATTGGTGCCACGTAATTAACCATTGACCAATCGTTTTATATAAGCACTGAAAACATCACGCATGAACATACTGGGAAGTTTTGATGAAAAACACTTTTAAAAGTATCAGAGACCAAGCATGCAACCAACATGGAAATTTTACGCAGACAAAATAATACACGACAAATACTTCTTGTCATTAAAACTGGAATGTTACTTATTTTGGCGATCGGAGTCAACTTATACTCTAATGCAAAATTGTGGGAAAACTGAGCATCGGCCGTAATATTAGAAATTGGATTCATTGGCAATCTAATAAGAACTGCGTTAGACAGAGAGTATTTTCGAATTTTAATTCAGAACTTGCCATTAATCGTAATTTGCTTACATCCTGTAAAAGATATGCATTTAGAGAGAGTAAGAGAGAGACAGAAAAATAAGGTTTGCTGATATATACTTAGTATGACCTAAGTGCTGTCGGCAAGCAATTTGAAAGCACTGTTTCTATTTTTCCTTTCTTCACGGTGAGGTAGCGTTGCTTTATCCTTCCGATTATGTTTTATATTTCATGTTTCTTTTCTTTTTTCTTTCTTGAATGTAGCCGAAGCTATTTCATTTAAAAGTCGAAGTCGCAACAACATTTTTGTGTCTACTCATTAAGAATTGAATCATAGCTGCTTGTGTTGTGCATATACCAATCAACCACCAATCAACTGTATTAAAGAGACACTTCGCATTTTAGCCACGTTTGTTTTTCCGCAAAGATTTTTCACCTGTTATATTAATAGGTTCAAAATAAATCTCTATAAGTGGAAAGGTCAGAGTGTCCGCATACAGCACAAGCAGCGCAGGTTCGAATCTCCAGCAGAGAAAATTATTGAAAAATTTAATTATGGTTTTAAGTGTTTAATTAAGAGATTTCAAGCTTCTTCTTGACATTCAACCATTATCTTGACAATGATGACAAATGATTAGGAGAAAAACACTACCTATTAAGGAAAATATGGTTGGATCACTACCACTTATCCTCTATTTACCTTGAAAATCAAATAATTAATGAAAACGAAACTAGGTAATAGTTGCTTTATTGAAAAACATATGATCTCAATAGGAGTGACGGACAGAAGAACAAATCCTATCACATCTTTTTTTCTTTCTCAAAACTTATTTTTCAAGTCCTAGAACCAAGCACTGCCCAATGACGCACTTTAATCATTTTTGATGCGTGTTCCCTGTTTTAATTCTTGTCTTAAGGTCAAAATACACTATCAAACAGATGGAAACTGCATTGTAGTAGTATTATTCCGAAAAATCAAAAAATTCAAATTTTTCTTATGCTTTAAACTACTGATTGACAAGTGTATGGCATTACTCAATGAATTTTAATTTTTGCACGCAGTTTCCATCTGCTTGATAGTGTATTCCGCCCTTTAAGCACCACTGTAGTGTAATGGATTTATGTTACTTCCACTGAAGTAACTTTTATTTTACTTTTGTGCATCGATCAACTCCTTTCAAGAGATCACATGCTTGTGCTAGTATTGAACATTCTCGGCAATCTGCTTCAATCGCTTTTTCAGATCGAAATAATGATAAATAAATAATAAAATAATAATAATGATTATTTTGTTATTTGATTTTTTGTTACATGTAGCGAAAATGCTCAGTAAAGTGTGGCATTGCACCATGAAAATACTAACAGACTTATAACACGTTGCAGTCTTTGAATCTTATTATAAAAAATAGTGCTGTGTGAGAAATGTGTATGAAATTATCTTCAGCAATGAAGCTTCTTTTTGGCTCAATGGGTACGTCAATAAACAGAATAAAATCGCAACGTTAGAGTCAATGGAGCAAGGCACCTTGTGATAATTAATAAACATTTTTTTTTGTGGTTTCAACCAGACAGTTTCACATGTCACACGGCACGTGCTATCATAAACCTATAGAGGGGCGAGTTTGATGAGCAATTAATCTTACGTTTGGAGCAGTTCGCTGGCCGCCAAAATTATGTGATATGGCCCCACTAGACCATTCTTTCAGAAGATACGTGAAGTTTCTTGTGTACAGCACTGACAACAGACAACCTTGTACCTACCATTGGTGAGATACCGGCTAAAATACTGGAAAAAGTGTGCCAAAATTGGAGCTCACGAAGAGTCCACTCACAATTGCATGAAATAATCTTTAAAAAGTAAATAAAAGGCATTTAGGCCCCAAAATAAATTTTTCATTTACTTTTGCAAACTTTCTATGTTTTTTTCCAATTTTCAAAACAATACGGTTAAAAAATCACCCGTTATTTGTGCACATTGTTTTACACCTGCTCGTTCGTGCTAATAAGAGATCGTTAGCCTCAGCTACCTCAAGCATTTTCATTGTCCGATCGTCTAATATAATTTTATTGATTTTATTGACTATAAATGGCGTTTCTAGCTCTATAGGGCGAATTAAGCACTGGGTTTTGTTTGGTAAGACGTCTCTTTAACCATAAAAGTTGATAATATTGAGGTCCCTGCAATACTAAATAAATATTTCTTTGGTTGCAGTGTTTTTTCTTTTTTTTATTTAAACACTAATTTCATTAAAATTAACGGCATATTTAGTTTGTTTGCAAAAGTTTTTATGATTTAAAAAGTTTTTTGTGAAAGTTTTTTATTCTAAAACAATATTAAATAACATCTATTAGATTTTTTATAGCATTTAAAGACAATTACCATTAAAAATACATTTTATTTCGTCAGTTTCTTTTTGAATTTTCATTTTTAAACACAATTAATTTCCTTTAATAACAGAAATGTATTTTCAACTTTTCTCACCATTAAATTAAAAATAATTTAAAATAATTTTTCCAAATTTGTTTTGGTTCTTTTTTTCTTATTTTATTGCCTAAGCATCATAGTCAGCCAAAGAAAATTACCTTAAATCACAGTGCTAAACAAATAAAAGCTCACACTCTTAAATTAAATGATTTGGCAGCCACATTTAGGAATTGTTGGCTTAATTTTAACAAAAAAGCAAAAAAACAGTACAAAAAACTAATGTGGCACTAACAACATTATTGTCATTGTCATCATTATCATGTGCAACGTTATTATTACTATGATTATGCTACAAAATGCAGTTGCAGTTGCTGTTGCAGTTAGAAAAATACGCTGCCAAATCATTTGTAATTCACAATTCGATTCATTTTCATACAATTTGGCTTACATGCGCAATAGCAGCCTGGGAATTGGGTTAATTGTTATTAAGTTGCACTTTTACCCACAACAAATGAGGACAATAACTACCAAAAAAAACAAAATTAAATGCGGTAGCCAATAACTACAAATAAAAGCGAAATGAGTCAAGAAAAGAAAACAAATTAATAACAAAAATAAACTGAAAAAAACCCTAAGAATACACAGAGCCAATCAACTAGAAGTTACTGAAAACCAAAGTGAATTAAACAACAGCAACAAAAAAAGTAATCATTACAAAATAATTTTCGTAGCCAAAAAAATAAACTCTCAAATCAGTGGCAAATCTGGCAGCTTAAAGACCAGCCTTTATAACCGCCAACTTCGTTGCTGTTGCTGCTGCTGCTGCTGCTACTGCAAACAAAGTAGCAAAAGAACTGATAACATGCGTTCAATTATTTGCTAAGAAAATTTCTATAGTTCGCATAATCTAAAAAACATGGTTGTTGGTTGTTTGTTCGCTTTCAAAGATGTTCCACTCATTGATTATGCCAAAGTCATAGTGGCGAAATCATCAGCAAGTCATGCTTACCAACGTAAATGAATTTAAAACGTTTTTTCCCCATTATTTTGAGACTTTTTTTTTACTACAGACTCTCTACTTAAGCTACCGAGATTCCTTAAGAAAAACTGAAATTCGTTGGTTGTTAGGTGCGCATAACTTTCTTCTGTTTAAACTATTTGACCCTTATGATACCAATAGTTGCCGAAAAAAAACCGCAACCAAAAAAAACTTAAAACGTTTATATTTAAACTGTATAATGATAAGAGGCAGACAAATAACAACCAAAAAAATAATTATTTTCCATTGGCCATAGTGCCATGAAAAACGTTTAAAATGTTTTTTTTTTCGTTTTTTCAGTCACAAAAAAATTTCGTTGACAAGGTTGCATCTTAATTAGGAGTTGCAAGTAAATTAAAAATTTACTTGGAATTTTCGAAAATATTTATTATTATAACTTTATTTCGGAAGTAATAATTTGTTAAATTGGAGATTAGTATCTGGAGAGAAGAGTGAAGATCGCTTGACAAAAATAAAAATGCTTGTAAATAATGTTGTTCAGCATAGGATATCGAATCCTAGAGTCGGGTTTTTCTGCTGTAGAAATTCATCACATAAGTGAATTTAAAGCAGAGTCAGGCAAAATATACAAATGCATTTTACAATTGTGGTGGCAGCAATTTGAGGGTCACTCACTCAGGCCATTTTTCACTGTCGTTTTCCACTTGTTTTCTCCTTAGTTCTCTTTGTTTATTTTTTGCTTATGCGTGTGAGTTCGTACATGTGAAAACAAAAGAGAAGAGCCGATTTAAAGCAAAGATGTGCAAAAGTAGTTGGGTTAGACATGAAAATTACTCTCTCAGAGAGAGTAAAGTTGGAAAGAAAATCAACATGCATCCGCTAGACATGTGCATTAGCCGCTGTTTCAGTGACAACTTAAAATAAGATCGTTAGAAAATTATTTAATTATTTTCCTGTGCCTAATAAAATTTGCATTCATTCTCCGCACATGTGCATTCGTCGATGTCTCATTGACGACTAAAACCAAGAGCGTAAGAATACGTGTGACTTGAATGCTAACAATTATGCTATGAAAAGCTCACGACTGATTTAAAACCAAAACTTCTTCCGTCTCTTGTTAGAATAATTACCTAAATTAAAATCAAATTATTCAACTCCTATTGAATAATAATACATATTTAATCATAAGAAAGACAATCTGGTGCCAGCTTCTTGTTTTCTTAAGGCTGGAATCCAAGTTATTGTCAACTTGTCTTAGAAACTACATGTAGCGGTAGAGGATGTATTTAGAACAGATTTACGTAAAGAGCAGCTCTTCTCTTCTGTTTTCACACGTGCGTACACACTCATAGGCAAAAAATAAACAGAGAGAACTAAGGAGAAAACAAATGGAAAAATATAGTGCAAATGGCCTGAGTGAGAGAGACACTCTCAAATTACTACCACAATTGTAAATTGCCGGACGCTGATTTAGATTAGTAGTGTTCGTTTTCTTCGTGAATATTACAAGTGTGTTTTTCTTCGTGAATATCACTGATGTAGACGATCCAAATTAAGTCCAAAACTTAGAGACGATTACACTTATTGTTGTAGACTTTCTTTATAACTTGGCAAGTCAAGTTACTCTTAAAGAAACCTTTTGATTTTTGATTCGAATCGGTTAAGGTTTACGAATTTTTCCATATAGCCAAAAAGGCTTTCTAATACTCTATAATCTAAATAATTACAATTGTACTAAAAGTGCTAGATATTGCATAATAGAGAATAAGATAGCTTAAGTAAATTTTTAACTGATTCTCCAGTGTACTATAAAATAACAAGAGTAACTCTTGCCGCGTCGTTGGGAGCCTTTATGTTCTACATCTCACAAATGTCTTTCTCAGAAGAAAAATTTTGAAAAATGCACACACCACCACAAAATAACTCCATATGGTATAAGTATAGATAAGAATACACATTTATGTACATACATATGTTAAATAACTTTTACCCGGTGTGTGTAATACCCTCTTATCCAATCTCTCCCGCTTTTTGATTGATGTGAATAAATAACGAAGCTTTAACTGTTATCATTTTTTACACATGCAAAATGCTTTATTTAGTATGAATAGGAGCTGCCACGATCACTAGCCCGCCCAGTTGTTGACCGATAATAGGTCCTGTCCAAGAGGTTGTTTAAGCCAAATTTAGAAATTTTACTAAATACTTAATACTTTTCTTAAGATATATAAATATTAATAGTTACGGGAGATGGCACGCCCAGTTAACCTATATCGCCCACTTTTGGACTAATTATTTTTATTAACTACGAACTCAGAAAATGTAAAATTTATATTCAAATAATTTTTTTATAACTTTTTGGAAATAAAGAAAAAAAATTCCACTAATTTTACAAGAAAAAAATTTGTTCGCTAATTTTGGTCAGAGTTAGTTACCTGCATTTAATTTTATAAAATCAGCAATAGCCAACCGATTTTCATGATTTAAGTTTTATTTTATTCTCAACATTTTAAGCTTTCATTTGAATGTTTAACATCTAAAATTTCATTCTGAAAAATTTGTCATGACTTTTCGAAAGAAAAAAAAAAATATTAAAAAAATTGCTCTAATTTAGCTCAAAAAAAAAAAATTTCTTTCGTAGCTAAGTTGTCTGAAACTGAAAACTCTGAAACTGTCGAAACTACAATAAAATGATGTTGAGGTGATTTATAAAAAATTTAGATGTAAACGTTTGGTTATACTTGCATCAAAATCGGTCAAGTCGTTTTCAAGTAATGATGAAATATATTAACATAACTACCATATTTTGGGCGGAAAATTTGCCTCGCCCATAAAAAATATATGAGCTCGATGGAAAAAAACTGAAACCGGATTTGAATTTGGCGTATAAATATCATTATATTTCATATAATCTTATTTAAAGGCGACCAGAACAGTGTTATCAGTCAAATTATAATACACTGGAGCATATTCCTATAAACGCACACTACTTTTTTTTAAAAAAAGGTAAAAATTAAACAAGAAAATATTTAGGGGGCTATAAATTTGTGTATTAAATTAGTTAAGACTTCACTTAAAATATTGTTTACAAAAAAATTCATTTGTATTTTAATTATTTTTTTTTTTACTTAATTTTCGATATTAACAGCCTTTTTTAAGGGTATTTTCCTATAAACACACTTTAATGTTTGGGCCATTGTAGCATTATTAATAATGTGTGGATGATCCATTGTTATGGATTGTTTCAAAAATACGGTCTGGCATTGATTCCACTAATTTTTTAAGCAGATCGGAATCAATTTCCTCCCAGACTTGTTTAATTCTTAGTTTCAGCTCTGTCACAGTCTTTATGCCTTCATCTTCTTCAGCATCTTCCAACAGTTCGTTATAAATCGAACTATTCATTTTTGTCGGAACAAAACAAATTTTCGACTTGCCAACTGCAGAAAACGCTGCCCAAACCATAACGCTGCCACCACCGAAATTACGTTTTGACATCCGAACATCTTTAGATCTCAAATCGTGCCAGTAGCATGAGTATGAGTCTGGACCGTCTAAATTAAATTTTTTTTCGTCAGAGAAAATTACTTTTTTTCACTCATCTGTCCATTTCATATATTTTCTTGCGAATTTTAGACGATTTTCTTTATGGTGTTTTTTTTTAGCATTGGTTTACATTTCGGTTTTTTCCATTTTATGTTTTCATCGTTTCGTAAAATGTGTGCAACGTGTTTGGAAGTCCAGTAAGATTTAATTTATTCCTTATTTGTGTGGAATTCAATTTGTTGCGGGTTGCTTCTTGTTTTATTAAATTAAGTTGTCTTCTTGTTAGTTTTGTATTACCCTTTGTTGATTTGCGAACTCCATAATTTTACCTTTCTTTAAGAAATTTCGCACCACACTTTCCGAACGACCGATTTTACGTCCAATTTCTCTATTAGAGCATCCTTGGTTGTGAAAAAATTTAATTTGAATCTTTTCTTGATCGGACAAAAAGTTCCCTTAGGCATCTTTAAAAGTGATGATATTTATTGATTAAATAGGAAAAGTTACAGTAAATTGAGATATTACTATTAGAAACGTACCTTTGGTTGAAAAAAAAAACTAAAATTGAATATATTTTATTTTTGGTCACTTTTTTAAAAACAAATTTCGAGTGTGCGTTTATACGAATCTTCCACTTAAAATAGCACCAAGAACATTTGATCGCATAATTAAGGCAAACAACAAAAATAAGAAAAAAAAATTGTTTATCTTTAAAAAGTACCGTTAAGTTGTCTCTCATTAAAATAGTTAAATTTTGCTTTTGGATGAGAACAACAAAGATATAACAAAAATACAGATAAAAATTAAATGCGTTTATAGGAATATGCACCAGTGTATATACCAAATTTGGTGTGTCTTACTATCACCATTTAGAATATATAGACAGATAAATATTTTTGTGGACGTGCCACCGCCTATTTAAAAAAGAGACAATCATAATCAGACCCTTTCAACACATGTATTGGTTCCTTTCATCCTTGTATTGTATGTATTAAATCCTTTCATTCTTTCGTGTTTTTTTTCCCCAAATTATACTTATTTCTCAACAAGATGCTAACAAAATTCTGACTTTGAACAATATATTTTTTTCACTATTCCTGTGACTTACATTAGTTCCCACAAGCACTTTAATATTTTCTTTTTTCTTAGTTAATGGTATACTACGCTTTATTAAAAAAAAATATATATATTGCTTATGCAATTCACAAGCACTAAAACTATGAGTGATTTTATACGGCTCTAAAAGTAAAATGATTTTATTCTTTATATACCTAATCAATTAGGCTAAAAAATTTTATGTGTGTGAAGCCAAATACAAAAGTTAAATAAGTTTTCTTAAACTTAACAATAATTTTTATCACATAAGTTAAGAAAATATGTGTGAAGATAAATATGAATATGAAATGTTTCTGTTAAGTTAACAGTGACTGTTAAGTTAACATTACTTGCGCAATTGTGGTATATAAAATGTAATTTTGGATAAAAATTACTAAAATAATTTTAATTTAATTTTAATTTAATTTTTAAAACTCTTTACCACAATTTCGCAAGTAATATTAACTTGACAATCTCTGTTAACTTAACAGTAAAATGTTATATCCTTATTTATTTTCACACATATTCTGATAACTTAGAAAAAATGTTTGTAATGTTGAAAAAACACATTTAACTTTCGTATTTAACTTCAAACACATAAAAATTTAAGTGTTTTCTACATCATTTTAATATACAAGAAAAAAAAAATAATAATTTTTTCCCAAATTATTAGCATAGAAAATATATTTCAATGTTATTTTAAATATTATTCGATTTATGTTTCTATTCATATTAAATTACAGTTACTGTTAATTAGTGTGTTCTATACCGCAAAATTGAAAAAAATTGGGCGGATTCGCTATAAACTTTTGAAGATCTACCTATCTGTGTAATCGCTTGTCTGATATCACTTATAGTTTTCGAGATATGAAACATCGACTTTAGCCTATACGGCATTTTACTGATACTGTTCGTAAGTTATTATGTTACATACTCAAAAACTTGTGCATATAGAACAAAAACATACGAAAAATACTCAAGAAAAACACAATTTGCTTATATTGTTCTATATGCAATGCATTTCATTTTGAATAACCAAAAACAAATTATATCAATCCCACAAAAATTTTCGGAACCAGGTCATTCGCAAATTCAAGAGGTGGATGCCGTGCATAGTGAAATTACGGAAAATTCATGGGCCTTTAGATCTAGTTGAATTGCTTAAAACCTATAAAACGCCAAAAGTGATTCTTATAGTACTGGAAATGACGCATAGGGATTTTTACATGTATTCAACAAAATCAAAACTACTTGACTTCAAAAACGTGCCTTTTGCACAAATTAAGTCGTTGCAGTATCAAAAGTGTAACCTAAAGGGTCCGCCATCTAACGTTTTTTTTCAACTAGTTCTAATTTCGTGAATGGTAACACTTAGCTCATGTCTGATTTGACAGATAATAAATTTTATCCTTCCGCTGAACGAATATGGTTGTGTATACGCTCGAACAACGCTGGGAATCTGGGCCTGCGATCGACTTACAGAAGATGCCGATTTTGCCAAAAAAAAATTATCTTTTCAGATGAAGCTCATTTTGATCTTGGCGGGTATGTAAACAAGCAAAATTGTCGCATTTTGGGCACAGAAAACCCGCACGCATACATTGAAAAGCTGATACACCCGAGACGAGTCACTGTTTGATGCGGATTTTGGTCCAGAGGTATAATTGGGTTATTTTTCTTCGAAAATGAGCAAGGAGTGGCTGTTACAGTCAATGGCGATCGTTATCGGGCCATGTTGAACGAATTTTTGTTCACAAAAATTGAAGAGGAGGATATTAGCAACATTTGGTTTCAACAGGACGGCGCTACGTGCCACACAGCTGAAGCTACACTTGATGTTTTTGAAGATTGCATTATCATTGAAATAATTAATCTAGAAGTTCCTTTTTTGAGTTTAAAGTTATCTTGTTTTAATAAATATAAAGCATAGTCATAAAATTAATCTTAAAACTTAATTTGAAATACAGATTTTTTTATGTTAAAATGTAACCTTGATTATACATCTATATGTTCATGGATTTGTATTACTTGTAATATTTTTTAACATTTTGTTCTATATGCTAAGAAATGAGAATAAAGTCGTAAATATGTGCATATAGAACAAATCACTTTTTTTTAAACGCTAGTTGCTTCTAGCGACGCTTCCAAAATCAAACAAGTACATTGTAAAATGAAAAACAAAGTTCGT
Organism: Wohlfahrtia magnifica; assembly: GCA_023159175.1. Lineage (NCBI taxonomy): Eukaryota > Metazoa > Arthropoda > Insecta > Diptera > Sarcophagidae > Wohlfahrtia > Wohlfahrtia magnifica. The sequence goes on from JAKWBJ010000054.1 coordinate 408,394, forward strand.
AGCTTTTCCCTGTAAAAATATCATGGTAGTTTTTTCGGTTCAGTTTTTTGTAATTGACATCTAAACTTTAACATAGATTTTCTCTAATTTTTTGCATATAGAACACAATAATTTACGAACGACGAGTAGTCGTATTCTGTAATTCTCCAAAGCTAAAAATTAAAAAAAAAAAAAAAAAATTACTTAACGTTTTCTAGCTAAATTAGGCAATCTCTTAAAAATTTTATTCGCCGTAATTTCGTAATTTATCGTAGCTAAAATTATAAATTTTGTATCCTATAACAGGCTTTAGCTTTAAAAACTAGTGCTTTAAATACATAGACGACGGCAGTCTACACGACTACAATTGGCGTTAACAGTAACATCAACTGAAGCCTATTTCTTGTTATAGGATACAAAATTTGTAATTTTAGCTACGACAGCAGCAGCTGACTACAAAAAATTACAAAAATAGCTACAATTGTAGTCGTGTAGTAAGCTACAATTTGCGTTAGCAGCAATTGTAGTCGTATAGTCAACTAATTAAATATATTGGAAACGACATCATAAAAAACAGTTGATGAAAAAAAACTTTACGTTTTGATAAATAAAATTTATGATTACAAGTGTAACAACTTCTTTTAATGCGCGTTCCTTTTTTTATTATTTACTAGATAAAACTCGGCGTGCTTGGCTGCCAATACCTTTGCTTTTTTAACCATTTCTTAGTTATAATTTTTTATCCTTTTTCCCTATTTTAGCCTCATTCGGTTAAAGTTCAAACATATAAGATAGCCTGTAGTTACTTTCAAAAATACACTGCAAAAATCTGAAGATAATCGGTTCTGACTTTAAGCCGTTTACAGTCTTCAAACAAACACACATTTATTTTTATATATAAGATGTATGTATATGACTTTAACACGGTGCTTTGGGCAATACCCTCTAATCCTATCTAGGCCAGTTATTGACTGATGTTGGGTTTTTTCCACGAAGTTCAAAAACTATTGCATTTGCTGTTTTCAAAATATGCGCAAAGTCAATACTTACTTTGTATCAAATTCCGTTCATTATTGGCCTGATGATTTGTATTGACCTTAGAGCTATATGGACTAAATTTACAGGCTCTTACTTAATATTTTGTAGGTATAGAGAAACAAATATCTCCTTTGTATAGCATGTTACAGCCCTGCAGGAATATTTGTAATTTATATGGCCTATAGTTCTTCTCAGACATATCGGTTCAGCCATTTAGCTACCTAAAGTGCATAGATACATTCACACATTTATTTTTATATATAAGGTTATTATAACGTAAAACAAATAAATAAATTTTTTAACACTTTTTGATAACACGGTGTGGCAGAAAAATACCTGGAAAGTGATATTACTTTTCTAACAGACATTGTCGAATACAACTAGAATCTATCTATGAAATTTTCGAAACACATTCAAAATTTTAAGTTACGGTTAAAAAAACGAGTTTCTTGAGATTTTAAGTTTCGGATTTGTACAGAAGGGAAACAGTAAACTTGAGGAATCTGTGCACTTTTCTCAAGCAAATATATTTCTAATCAAATTTTTTTCTTCATCAAATACATCAGAAAAGTGGTATCACTTCCTACGTATATTAACTTCCTCCTTTTTTGTCGTCCGGTGTTATCAATAATTTAAGCATTTTAATTTTGTTATTATTAATTTCCAAAAAAAAAAGATAGAAATTAGCCTAAGTTGGCTACAGCATAAAGAGTGTATTTTATTTTTTGTATTTTGCAGTCGGTCGCCTGCCGTCGTCTATGTGTTTAAAGCATAACATTTACAGCAATCGATATTTTTTGATGCTGAAATTTAAGTTAAATAAAATTTCGTTTTAATTGTATATATGTGTGTCATTGTTGTAAAGGGTCCGCCAAATAAATTTTTTTATTTGAGAGTACAATCCTTCCGGTTAGCAATTGAAAATAATTTCATTCAAATGGCTGCCTCGGCTGGCCATGCAGTAGCCTACACGTTTGGTCCAATTTTTAAGCACATTTTCGATTGTGTGCAGCTGTATCTCACCAATGGCTTCACGAATATTGTCCTTTAAAGCGTCAATTATCTCTGGCTTATTGACGTAACACTTATCTTTGACGGCACCCCACAAATAATAGTCCAACGGTGTCAAATCGCAGCTTCGAGGTGGCCAAACGGCATCAGCTCTGCGGCTGATAATGCGATCTTCAAAAACAGGGCCCAACACATCGAGTGTAGCTTCGGCTGTGTGGCACGTAGCGCCGTCCTGTTGAAACCAAATGTTGCAAATATCCTCCGCTTTAATTTTGGTGAAAAAATTCGTTCAACATGGCCCGATAACGATTGCCATTGACTGTAACGGCAACTCCTTGCTCATTTTCGAAGAAAAATGGCCCAATTATGCCTCTGGACCAAAATCCGCACCAAACAGTGACTCGTCTTTGGTGTATCGGCTTTTCAATGTATGCGTGCGGGTTTTGTGTGCCCCAAATGCGACAATTTTGCTTGTTTACATACCCGCCAAGATCAAAATGAGCTTCATCTGAACACATCGCACACATTCTGCAATATTACCATGATTTTCAAAGTAATGTCGCATTATTTCCCAGCGTTATTCAAGCGTATACACAACCATATTCGTTCAGCGGAAGGATGAAACTAATTATCTGTCAAATCAGACATGAGCTAAGTGTTACCATTCACGAAATAAGCACTAGTTGAAAAAAAAACGTTAGATGGCGGACCCTATATATATAAAAAAGAAAAAAAAAACAAAATATATGTTGCGCTCGAGAAACAAATAAATGGTTTGATCAATTAAACTAAGTTGGTTTTAAATTACTAGTCTCGTATAATTGTGTGTGTGTAAGATTTAATTAAATTCAATTAATTATTGACACATTGCATTAAGTTTTCATTATTGGCAAAAAAAATAAATAAAAATAACAGTTAAATACAAAGCGGCATATTCACATAAACCAGGTTTAAGAAAATAAAACTAAAGCCAAGGAAAAAACCAAGAAGACCAAAAACGAAAAAAAAAGAAAGAAGGCGAGTCCCGAAATAACGATAGTCGTAAACATTAATGCTGACTGTTAGTTAACTTTTAGTGACTCTGTTTGTTTTTTTTTTTTCTTCTTGAAATTTTGTGACTAAATTCTAAATTTTAAAATAAAATGTTCTTTTTCTAATAAAGCCTCTACTCTTAGTGTCGCTATTTGACTGCCCGTTTTTCTTATGCCAATACGAGTGGTATCTACTATGAGCAGATAGCAGAGTCATTAATGTTGTGTTTTGTCGCACAATCGTAAAAACGTGAGAAATTTATCTAAAAAACTAAATGCATTTACAAATCAAGAAGTGTTACCTTTTTTTTGTTCTTTTGCCTTTATTTGCTAGAGCTTGCTATACCTTTGTTTGTTTTAATGTGTTGCCAGAAACAGTAGTAGAAAAACAAGCTGTTTTTCCATTTGACAACCGTTGCTGTCATTTTGCCAAAAAAAAAAAAAAATATTTTGTTGTAATGCATATTTCAAAAGAAATATGTAATAAAACTGAAAAAAAAAAAAACAAAATATATTGTCAATTAAAAACAGGGCTTAAAATGAATAATAATAATAGTTTTATGACTGAATTTAATTTAAGAAAAACATGAAAAAGTACGATAAGTAAGCCGACTTTACAGATGTAGTATATATTAGACTGGTCCTTAATTGGCGCACGTTTTTTTTAATTTTTCAATAGGGAATCTCTTGAATTATTCTTTTAAGCAAAAAAAAGTATTCTGTGCAAATTTGAAATCGATATCTTAATTTTAACACGTGCGTCATTGACGTTGAACTTGACACCTACAGATGTAATGTATCTCCATTTGTATGTACCCATTTCTCCAAGGTGTCAAAAAGAGCAATAGAAATTTTTTTGCCTAATCCTGAAGGAATATGTGGAACCACCACGAGCTGTTCTGTAAATAACGTTTTCATAATAACAAACGATTTTGTTTCCAAAAAAATTTTACTAAAGAGAACAATTTAAGAGGGAGGTTCCCTATTGAAAACTTAAAAAACAAAAAAATTTTGTGCCATATGATGACCAGTCTAATGCTACGTACGTACATTGCACCTATAAGCATAAGGTTCAACCACAATGAGGCCATTCAAAAATGTTGATTTTGGAAATAGCTACGGCCAAATTTTATTCCCTAAGATTTTATTCCCTTACAAATTTTGTTCAAAAATGGTAATTTTTTCTAATTTTTTATTTAGTAGGTGTTATAAGCCTATGTAGTCATTTAATGGAAATGAATATTATAATACAAATTGGGTGTTTTTTAGATGTTCATAACTTTGACTTGGCCTAGTTGCCTTTTGTTTTCTGTGGTTTAATATTTTATTATGAAAAGACTCACAAAATAGTAACGCTTGCAAATTTTTTATCATTTTTTTATTATTTTTTTTATTTTGTTCGCCAAACTTTTCGTTCGAAATTTTGTCTCCGAGGAAGCCATTTTTTTTGTGGTATTCAATTTTCCGCTTACCTGGAGGGAGAATGTAATGGATAGGGGGAGGAAGGGGAGCATAGTGCTTTACCCTTGTAAAAGGGTCGTAGGCAGAATATGGGAACTTAGACCTGCCATCACCTACTGGCTTTATAAGGCCGTGGTAGAACCAACTCTTCTCTACGATGCTCATATCTGGTGAACGGTGTGTAGATATCAATGTTACAGACAAGCTGCCGTCCTGATCACCAGTGCACTACGGTCTACTCCAACCAGCTCCTTACCGACCTTCTTCTCAAGCAGAGGGCTAAGTTGGTGACGGTGAGGCTAAATGCAGCTAATTCTTGGTCAAATCTGGACCTTGGTCATTCTGCGATTATTGGAGATCTCAGACATTTTCGGATCGATTGCATGATCCCTCATAACTTTCTCGTTAGGCGAAATTCTGGTCTGCTGCACGGGAGTTCCCTCAGAATGCCATTGAGGCTTATACCGACGGCTCTAAGAGGCGGGGCAGAGTGGGATGTGGTATATTCATGAGAAATTCTGACACAAGATTATCTTATGGTTGCCTGATCATTGCAGTGTGTTTCAAGCAGAGGTCGTGGCCATACTGAAGGCCGTGCAATACTTGTTGGACGGAGAGGTTCTCTCTGAGAATCTTCTGATCTTTTCGGACAGTCGGGCAAGGTCTCTCGCTAATGTGACCTCGACGACTATCCTAGTCCACGAATGTCGCAGGTTCCTTATGGAAATCTCGGTTCATTCGAAAGTAACTCTTATATGGGTTCCGGTACACAGGGATATCGCCGTGAATTGCGTTGCTGATGAGTTGGTCAGGATGGGTACTGAGCTTGATACTTTCGAACAAGAGCCCGATTGCCTCGGATAAGCTGAATATTCTCCGGTCAGTTATGTTGACGCTCAATATCGTTGTCAGCATGAGGGCTCGTGTGTTATCGTCAGGCTCTGCTAGATCGACCTCAACGAAAGGAGGACTAAATGTCTTCTTTCCCTAAGTCGGGTGGCCATACACTGCACAATTGCGGTCCTAACGGATCACTGTCTGATCGGGAAGCATGCTGATAGACTTGGCATCCCCCGAATGATTTTTACAAGAGTTGTGATTTCGAGGAGGAGAATGCGTCAATGTCCGGCTCTTACTGACAGAAGGCGAAGGTTCTTCTCTTCTTAGACTGAACTCTCCAAGATAAGGATGGCCGCATTTGCGAGATTTATTTTGGAGGCTAATGGTTTCCTATGGAAACTCTTTGATCCCCGGGTTGGCATTTATGCATATGGCATCACAATGGGCCGAATATCTGGCCTAAGTGGGACTCCTTCCTTTTAGGAGGTCCACCACCTTACTTAGCCTAACCTAAGCCAATTTTGGGGTAAAGTGCGCATATATGATTAAATACAATTGTTGCATTTGAAGTGAGGAATTCCACAACCTTTTGTCGAAACACCATTACATCCGCAGTAAATTACTATTTGGTGCGTTATATGTGCTGGCGGAGTTTGTGCTTCATATGGCTTCAAAAACGATGAGGCTTCAACAATCTATAAGAACATGATTAGAAATTTTTTCGTACCTCAATTATCTGGCTGATATGTGATTCCAACGGAACCACAGCACACAGCGTGAGCTACAATCGATTTACTCAAAGTAAATTTGGTGAAGGAGTAATTTCACGTACTGATTAAATCAATTGGCCACCAAGATCGTGTGATTCAAACCCATTGGATTATTTCTTTTGGGGGTAGGAAAAGTCACTTGTCCACTTCGATAATCCAGAGGCAATTGAAGAGTTATTTGCAAAATACGGCCCCATATGTTGCGAAAAATTAGTGAAAAGTTATATGACCGAAATCATAACGTCATAAAATTATCTATTCAACAAAGCCCGGATTATTTTCTAAGAGTTTTCGGATTTGATTTAAAAAAACATAAAACTTAGAGAAATTTATGAAATCTTTATTTGAGTTGATAGAACGATCTATACAATTCAATGTTTGAAGATGATTTCATGTAAATGTTGACCGCGGCTATGCCTCAAATGGTTTATACGCTGAGTCAACTTTTGACATACCTTCTCCAACATATGGAACGGTATCTCACGAATAAATTCTTCAATATTGGCTTCAGTGAGTCAAACTTGCGGGTCTGTCTCTGTACACATAAGTCTTAACAAAGCCACACACAAAATAGTCTAAATCCGTTTCGCACGATCTATGTGGCCAAACGAACGGCCCCAAACATGAAAAAAACTGTTCACAGAACTCGCCTTTCAATTAACCTATTGTTTCGCGTGCTATGTGGTAAGTTGCACTGTTGTGTTTAAGCCACATATCAGTCAAGTCTAACTCCTCCATTTTCGACAAAAGAAATTAGTAATGATCTCACGTTGGCCATTCACAGTAACATTCCTGCCTTCGTCGTCTTTGAAAAAATACGGTCCAATGATGTCACCGGCCCATAATCTACACCAAACAGTGAATTTTTCGGGATGATTGGTATTTCTTGCAATGCTTCTGTTTGTTCACGTATCCATTCGTACAGAAATGAGCTGAACACAATTTCCTGGTAAAAAAGTGACCAAATTTAGAAACTTCAACTCCAACCATTCTCAAGATATACAAAAATCATTATTTAATTTGTATGGGAGGTACCATGTCCGCTTATTTGATTTCACCCACTTTTTAACTGATGGTTTGTACTATCTAAGAAATCATAAAGACTAAATTCAGAACCTTGCATTCCAATCGGTCTCTAGATATAAAAAAATCAATATTTAATTTTTATGGTAGATACCACACCCACTTATTCCATTTCGCACATATTTCGACTGATGATGTGTATTAACCACTAAGTTATTTAGACCAAATTCAGAACCTTCAACTATTACCGTTCCAAAGATATACAAAATTGTTGACTGATGATTTGTATTGACCACAAAGCTATTTGGGCTAAATTACCAGACTCTCATCGTTTTAAAGATATAGACATATAATGCAAATTTTATATATTGGCCTAGTACCGCCCAGTTGAACGATAATGGAGCCGTACACCAAATAAAAGCTTTCTACATATGCTTTTTATATACACAGTCTTCTAACTTACACAGAATTTAAATGTTTTAACAAATTTCGTTTTCAAGTAAAACTAATGCAATATAAAAGGGTTCACTCTACCGTCAATAACCCAAACCAAAAACCGCATATACATAAATACCTTCGTATTGAATTTACCTCTCGTTTAAAGGCTTACATAATAGAATCGGCGCATTTCAGAGTACATCAATTACAACGCATTTATATATATATATATATATATATATATATATATATATATATATATATATATATATATATATGCGGTTTTTGGTGTGTGTGTGCAATAGGTTTTGTTTATTAATTTAATACTCACTTTTTTCAAATCAAGCACTGCTTAAAACACTTCCAAAAAATTCGCTCTTTGAACAAAACACAAAGATTGAAAGTTTTAACTAATAAAGCTTCTGTTTCGTTTACTCGCCTGAAATAACAGTACATCATTCGCAAAAACAAATTTTGTGAAAGTAACTGCGTTATATATAAAAAACCCTTACAAAACTGTATCGAACATAAGCCATTTGCAATCATACTTTTTAATTTGTCATCTAAACTAAGTGTATAACAAGTATTATTGTAAAAGGCATTGTCATGTGAAGGATTTTTAAAACAGTATTTGAAAACTGTTCACTTTTTGTATTTAAACAAATTCATAATAAGTAGGCTTACAAAAGTTGTAGGAAGTCTCTTATTATAATTTTATTCTACAACTCATTTACATTTGGCTTCTAGAATGGTATGTTGGAATTATTAAACACTGTCAAAAAAATTGTTTTTTCAAAAACACTTACAAAACTATAGAGTGAATAAGTTGTATACAATAATATTTGTTAAATTGTTATCTAAACTAAGTGTATAACAAGTAGTATTCATGTAAAAGGCATTTTCATGTGAAGAATTTTTAAAACAGTATTTGAAAACTGTTCACTTTTTGTTTTTAAATAAGTTTATAATAAGTATGCCTACAAAAGTTGTAGAAAATTTCTTATTATATGCTTGTTCTACAATTCATTTATATTCTGCTTATGAAATAGTCTGTATGGTTCTCTCTTTAAGCAGAATACAAATATTTCATTAAATTTTTTCATGTATTTGTTATATTATTTCAAATTCAAACTCAGTAGATGTTATGAGAACACACAGCAATTAAAAATTACACATACTCGTAACATACATAAATATATTATATTGGGCTACTTATGTGCTGTTTTACAACTTTTCTTTTATACTGCACTTGATCAAGAAGATGCTATAAAAACAAATATGAATTCCTTATTACCAGCAATATTTCCTCATATTTAAAATTGAGATTGCAATGCATTGCCATATCTTTTATTGGCTGCTTATTAAATTATAAATTTTTATTTTCTAAATGCGTTGTGATTATTTTTTACCATTTCTTTTATGACTGACAAAATTTTATTGGCAGATTTTTAATGTGAGAAAACAACCAACTAAATTGTGGACATGACTATTTCAATTACAACAAAAATATATATATTTTCAGCATCCTCCTGCAAAATCTTTTAGCTTTCCTACCGCAAACTTACAGCTGTGCCTAATATAATAGTAGCGCTGTATTCAAACAATTTTAGTTAAGTAAGAAAATGAATTTTAATACAAGTTCAAAAGGAGTTTGTTATTACATTTTATTACCACCAGTTTAAGCTTTTGAAAAATAAAATACTTTACAACAAATACTTATTTTCTAAGAAAAAATCCTAACTTGTTAACAACGCAAAATATATCTGCAAAAAAATATTATCACAAGTGACTTTACTTTTCATTTTATTCCTTAATATTTAGTAGCTATCACAGCTAAGCAACGCGCCGAGGCATTGAGTTAATTAAAGTTCTGCACCTCTCGATGGGAAATTTTCCCAAGCTGACTTCACAGTCGCCCACAATTTCTCTACATTTCCCTTCTTATATCTAAAAACGCCTTTTTTGACATCGCCCCAAAGATGTTCAAAGATGTTGGAGATTAGGTCTCGACTTTATTTTCAGAAAACGACTTTTTGCCATTTTATTGATATTTATTACATCGTTGTCCTGTTGAAACACCCATTAAACTGCATATTATATTCTGCGTAAGGTAGCTTGAATGTTTTAAAAATTTCTCAAACATTATGGAATCCATTTTGCCTTTTATCCAAAATATGGGTCCTATAACATTATAAAAAAAACCAACCCAAACGTTAATGTTTGCACCACTGAGTTTCGCGGTCCTTAAAACAAATTTGAGATCGTGTTCCATGTTCTTGGGTCTTCTTACATTTTTTCTGGTGCCAAGATTACCAAAAAAAAAAAAAAAATAACTTTGGATTCACCAACCCACAGAATATTGCTCTAATTCGACTGATACCGATCAACGGGAAGTCTGGCAAATTTAAGTTGATTACGGACATGTCTTGAATTCAGCAATAGTACTTTCCTTGGACTAAAATTATCTAAATAAACTAAATTATCTTTAATTGGAAGCCGGCCAAAAGTTGAGTTAAGTCCGTAGGATAAATAAGACAAATATAAAATTTTGACAAAACTCGATACAATGAGTACAGTGTTTTTCAACTTTTCGATATCACTTTTATAGCACGATTTCCCTATCTCATTACAATAGGCCTCAGTTTCAGCTATTACTTCAACATTGGACTTACATTTCTTTCCAGCAAGCATTCTCTTGAGATCTGAAAAGAGCAAAAGTCGCTGTGGGCTAAATCTGGCGAATACGGTGGGTGGGTTAGCAATTCGAAGCTCAATTCATTTAATTTTGATATCGTTTTCACGACTTTAAACAGAGCTTTCGTATACCCAAATGTTCGTGTAAAATGGTAAAAAGTGTACCATTTTATATCTCTACAATGTCAGCTAGCTCGAGCACCTTCAATTTACGATCACTCATAACCAATTTGTGGATCTTTTTTAAGTTTTCTGGAATAACAGCCATATTTGGGTATCCACTGTGCTTTGTATCATTTGTGCTGGTACGACCACGTTTAAATTCAGCAAACCACTTATCTTACATATTTGTACCGATGGAGCAGAGTTCGGATAATGTTTATAAGGCCATTGTTTGGTTTCCACTGTATTTTTTTATCAAAACTCGGAATTAACTTTTTTACACTTCTTTTTCAAAAAGTTGCTTCACACAAAATGCTGTAACTCTCAAATCAATAGTCAGATTGCTGTCAAATTTATACACATATCGTTTGAAGGTTAGTACTAAATAAAAATCATATGGATAAAATTCTAGTAACGCCATCTATGTGTCATCCTGAGGACTTATTGAGTGACCTGATATAAATATCAAGCTCTACGTCTTGTTTCATCTTTGTTGAAGTAACAAATGAGTCATTTGTTACCAAGTGTTTTATTCTGCTTGAGTAGTTGGGAGAAATTTTTGCCTTGCGCAGCGTGCTTCTGGCTTTTGTTCAAATTTTTTACAATAAAAAAAATGTGGGACAACGTCCTACAATATTTTGAATACATCTGTAAGATTTTTCTGAAAAAAAAATTAACTAAATTTGCGCGAAAAAATTTTCTTTTAGCAACTAATTTTCGAATAACTCCGAAACTACTGAAAATACAAAAAAAAATTTGTTCAGTTGATTTATAGAAAATTTTATTCCTAAACATTTGGTGGTAATTGCTTTAGAACCGGTCACGTCGTTTACAAGTTATGATGAAATATAGTGACATAACTATCATAAACAAAAATTTGAGCCCGATGGGAAAAAACTGAAAACGGATTTGAATTCAGCCCCACAAAATCATTATATTCTATGTAGTTTTATTTAAAGGTGAGATATTTTTTTTTTTTTTTAGACCAGTGTTATCAGGTGGCTGGAGAGCAATGTTTTCTACGATCCATTTTTAATTATATTCATTTATTTATATTAACTTCCATTAAAAAATTGAGTGGAAATGCACTACTTGCTTAAATTTCTTGCCGCAAATTCGATTAATTGCAACCTTATGATTTTTTTTATTTAATTAAGTATTTACACACGTTTACTAGGAAACATTAATTTGCACAGAAAAATATTCAGGCAGTTAACAAAAAATTACTGTAACTTTTCAAAATGCCATGAGAGAGACATGCATATTTCGGATCCTTATAGAGTAAGATTAGGGATGCCGTATGCTTAGATAATACTTGATTTCTTAACAGAACGTAAGTCCAGTAACGAAAAATTAAGTTGATGCGGCAGCGCTACTATTATAAAGGGTCTGCCAAATATATATTTTTTTAAATGCTAAAAAAAAACTACGGAATATTTTCTCAAATTTCTTTTTTTATTTGAAAGTACAACGCTTCCGGTTAATAATGGAAAATAATTTCATTCAAATGGCTGCCTCGGCTGGCCATGCAGTAGCCTACACCATCGGTCTAATCTTTAAGCAAATTATCGATTGTGTGCAGCTGTATTTTACCAATGGCTTCACGAATATTGTCCTTTAAAGCGTCAATTGTTTCTGGCTTGTTGGCGTAACACTTATATTTGATGGCACCCCACAAATAATAGTCCAACGGTGTCAAATCGCAGCTCCGAAGTGGCCAAATGACATCAGCTCTGCGGCTGATAATGCGATCTTCAAAAACAGGACGCAGAACATCGAGTCTAGCTTCGGCTGTGTGGCACGTAGCGCCGTCCTGTTGAAACCAAATGTTGCTAATATCCTCCTCTTCAATTTTTGTGAACAGAAATTCATTCAACATGGCCTGATAACGATCGCCATTGACTGTTACGGCAACTCCTTGCTCATTTTCGAAGAAAAATGGTCCAATTATGCCACTGAACCAAAATCCGCACCAAACAGTGGCTCGTCGTGGGTGTATCGGCTTTTCAATGCATGCATGCGGATCTTCTGCGGCAATTTTGCTTGTTTACATACCCGCCAAGATGAAAATGAGCTTCATCTGAAAAGATGAACACACATTCTGCAACATCACTATGATTTGCAAAGTAATGTCGCAATATTTACCAGCCATATTCGTTCAGCGGAAGGATAAAACTAATTATCTGTCAAATCAGACATGAGCTAAGTGTTACCATTCACTTAATAAGCACTAGTTGAAAAAAAAAACGTTAGATGGCGGACCCTTTATATCACACAACTGTATTATTGCAAAAAATACAGTTTTTGAAAGGTATCGCATTTTGAATGTTTGGCGTTTAATTAATTTTATTTGATTGGATACATGATGTTAAAAATTCGTAAAAAATACAAAAAAACTTAATTTCTTTAATATTTATTTATTTTAATTATTTTCGAATGAAAGTTTAAATTTTTCTTAACCACCGAATCGTTTAAAATTCTGTTTTCAGATTATATTAGTGATCAACCCAAAAATACTAAAAAAAAATTCTTATAATTACCAAAATAGTTTGTTATTAGGTAGACCTAGTTTGGTTTTAATATAACGTTTTTTTAATTCTCTGGTTAAGTTTTATTTCATTTTTATGCGCAGATTTTCAAATGGCCATTATTGCCAATTAATTTTTTGTATGTGACACACTAATCGATGAGCATGCGTAAGCAACTAATGGATCGTTATTATATGACACATGACTATGACCATTTGTCATTCAATATGATTTTTAGTTAAATTATGTATAAACCACTTTAGAACAAAAATAAAAAGTAACTAAATTTTATATTTAGAAAAAGATTGAACATAATTATTTGAACTCCTTTTGTTGTGGCTTTAGTTCTTGGCATATTTATTCCGATAACATTTTCAAACCGTTTATCATCAACGGCTGCTGGCTCTAATTATAAAAATGTCAAGCCAAATTTAATGAGACGATTTGACATTTTAATTAAAAAAAAATATTTTTTGTTACCTATCAAAAATTATTAGTGAAGAACACGTTTTTTATTTTGTAATCAAATTAATTTAATAATAATAAAAATAATTTTTCTTATAATACATATATTTAAACCGAAAATTATAGACAATGAAGCCTTCCATAACCGTATACTCAACATTAAGGTAATTTTTGTACGGTTATAAGAGGTCTCCGCTTATAAGAGAGGTACACATTTTGAGCTCTAAATTCACTTTTAATATTTTTGGCATGTTAGAATGAGATAAAGCCATCTCCAGCAAAATGCTTCAAACGGAAAATTTATTTTAATGCTTCATCATTAGAATTCATGGAAACAGGTAATTCTACAAGTAATTTGTTTTCAGGGTTTTCAGACTGACTTATCTACTGAAGAGTGCTCAAATTTAGTGTAGACGCTATCATCAGTTTTTAAAAATTTAACAAAGCCAACTCAATTGTATTTAATTTGGGTACGAACCTCAATAGGGAACCTCATGATTTTGGATTATAGCTTAATCCTGGCTGCCTGGAAAACGTACAGACCACAAAGAAAGCGAACATATACAGTCCTCATCAACTCCTTGTACGCCTACTGAGATTCCGGTCAAAGGCAGACTACCACCAGGGGTAGTACCTTCAACGTATGTACAACCACGCGAAGTTGCAAATATTTTCTCACGTCTTATGACAACCATTTTAGGACAACTTCAAATGATGATCTCGTAAAATATTTCATAGAAAGTATTGAGAACACCCGCATAATACTGCGATATAATGAAGATCGAGTCAAACAATGGAAAAGAGACGACTCGTGGGGGGCTATCGATAGAAGAGAAATATTGAAATTACAACGGGACTTACAGAGAAGTAGACAGTACCGGACCCATTAAGGATCCTCAACGAGAGGCATATACATTGTATACATATAAATTGTATAGCTAAGCAGTGGAAACAAAATATAAAAGATAAAAAAGCGCCGTGTCAGCCATCACAAATTGTTGCGCATTAGGAAAAATTATTGAGCTTTCGATCGAATGGAATTCATTGTTATTTCTAGCATTTACTGACTTTGAACGTGCCTTGTACAACATCAATCGAGGCGCTATGGCTGGCTAACATCGGAATATCAGATCAAATAATAGTCATAATTCAGATCCCATATAATGATGCTATCGGTCGAGTTCGTTTCAGGGGAATCGTGGTGTAAGATAGGAGTTCGTTCTGTCACCAACACTGTCCCTGTTGATATTCGACTCAGTTATGTCCCAAACGAATATCGAGGCACTGGACGGTATTCAGTAGAGGCTTAAAAGGCGTCCACATGACCTTGACTACGCCGAAGACATTTGTTTTATGTCATAAAATATCTGACTATGTAGCATATGTGTCCACAGAAGAAATTTAATCAATGGTGCTGCGTTGGATTAAATATTAACGTCAAGAAAGTGAAGATAATGAGATTAGCAACAAATACAGGCCGCCATTTTGGTAAACATTAGTCTTAACAGTTCATATTTGGCAGTCGAGAAGTAAAGACGTGGCAAATTTATTATGAAAAAATATTCAGTAAACCAACATGCAATTTGGTCAGAAGGAATCATTGGACCTTCCTTCTTTGAAACTGAAAACGGCGTAACGGTAACTCTCAATAGGGAGCGATATCGTGACAACTTTTTAACGCCACAACTGCATGCTTTGGTCTTGACTAACATGTGTTTTCAACAAGACGGTGCCTTATCGCATACAGCCAGGATAACAATGGAATTACTGTGAGACCTCTTTCCACAACAAATTATTTCAAAAATTATAAACAAACAAAGTAGTATACCTTCCAAGTGAACAACCTGTACTACCTTTATCAAAAAGCTCTCGGAATAACTCCCGTGTGGCGGTACCATCGTTCTGATTTGAGTTTTCTTTTTTTTTGTTAAGTTGGTACATCTGTTGTTGATATTCCCCCTAAATCTTCGCTTCATAGCTTGACATTTGCTAAAGTTACGTAGCCAATTTAAGAAACGGATTTAAATTTGTTGAGATCGCAAAAGACATGATTTGTGAGGCTGAAACCGATCCCACATTTCTCAAAAGAATCATTGCTGGAGACGAGATGTGTGTTTATGAGTATGACACGCAATCCTGACATCAAGTGAATGGCGTTCACCAAATGAGACCAAAAACCCACCTCGTTTTCAGTTAAAAAAGAAGGCAATGCGCACGGTTTTCACGGATTACAACGGTGTAGTGCAACACGAACTTTTGCCAGAAGGCCAGATAGTAAACAAAGAGTATTATTTGGGCATTATGAGACAATTGCGTGAAGCAATTCGCCGAAAGAGACAAGAAATGTGGGTAGAAAACTCGTGAATTTTGCACCATGATTACGCATCGACGCACAGTGTCCTCATTATTCGAAATATTTTTGTCGAAAAATGCAACAAATACCGCCATCAGCCGCTGAATTCAGCTGATTTGGCTGTGACTTCTTTCTGTTGAATCGGGTTAAAAAACCATTACGAGGAACGCGTTTTAGTAGCAGAGAGGAAATAATGGAAAAATCGCAGGAATCACTATGGACAAACAGAAAACCGAATATAAAACTGCTTCAAGGATTGGATCAAGTCGATGTCGTTTACTTTGAAAGAAATAATATAGTTTTAGATGAATAAACTTGTATTTTAAATTTTCTGAATAAATTTCGGGAACTTTTTGATCAAGGACGTAGGCTTAAGCTGATGTCAACGACAGATTACAAAAAGAGCGCCATGTCTAAGTAAACTTGGCAAAGTATGGCCATAAATCAAGAGCGTTAAAGTTCCAAATTTTCAATATTTCATTGGAATCGGTGTCACTGTGCGGTGTATGGTGGAAGATTATCATCAAAATATTCAGAAAGTTGAAAATCTTTTCGCCTCAACGGATAAATAATATCGACGTACTTCCCCATGTGTAAAACATAGCGACTATGTGTAATACAGAGCCAAAGGACAATGGGGATGTTAATAAAACCTTCTATAGAAACTCCCAAACCTGACTTTGACCAGTTTAACTAAAACGGAAGCGGACATTAGTTTTATGAATTTCATCAACTCCTTTGAAGCAAATTTAGAGGACCTGAAAATCATCTTTGTTTAAGCCAGAAGCTTCAATGGAGTAACGGTTTTTGATATGTGATTTAGGGTCGATTATGGATAAACTTTAGTTGGGTTTCAAGTTGCGGAAAATTGCATTATGTACGGCAACTAAAAAATCTATTAATTTCAATTGATACATACATATATTGGCAACAAAAAAAATTTCTAGTTGCCGTTCGACAACGAAACTGAAATTCGGTTGCTTATTATAATCGATGCGTTAGTTAATCGTTACCAAATCTAATTTTCTGTTTTTAAGCAAACAGGTCCTGAAATTATAAATAAATACAAATACTATATGAATCAGAGTTGGAAAAACGTAGAACTACTACTTAACTACAACTCCTGTTGGTATGTTTCAATGATTCTGTCTGTTAGTTAGAAATACTTTAAAATCTGTTTTTTTAATTTATTGTTGATGTCCGGTTATGAGAGGTTTCGCTGTATTATAATATAGTAGATTTAAGGCTAGTTTACACTATAATACTTTACATACGTAAAATAAAAAAAAAGGAGTAAAAATCATACGACAGATTTTTTACGTTTACACGATACGTAAAATACTGAAACAATGTAAAATGAAAACAGGCTGTTTTAATAGAGTGCGAGCGAACAAAATTGCATTTTTCATTGTTTATTTTATTTGTTTCTATAAAAATACACCCCTGATTTAATGAAGTGTAATGGTTTTTAAAAAATTTTGATAACAAAGAGAGCAGTACGACCGCCAAATTTTCATCCGTATATTCTCTAAATGTCGTAAGCTCTCATTACATATTGAGTTTCCACGAACTATCCGCTCTCTTCTACACAAATACTTGACATGTCGTACGACTTGTATTATCGTACAAGAGAGAAATGCAACGGTGTCTTTAAATTTGGGAAGAACTTTGTTTTAGAATTGATTTCACATAAAACTGTTTTTCGGACTAAAAAAAAAAAACGAGAAAAAAAAATAATAAAAAGTTGTGTTTGATTGCTACGATACACTACGATAAATTTTGTCTTTAATACCTACACATATATGAGGGCCTATCTGAACCGTGCCTACTTCTAATACTTACATATTAACTTGTCAAAAGAAAAATTTAACTTTAAGTAGCTCTCATTTTATTCAATAGGCCAGCACTTAGTGTGTGACTCCTACTCATACATTGCATTTAATTGTGGTGTAGGGTATGCAATTAATTGTTTTGTTTATTAAGTAACGTTATTGGTCTAAAAAATTATCTAATTTTTGTCTTTTATTTGGGCATAATTTCTTATTGTTTTGTGCGATGGACAGGAAATTATTATTGGTTTTATTAGTTGTTGTCTGATTACTTCAGAAAAACAGTCATGTAGTTTTAGTTCTTTTTTTGCCGTTTTTTACTTCTGTCCATGTATTTTTAGCAAATTGTTCTCATTCTAGCAAATAAAATTATTGTTGCAATTTGTAAAGATACAAACATACATTAATTACTTGAGTTTTGAAAGTTTTCTGGCGATTTGTAATTTACTTTTTTTTTAACAGTAAATGAGATATTTCTGTTTACTTAGCTGAAGTTACTCAATTATTTTACTTTTATTTTAGTTGATTTAATTTTATAGTTATATATTTGTGGTTTAAATAAAGAGTTTCCTCTAAAATTACTCAGAAATGTATGTGAATTTAGGTTGTTTAGTTATTTAATAAATTTTTTTGTAGGCTTAAATTGTGGGTTATATTTTTAAATTTTAATTTGCCCTTTATGATTTTAAGTAGTAGAGACTTTTGTCAATAATTAGGTTAAAATATAACTCGTCAACATATTAAAGAAATTGATTCAACTTTTTTTAAATATTTTATTAACGATCAAAATGCTGGAAATATTGATGATGACCTTAATTTATTAATACTCCACAATCCATTTTTACATCCTATAAGAACGTCGTTTATAAAGCCTATATCAACATACACTCTTATTACACTGCCTAGGTAGATATCTTGAAATGATTTGGTGGCTTAAGTGTCAGCTGCAGTTCCTTCAAACAAATGCATTCATTGTTGTGACCATAAAAGCGGGCATACTAAGGGTTATAAAAAAATATTAAGATAAAGGTGGTAGATAATTGAGTCGAGAACCTGTATGGCCAGTTAAGTATTTAAATATAATTGCTTGTTTACAGCCCCCTCCGCTGCTAGCGCATGGGGCGGTTGTATATTGTCGCCTAGGTAACGTACGTCATCACTGTTTGGATAGACCATCTCTTTACATGGCAAAAGAGAGACTCTTCTGGAATTGAGTTTTGCTAATTAACAGGCTCAGCTCCAGAAGAGGTCAGGGAGCACCATACCTCCGGGTAGTTCAAGCATCTCGATGATCTGTACCTTCGTACCGGCGACGAGCTGTATGATAATATCATCTCAGCTCAAGCGTCGGTCACATGTACTGATGACCTGAACCCGCTGGTGCATGACTCTGGAAAAGATGCTTCGGGACTTCTGACAACTTCATTCAACTTACTCTGGTTCGGCAGAAAGCCTAGATGGGTGATCAGAGCCGGACCAAAGAAGATAAGGCCAAAAAAGGGACAAATTTGTCTCTGGCCTATCTTGTAAAAATGGCCAAGAGAAATAATGTAGCCCTGACGGGGAAAGAAAGGTTGTTTATGTGTCCAGATCCAAAAGAATTTACTGAGCTCTTGGTGGCATCTTCAAAATTTGTGGTGGCGAAAGAGACGCCAAACAGATTACACAAGTTTACTTACGTAAAAATATACCATTTAAAAGCTGTATTTCTCTTCTTTCCATATCTGCTAAATTCTGCTTATATTTAGTTAAGTTATAAGCATATATTTGCATGAAGGTACGAAAACTCGGTTTTTTACCCATAATCAAGATTTTGAACGCATTTTCAAAATCACAAAAACAGATTCTTATACTACTCGACAGCACTTATCAACAAAATAGTATTATTTCCCAAGTATGTATTTCAATCTATTTTGTCGCATAGTTTTTATCTCGTACACTTTACTTTGACACGTACAAAATAGAGTACCTTTCGTTTTTGTTGTATAACTTTACTTGTAGGAGTGCTGTTGTTGTTTTTTAAAAATTTTGTAATACATTGAAAATAGTTCCAAAAAAAACAGGAAATTATTAAGCTCAGAGCATTTTCAAAGACTGACTTAAGAACTTAATTCTGGAGAATGGGGGGGTACACCTTTTTGACCAACCATAAAGCACGATGTTAATTGTGTGTTACACCTTTACATCAATTTTTGCCCAACATATTTCACATTTCTTTGTTTCAGTGTTTGACAAATTCAGGATGTTAAGATTGTTGAAGCCTTTTACGAAAATGGGCGTTCAAATCAAAATGCATTTCGTGCACTTTGTAGTTTCTTTGGTCAGCATTATCGACCATATGTGTCCACAATCAGGAGAATTGTGCGCAAAATTTCAGCAAACCGGGTCTATAGGAAATGTGGAAACACCTGTGCATGCTCGCCCAGTTCATTCAACGTTGCTGTTGTTCGCAATAGTGTGGCAGAAGAGCCGTTAAAAATTACCTTGAATGGTGTTCACTATCGCGATATGATAATGTACTTCTTGAGGCCAGAAATTGAGAATATAGACCTGGACGATATGTGGTTCCAACAGGATGGTGTCACTTGCCACACAGCCAACGAAAAAGTGGCTCTTTTGTGCGAGAAATTCAATGGCCGTGTTATCATCATGTGATTTGACACCGTTGGATTTCTTTCTTTGGAGATAAAGTTTACGTCAATATGCCAAAAACAATTCAAGAGCTAAGGGATGAGATAATTCGATACATTAACGACATTGAACCTCAATTATGTCTCAGAGGCATTGAAATTTTGGACAGACGGATAGAGATATGCCACCGAAACCGTGGTGAGCATGTAGCCGATATTTTGCTTCACACACAATTGTCATAAATCCTTCTATCATAACAAAAAATATTAAGATAATTCTCTGAAAACATTTTGTTTTATTTACAATTGGCATCGTGCGTTTTGGTTGGACCACCCTTTACATATTCAATTTACATTATTTTGCCGCAAATGAATCTGAGTCTGAGCTTTCAATTTAGTATATATTTCTCAGTAATTGAATTTTATTTTTAATTAAACTTTCCCTTTGTACGAAAAACCGCAATAAGATATTATGACGCCTTAAAAAAAGTGCGCAATTCAGCGAAATACGAAATTTTTTTGAAAGTTAAAAACAAAATGAATAACATTTTCAAATCAAATTCTAAAAATTGCTTTTACTCGTAACTTTTTATTACAGGCAATATCAAGCATATTGCCACAAAACATACAAACGTACAAGCAATTTAACAAAAAGATAATTCGAATGAAAAAACCTACAAAAAGCAATTGATTTCTGTAAAGTTAGTAAAAAAAACAGGCAGCGCGTTTTGGAAATTATTTTAAAGAATTGAAAAAATTATTTTTATCATTTCAAGCACTCGCACACAACACATGCCGCATTAGCTAACGCCTCTGGACTAGCCAATTGCAAATGTTTAAGCAGAATTTTTCTTAATTTTTTTTATCTCGTTGAAGTAATCTTATATAAAGTAAATAAAATAAAATAAAAAAATACACAAAAGTAGAGCAGAGGTAGTTTATTTTGCGTTTTTTTTTTTTTTTTAAATAAAATCTATTTTAAGGATAGTCTCTCGCATTACCTAGCATCTTGTGCTATGCCAACATGAATAATAATTGTGAATAAAAAAAAAGAAAAACAAAAAATGGGTAGCAGTTTAACAGTAGTAGAACGGTAGACGACATTTGGCCACACCTACACACACCAAACAAATCTTATCTTCACAACTAAAACAAATAGATTCAATGAGAATGCAAAAATGTAATCGATGACATAGAAAAAAAAACATAAAAGTGTTTAAAAAAGTGGACAATATTTGTAACAAATCGTTGATAGTTGTTTTATGTTTAAAATAAGATAAAATTTATCCATAAATTTATTTTTCTATTTTGCCTGCCTATGAAATCTTGTCACATAAATTGTTACAACGATTTATAAAATAAGAAGAAAAAAAATAGAAAAATAACTCAAATCGTTAATATATACGACCCAAAGAGGTGGTAACATGGAAAGAAAAAAGAAATCTTGATGCTAAGAAAAAACAATGTTAATAACATACAATAAGTACTGAGCTTTGTAAAACACCCTACATATTGTTTAAAATAAGACCTTTTCCCTTTTTAATGATTCTTAACTTTGAGATGGCAACATTGCTTTATTTGAAAACCGATTTAACAGCTGATAGATGCTTTTTGTATAGTTTGTCCGACATTTCATTATGTATAGACCCACACCAGAACAAAACTTGCAAATTGTTAACATTTTTTATCAAAATAATTATTCTGTTCGTTAAAGTTATAATCGTACATAATCGTCCCACAGAGCGCCTAATTTGAATAACAATGAATCGTTGTTGTACCACATTTACAGTGCGCACTGCAGAAACTGTAGCTACTATACAGGTAAGCTTTGCAGAATATCCAAATCAATCCATTCGTCGCCGTACTCAGCAACTAGGGTAGTGTCCTTTGACTTTATGGAGAATTTTGCGATACGATCCTTGCTTAAAAGATTTCAGGATACAACTTTTGCAGGAATTAAAGCCAAGCAATCATCGTATGCGCCGCCAATTCGTCAAATGGACGGAAGCACGAATAGATATTGATACTGAATTTCTATCCAATATTTTGTTCTTCAAGTTGAGTGGATACGTAAATAAGTAGAATTGTCGAAACACCATTAGGTCCACAGAAAATTACTGTTTGCTTTTCCTTATGGTCTAGCGGAGTCATAGGTCCATACATTTCAAAAACAATGATGTTACTGTCAGTGGTGAATGGAATAGAAATTGTGTGGTATGGTAGGTAAGACACCCGCCTACCAACCAGACGGTCGTCGGTTCAATACCAGGCCAGACCATCTTAAAAAAAAGCAACAATTTTTCGATAGCGGTATCACCTCATAACATTAGCCAGTAACTGGTTATGAGTATTACTACTATTGAAAACTTCTCTAAATGCTTTTGCCGTTCGGAGCCGACGTTAAACTGTAGATCCCTTTCAATGAGTTTTAAAAAAAAATATAGAATCGGGTGCAGCTCATTGACTGAGAGAAGTCGCCATGTTCTTTCATGGAATGTTATTGGTGTTCCAGATTGCGCCTTCTACGCGCCAGCCCTTGTGGCCACATGGCCGAAATCATATTGTTACGAAAATAAAAATGCCTAAAAAGAAAATACACCACATCGGTGCCTTTGGAACTATATTGTGGGATTTTAGTCTATTGGTTTGTGTCCAGGCTGTTAATGTGTTACCCTGGTAATGCCATACTGATTATGTATTTGACGGCATTGGGTTACACAATCTTAAATGGTTAAAATTAACGGACATAAAATAGAGGATTTGAGAGCGTTTGAGACATTTCATAGTTATCGTTTTGCAGTGATAAAGTGTTTAGGCGTAAATAAAATTGTCGTATAAGCGAATATCAAGTACAAGCTGAATAAATCGCTGTATTGAGATAAACTGTATAAAGTAAAAGTGGGGATATAAAAACTGTAAAACAACAACAGCGTGGTATTTATTTTTATTAAAAAGAACTCAAACGCTTTAAAAAAGTTAAAGTTATTTAAACATTAATGTCTATCCAACAAAGCCCCCTTCATTGATTTAATAATGTTTTTCTTTGTTTTATTGTAATTGAAATTTGTGTAACTGTAAAAAGCCACCCTATATATCCATTCGTGCTTTTAAAAATCTTCGGTTTAGCAAGGCTCTGAGCTATTAAATATATGCCATCTGAAGTATCATTGATTTGGTGAAAGGTTTACCCTTAACGAATTTAGATAGTTTAACAACCGATGAAAGCTAAAAAAAAGTTAAAACTTACTATAGAAGGGTTGATTCAAACGTGGCCACTTTTCGAGCATAACGATGTGATTATGATTGTTATAGTCGACCAAATGTGCACGGAAGATTCAAGATTATAAAGAAATTTGAAAGTCTGCACTGCCGGAAATATAGCTTCTGTTAATGAAAGAGTGCAAATAATAGGAATAAGTCAATTTCAAGGAGTTCTTACTATTTGGCCTATCCGATTTGAGCAGCTTTATCTCTTCCTTTCATCAGAAAACTAAGGTCTAGTTGCTACCAGGCGACACTAGGGCCCGGAAAACATCCTGGCTATTAGAGAAAATCCCGACTTTACCCATAGTGGTGGCGTGATGTAGTGGTTAGAGTGCTCGCAGACAACACAAGCGGCCCTGGTTCGAATACCTAGTAGAGGTAATGACGACAAAATTTAATAATGCATTAGTCTGTGGTTTTGCTCTTCAAACAAATCCATCCAAGGAAATCCCCCCTGACATTTCAGTTTACCTTCCGGCGACAATGACAACATCACACAAAAGGCCCACCTACTGGTGAAAAATGAGAATGATAAGTAAGAATCACCACCACCATTTAGCAGGGATCCTCACCACAACACAATCACATGGAGGCGTTAATCAATAAACTTAAACAGGGCAATGGATGCTTTATGGAAAGCCATATACTTCCAAGAGGAGTGACGGAAAAATATAAATCCACGGGTGCGGTCAATTGCTAACCTAACAAACACGGTACAAATTCTCTATAAAACTAAAATCACATGTATGCTATTGTGTAGTGTTCAAATCTGGCTACTGTTTTTCTAGCCTTGTCACGGAAGTGTTATACTCTAGACGAAAGAAAATAAAAATATTGTTTTTTTTTTTAAATAAACATTCATGTTGGAAATCTTTAAAAGGAATTCCTAAGTATGCCAGCCTTTAAATCTGTGTAAAACTATAAAAAAATTCATGTTTGTCTTCGTTGGCACATCTTTCGTGAACGCACTCTATATGTCGTGCCAAATAAATGTTACATTTTGTGGACTGTTTCGTTCGTTTCGCAGCTTAAAAAATGTTTAGCACGCATGTTTAAATCAAGTTCACGCATTCAATTCTCTACGATTAGATTTCAGAATGAAATTGTTTTTCGTTAGTTTTTTTTTTTTTTTTTTTGGATTGAGCAATAAATCCATTTGGAGTTTTTGAATTTATTTGTTAACTCTGTGTTTGCCTAAGACAATTTTTTTTGAAAACGTGTGAGCTGTAGAATTTATTTAGTCAAATGTAAATTTAAGAGAGAAACAATAACGATTAATATCAATTGGCCAAAAAAAAAAAAAAAAAAAAAAACGAAAAAGAAAAACAATCTATGGGAAATGAAAAAAATTCTAAAGAACTTGTACAGAAATTTAAAACAAATTATAATGTGATGGCTGCAGCAGCAGCAACAGCAGCTACAGCAGCGGCAAAAGTGTTATGAGAGTTTAGTGTGGTTTAAACGATAAGATAAAAGAAATAAAAAAATAATAAATAAGAAAACGAACATAAACATAGTGAACATTAGCATTTAAGTGACAGCAGATACTAGAGACAAAATTAGCATTATTTATTGTATAATTAAATTTGCATTTCAATTGCAATAAAGCATATGTACAGTTAACATTTATAAACTAAACGAGGGACTAAAGTCAAAGTACGAGTATATCTTTATTTATTTCACACTAAAAAATTATTTTCATAAGAGTTTATAGAGCTTGTTTTACTTATTAATTAAGACAAAATATGAAAAAAGAAATAAACATCTTAACTATCATAACTACGCGTATGAGCCAATAATGTAAAATAAAATTTACTCTCACTATCATGGCAGTTGGCTAGCAGTAGTAAACTCCAGTAGTGAACACCTGACTAAAACTGGTGGTATAATACTTAAAATTTAAAACACACAAATGGACGAACAGACGTACATATGTACATAAAAAAAGTTTAGAGTGAATGTTGTTTTACTGGCACCAAGCCGGGCAAACCAAAAAACAAGAAAAATCCAAAACGCACTTGCAAACTTTAAGAGGCGCGTACCATAACGCATTCTCTGCATTAAACATCGCAATTAATTGCAAGAAATCATTTTTTTTCATTCATTTTACCATTTACTTTTCTGTAATTCTAAGGTGAGTAGAAGTATCAGTGAAGCAGTAGCAGAACTTTAAATGAGTACTTTCGTAGAGGACTTAAGCCAACCATGGCAAGATAAACGTATTGAATTATTTAAAACTACAAGTCTTTATACAAAAGTAATGTCAAAAATTTACAGCCAATTATTTCCTATATCGGTCCTGAACCTTACTGTGCAGCAACACTTACTACCACCCTCAAGGTGATCAAGGATTCGAACACTGGAATGTTCAAAAGGGATTTTCGCACTTTGGGCGTCACTCTGAGGCTCCTAACTGAATTTCTTAGTGGCCTTTATGGACTTAGAGCGCATCTGAAAAGGATGTCAGTCACAGATGTAGATGTTTGCAGACTGTGCTTGTACGCATCAGATACAGCGTCAGACATATTGTGTGAATGTGGGATTCTTGATAGGCTTAGATGAACTTGTTAAGGTAGACGTGGGCTCTAATTGGGAGACATTTCCACCCTTATAGTTTCGCAGCTGCTGAAGCTCATTAGGCAACAACAGATCTGCTGAACAAACCACACAATAGATTCCATAGGTTGCAGTGTCCTGCAATAGTTCCAGGCTAGAATAATAATAATACATCCAGCTTTTCGGCTCTTAACACAAAGTGTTAATTAAATGTGTCTAGAAACGGGGTCTTTACACAATGTGCAGTTTTTACTTTCTGAGAAGCCATTCAATGGGAAGAAACTGAAATTTTTTAAAGACAATTCAGGGTCTATAACTCCTAATCTCAGCTTTGACAGCGCCGGAGATACCAATAGCAAATGTCACGCAGTTACCAGCTTTTTCTTACACTGACATCCTTGATCCATTGTAGCCAAGACGTACTACATGGCTGTCCACTAGATAATGGCCAAAGAGTATACCTACCGCAGCCAATAATTTCCGTCTTGGTAGGTTCACTAGTTGACAAGTGATCCTTCTCCGATCAACTACAAAAAGAAATCTGTATCCATCTTCTGAAGAACATATTGCTGTCCCACTTTATTTCACTGGAAGAACCTGTGCCAGTTTATCTGCAACTCTGCTCCCCGAAGTATCGTATCCCATTTATGCCTGATGTCGAAAAATTCTACCATCATTATTAGCTACAAGTCGCATTCCCACAATAACCGGGAATAAGCGAAAATAGACCAAAGAGACTTGATTGCCACCTTACTATATTCCCTTCTATCTGTGCTTATGTTTCTTGCAAGTACTTCCGATATGGGCGTCATCTACAGCTGAAAGACGCTGCAGTAATCATTCAACCTATGCGAGCCCCTAATGCTTACATCCAGAGAGAAAATACCATGGTTTACTCTATAGTCCGCTTAAGAACCATCAGTGAATAATTGCTAACTCGTCATGTCTCCCATCGAAGAATTCTGCTAGAATTTCCACCCAAGGATATGCGTCCTGTTAGTTTTGCTCGAGATTACATCGACCTGTTTCCAAATTTCCGCTTTTTCTGCATAGTGAGAGATTCCAACAATCGATTTCATAGGATGGTGTACTCTCCCCTCTTGAATCTAAGCTTTGAGAGTATGCTTAGAGCTATAGGTTTTTGGTTTCGAGTTTTCGTATGTCGTGTTCCGCAATGTATGTCCAATCCATCGTCAGCTTTGCAAATTTATCTACATGTCTAGAGGTGTTTATTTGCATTGATCTACGTTGAACATAAAATTGTGTGGCCAGCATATACACAAACTTAATTGGAATTGGAACAGTAATTGAAGAACCACAACTGGAGAGTCGGTACTATACCAATACAAATAGGCAAACCGCAACCAAGGCCAGGCTTACATGCGTCAAAAGCAAACCAGCTCTACTTTTTTTAACGGCTGTTTCGAGGCAGCCGCTTGAAAATTACTCTATCAAAGGTACTGTATACTATTTTGAAACGGCAGTCGAAATCGTAACTGTGAATATACGATATTGAAGCTGTGAAGCTTTTTTACAAGCTACCAAGCTATAGTCGTGTTTTAAATGTCGACATTACGGCTATAAAAATTACTGCATAAGCTGCTACTACACCAAATGATTGCGGTTTAATTATGAGAGATGACAGTGATTAAAGCCTCTTCCTGTATCACAGAGCGAATAAATTGTTCATAAAAGTGGCAATGATGAAGTGCGAAAAAGTGTTAATGCACTTAACCGCACCATAGAGGAAGTCGTTACTGCCATCCATGTGTGGGGCTTACACTCACTAAGCCTTTCAACTCGCCTTCAACGGACTGCATGTAACCACTCTGGAAGTATTGTAATATTACTGCGGAGAAGAAGTCCCTTAACTATTCTTGTCCTCTTAAGTATACCTGCCTATTAAATGATACCACTTTTCTTTTTTGTATAGGATAATCAACACCAGTTGTTGACAGAGCATAAACCGATCTTTCTGGGCTGCACCACTTACAAAGAATCGTCTACGAGTATAGACGAATCTATGTATGTGGAAATTGGGTTTAACATCATTCTCATTCAATACAGAAGACAACATGTGAAGCTTATAAGACAAACTGGATAGCTAACGATAAGTGGCCAAAAGAAATATTGCACATCTTTTGGCAGGATATAGTATAGATGATATTATCGGGTGGGCCATTTAAAAGTTTAAATTTAAAAGTGAATAAAACTAAAAAAACACTTTGAAATTTTGCCAAATTTATTTAATTTTTTTTTTTTTTTGTGAAGTACAATTGTTTCGGGTTGAAATTAAATATAATTTCATTCATATGTCTGCCGCGGCTGGCCTCACAGTATCCCATTCGATCGGACCAATTTTCGAGTGTATGAGGTCATATCTCGGCAATGGCATCACGAATGTTGGCCTTTAAGTGCTCGATTGTCTGTGGTTTGACAATCGCATCAATCACCATTTCGACTAATTAAACGGCCATCAAACGTTTTACGCAATAAATCGATTGTGGCATGAGATGTGTGGCAAGTTGCACCATCCTGTTCAAACTAAACATCGTTCACCTCAATACCATGCAGAGCGGGCACAAAAAAATCGGTTATCATGGTGCGATAGGTATCTCCATTGACGGTAATGGTTGCGCCGTCCTCATTTTCAAAGGTATGTGTGCCAATGATGCCTCCGCTCCACTCGCAATGGGTGCATTCTGTAAGACCCCGTTTGGACTTTCTAGGCCCCAAATACGGCAATTATTGTTATTAACTTACCCACCAAGATGATAATGAGCTTCATCCGAAAATTTGATTTATTTTATTTTTATTATTTTTTATTTATTTGTCTTAAAATTTTAACCAGTAGATGGCCCATCCGATACAGCTAAAACTAATTATTGAATGTAACAGAGCTTTACTGAATTTCAGTTCAATGTGGTCTTTAACATCAGACTGCAATATGGAATGTTGTTACGAAAAAAACCTGGTACCGTCAATTACTCGATTATAAAGTGTATGGTCTTAACAAACATAGGAAATTAGGAGCTAAAGAGTTACATAGACAAAGTTAGATAGTAATAAGAAGCAGAATAATTAATTATTGCTGAAAAGCATCTCGGATAGAAAACTTCTTACGAGGTGGTTAGTTCTGAAAATTCATGTTTCATTTTTTTTCGTTATATATTTTTAATCGCTCCATAAAAATAAGAATTTTTTATAAAAACATTCTTTTAATGCACTTCTTTCAATAAATATCCCAGTATTGTGAAGACAAATCAAAGTGTGCAAACTTAAAATTTCGTTAAATGCACAAAATCATTAGAGCCCACTGAAAAGCAAACAAAACATATAATGCTCTTCACCAAGACGCACATACGAGCCACGAAGACTCAAAACTATAAATCAAAAAAGTTATGTTTGAATATTCAGTAAAAGTGAATAACAACGCGCTTCTGAAAGAAAATGAATAAAAATATTTAAAACAAAAATTTTGTGCGAGAGTTTCGTTACAAGTTGGATCTCCTGGTGGTGAAACATTAAAGCGATTGGGAATCATGTGAATAGAAATGGAAATGAATTGTTACATTGCGCCTAGTGTTGCTTGTATTTTAGCTTGTATATGTGCTAATGATGCCACTACAACAAATGATCTAGCCTGGTGGTGATGATCATGATGATCATCATAAAATATTCATGTGTTGAGTGTGCCAAGAATTGATGAGATTTTTATTAGTTTGCTGATTTGCTTAGAAACAGGATAAGCTCTTTACAATGATTGGAATGGATGTATGTACATATGTATGTAATGGGTCCGCCATCTAACGTTTTTTTTTTCAACTAGTGCTTATTTCGTGAATGGTAACACTTAGCTCATGTGTGATTTGACAGATAATTAGTTTTATCCTTCCGCTGAACGAATGTGGTTGTGTATACGCTTGAACAACGCTGGGAAATATTGCGACATTACTTTGAAAATCATGGTAATGTTGCAGATGAAGCTCATTTTGATCTTGGCGGGTATGTAAACTAGCAAAATTGTCGCAGTTGGGGCACAGAAAAGCCGCACGCATACATTGAAAAGCCGATACACCCAAGACGAGTCACGGTTTGGTGCGGATTTTGGTCCAGAGGCATAATTGGACCATTTTCAAAAATGGGCAACGAGTGGCCGTTACAGTCAATGGCGATCGTTATCGGGCCATGTTGAACGAATTTTTGTTCACAAAAAATTGAAGAGGAGGATATTAGCAACATGTGGTTTCAACAGGATGGCGCTACGTGCCACACAGCCGAAGCTACACTCGATGTTTTGCCCTTTGTTTTTGAAGATCGCATTATCAGCCCCAGAGCAGATGTCGTTTGGCCACCTCGGAGCTGCGATTTGACACCATTGGACTATTATTTGTGTGGTGCCGTCAAAGATAAGTGTTACGCCAACAAGCCAGAGACAATTGACGCTTTAAAGGACAATATTCTGAAGCAATTGGTGAAATACAGCTGCACACAATCGATAATGTGCTTAAAAATTGCACCGATCGTATAGGCTATTGCATGGCCAGCCGAGGCAGCCATTTGAGTGAAAAAATTTTCCGTTTTTAACCGAAAGGATTGTACTTTCAAATAAAAAGTTTTTTTTATAAGATTTTCAAAAATAAAAATTTATTTGGCGTACCCTATATATGAACGAAAACGAATGGTTAGCTGTTTGGTTGGTGAAAAATAAAAAACAAATATTTTCTTTTACTGCAATTTTACAAATGATACTCAGTGTGATGGAATAAGTGCTGTTAAATACATTGGCATAAAGAATAAAACTAAACTTTCACACTTATTGAGAGGTATTTAATGTAAAATGGAGACGCAAAGTCTAATGGCACTATGATCAAATATATTGTCATAAAGTGATCGTTATAGTTAGAGATTTCGAAATTGTTGTTCAATTAATGCAATTTAATTATGACGCCAGTATAGATAAGCGGTGTTTTAATATTTTTGTAATTTAAAAAATCCCAAAAAGAGTCATATCGACTAAGCTTCTATTAGTAGAGAATTCAATTATCCTAAACATAAAATGTAAATTGGTAAGAACGTTTAATTAAAAAAAAAACTAATTTCAAAATATTTCTGCCAACAGATAAAAATTCTAATTGCTTTATGACTTAAAATGAAATTAAAAAAATGAAAAAAAATTTAAAATTTGGAACTCAAACCGAAACGAGTTGAAAACGAGCAATTCTTTTTAGTAAATGCTGTTTGTGTCATATAAAATATTATGTGTGTGAAACTTATTGGTCGCTGCACAAGAAATATACATACATACACACATACAAATGCATGGTATTACGCATTTAATGTTACCCAAACTACATGCATTGAAATGAGCAGCTCGTTTTCGATTCATTTTGGCTTATTTTTAAATCGTTAGCAGTAAAAAATTCGTGCTCACGAGTTATATAACAAAACTCGTAAACACAAATATTAAATTTTAAAAAATTTTTAATTAAAAAAAAATAATAATTTAAAAATTAAAATTTTTTATATTAAAAATTATTAATTAAAAAAAAATTTCAATTTAATTAAAAAAATTTTAATTAAAAATAATAATTTTTAAATTATTTTTTTTAATTATATTATTATATTTTAAAAATTATAATTTTAAAAAATTTTAATTATAAAAATTTTTTATTTTTAAATTTATTTTTTTAATAAATTTTTTTTAAATTTGTGCTTACGAGTTTTGTTATTTAACTAAAAAATTTTAAATTAAATTAAATCTTTTTTTATTTAAAAAAAAATAATTTTTAAATTATAAAAAATAATTTTTAAAAATAATTTTTAAATTATTTTTTTTTAAATTAATTTTTAAATTATTTTAAAAGTTTTAATTTAATTTAAAATTTTTTAATTAAATAACGAAACTCGTAAGCAAAAATTTAAAAAAAGTTTTATTAAAAAAAAAATTAAATTTAAAAATTATTTATTTTTTTTTTTATTACAACTTTTTAAAATTATAAATTTTAAAATATATAATTTTTAAAATAAATTTTAAAATATAAAATTTTTAAAATTTAAAATGTTTAATTTTTGATTTCGATTGTTGAAAAACCGATGCATCCACAAAGAATAACTATTTGGTGCGGTTTATGGACTGGCGGCGTCATCCGGCTGTACTTCTTCGAAAATGATGTCGGCCAAGCAGTTACTGTGAATGGTGTTAACTATCGCGAGATGATAATGGATTCCATGTGGCTAGAAATTGAGGATATGAACCTGGACAATATATGGTTCCAACACAGCTATCGAAACAATGGCTTTTTTGCACGTGATATTCAATGGCCGTGTTATCTCATGTCGTGCCGATGTTGATTGTGATTTGACACCGTTGAACTTATTTCTTTGTAGATATTAAAAATAAAAAGTGTTCGCCAATAAGCCAACAACAATTCAAGAGCTAAAGGATGTGATATTTCGAAATTAGCGACACTGAACACCCATTACTTCTCAGAGCCGGATAAAGGTATACCACCGTGGTGATGCCAAGGTGGTATAGATTTTATGCCTATATTTTGAGCAACTTGCGCTAAACTAAAACCTATTGCTTGGAAGGTGATATTTCAAGTTACACTTTTTTTCTTTTCTTTACAGCCGCTGTACAGGAAAGCACTGAAGCAACTGAGTTTGTGCCTGAACATTATTGAAGAGTTTATGAAAAGATCTTGGCCTTAAAGCTTTTTTTTTTTAACTTGTGCAGGAACTATAGTCAAGCGACTATCGTATGTACCGCCAATTTGGTTAATGAATTTAGATTCAACATTTTGTTCTCCTATGAATTCCATTTTTGGTTGAATTGGTACGTAAATAAGCAGAAATATCGTATTTGGTGAAAGATTAATCCTTTTCTAAGATTTTTATTTATTAAACTCAAATAAAGTATGAACTGTAACTGAAATATTGTTACGAAAATAAAATCACAACGCTGTATTGTGGGATTTTAGTATATTTTGTGTCACCCTGTCAATTTGGCTGCACTGCCACAGCGACCATCTTTACGTTACATTTGAATCAACAGATATGACAATAAACTGGTTAGATGGCTGATATTACCTGAACCTTCTAAACTGTAGGCAATTAGGTATATAAAGAGACTGCTTTACCTACAAGTTACAGTTAGTTATCGTTTGGCTGTCAATAAACAAAGTTGTGTTAAAGCGGAAATAAAAGTGTTGTATTAAGGCAAACAGTATACAAGTTATAGTGAAGTAAAGAAAGAAACTGTAAAACAATGAAAATAACGGTGTTTATTTTATTTTAAAGCAATTGAAAAGAACTAACTCGTTTTGAAAAGGTCAAAACGTAACAATATGTTTGATTTTGCATCTGACCCAAATAAATTGATTTTCGTTTCCTCAGACCATAGGATGTTTTTCTAACTATTGCGGTGCAGGTGTTGTTTTCATTTGCTGAGAAAAGATATATTTCAAGAACCCTTATCCATAAGTCTAGCCTCCACAAGTTTTTTTTCTTATTAGCGCCTTGAAACAGGAGCAATAAGTTAATTTTTCAGGCTATTTGGTGACTAGAAAGGATTAATATTTGAGCTAAGAATTGAAAGTTTATCCAAACCGACAGTTGTTCCACCCTTACTTTCCCCTCGTCCCTGCTTTAAATACGTTAACTTTAAAGCTCTTCATGGTCTGAAAAATTTTCCATCAATAGGACCTGAATACATCAAATTTTATGACATATTATGTTAAAAAAGAATGTGTCCCTATTATTACACTTAAATTAGGCATTAATCTTGCTGATAAGTGGTTCCAACAAGACGAATTTACATGCCAACCTGAGCGCGCTCAAATGATTTACGCAAAGAAACTTTTGATGAAAGAAGAATTTTACGCAATGGCTCAATTAATTGACCACCAAAATAGCCACCTATCTAAGTTATTGGCGAAATAGGGTCCCATAGGCTGCAAAAATTTTTGTTGATGTTGAAACCATTAATCTCGTAAAACTTTCTATCCAACAAAACCCGTTTCATTGATATTAAAATATATTTCTTATTTTATTATAATAAAACTTGTGTAACTTTAGAAAAACACCCAATATATCGTAGAGTGTCCACGAACTAAATTTTATTGAGTTGATAGAGGTTTCAAACAGTTTTTTTTTAGCACCAACATATTTATCCTTTCCACACTTAACTACTCTTCCCCTTCTAACAGTAGAGATTTTTATACCCCATCCACAATTATTTAAATGTGAGGTTATTATGTTTATTAAAAATTAAATTAAAAAATTTTTTTTTCTAATAGATATAAAGGGTCAGCCATATAATTTTTTTTTTTATTTTTAAATGCTATAAAAAAACTACTGAACATTTTCTCAAATTTCTTTTTTTATATGAAGGATTGTACTAATCCTTCCGGTTAATAATGGAAAATAATTTCATTCAAATGGCTGCCTCGCCTAGCCATGCAGTAGCCTACACGATCGGTCCAATTTTTAAGCACATTATCGATTGTGTGCAGCTGTATTTCACCAATAGCTAAACGAATATTGTCCTTTAAAGCGTCAATTGTCTCTGGCTTGTTGGTGTAACACTTATATTTGACGGCACCCCACAAATAGTAGTCCAACGGTGTCAAATCGCAGCTCCGAGGTGGCCAAACGACATCAGCTCTGCGGCTGATAATGCGATCTTCAAAAACAGGGCGCAAAGCATCGTGTGTAGCTTCGGCTGTGTGGCACGTAGTGCCGTCCTGTTGAAACCAAATGTTGCTAATATCCTCCTCTTCAATTTTTGTGAACAAAAATTCGTTCAACATGACCCGATAGCGATCGCCATTGACTGTAACGGCCACTCCTTGGTCATTTTCGAAGAAAAATGGCCCAATTATGCCTCTGGACTAAAATCCGCACCAAACAGTGACTCGTCTTGGGTGTATCGGTTTCTCAATGTATGCGTGCGGGTTTTCTGTACCCGCCGAGATCAAAATGAGCTTCATCTGCAACATTACCATGATTTTCAAAGTAATGTCGCAATATTTCCCAGCGTTGTTCAATCATATACACAACCATATTCGTTCAGCGGAAGGATAAAATTAATTATCTGTCAAATCACACATGAGCTAAGTGTTACCATTCACGAAATAAGCACTAGTTAAAAAAAAACGTTAGACGGCGGACCCTTTACAATTTCCATGACTTCTTTTGTTCATCTACCATGTGAAATCTTCAGCTAATAATCTTTAAATGAACATGAGGTAACGAATAAAGAGGAATTCACAGCCAAAAATTCATAAAATATGTACGTTTTTTGTAGTTTTTCGCCTTTTTTGCTTGAATTTATTTATAAAGAAAAAATTGTATTATTTTTATATTCATCACGTTTCTGTACAGCGAACAACAGGAGTCAATATAATGGCACCTGTTTTTAATTCTCATTTTTTATTTTGCCAAGTTTTCTATTTTTTTTTTTTTTATTATTATTTATCGTTAATAAAAGTCATTGAGAAACTAATGGCAGTAGTGTAGTTTGCAACAATTTTGTTACTGTATTTGAACTGAAGTTTTCGTGTTTTTGGCAACTAATTACTCATGAATTAATCGAAAATAATGATGAGTGTAATGTTTGGTAAGAAAAAAATTAAATATTTTTTATGCAGACAAGGAGTATTTATATGATGTTAAATACGATGCTTAGATATTTTTGAGAGGATAGTTTTAAAGAAGCAACTGAGCTTAAACTTATATTAACACAATAAGAAATTAATGAATTAAAGGCATTTTTAGTCAGTGTGGAAGGAAAGTTTGTGACACTTATGTATTGAAGTTGAGAAAAAGCATCCAAACTAGACGATCTTCATGATCCAGACAGAGTTTTATTTCGAAAAGTTTAAAAAATCGATGGCTTTGTGAGATATTTGACATTTAGAAACATCCTTTTGAAATCATAAGTTGTTGAGAATTTTCTGATTGATTTTTGAAAACTAAATCCATCTTAAAAAAAAAGTTTTCGAGAGCCGTATCATCTCATAACATTAGCTAGTAACTGGTTATGAGTATTACTACTATTGAAAACTTCTTTAACTGCATTTACAGTTCGGAACCGGCGTTAAGCTGTAGAACCCTTTCAATGAGTTAAGAAAAATTAACGGCTGCAGCTTGTTGACTGAGAGAAGACCCCATGCTCCTTCTTGAAATGTTTTGGGAATTAATAATAACATGATACACTGTAAATATGGTAAGTAGGTCTTGTAAATATTTAGGATATCAGGCGTCTTAGAAAATCTAGGCACTTGAATGCTTCTTTCAACACTCGAAATATGTGACCGTTACAACGAACGTCACCGTGAATATTCATGCCCAGAACGTCATTAGCATCTGATTCCCCAATATCTTCATTACCCATAGACAAAGATAACACTACACTACCACGTGTGTGGGGGTAAAAAAACAAACAAGATGGAATTGGACAAGTGGGCATAGTATCCCCCATGCAAAATACATCTTAATTTTTGCATACTTTGAGAACGGTTATGGTAAAAGTTTCTAAATTAGGCTTAAACAACATCGTGAACAATACACATAATCAGTAAGTAACTGGGCGATATTGTTTAAGTGGGTGTTGCACCTTCCATTTATACTAAAATTTAAATTTTGTATATGTGGAGAACGACAACTATTGAAGCTTTGTTATCTATACACATTAGCCAAAATTCGGGTTATTGCGCAAAGCGTCCCGGGCAAAAGCTATATACTTACACATAAATCTTATAAAGGGTCTGCCAAATAAATTTTTGTTTTTTTTTTGAAAATGCTATAAAAAAAGAACTACTGAATATTTTCTCAAATTTCTTTTTTATTTGAAAGTACATACAATCCTTCCGGTTAGTAATGGAAAATAATATCGTTCAAACGGCTGCCTCGCCTGGCCATGCAGTAGCCTACACGATCGTTCCAATTTTTAAACACA
This sequence comes from Wohlfahrtia magnifica, assembly GCA_023159175.1. Lineage (NCBI taxonomy): Eukaryota > Metazoa > Arthropoda > Insecta > Diptera > Sarcophagidae > Wohlfahrtia > Wohlfahrtia magnifica. Next base: position 445,429 of record JAKWBJ010000054.1, read on the forward strand.
TTATCGATTGTGCGCAGCTGTATTACACCAATGGCTTCACGAATATTGTTCTTCAAAACGTCAATTGTCTCTGGCTTGTTGGCGTAACATTTATCTTTGACGGCACCCCACAAATAATAGTCCAACGTTGTAAAATCGCAGCTCCGAGGTGGCCAAGCGACATCAGCTCTGCCGCTGATAATGCAATCTTCAAAAAGGGGGCGTAAAACATCGAGTGTAGCTTCGGCTGTGTGGCACGTAGCGCCGTCCTGTTGAAACCAAATTTTGCTAATATCCTCCTCTTCAATTTTTGTGTACAAAAATTCGTTCAACATGGCCCGATAACGATCGTCATAATCTGTAACGGCCACTCCTTGCTCATTTTCGAAGAAAAATGGCCCAATTATGCCTCTGGACCAAAATCCGCACCAAACAGTGATTCGTCTTGGGTGTATCGGCTTTTCGATGTATGCGTGTGGGTTTTCTGTGCCTCAAATGCGACAATTTTGCTTGTTTACATACCCGCCAAGGTCAAAATGTGTTCACCTGAAAAGGTGACTTCTTGGGCAAAATCGGCATCTTCTGTAAGTCGATCGTAGGCCCACTTATCGAAGCGTATACACAACCATATTCATTCAGTGGAAGATAAAACTAATTATCTGTCAAATCAGGCATGAGCTAAGTTCACGAAATAAGCACTGGTTGAAAAAAAACGTTAAATGGCGGACCCTTTATATAAAGCCGAATGTTTGAAGACTTAAAAAAACAGAACCGATTACCTTGATATGTTTACAGAGACTTTCTAGAAGTAACTACAGACTATTTGAAATGTTTGAACTTGAAACAGATGGGGCCAAAATGAGGAAAAAGAGTAAAAAACTATTATATAATTATTATTATATTTATAAATACGATAATTGTTAAAGAATATTACAAAAATATGGGTAGGGAAGCACGCTGGGTTTTTGATAGTAAAAATAATAAGATAGTAATACGTATTGAAAGAAGTTGCTGCAATAGTAATCTTAAATTGTATTTATCGAAATGTAATGTTTTTTTTTCTTTTTTTTTTTGATCAGCTGCTTATTATGATGTCGTTTCCAGCATATTTACGTAGCTGACTACACGACTACCATTGCCATTAGCAGCATTTGTAGTGGTGTAGTCATGTATCCTGCCGTCGTGAATGTGTTTGTAGCATCATTAATCATTCTCAATAGATATAAAAATCAATATTTATTTACAGAAGATGAGAAAAAGTTTTTGTTGATCAAATGTGCATATCTTTTTCGATCAACCTTGGTTTTTAAGTACTTTGTGAGACGTTCAAGGTTGTCATATCTACAAAAATAATAACCAAATTTATACAAATAGTTAAACGATGAGCATTTTGCAGTAAAAAAATTAACAAACGTATAAAACGTATTCGTGTTAAGTTAACCGGTTTATTCGGTATTCGAAAAATGAAGATTTTGAAAAAATCGTATTCGACAAAACTAAAAAAAAAAAACGCTTAAATCGGTCCCCATCTCCCTAATATACGAATATATTCATCCCTATCATGAATAATAATATTTCCCTTGAAATGTTTTCCCATTTTTCACAATTGCAATCATGAATAATTTTCCCAAGAAATGTTTTCTGATTATTCAGTGGGGAACAATAGAATTCGCCTGTTCGCTTTTCCCATTGATTTGTTTACATCATTTTTGCTGGGGAGTTGCTTTTATCATTTAAGTATTTATTCCTTTTATTGGATAATTAAAGTTTTTATTAACTTATTTTAGGACTAGAAGTGTTAATAAAGTGCAAAACAATATAATTCACTGTAAAATGCAGAGTAAAAGATTTATTTTCTGTAGTTTAAGAGACATGTAGGCTGAATTTTAAAATTCGCTCACAAAAAAAAAAAAATCGACAATTACGGAATCGACGACCTCCTCCGAGTCATCAGATTCTTCACAACTACCAAATATGGCATTAAATCCATCCTTACCTTGCTCTTCATCGGTTCCACTTAGTTCTTTGTCTTGTTGATTTTTAATTTTATTTGATAGAAGTTGATCGATTGCTATATCATCGGGATATATATACACCTTTAGTTTTATATTTCTATTCTTTTTGGTGTTTAAGGCACTTTTGAATTGTTACTGTTTGGCCATAGTTAACAATTTCTTTCCGCCCATCTTGTTGAAGAAGAGTTTGTTTTGTTTCTTCTCTTTCAGTTTTTGTTTGTGCAATTCTTTGCATGGTTATTGATACGCAGGACTTTGTTTTAATTTTAATTACTTTTTGTAAAATTTTGTTAATAATGATCGTTTATGTATGTGTAGACATTTTACTTTTAAATAAAAATTTACACATTTTTTCTTTATTTATTTTTGTTAACATTCAACGTAAAATGATAGCTTGTAAAAAGGGAACAAAAATTTCATGGGAGATTGATGATAGCAATTTTCACTTCGAGGGGAATGAAAATTTCATGGGAATAGAAATTTCCCTTGTTGATCATGATAGGGGTGATTATGTTTGTTTACATTATATATGTTATATATTCGCTACATTTGTTATAGAATATATGTATGTTTGACTTTGATAAGTTCTGCATGTAATCGCTTAAATTCAGAATTGAATGTGCAATAAAAGAAGAAGAATTGTTAGTTAGTGTTACTAATATGTTGTAATGTATAAATGAAATGTAATTCATATAGAAAATAATTTCATGCAACTTATTAAATATGGATCACGTTTTTATTTTTCTGGTTTTGCAATTTCATAGCACCTCATTAATGGTTTTCCAATTCTATTTAGTTTTTCCTTTTTTTGCTTCGCAATTTTTAATTTGAGCTTCATTATAAAACTGTACAAGATAAAGAATCTGTCGCAAAAGTCTCCTCTATTCGTATTAAAATAAATATTTCTGATCGTTTCTTAGGAACTGATGCTGCCGCTGCTGCTGCTGCTGCTACTGCATCAGAACCATACCAAATAACTTTGAAGACGTTCATTTCAATCTCTTTCAAATAACACTTAGATTTGAATACCACAACTAAAACAGCAACAACACAAACGTTTAATCGTAAAACAGAGATGATATGTACGTACAATACTCACTAACAAACGTATGGAAACGAATGTATGTATGTATTTGGCGAGTTTTTGAATTTCCTACGCCAGCCACAAAATAACTAACCAACCACCACCAAATGTCCACTCTAAGTTTTTGGTTGAAATGAATTCAACAAACATTTGTTAAATTAAGCCAAAAAACAAAAAACAAAAACAAAAATTATAAAAAATAAGCTGAGTAGAATAGAACAGAAGTACGCCATAAGAGATGCCAAGACCATGATCTATGCAATAAGATCGCACTTATTTTTATGTATTTTAGACTTGACTCTTCTTTCTTTATTTTATTTTTTTTTATTGAATTTTACGTCTAAAAGTAACTTGGCTATGAGCGGCTTAAATGTGTGTATATGTGTGTGTTTTAGCCAATTTAATTGGATGTGAACTGTTAGTAAACTGCCAAATACCAAATGACAATCGAAATACCACAAAACAGCATCTGAAGTAACAACAGCTAACAGCACCATCACCATCACCACTAGCAACAGCAACAGCAGCAGCTGTATGTTGTTCAGTTTTATTTTAACAATTTTTTTTCCATCTTCGATTTGATGCCACTTTTTGTTTTCTGTGCCTTTTACACCAACCAACAACTACAGCAACAATAGCAATAACAATGGTGTCTTAAAGCTGTCACTAAGAAATAAATAAAAAAAAAACTACAATAGTATCACAAATCGAAATGCAGCACCAACTGTTGTTCAAAAAAAAAATGAACTGCAACGAGCTAGTAACCAGAGATCAAAAAAATTCAAGTCCAAGTGCATAAATACCACACACACCGTCTTTGTCGTTTAGGCGTTAGAGGTGGTTGTTCCGCCAAAATTATTGGTTGTTTTTTTGTCTTTTTTTCTGTTGTTCTTCTTAAAGGACAGTTGCTGTTGCATTGGCCTGAAACTGCAAATAAAGGGCGTTGTGTAGGGCGTAGAATACGTGCATAAATAGTCATTGAAAGATAAAATGTAGCCAAAAAGACTTATTAAGGTTGTTAAAGCAAATAGGAGCAGCAGCAGCCAACGCAAATGTTGAGAACATGTTTTGTTGATACATTATCACCGAGATAATTGATTGTAAAATGAACTTTAATTGTTTATGTTTTCAGCAAAATTGTTGACAATTGCTGGTAAAAAGCTTAATTAAACTTAAAGAAAAGAAAAGGGAACTAAACTTTCAAACTATTTGAAATGTTCTAAATTGATTACATTGGCGCCTCATACCAAATGAGGCAATCTTTCAAAATTACGATAAAAAATGCATTGGAATATTACAAAGATTACAACGTAGGTACACAAATCTTAATACTCATCACTCGTGAGATTTGATTATTTTTTTTTATTTGATTTGAATCGAACTTACCAAAGAAAAGCTTAAGAAATACCCTGATTACAAACGTTTCAAATCCTACAAAAATCCAAGTTAAGTTGGGTTAGTTTACGTGCATGGGTAGTGTTCCTCGATTTCATTCGGAGGCTCGTTGTGCTACAAACCAAACGATGCCTACCTAAGCCTAAAAGCTTTAGTCTTATAGATCCCTAAGACAGTCTAGATCATGAAAATGACCTCAGCAACAGAGGTGTTGTTCCAATTCCTCTTTCTCCATGTCCTGGTGATATTAGTCCACCTGTATTCCATTTTGTTAGTGCAATTTCATTCCCTCAGATGACCGCATGACATGGAACACTGCTACAATATGATTCCGCTCCAGTCAGGTCAGTGAGCATATGTAGCTGAGGAGACATTTCGATTTAACCACATCCTAGCTGAGAGCACTGATTGCGGCAAGACTATTTACGTTAATCGTAATAGGAATTTAGGCCTCGAGACTTAATTACCGAATATGATTAGCGTACCTATCTATGGCGTATACCTTTACTTGAAAAACAAGATCGAATACATCGGAGTAAAAACCCGGTATAGACAGCAACTGTGTCATCCCGGAGCACAAAACTCGCTGCCCACTCACTCTGTCCTAGTAGGTATTCTACTGCAGTAAGCCCTATCGAAGTTTTAAATATATTTATATATATAATTCCTATAACATTCCATGAAGGAACGCGGGGACTTCTCTCAGTCAGTTCTATTATTAGACTCATTAAAAGGGAACTACAGTTTAATGCCGGCTCTATAGTAGTAATACTCATATCCAGTTACTAGCTAATGTTATGAGTTGATACCGCAGTTGAAAAACTTTTTCTTCTTTCAGATGGTCTGACCTGGTATTGAACCGAAGACCTTCTGGTTGATAGGCAGGTGTCTTACCTACCATACCACATCGAAGTTTTAAATAGGCATGACTAAATCTGTTCGATGCGCGCACTTTCTGTCCGTGTCCAATATTAACGAGCCTCAGTCCACCCGATTCCCTTCTCAGAGAAAACGAAATATCATTCAACGAATCTAGTTGTCTTGTTTCGTCAAATTCTAGTTATCTTGATTGGTAAGCAATTCAAATAACTCCACAATTTTTTTTAGTAACCTAAACGTTTGAGTTATTTTAAATTGCGTCAAAATAAAATAAAGCCACATTGTTATTGTTTTACAGTTTTTATTTTCTCATTTTATCTTTATACAGTTTTTCTTAATACAGCAACTTAATATTCGTTTACACAACACTTTTATTTACGCCTAAATATGACGTCATTTTATGACAGCAAAACGATGACTTCTAACTTACGCATAAGGCGCCATATTTTATATGCAATTTAAATTACTTCCGAATGTTCATGTTCTTGCTACAACATTCAAATTACACCAGTTAATTCAAATCTAACACAACGATGGTCGGATTGATAGTGTTGCCAAATACATAAATAAATACGGCATTGACAAGGTGACACTTTAATACCAATTATCCAAAATCCAGGGTTGGCAACCCACTGGGTATGGTTTTATTGAGTATTATATTTAAAAAGAATCCCGGATGGGTCTTTAATTAAAAGGTTTTCGTAGTTTATTTACAACAAAAATAGGAGTAATTTACCTAGTGGGACTACAAATTTATTTGTTCCATTTTTGACCTCAAACAGATAATGAAATAACAAATTCATCAAATCACTGCTTACGTCTTTTCTCCACTTCTAAACCAATTTCTAAATCCCGTCTCAGAACAATCTCTCGTCTTTTAAGACGCTCCAATTTTGAAGCCGATCTTGTTAAAAGATATATCCTTACACGCCCTAGATAGTTTCTGCCTTTAAACGAGATGAATATGTGTTGCTTGTGCTTCCTTAAAAAAAAAAAAAAAAAAAAAAAAGAACGGAGAGTCCACGTTTTTTTAACCGTAGAACGAGGTAAATTACGCTTAGCGCAAATAATACAAACAGGTCTTTATAGCGAAATGCCAAGTAAAGAAAGCCTATATAAAGAGGTGTGACTATATTGTATCTCTCGCAACAATTGAAGAAGCAATGTTCGGAAAATACGGCGGATGCGGCATTTGATCGTTTCTAATAACTGTTTTGAAACTTCTGCGACATGAGGTCGGGTGTTATCATGCAATATGTTCCGTCCGTTTTTCCCATAACGCACGATTCAAAAGAAGTAATTGCAGTCTGCCTTTGATCACCGAGCTTTAACAGCTCATAGTACACAATGACGCCTTGACCCTACAAAGAGTGCAAAATTGCAATATAAATACTAAAAGAAAGTGATTGTATATACAAACATAAAATTATGACTTGAACGAAATAAAATTTAAAAAAACTCATTAAAAAACCCAATAAAACCCGGTGGGTTAGGTTTTTTTTTTGTTTTAAAACCCAGGTTTCTGCCAACCCTCCCAAAGTCCCACAATACAGTTTTAAAGGCTGACGTGGTGTGTTTTCTTTTTAGGCATTTGTATTTTCGTAACAACATGGTGGCCGAACTGTTTTTAGAGAAACTGGCAAATCGTTCAAAGAATCATGACCAAGTTATCTTGATTCGCACGCAATAGAAATAAGTGGAAATCTTTTTTAGAAACCAAAAGCATGGAGTATGGACTTAATACTTATTAATATGATTCATAGGGGTGTCTCAATCAGAGCCCTTATAGTTTTATGCATTCAGATTTGATATTCAAAAAGGAATAGCATTCGTATATTTTTCGGATTTGGAAACATTTTCGTGTTTTTTTTCACCTCAAATTTAATTTCAAAGTTATGAAATATTTGGCACAAACATACCTTTACATGACCATTGAAACCATGTTTTCTTTTTTCATTATTTTTATTATTTTTTTCTGTATTTTTGACATTAATTTCTTTTGTTGCAGGAATACAACACCAATGCCCTATTTTATATGAAATAAAAAAAAACAATAAATAAAAAAAGGCTTTTAAATGAAATTGCACACTTTAAAAGATTAAAATTCAACTCAACTGTCACAATTTTATGTTTAACATTGCAACTGTAGAGAAGGAGTAAGCGATAGAGAGAGAGGGAGAGAGAGAGAGAGGAAGAGAAACAACATATTTAACAATTTCAAATGAAAATGTTGTTTTTTTTTTTTTTTTTTTTGGTTGGACCTAAATATTGATGTTGGGTAACTTGGTTTTGAAACCCTAATACTGATTCATAAAAACCAACAGAAATCATGGAAATTTTCAAAAGAAAGAAAAAAAGAAAGAAAAATCCTGACAAGATTACATGTTAAGATAACACAGACAGCCTCCTTCATTTGGCCACAAAGTAGAACTTACAATGAATGATTTTTTTGTTTGTGTAACATTTGATTCGAATAGGCAAAAAGAAAAAGAAGAAGAATAAAAACGAAGAGGGGCTACAAAAAAAAGAGAAAATATGAAGAAGAATGTCTATTTTTCGTTTGGTGTTTATTTCACGTTTAAATGCATAAATTGGCATAATTTTTGGCTTTTTGTGTGTTTTATGTTCAACGACTTGTCCTTTATTTCCCAATTTTTTTTTCTCCTTTTTTGTTACTCAAAAGTATGGTGTTCCTCTCTGTTTTTAAATCAAGTTGGTAGAGAATTTTTTGGTGTTATTTAAACCATAATGGAATTATGAACAATAACCACTTTGTTTAAAAAATAAAAAAAAAAATAAAAATTGGAAAAACTTTGAAAATCTTATTACTTGGCTAAGATGACAATGGCGATGATGATGATGATTTGGCTGCGAAACAAAAACAAAAAAACTAAAATTCTGGCATTTGAATGAAGATGAGAATGATGTTGTTTTGGGTTTTTGTTGTTATTTCTATTTTGGTTGCAATTGTTTCATTTTTTTTTGATCTTTTAGTAGTTGTTGTTGTTGCCTGTATATTACCAAAAAGAAGCAGTAAAAGAATTTCTCAATATTTTGGCTGTTGTTGTTGTTATTATGTACAAAATACTTTGTAGGTTTTAAGCATTTTTTTTTGTCTGTCCGTCTGTCCCACCATTTAACCATTTGTGGTTATATTGTTGTTTTTGTTACTGTTTTGTTTTATTTATATTTTTTTCCTGTTATCAAGATATGAATTTTCATGTTTTTCATGTTCCAGTCAGTCCAAAAAACCGAAACAAAAGAAAAAAAACCCCCAAATGGAACCACAACATTATATCATAGTTACGAGTATTTACAAGGGTCTCCTTTATTTGGTTGTGCTTCGAGAAAAGAAATGAAAAAAAAACAAACGCTGCACAAAAATACCGCCGCCACTTCATTCTATAACTTTGAACGCCCATTAAGTCATTGTGTATGAATGTATGGGTGTGTGTGTGTGTTGTTTAACAAATAAATTTAAATTTTTTTTGGTAAAAAAAAAACAAAAAAGCGTGTGTTATAAGATGCCATAATTGGTAGTGCTTTTGAACTTTATGCAGAAGTATCAGAGAGAGAAAAAAGCCGAATAACTATAGTTCACCTCTTACTGCTATATTGTGAAATGCATTAATGAACTTGCCAAGTCTCAAATGACAATCTTAAATAAGATTTAAAGCTTCAATATTAGTATCAAGTACAGGGTGAACTTAGATTTCGATGTGTATTGAAAACACTTTATTTTGATTTATAAATACAATTATTGGATGCATAACCTAAAAATGCAAGCTTCACAGCTGATGACGCTGGGCTAACACATTTCTTGTATGCTGCATTGAAAAGCGTACAGTATGTCAAGAAAATGTTTTTACATAGTGAAAAAGTTTTCTTGTTAACTTTTATCATTAAAAAAAGGGATTTTGTGATTTTTTTTTTTTGTACAAATTCTTATTATTAACTAACAAAAAAACTAGCAAAAGAAAACAAAATTAAAAATTGGGATAAGAAAATAAGATTAAAAAACAAATAAAAGAAAGCCCATAATTTTGTTGTCAAGAAAATGTTTTTACAATTTATGTTTATTTTTAAATTTGGTAGATTTCGCTGTCCAAAATTTTTTTTTATAATGTTTCATTTTCATTAGTCAAATAACTATTGAAGGGTTTAAATCAAAGTTTTTGTTTTTATTATCAAGTAAATGCTAAGTATACGAGGCTTTAAAATGCAATACAAACTGTAAAATATTGTTACGTTTTTAACTTTTTAAAAACGTGTATTTATGAGTTCGTAGATTGTAGTTAAAATAAAATAAATTTTGTGTTCGGTTTTAAAAATAAAAATCCTTTATTCAACACAGTTCAACTTAGGTTCGACCAGACCAGACCTTTTCAACCAGAGGTTATCCACACTCAACTCTCTTTACTGAGTTAGCTCCAATAAAACTGGTCTTTACTTCACTACTAGCTTCACGAGTTTACTTCTTACAAACTCTCTTCAGAACAATAACACATTCGCTGAGTTAACTTTACTTAAAACTGATTATTGTTCGCATCGATGTGCTTTTTATAAGGCTGAGTAAGCAATACATCGAAAGCTCTCGAACCTCTCGATATTTCAGGTAGATTCCATTTCTTTCTTTTAATTTCTTTTTAGTTCTTTTATAGCCATGCGTATGTAAACATCTACCTCTTCAGCTCTTAGTATTTGTTGTTGCTTGTTTATTGTCTGTTACTTGTTTTATTTGCTGTTAGTTTTTTGTTGTTGTTGCAGTATTTTTTATATTTGTTTTTTATCTCTGCTAATAATTGTTGTTGTCGATTCTGGCTAATAAACGCAGAGATTCTCAATCTTATTTTCGTGACAATATGAAGAACTTTCGGTAATGGTTTGGGGATGCATAAGAGAGTAGGAGAAATTTGTTTCATTGAGAGTAATATTGATGCAAAATAATACCTGGACGTACTCGTATTACAGTGCTAAAAAATAAGGCTTTACACTAATATAAAGCAGAAATTCAAGTTTCATCAGCATAATAACCTAAAACAAAAAGCTGTTTGTTCAGAACATTGCTCCTTTATAACTGTCGCAAAGTACTGGACACCCAAGTTCAGAATCAAGATTAAAATGCAATTGAAAATGTATAGACTTATCTTAAAAGAAGAACTGCCAAGAGACTTCGCAAACAACATGGGGAACTGGAGGCTGTAATTGTAGAAGAACAAGATAAAACTAAATGTGTGCACTAAAATATTTCTTCCCTAAAAAGGCGTCTTTAAGCTGTAATTGATGCTAATGGTGGCCATATAAAATATTTATTACATTGGTCTACAAAAACAATTTTCAAATTTCTGGTCTTTGAATAAATTATATGGAATAGAATCATTTTGATGCGCTACATTCAATCCGTTTACAGTTTTTTTTCCATCAGGCTCAATTTTTTTTATGGTCGTCGCAAATTTTTTGCCCAAAATATGGTAGTTATGTTCATATATTTCATCATAATTTGAAAACGACTAACTGATTTTAATGCCAGTACCAGCAAATATTTAGGAACACACCTGAAAAATATTTTTTTGTATTTTCAACAGTTTCGAAGTTATTCACCCCTATCTTGATTAATTTTTCTCTCGAAATATTTTCCCATTGCCCACAATTGCAATCATGGATAATTTTCCCCTGAAATATTTTCTGATCATTCAGTGGGGAATGATAGGCCTGTAAGAACTCACCTGATCGTGAATAGTATTTTCCCTCAAAATTTGTTCGCTTTTCCCATTGATTTGTTGCATCATTTTTGCTGAGGAGTTGCATTTATCATTTAAGTATTTATTTCTTTTATTGTATAATTAAAGTTTTTATTAACAGAGTAAACGATTTATTTTCTCTAGTTTAAGAGACGTCTTGGCTGATTTTTAAATTCGCTCACAAAAAAATATCCACAACAACGGAATCGCCGACCTTCTCCGAGTCATCAGATTCTTCGCCACTATCGAATTTGGCATTAAATACATCCTCGCCTTGCCCTTTATCGGTTCCACTTAGTTCTTCGTTTTTTTGATAGTAGTTGATGGATGGGTATATCATCGGGATAAATATACAATTTTAGTTTCATATTTCTATTCTTTTTACCATTTAAGCCATTTTTCAATTGTTACTGTTTGGCCATAGCCACCATTTTCTTTCCACTCATCTAGTTTTGTTTCTTCTATTTTTTTTTCTTTTTTAATAATGATCATTTATGTGTAAACATTTTACTTTTTAATAAAAATTCCCACATTTTTTCTTTATTTATTTTTGTTAACATTCAACGTAAAATGATAGCTTATGAAAAGGGAACAGAAATTCATGATATCAATTTTCCCTTCGAGGAGAATGAAAATTTCATGGGAATAGAAATTTCCCGTGTTATTCATGATAGGTGTGTGTAATTCATATCTTAATTGCGAAAAAAAATGTTTTCGGGTAAAATTAGAACAATTTCTTTATTCAAAAAGTAGCAACAAATTTTTCAGAATGAAAATTTTAGATATTAAGCACTTAAAGGAAAGTTTAAAATATTGAGAAAAAAATAAACGATAAATAATGAAAATCGGTTGGCTATTGCTGATATTATTTAAAATTAACTGCAGATACTTAACTTTGACCAAAATTAGCGAACAATTTTTTTTTCAAAATTAGTGAAATTTTTTTTTTCAAATTTTCAAAAAGTTATAAAAAAATTCTTAGCTATAATTTAAGTGCTTAACATGTAAAATTTACATTCTGAAAAATATTTTATGACTAAAAAAAAAAAAATGGTCTAATTTTGCGCGAAAAAAATGGTTTTTAGTAACTAAGTTATGCATAACTTCGAATCTGTTCAAAATACAAAAAATGTTCTTAAGGTGAAAATTTTGTTCCTAAGCATTTACTGGTACTTACGTTAAAATCGGTTAAGTTGTTTTCAAGTTATGAGGAAATATATTGACATAACTACCACATTTCGGGCGAAAAATTTTCCACGCCCATAACTGAAAACGGATTTGAATTCAGCGCATCAAAATCATTATATTCCACATAATTTAAAGGCTTTTTTGCTGTATACCAGTATTATCTTAAAACTCAACATTTTCATGACAACAAAATTAGTTTTTTTTTTGTTTTGTTTTCAATTAAAATTCATTTCTTTTCTCTTTTGGTGTTATTCGTTAGCTAATATTTAGATGAAATTGTATTAATAAAAAAATTGTAGAAAATAAAACAAAAAACCTATTCTTTTCAATGATAAAAGTCAAACCCAATTTCTTTTTCACTATGTAAAAACATTTTCTTGACAAACTGTTTTTTCTAGGGGTCAAAATTGAGTAACCTACAAATGTTGTCTATGGTAAGTAAGTTTTTAATTTCTTTCGCGGTTTTTATTTTTATGTTTAAATTATTAAAAAATATGCGTTTTCTGCGATGGACAGCATTACAACATATTTTACATGAATACATTGATATTCTTTACTAATTGTTTGTTTAAAATCTTAAATTTTGTAGAAGTTTAATCTTAAAAGACTTAATACAAACCAAAACCCGAAAACAATTTATAGGAATGGATTAAGGTAAATGGTTCACTAACGAATAGCGTGAGGTTATTCATCAAATAAGCTCGATAGTAGTCACGTTTTTGACAATGCTTCCCCTTTAAACTGCTACAAAAATATGGTCTACAAAGCTTTAGTTCATATTTAAGCCCATGAGGCATACAAGTATTACGCAGTGCGCTAGGCCTCTAAAAACAAGAGTACTCCTCTATTTGTAGAGCCTCAGTTAGAGGCCACATTAAATCCTCAACTAAAATTTAAAAGAAGTTTTCAGCAAAATTTGGTATTGATATCTTCTCGCGAGCAATTAGAAGTAGAAAAAAATTAAAAAAAAATTGTGTGGATACATTGTACAATATAAGATACACGTACCAAAGTAGAACTTAAAGTCGCGAATTTTTCTCTGGAGTGATAAATCCAAACTTTCTCGATTGGAATTTGACGAAAAATGTTATGTATGGCGTTCTTTTAAACATGCGACAAAACCGCAGGTACACTTCAATGCAGGGTTGGCAACCCACTTGGTAACCCAATTAACCCCACGCGAGTTTTATTGCGTATTATTTAAAAAAAACCCGTTCAGTTTTTTATTTAAAACTGTTCGTAGTTTATTTGCAAGAAGTAGAAGTATAATTTATGTATTGGGCTTGTACTCCCAATTCAATACTTTTTCTTAGCACAAAAAGTATAATGAATTAACAAATTTATCAAAATAAAAATGTATGAAATCACCTCTGAGTCAATTTCCGAATCCCGTTTCAGAAAACCTTTTCGTCTTTTGAGAAGGTCCAACTTTGAAGCCGGTTTTATATTTCTTGAAATGAAATTGCATTCGTCGAAAGAGCCAATAGCCAGAAGGACTAATGTTCGGAGAAAAGTGCGGAAGCGGCATTAGATCGTTTCTGACAATTGTTTGAAGACTTAACAACCCACTGTGTAACTAATTGGAAATTATATTTTTATTTTACGGTATTTTATTTTAAGGTTTTCGTAGTTTACACAGAAGTAAGTATAATTTATGTATTGGTAGTTCTAATTAGTTCGGTCCGTTTTTTTATAGTTCCAAAAAGATAGTGAATTAACAAATTTGTTAAACCACTGCTTACATCTTTTGCCCACCTCCTAGCCAATTTCCGAATCCCATTTCAGTTTTTTGAGGTGATTCTTCTTTGAAGCCGGTACTTTGCTGCATTGACTGTAAGATTGTGATTTTCATCGTTTTTGAAAAAGTTGCCACTAGCACACCATGTGCTACCCTGTAGCACGTTGTTGGTAGCACAATCTACCAATGCTGCCAATACTCTTTAAGCAAATAATGAGCTTCGCTGTTAAAGCTAATTTTTCGACAGAAACATATTTCTCACATACCGCGAATTTTAACAATGGAATACAATGTCAGCCAAACGTTGTTCGTTTGTTAGAGTCTTTGTTTACACTGAAAAACCGAATAGAAAAAGAAACACAAATTAATTGTTTGTTTATAATTTTTAATTATATCAAAGAGAATGGATCTTATATTGATAAATGTTTCATTTAATGTCGGCAATAATGTATGGAATACAATATCAGATAACTGCCCTCCTCTGTTAGCCTCACAAATGCGAGCCTTTTTGAGCACATTTATCATTACATTCTCACACATTTCACGTGGTATTTTATTAATTTCATCACGAATATTTTGTTTGAGTTGCTCCAGCAAAAAGAAGTCCGGAGCAGTCAAATCAGGCGACCGTGGAGGCCAATCAACATCACCATTCCTTGAAATAATTCGTTGTGGAAAGAGATCTCGCAGTAATTCCATTGTAATCCTGGCTTTATGCTATCTAGCACCATTTGTTGAAACCACATGTTAGTCAAGCCCAAAGCATACAGTTGTGGCATTAAAAAGTTTTCAAGCTTATCACGATATCGCTCCCCATTGACAGTTACCGTAACGCCGTTTTCAGTTTCAAAGAAGTAAGTTCCAATAATTCCTCCTGCAAATTGCACACCAGACTGTCACTTTTAATGGATGCAAAGGTGACTGATGAATAATTTGAGGATTTTCCATTGCCCAGAACCGACTATTCTGTTTATTCACATAACCATTCACATGAAAATGTGCCTCGTCACTCATTATGATTTTTTCATGAAAATCGATGATTGATTTTGATAAAATGTTTGAAGGATTAAAACACTTTGGTTTACTGAATATTTTTCCATAATGAATTTGCCACGTCTCTACTTCACGACTGCCAAATATGAACTGTCAAGACTAATGTTTTCCAAAATCGCGGCAAAACAAATTAGTATACCTTCCTGGCGGACACCCTGTACTAACAAGTATCGATCTTTAGCTCTTTTTGCGGTAAATTATACTCTATGTACAGATTGACAGAACTGAGACTATATTTTACATACAAAGTAGTAAGTGCTGAGGTAACATTTGTTACCTATGAGGTCTTTCAAATTAGTCTAACATATCAGCAAACAAGTGTGCCTCCATGCCTGCAGGCTGCAATTACAGTAAACTAAAACATTGGCTGGAATGCTTTATTTGATTGCTCGAATATTTCTTAATGCTCCCAGTGCCTGGCGGTTAATTGACTTGCTTAGAGAGAAATGAAACAAAAAATAACTCTTTATTTATTACCTACAATCAAACTGAATTTCGAGAGATCGGTATACATTTAGAAAAATAAAAATATGTTTTTGCGGCTCATAGTAAGCATCATATTTGTGCCTCCTTTAAAATTGCACTCTTCAGAGCAGATTCACGCAAAGAGCAGCTCTTCTCTTCTGTTTTCACATGTGCGTGTTTACACGCATAGGAAAAAAATAAGCAATAAATAAACAAAAAGAGGTAAAGAGAGTGCAAAGTGGCCTGATTGGGAGACTCTCAAATTACTACGCCATTGTTAAATGCATTAATATTAGTTTGCCGAACGCTGCTTTAGAGTTTCGCTAAGATTGACGTACATATATTTAACCCATAAATTTCTATTGTGAGAACATATTTTTTTCTTCCATACAATATATCTTAAATATTTCCTATTTCAGAGTGCAAAATATATTTACATTACAGGATACAAATATGAGCAATTACAATGTCATTGAAATTGTAAAAACCTTTTATTTATTTTTCTTAATTCTGTTTTATTTAATTTTTCGTCTTCTATCAACTTATTCATGCACTTGTGATTACTTGGAGACACTTGATCAATGTCAGCCAGTCATTCAGTTTCTATATCTACGATATACCATAATTAAAGCCTGTAAGAAGATAATCAACTAAACGGCAGACCATATTTTTTCTTTTTTTCTCATCACTAAGTATACAACAACCAACACAACTTTGCAGAGAAAACAGAAAAGAGAAAGAGAGAGAGAACGGTACAAAAACTAAACAGTGACAATAGTTGACCACAGTCGGGCCGACCACTTGTTGTAGACACGGGGTAATAAATTTCAGTTCAGTTTGGTCATCAAATCGTTACAATTGACATGTTGTGCTAGTTTTAGTCATTGAAATATCTCTGCTGCTAACATTGTGTTTATAATGCTGAAAATATACCAGCAATAGCATATTGGTCAATGAACAATGTATAGCCGCTGCTGCCGACAATTGTCTGAGGCACCAGTAGCACATTTATGTGTGTTTAGAAAACAATAACATTAACAGCATTAGACAACAACGACAGCGACGGTGAAGATGACGACGACTACGACGAATATGTTGTTTCAGAAAAAACAAAACATATTCATTTCTGTCCATTTTACATGCATCTAATGAAATAAATAACAACACAAAACAACACTAATTTTATTTGAAATATCAATTGCTTAGATAAATATACATAAACGTAGTCATAGAAGTAGAATTTATTATTTTAAAACTTATATTGGGTGCTTAACTTAAAAATGCGGAATTTTTTTTTCATATTTTGGGATTTCAGCCTTTTCCAATTGATCGTCGTAAAAACCGGTTCATGTTCATATCGCATAAATTGACTTAACACTAACATTTTTTCCGCAAGGCTTCCACAAGGCATCTTTGCCTTTATACAGTTTCGTTGTAATCAAACGCCCTCTGTATATTTCATATAATAATGGTTCAGAGCCTCGCTGTCGCTACTTGGCATTACATTCTTAACACAGACATTTTTTTTCTTAAGACTTCCAAAAGGCTTTTTTCATTGTCTTCTTTCAGTTTCTTTATATTCAAACACTCTCTGTACATTTGATGTAGTAATAGTTAGAAGTCTTTCTGATGCTGCTCATCATAGACTCGTGCCTTTTGCTCTTCTTCCCTGTTTTCGCTAAGGTGTGATCCTTCCGATGCTGCTCTTTTTCTTTTCCTTTTGAAGGCTTGGGAGTCAGGTGGTTGTCGTATAGTTGTGTGCCTACCACTCTATCAACATCGCTTCAATACCAGGCCAGACCATCAAAAAAAAAAAAAATAAATAAATAAAATAAATCTGCAGCCGTATCACCTCTTAACATTAGCTAATAACTGACTAGGAGTAATACGTTTGCCGTTCGTAGACGGCATTTAACTGTACATAACCTTCAATGAGTCTTAAAATATCGGGTGGGCCATTTAAAAGTTAAAATTATATTCAAAAATGCAATAAAACAAAAACGGTTTAAAATGTTTCCAAATTTATTTTTTGTTGTGAAGCACAATTGTTACTGTTAGGAATGAAATATAATTTCATTCATTTGGCTTCCGCTGCTGGCCTCACAGTCCCCATTCGATCGAACCAATTTTCGAGAACATTTTTGAGTGTATGGGGTCGAATCTAGGCTATGACATCACGAATGTTGGCCCTCAAATGCTCAATTGTCTCTGGTTTGTCGGCTTAACACTTGTCTTTAACGGCACCCCAAAAAAATAGTCCAACGCTGTCAAATCGCATCGTCTTGGCATCCAATTGACATCACCATTTAGGCTAATTAAATGGTCATCAAACGATTGACGCAATAACTCAATTGTGGCATGAGATGTGTGGCAAGTTGTGTTATCCTGTTGAAATCAAACATAGTTCACATCAGTACCTTGAAGAGCGGGCCCAAAAATTTTGGTTACTAAGGTGCGATAGGTGTCTTTATTAACTGTAATGGTTGCGTAGTCCTCATTTTCAAAGAAATATGGGCCAATGATGCCTCCGCTCCACAAGCCGCACCAAACAGTCACTCGTAATGGCTGCATTGGTTTCTGTACGACCACGTTTGGGTTTTCTGAGATTCAAATACGCCAAGTTTGTTTATTTGTTGAGCTACATCCGAAAAGATCATTATTTTGGCAAAATCGACTTCATCGTGCAGTTTCTCTTTGTCCCATGTAGAGAAACGAAAATGAAGTGGATGGTCATGTTGCTTCAACTCTTTAGTCAATTGAACTTTATAAGGCGCCATACCGAGATCTTTTCGTAAAATTCGACGTAAACTAGTGCGAGAAATGTTCAATTCTTGAGAACGATGTTGATAGATACTCACGTACACTCTCAGCCACAGCTTCGATATTCTCAGTCTACGAGCACGCTTGTTTCCTGGCGCATCAACAGTAAAACCAGTTTCACTAATTTTAGCAATAAACTTGAGTATACCAGGCACTTTGTCAATGTTTTGGAAATAAATTTATAATAAATCCCAACGTTGCTCAAGCGTAAATCGATTAATATCGTTCAGTGAAGATAATATATTGAATTTTGTGACAGAATAGAATGACATAAGTATTGCCAGATTCAAAACAATCGCTAGTTGAAATTTAAACCAATAGATGGCCCATCCGATAGAATCGTGTGCAGCTCATTGACTGAGATATGTGATCGTGTACCCACGGAGTGTTATAGGAATTATATTGTCATGTATTGAGTAAGTATTAAAAATGTTTCAATACATTTTTAAATACCACGCTTAGAAAGACGATTTTTTGTAAACACGGACTATATCGATAAATCTTCGATTATTTTCTGCCATAATTTTACAAAAGTAGAATCAATTTTGATATTTTCTTAATAGTTTTAATTAAAAATTTCAATAAAATATTTTTGTCAAATGCTTGTTGTCCCCCAAATCTGCGCATCTGGCTTAAGTAAATTGTTTTAGTTTTTATGCAGTTGTGAGTTTACGACTTTTTGATTTTGTCTATAACTGATTTCAATATATTAAAAGTAAAGAAAAATATTCAAAGCCTACATATACAACCACGCATAAGGAGACCAAAGTGCGTTTTTTGTTTCTTTTACAAATAAGAACTTGACCAAGAACATGCCACTGTATTACGACGATAACTGCTGGCTGCATGTTCCATTAGACTGACTCTGTTAATAAATTAATTTTTTTCTTTCGGTTTGTGTTGCGCCTATGAAGGCGGTAGCCTTATACAAAAATTGATAGACAGATAGACAGACAGATCAACTGATATATGGTGAGAGAGAAATAGCGCCACACAAAAAAATTTAAAAAAAATAAAATCAAATAAAATAACTACTTTTACATCATAATGAATATGATAATGAATGAAAGCATTTTCATCATCATTATTAAGAATTTTCATTTTAAACATCAACATCGACAACGATTCGTGTACAAGTTGACTTGATTTTGGTTGTCTGTCTTGCAATATCGATTTAAATTTAAACTTTTTTATATTTTGTGTTGTGTTTTGTAGGAAAATTTGGTTTTTAGGCTGGCTATTATAGCCAACTTGATTTGTGTTATTGGTTGTTGATTTAACATTGTTTTCTATTTAAATTTTTAGAATAAAACATGAATTAGAAAAATAAGTTTGCTTAGCAGCACCTATATTATGTTTGTAATCAATTAACTTCTTTTTATTTCTTTAGAAATTCAAATCTGGGTTGTGCAAAAAATTTGTAAATTTCCATGGTTTTTAAAGAAGCATAAGCGCACAGTCTCTCGAAAAAAGATATAAATTATAAACAATTACAATTTATTTATTTTTTAATAAATTTCAAAAAAATTACTTACTATATATCCTTAAACATTAGCTCATTACATTTCTACGTTTCTCAATTTGCCAATTTTTTAATCTCCCTCGTAGATAAGTAAGGAATCCATGTAAGAGTAAGTCTAAATGAAAACTCAATTTAATAACATGGACATTGAGGAGTAGTGCAAGTAGTGAAAGGCTGGATCTACGCTATTGTGAAAATATCGGGTGGGCCATTTAAAAGTTTAAATTTCAAAATGCAATAAAACAAAAACGGTTTGCAATTTTGACAAATTTATTTTTGTGTTGTGAAGTAAAATTGTTCCGTTAGATGTGAAATATAATTTCAGTCATATGGCTGCCACGGCTGGCCTCGCAGTACCCCAGATCGGATATATTTTCGAGAACTTGTCTCTGGTTTGTCGGCATAACACTTGTCTTTAACGGCGCCCCACAGAAAATAGTCCAACGATGTCAAATCGCATCTTCTCGGCGGCCAACTGGCATTGCAATTTCTGCTAATTAAGCGGACATAAAACGTTTGACGCAATAAATCGATTGTGGCATGAGATGTGTGGCAAATTGCACCACCCTGTTGAAACCAAACATCATTAGCATCAATACTATGAAGAGCGGGCATTCTCCATTCACCGTAACGGTTGCGGCGTCCTCATTTTCAAAGAAATATGGGCCAATGATACTTCCGCTCCACAAGCCTCACGAAACAGACACTCGTAATTGATGCATTGGCTTCTGCAAGACCACGTTTGGATTTTCTGAGCGCCAAATACGGCAATTTTGCTTGTTAACGTACCCACCAAGATGAAAATAAACTAAATCCGAAAAGATGATTTTATGATCAAGCTTAAATCGATTCATTTCCTTCAGTGGACATAATATATTGAATTTTGTGATAGAGTAGAATAATATAAGTATTGTCTGACTCGAAATAACCGCTGGTTCAAACTTAAATTTTTAATTGCCCACCCTATAGTATGTGATCCACTTTTTAGCGCTCGTAGTTATTCACTTCTCAAATGATTCGATTTCGTGCCGTTTCAACTGTGAATCGCCAATGGAAATTCAGTGAATAAAACTTTTCAGTGTTAATTCAAACTCTTGATAACTGTTATGTGCGGGTCTTTCGAAATTTTCCCCAATATTTTATGGAATTTTTTTAATGAGTGGTCGACCAGAGCGAGGTGTTTTAAATTTTTTGCTATTAATTCATGTAGCACCCAAACATCAAGCTTATTTGCGTATCTAGATCTGATCAAATGTTCTCTAGCAACGTCCACGCTGCTTATGTGTCGGTCTTTACCAAATTTTCCATGATCTTGCTGCTGTGTTTCTAGTTAAAGCCACGTTTCTTTAAACTCCACAAAGTTTTTCAGCAACTTTTCCTTAAAAGGCAATACATAAAATCCAAATATGGCGGTTATGTTCTGAATTTTCATTCTTTTTAAAACTAAAACTTCCTAGAGAATAATGCGAATTTAATAATGTCTTCTAAGGAAGTGAATTTAAAGATATTACTTTTCAAACAAGCTATGGTGTTGGCTGATGCAATTATTATTACCAGAGATGCTTGTACTACATCTACCAACCGATTTGTAACAGAACTTTCTCGAACACCAAATTTTGTTCCTAAATTATGTATTTTCTCTCTCCCTGACTATATAGGCCCCACATTTATCCCAATAAATAAATTAATTACGAAATTAATTTGGGCAAAGTTTTATGACTCTGGTTGATATAGTTCTTTAGATATGCGGCTATTAATATTTGGTTTTTATGGGGGTACCTCTACTTTTGTCTATGTCTCCTTCCAGGCATACAGGATGATACAGTGAAGTTTTGAAGAAAATCGGTTCAGCCATTTAGCCGTCATATATATATCAGGTCCGCCATCTGACGTTTTTTTTCAACTAGTGCTTATTTCATGAATGGTAACACTAAGCTCTTGTCTGATTTGACAGATAATTAGTTTTATCCTTTCGCTGAACGAATATGGTTGTGTATACGCTTGAACAACGCTGGGAAATATTGCGACATTACTTTGTAAATCATGGTAATGTTGCAGAATGTGTGTGATGTGGTCAGATGAAGCTCATTTTGATCTTGGCGGGTATGTAAACAAGCAAAATTGTCGCATTTGGGGCACACAAAACCCGCACGCATACATTGAATAGCCGATACACCCAAGACGAATCACTGTTTGGTGCGGATTTCGGTCCAGAGGCATAATTGTGCCATTTTTCTTCGAAAATGAGCAAGAAGTGGTCGTTACAGTCAATGACGATCGTTATCGGGCCATGTTAAACGAATTTTTGTTTACAAAAATTGAAGAGGAGGATATTTGCAACATTTGGTTTCAACAGGACGGCGCTACGTGCCACACAACCGAAGCTACACTCGATGTTTTGAGCCCTGTTTTTGAAGATCGCATTATCAGCCGCAGGGCTGATGTCGTTTGGCCACCTCGGAGCTGCGATTTGACACCGTTGGACTATTATTTGTGGGGTGCCGTCAAGGATAAGTGTTACGCCAACAAGCCAGAGACAATTGACGCTTTAAAGGACAATATTCGTGAAGCCATTAATGAAATACAGTTGCACACAATCGATAATGTGCTTAAAAATTGAACCGATCGTGGCAGCCATTTGAATGAAATTATTTTCCATTATTAGACGGAAGAATTGTACTTTCAAACAAAAAAGAAATTTGAAAAAATATTCAGTAGTTTTTTTTTATAGTATTTTCCAAAAAAAAAAAAAATATTTGGCGGACCCTTTATATCGAGACAATAGTCTGCAACTACAGCTCCTACTCCATATCGAAAAAACATGGGAATTGATAATGCCAAGTTATTGTACTTTTCAATCATAGGAGTGGGATTCATGGTCATTTATATAATACGATTTGGTTGAATGCTTTTGCAACTATTTATTTCCTTTTTTTAAAGTTAAAAATTGTTAAATATGCTGATTTTCTGTACGTACGTATTCAGTAATATTGCACGAAATAAATTCCGCAAGAAATCTTTAGAAAATATTTATAGTGATCGCTATGGTGGATCACAATGAATTTTAGCTGTTGTCATCAACAACATAATCATCGTCCTCATCATTACTGTTGCTGGGTAACATTGTTTTATCCTTTTTTTTTTCTCTATATGACTATGATATTGTATCCGTCAATTCATTAAAAGTAAAATATTTTTCTAAAAAAACAGATTTTCTTTTTTCTTGGGACAACATATTTTCGTTATTCTTATCGCTAAACTTAGTGACCTACTGAACTGGTCTATGATGGTCTTCTGTTAGATTTGTTTTTTGTATTTTTTTTTTTTAGTTTTTATTTTTATTTATTTTGTTTCAGTGACAAGTCAAGCAAGTTGTTGTTATTGATGTTATTGCCAGTTGGCGGTCGTTTACATGGCCACTGAAGACAGCAACAAAAAAATAAATAAATAAAAAACACAGAATTATAAAACAACAACATTTTGAAATCCACAAAGAAAAATAGAAAATCGAAAAGACAAATATTTTCTTCTTCTCTAAGAATTCTTAGCAAACTGATGATGACAATTTTTGATGAGATCGGTAGCTTTTTTGTGCAGTGACCAAAGCAAAAAAAGAAAAGGAAAATAGCCCTGTTGCCCGTTATAATTTTCTTTCGGAGTAGGCCTGACGATTGTTTCATCAATGTCGCGACATTGAAGTGGACATTAAGATCTCTTCATATAAATGTGTTCCGTTGCCAATAGTTTTATTACAAAAGCTTGAAAATAGAAAAATATCTTTGATTTTGATTGCTTTTACAAAAAAAAAAAAAAAAAAAAAAAGATCAGAAATTGTTAGTGTTATTGTTACACTGAGCAAGATTTTTCAAGTTTTCCCAGTCCAATAGTCCCTAAGGATCTTATTAAAAGGCCTTCCTAGTGCATATGTGCTAATTTTATAATTTCACATTTTTTACCGTGTACCAGCCAGACAGCACCTTTTCTTCTTCTCTATAAGGAAACCACAAAAATAGAATTTTTTCTTTCTTTTAACAAGCAGTTATGTTTGTAAAAATTAAATTGCCTTTCAATAAATCAATTCACATTCTTTATTAAAAATAAATATAAAAAAACATATTTTCGAACAGGTCATATAAACACACCCTACACGCAATCGGTTGCTTAGCTTAAATGAACGTATTTAACACAAATATGTATTGACTGGCAGATCTCAGCATCGATTTTTCATCAAACGGCTTTTTAATCGCTTAATATGTATATGGAATTATAAGCTAAATAATAGTGCAGCCCAGGTTAGAGTCTCCAGCAGACTACATGACAAAAATATTTGTAATTGCGGTTTCAAGTGTTTAAAAAAGAGACTTTAACTTCCCTCCAGACAAATCAATCTAAAAAAGCTCTCCTGATCTTCTAGCTAACCTCTGGAGATGATGAAAAACATCAGACAAATGATCAGAAGAAAACGCCACCTACTGGGAAAAAATTAAAATGCTAAGTAAGAGTCGCCACCAACAATTAAAAAAGATCACCACCACTACACAATCGCATGGAGGCGAGCATAGCTCCGACACCTCACCAAGGTGTATGGTCATGTCCAAATAACATGACTTCGAATTGGTACTTACCGGTGAATTTAATTATAGGTGGGGCGTTGGTGAACGCATTGTATTTACTCGTGCTTTGGCACCGTGAGGTAACGTCCTAGGGCAGGTACTCATGTAAAGCCACTGACTTTATCACTTAGCATGGATCTCCGCCATACGGAGGCGAGCTACAGTAGACTAATCATCTACTTAGTTTGAAATCAACTTATTAATGAAACTGAAACAAAACAACCAATGCCAGTATACTCCCTAGAGAAGTGGCCAAGAAAAAAACATGCAGGTGTGTAACATGGTGTGTCCATCCTTGTACTACTATGGAGAATTGTCCTTTGGTATACCCAATCCATCTCTACTTCATTTATCTTATCTGCTTCAGTATGGGCTTTCATTTGTCAAATTCCATAGTTCTATGCTGTTTATGGTGTTAGGCCAGAACAACTTGGATATGATTCTAAGGCATTAGTTGGTGAATAACTGTAGTTTTTTCGTGATGATGCTCGGCCAAGTTTTAATGGCTTTGCCTGGATATGTATACGCTTCTCCATACTGACTGCAGTTGAATGCCGCTTCTGCTTTGTTGAGCCTGTGGTTAACGTCTGTTTCTGTAACGCCGTTTGATGGAAGCCAGTTTTCCAGCTCATCTTATTTGGCTGCATGCTAAAGATTTTGTGTGAGAATAGACAAATATCATCTTCATAATGCAGATCCACGAGTTGTTGTGAAAGCTTCCCTGTTATACCTCGTCAATTTAAACAGAGTTGAGATAGATGTACTCTGGGCTACGTAGCTTTTGCAAATGTCAAGTTATGATGCTAAGATTTAGTGGAAATATCAACAAAAGATGTACCAACTTAACAAACAAAAAAACTACAATCGGAACGATGGAATCGCCACACGGGGGGTTATTCCGAAAACTTTCAGAACAGGGTACATCCACAATTGTGACCGCCATTCTCCTCAGATGCGCTCTTATGAAACTCTGTTAGTACTTTTAAGTTCGGCCTGTCGTACTGGAGAACCTCGTACTCCTCTTTGAGCACTAGAGTGTTCTAAGCATCGGGCAATTTCCTAATCCTTGATTAGTTTGTGGATGTTCGAAACACTTAAACTAATACAAAACCTAGAGCAGCCTAGGCTTGAATTTTGCTAATGGCAATAAAAATTTTCTTCGTCATAATTTCAAATTTTAAATAAATAAGAAGATACGATCTTCTCCAGAAGACCCATATAAGACACACTTTTACCTTCCATTAAAAAAAAGTACTAAATTACTAAGAACTTCATATGAAGATCAGGAGACGACAGCTCTCGGCAAAAAAGGGAAAAGAAAAATGGTAGGAATCTATAATAAGTAGCAAATATTGTTCACCACTAGTCTAAAATACAAATTGTCTTGTTTTAAAGCAACTACAGATAGCAGCACCCTCTTCCTTCCTAAACCTACTACAGTAGACCGATCTTCTCACGAGCATGCCTTACCTCTCTATAAGAACATTTATTTTTAGAATTCATTTTTAATACACTACACAGTCAATACTTGTCTAGTTTAGTGTAGGGTATTAAGATGATAAAACCATAAAACAATAATCGTTGATTGCGAGATTGTAAACTCCCTAGATACAGATTGTAAATGTCAAATTTATTTAGTTGTCAATACAACTCCTTTTTAATTTAATTATTTCCCAATTATACCGAATGTAACATCTAAGTCATCAATAAATACAAAAAAGAAAATAATAAGAAAATTATTATTATGCCCACAGCTTTTATAGTATATATATAAATCAGGTCAATCAATAAGTCCGTAAAATGCACGAGCTAGCTGACATTGTAAAGATATCAGATGGTAATGTTTTTACTATTTTATACGAACATTTGAGCATGCGAAAACTCTGTTCAAAGTGGGTGCTGTGTGAGCTTATAAATCCTGTCACAAATCGATGAGAATGATGGCAAAATTATATGAATTGAGCTTCGAATTCCTAACACACCAACCGTATATTCTAGATTACTTGCTGGATGTGATGAAGTATTCACTGCAACTAAGGTTTATTTTGACGAGAAAGAGAAATCGTGCTATGATATGGAAAAGTTTGAAAATCGCTATACCCATCTATCGCACTCGAAGGCAACTATGTTGAAAAATAAAATGGGCTTTTGTCAAAATATATATATATATATATATATATATACGGATTGACATTGAAGCTACCTAGCGCTAGATGGCACCACAAACACAAAAACTTTCTCTTTCTTAGAAATTACGATCTGTCAAACGTCAGTTGTTAAAATTTTATCCAAATTCATCGATTAGTTTATATGTTGCAGTCGTTTGAAGTAAGCAACTTTTGTGTTTCTTGGAAAATGGAAAAAAGTGTATTTCGTGTAGTGATTAAACACTATTATTGAAAAGGCAAAACGGCGAAAGGGACAAAAGAAAGGCTTAATAAACATTACGGCGAATCTGCTCCGTCAGATTATATGGTAAAATATTGGATTGCTGAATCTAAAGGGGGCCGAACAAACACTGCAACAATACCATCAACAGGAAGGCCAATAGAGGTGGTTACTGAAGAAAATATCAAGAAAATCCTCGATATCGTTATGAATGATCGCCGGGTAAAAATACGTGAGATTGCTGAAGTGGTAAACATATCATATGAACGTGTGCTCAACATTTTGCAGGAACATTTGCATATGAAAAAGCTATCGGCAAGATGGTGCCGCGTTTGTTCAGTGTTGAACAAAAACGAGTTCGACAGGTCACTTCAGAGCGGTGTTTGGACATGATAAAGCATAATCCTGCTGATTTTTGGCGTAGATTAATAACTGTTGATGAAACGTGGATCCACCACTACACACCTGAAACCAAAAATCAATAGATGCAATGGGTGGAAGCTGGTGGAAGTGCTCCGAAGAAGGCGAAGACAGCGAAATCGGCTAGGAAGGTTATGGCCACTGTATTTTGGGATGCACACGGCATATTCCTCATCAATTATCTTGAAAAGGGATCTACAATCACAGGAGAGTATTCTCCTGCATTATTGGATCAATTGGTTGATGCTATCAAGGAAAAACGACCACATTTAAACAAGAAAAAGTGCTCTTTCTTCAAGACAACGCACCGGTTCACACAGCATTAGATACGATGCTAAAACTACGAGAAATCCACTTCGAATTGGTTGATCATCCACCTTATAGTCCAGATATAGCCGTTAGTGACTTTTTCCTGTTTCCAAACTTGAAAAAATTGCTC
Organism: Wohlfahrtia magnifica; assembly: GCA_023159175.1. NCBI lineage: Eukaryota > Metazoa > Arthropoda > Insecta > Diptera > Sarcophagidae > Wohlfahrtia > Wohlfahrtia magnifica. The sequence continues at coordinate 473,168 of JAKWBJ010000054.1, forward strand.
GCAGAAAAAAGATTCATCTCAAACAAAGAAGTGATTTTTCGGTAATGCGTATTTTGAGGAGTACCCAAAATCGTATTATTCAGATGGTATAAAAAAGTTGGATAATCGTCTTACTAAGTGTATTGAGCTAAAAGGAGACTATGTTGAGAAATGAATGGTTTTTGAAAAAAAATTCTTTGTTCTTACTTAGGTAGCTTCAATATCAATCCGCCCTCGTATAAGCGCATGAAGCTTCGGCTTTTTAAAAACCGAAACTAGAGATTTTGGGGGTGAGGGTGTTTCGAAATTCCTTGTTCTACTCAATAGCGCCTACCAGACAAGTAGAATCACATATTTCCACTTTGTTTTTCTTTTTCGCAACGTATTATTAAAGGCTTAAAAAGAAAAGCCAGATCAATTTTGAAAGATCATTCTACACTTCTCTTTGAATATGTTCCAATAGTTACATACAACCACTAGTTAGAAAAAAAACAATGGTCAAGGCTAAAAGATCGGTTTTTTCTATTCGAATAATAGAGATAAATTCACAGTAACGCTCAAGTAATCCTCAGACACGCTAAGTAGGTAGTCGGTCCTTAATTTGGGCAGCGCTCTCATATTTTCAGATATAGTAGGTCGTCTTCTGACAGATTTTCTTATAAGTTAGGAAGGAACACAATTGCAGTGTCTAGATCGGTCTGAATCAATAATAATAAAAGATGAATAAAGATAGTATACCTCTATCCATTCTGGAAGATTAAACACAGAGTGCGCTACATCTTCAAGTATGTACATGAAATCCTGGATGGGTTGTTTTTGAGATAGCTTGATTTATGACCTACTCTTTCTAAAACATTTATTTGCATCAGAATAAATTACAATTCAGTATTTGATATCATTACTAAAGGCTGTGTTCATGATCCGTAGTAAAACCGTAAAATAAACGACTATAGATGAGCTGCAACTTATCTATAAATGCAGTAATAGAGCAAACAAGTTCCACTCTTTTCCTCCTACTTGGATAGGCATAGCTATGGTCGTCGTATTTTCACAGTTTCTCCCATCGTTACATAGCATTATCACTAATCCATAATTTTTATTTCATAGAAAAATATCAGACCAAAAGCATAGCTGAAGAATATTGCAAAAAATTAAAAATTCGTTTCAAGCCAACGACAGGCATAACGCGACTCTGAGTAGATTATACGCATAGGCCAAAAAGAAACAAAGAGGAGTAAGGTGGAAAAGTACAGTGCGGAAAAAAGTTTTAATTGATGAATTTTATACAAAATGTTTATTTTCTTTAAATTCTTTCTTAAATTGATGTTTTTCTTAATTAGTTTTGTTGTTTTCTGTTATTGTTATGCTTTTTTTTTCGTTGTCTTCATTATATTTTTCTTTGTTATTTCTTTTATCGTTGTTTTCCTTTTCTCCTTTTAAAGTTTTTGTTAAAATATATAAATTTAAAATGTGAAAGCACAGTGTACACAGCTTAAGAGGCAGACTTTTAAATTACTCACACAATTGCCAAATACACTGGTATAAGATTGCCTGACACTATTTTAAAAGCATGCTTTTCTAAATGATGTTTCGATTAAAAGGGTTTTAGTTTGAAAACCGTTGGTTAGGTATTGTACCACCACCATTGATTCTTAAAATAAATATACAAAATGATTTTCTCAGTGTATTTTACCAAGATTTTCAATGTTTTTTTAGCGTTCTGTGTTATTCCTGTACCGTGCGGTATTTGGACAAACTGTCAGTGCAATTTTTCTCTTCTTCTCTTTGCCAGTTTTGCTTATGAGCGACTGCGTGGGAAAACGTGACGAACGCAACAGAATATACGACGTTTTTTTTGTCGTGCTTTTTGTCTTTTGGGGGGAAAAACAAGCAGACCGCCTTTCTTTGGCAGCAGCAGCAGCCTTCTATTATTCTTCAGTTTTTTACTGGCTTGAATGACTCCTACAAACGTTGGATAAATTTGCATTTTATAATGCAGTTGTTGTTGTTTTTTGTATATTTTCCAACGATTATTACTGAATTACAATTGAGGCTGAAGCTGGAAAAAAGACATTTTTTATCCACCATATGCCATCATCATTTTCCATGTCTAAAAGCTGAAATGCACCTGAAGAAGACTGATTGCCTCAGTAGATGTGAGATGACAGCACAAGTGCTGCGGCATTATTACAATTTATTTTTTTCCTTAATTTTTATTTAATTTTTTTTTTTTTTGTAATGTAAACTATATAAATACAGAGATATAGTAAGAGATAGAGAGACAAGGAGAGAACGAGTGAAGTTATGTGAAAGCAAATAAGGGGGGGGTAAGTACGTTATTTGTGGCACGTTTCAAGTGTGTATTCTATATAAAGTTTTATTTATTTTTTTGTTTGTTTGTAATTTTTCTTTTTAAATTCAAATTCTAGCCGTAGAGAACGTGCCACTGTTAGATTTTCAGCTTAAACTGTTTTATTTCAGTTTTTCGTCTCTTTGTGTTTCTATTCTGCTTCAAACGCTTTGGTTACAAGATGGTTGCGGTTTATTTGATTAGTTTTAAGATTTCATTTAGAGCATTTGTTTAGCATCTATGCCAGAGACTCTTCTGATGGTGGTACGTATCATGCAACAGGTATAGGTATTGGGCTCTTGGACACAAACACAGTTTCTTATACACGTGAGTGGGTTGCGTTATATGTTTTCCTCTTTTTCTTTTTGTTCATCTTATGCAAAATCTGCCATCATCATAAATCTCCACCTGTGATCGGTATAGAGCAGAGTTTAAGAAGTGTGAATGAGATCAAATTTTAATTTGATACCCTTTGTGCACAATGCGACATGTAAGTTTTCTTCAAAAGTCCATAAAAACAAATATAGAGAAAAAATATATGAATTATGATACATTTACTGCGACATCGGATAAAACAAATTGCTATCGGTTATAGGTGTAAATTATTTTTGGCAAGTTGTTCCTTTTCATGAACATTGACATTTTAAAGTATTGTCAGTGGACTTATTTGATTCTGATAAATCGTAGTGCACAGTTTTCGTTTTCTTATATGTTTGTTACACCAAGTCTTTCCAAAGGGTTTTGCCTATGGGCATCCATCTTCACTTGCGTTAGGGAATTTCTAAGGAGAAATCGTAGGGTTTGGGATGTCAGATAATCAGACGGCGTTTGGTTCCCGTCTTTGTCATCTCGTGAGGTTAATTCGACCACTGTATGGACATGAACGAATACTATGTAACCGGCTTCATACCTCAAAGGAAGGTTTTTGCGTATCTAAGTACTTACATATTACGTACATATTACAATAGTATGAAATAGATGCAGGTACTAGGGACTACAGCGTTATGGGCGGCGTTCCACATTACATCTGTGTTTGGGCCATCTTTGGAGGAAAAATGAAACGATGCTGCAGCGAGGATACAGTGATGGCTGACCAATGCTAAGAAGTGCGTACAAACGAAGGCAACAAATGAAACTTCACAGGCAATAGAGTACCTTGATGTAATGATTGAAACGAGGCTGTGTCTTAGATAGAACTTGGAATTGGTCGGCGAAAAGGTTGAAAAATAAACTGCGCGCACGCGTGTATAATGCCAAATGTTGGCAGTCTTCAAGATGAGAAGTTGCGGCTTCTGTTGGATTTCACCGCGAAAATTTACCACATATGTGTATAAGAGTCTTTTGCGCGTACAAATAAGAAGGCAACCTTGGCGAGGTGCACCATTCCAGGAACGTTTTGTGAAAGAATAGCTGCAAAGCTGGCTGACCCACTACAACGATAGATGAATATGTGCCTTTATCACTGATCGAAAAGTGGACTAAAAGACAGCACTGCGAACCGGATTATTATATTACACAGATCCGTCCGGCCTTTGGTATTTTCTGCAACACTTTTACTATTTTAGGCCGGCAAATAGCCCTGTGTGCTTGAATTGTCCGGGTGAACTTGAAACCGCAGAACACATAACTGTCGAGAGCGACAGAGACAGACAAACATGCACTACAGGAAGCTTAGGTGCATACCAACCGTTGAAAATTTGACTGGCGAAATATGCTTATCGAGCCAGTCAACTAACTGTTTGCCAGACGAATTATGCACAAACCTGGCGTAATAATGGGATTGCAGAGCGCTGCTGCAACAATAGGTCTTCCCAGTTGGGAAGACATTACAAAGATATGCCGATAATCGTACAGAAACAATTGAATTGTAAAGAACGTGATGCTGGATCTTGCCGCTCAGTACGACCTCTTGTTGTAATACTTACTCGGTAGTTCTGGAAGGATACACCGTCAGATACCGTGGTTACATTAGTGTCTGGTGGTTCCACACTGAATGAGGTTTTTTAAAAAATTTACTGCGTGACATCTATCAATGAATTTGGCATTCACAACAGGAGTAGTCAATGTTAGGTCTGAGCTCATAGTACTAACGGGTCTATTTACAGGGGCATTGTAGTTCGGTCAGTATATTTTGGGAAATGTTCTATGATTGTTTATTGATTGATGATGATTGATGAGTAACTCTAAAATGGGTATTTCTTTACTTACCATAAAGCCATTAGTGGCTTTTTTCGCAGTCACAATATCCTTCAGGTTTCAGTTCGTTTTGGCTTCGAGCAACATATGACTATTCTACCGAATGCAAGAATTAAATTGTTTCAAACATGTTCTCCCTCTCTCTATCTGATCGCGCGTCTTTGTTAGGACGTAAGCGAGGTCCGAGTTACTGTTAAATATGCAATCTCTTCCCTATCTGAGGCTACTTAAATGAGGTCAATAATTGACGAAATTCTAGTCCAATTCTTGATATTTCTCGTAGGATGTTGATTGAGTCTATCGAGATTTTTCGAAAAACTGCTAAACCATGCACTCAAGTTAGTAATTTTTTGATGATTTACGATCTTTTTCTTATTGATGATGTTGGTTATTATTTTTTAGATTATATTGAACAGAGTACCACCACTTCAGGAGCCTATTCTAGACTTCTACCTCGATCGAGCGGACTGCAGGTAGAAAGCTGAGGGGTCCTGTAGGATCACAAAGTTGACATGGCCTGAGTGTGATGTGAGGCGCACTCGCTCAGTCATTGGTCTTGGTAAAACGCATGTGTCTAGACAGCTGGTTACCACTGTCAGAGCTATGGTAGAGATGGTTGAGCACTTTTTATGTGGCTGTTACACCCTTATAAGCCGTCGCCATAAGGCCTTCGACGTGTGATTCTACATCTTTGTGATGTACTGTATTGGTTCTTTAGCTTTAAATTGTTTATGGCAATTTCCAAAACCGTAATAATAGCTACTAATGGCTACGTGAACCAATCAAAGCCACTTCAACTGTTGTACTCGTACTGCTTCTTTGTCATGGCTCTAGATAACTTATCATGTTCATTTCTTGATAAAATTCTACTTACATATTACGTTTAAGTTTCGATATTTGGTAATGCGGTGTCATAGCGTTATCACTAAATTGTAGACCATGTAGTTGGGCTCTTTTGTACGAATTTCTCAAGTCGTTCAGTATCTCTTATAGCCCTTTTTGCTCTAAAAATTCTAATGTTCTAAGATTTAATTTTATTCTAATTTCAAAATAAGTAAAAAAAAAAAAATCTTCACAGATTGTTATCATTATCACAGAGCTGTTGTTGTTATATGCTAATCATGCTTATGCATGTTCATTATTTCTATTTGTTAAGATAATGTAATTTGTTATTTTTTTATACAATAATATCGCATACACATGCTCGTACGAGAATGTGTTTCTCAAAATTTCTTGTCATGTTTTGAATGCGGCAGAATCATTGAATGCAACGGAAGTGTAGCCAACTTGTAAACCCGCCGCTCGACGTCATATGTGTCTATAGCTCTATAGCTGTTTACTTTATGTGCTCTTTTTATAAAATGAATTCTCAATTCAATTAAAGTTCATGAGTGTGGCATAAAACACACACAGGTACCTCTACCTATTCATTATATTACTTGTTGCATTCAACATGAGTATGAGAGTTATGCTGTTTGGTTGCAGTAAACGAGTATCTGGATCTGTTACATAATTTGCATAATACGCCGTTTTAATGGCTGCCTACCGTGACTGGCAAAGTGACAGTTACAAGTTTTCAAATGCTCTCTCTCTCTCCATGTGTTTGTACCACAGAGTTATGGGCTTGAGCGATAGATTTCGTTTTTTTCTATTTCTTTTGTATTTTCTGTTCTTAACAAGCAAATTACTTAAGCCGGCTGGTAAATCTTTCATGTTTGCCGGTGTGACACAATTCTCTTCTTCTTATTTTTTATAAGAAATTAAAATATTGAGAAGAGGTTTTTTTTATACATACTAATTTGCCTCACTTGTTGCTGTCTTGTGTGACAAGTGTGTTTGCTATTAAGGAAGTAGGTGAGGTTATAATAGTGGCTTGTGTTCCACTTTGTGTTGTGTCATATACACTTATTTATTATTTACAAATTGCCACTTCCTTGGGGCTTTATTATAAATCCATTTAATGTTATTTTAAAAGGGATGTTGCACAATATCGCATAACTAGTTGTTGAATGTCGGAAATTCTTGTTAAACTGTATTGGGCTTAAAGAGATAATTATTGACATAATAATCTCATTTTTATAAAAGACCTCACAATACGATTTTTTCTTTCGTTTGTTACTATAGAAGTAGCATTATAGTTAACAATTTAGCGAAAGTTACTTTAAGGTTTACAAAACAATTAATAAATTAACGAAACTTAACGATATCGCCAATGATAAGAAATACATCAGATATAAAGTATCGGATATCTTTTTATAGGTTCATAACTTTCAATTGGCAACATTGCTTTATTTGACAACCGATTTAACAGCTGATATTTGCTTTTAGTTTGGTTTGACATTTCATTGTGGATACGATGAATGGATTGAAACTCAAATTGATATGGGTATTGAACGTCCATTCAAAATTTTGTTCTCCGATGAAGCTCATTTATGGTTGAATGGGTACATAAATAAGCTGAATAGTCTCATTTAGAGTGAGGATAATCCACATGCTTTTGTCGAAACACCATTACAGCCACAGAAAATTACAGTTTACTGCGCTTTATGAGATGGCGACGCCATTGATCCATATGTCTTCAAAAGTGATGATGATCCGCACGTAACTGCCATTGATGAACGGTATAGGGACATGATTGTGATTTGTTTTGTACCTCAATTAGCTGGCATTTATCTTGCTGCCTTGTGGGTCCAACAGGACGGAGCTACATACTACACAGCAACTCATTGCATTTGATGTACTCAAAGAAATTTTTGATGAAAGATTAATTACACGTAATGGATTATTTTCTTTGTAGTATTGTAAGGTCACTTGTACAGAGACAATTGAATTTCAATATGGAGAAATACGGCCGCACATGCCTTGAAAAGTTTGTGAAAATTGGTGTCCCATATTACCCCTTGTAAGCGTCAGCACTGGCGGAGTCATGGACGAAGTCATATTTAGTCATTAATGTCATAAAAGTTTCTATCCAACAAAACCCGTTTCATTGATATTAAAATTATATTCCGTTGTTTTTTATGATTTAAACTTTTGTAACCATAAAAAAACCCAGAACACGTTGATCGAAAAATTCCCGGAATTTATTCAAAAATTTGAAATACAAGTTTATTCATCGAAATTTATATTGTCCCCTTCAAAGTAATCCCGATCGACTGCAACACACTTATGCAAGCGCTTTATCCAATCCTCGAAGCAGTTTTTTTATATTCGGTTTTCGGTATATCCATCAGTGTTTCCTACGATTTTTCCAAAATCCAGGAGTTTTATACCCACAGTTTTGGTCTCTTTCGGCGAATTGCTTCACGTAAACGCCTCATAACGCAAAAAGATGAGGTTGTTAAACCAGAAAACAAATCCACAAATTGGTTATGAACAATCGCAAATTGAGATGCACGAGCTAGCTGATATTGTTAGTATATCAGACGGTAGTGTTTATAGCATTTTATACGAATATTTGGGTGTGCGAAGGCTCTGTGCAAAGTGGTTGCCGCGTGTGTTCACGAATCGTGTTACAAATCGTTGAAAACAATGGTAAAATTTGATGAATTGGGCTTCGAATGCTAACCCGCCCACTGTATATTCTAGATTTCGCCTCCGGCGACTTTTTCCTGTTTTCAGATCTTAAGAGAATGCTTGCTGGAAAGAAATTTAAGTCCAATGATGAAACTATTATCTATTTGGACGAGAAAGAGAAATCGTTCTCGTGCTATAAAAGTGGTATTAAAAGGTTGAAAAATCGCTATACTCGTTGTATCGTCTATGTTGAATAATAAAATCGAGTTTTGACAAAATTTTGTTCTTTTTTTCTTACTTATCCTAGTAGTAGTAGAAGTGTGAGCTTGAAACATTAAATTTTTTCTAATGGGGTTTTTTTAAGTCAGAGATGTATGACAACATGTATGACATGTATGACAACACGAAATTAAACACTGCATCAATTAAATTTAGCCACAATTATGGGGAAGGTTTATGAAGCAAGGGCGTTGAGACCATTTGCCTGATGTGTTATTCCATAAATAACCCTATCCAATATACTTTATGGTGATGACCATATAAAGTCTAAAGACTAAAGACTAAAGACGATGTTTTCTATTTAATTAAAATCTTGCATTATTTGTTTTTTGTTTATTTCTTATCATAACCAATAATTCATGTTTACACTTTGTTAACAATCACTCAATTCCAAATCCCTGAAAGCTTGAATAGAGAAAATCCAATTTCAAATACTAAACCATTTTTTTAAAATTAGTTCAGCTACTGACAGATTTTCTTTTTCAAACATTTTCAGCGGTTTAAAGCATATTTTATAAATTCATATATGCTTTCATCTTCAGAGAGTTTGCTTTTGTATGGTTCAAGATGAAATGTTGAGTGTTTTTAGAATTCCATTGAATTCTTAGTTGTGATAGCTTACTTCCCGGGTTAAAATATGTACGTTATGAGGTCATATTAGAGGCCATTTATTGAAGTAATATTCGCACTCTTTTAAATATGAAATATATTATAGAAGAAGTTAGTATTTGTAATAGAAAATAGTGTATAACACATACGGTTATTTATTACAGAAATAAAAAAATAAAAAAAATATTTAAAGAAGTAGTCATAGTAGAATACACGTTATACAAAGTAGCCGTTGTTGCTGTTTTTTATTTTTCTTAATAAAAGTGAGTCAAATTGATGATTTTGAAATGAATGAAGAAATGAATTTAAGCCCTTGTTTCACTGTTTGCTAAGTATTAGCAAGAAAATATAAATGATATAAAAGACAGGTTTTAGTGTTAGGCGTTGTATTCGAATTTATACATATCAAGCTCGAATACTAATTCGATTATATCAAACGAATCTTTGTTTGACATCTGATATACCAGGTTAAATTATAGGTTAAGGTAGTTCTGTTGAATTTAAAATCCGTGAAATATAAAAAAATATGCTGAAAATGTTGTGAGAGAAAACCTGGCACAGGTGTGATCTTCTGGAATATGTTTCATCAAAATGCACCTGTGGTGGTCCATACGCTGAAATAGTAGATGAAACTTTGTAACTGTTGGAGGTACGTAACCTTAGAGGACGATGTCAACCACTAACCATATAGTTTGATAGTTCAAAGTCATTTCAAAAGCTTAAGAAACTCAGTGCTTGGTTGCCATCAGTGAAATGCCTCCAAATTGCTACAAATCCAACAGTTTTAAATGCAGTGTCGGCACGCGGCTTCGATTTACTATGTTCGCTGTTTGAATTACTTATACGAATAGCAGTGTTCTTACGACACTTTTGTAATTCAATTTGATTGTTTGTTTTTTCTTGTTATGTGTCAGCAAATTGTTTTTAAAAAGGGTAACTAGGTTAGGAAATTCAATTTAAAAAATGGGCGTGTACAAACACCCAACAAAAATTTGAGATTACATTGATGTTTTAGAAATTCACAGGCTAATTAAAACTTTATTACTTATAATTTGTACTTTTTACAATTAACATATTTGAATGCCGAATTATATGTACAAGATCCGTATTGAACGACAAAAAAATTTCAGAACCTGGATTGTCAAACAAAAGTTATGTTGAATATTCGAATACTTGAAGCATATTCAAATATCAAATAGGTGTCCTCCGTTTGAATAAAATAGTCAAGAACGTATGACCAGAATTTGTTATTAGAAAAGTTGTTGCTTTGTGTGTAAGATTTCAGCTGCTGAACGGACCTAGTAATGTAATGTAAGTTGGGTCAGGCCTAAAACTAGCCATTGCACTGCGGCCACTGTTGATCTATAGCGCCTCCCCCATGCATTTGCTCAACATACCAAGAAACTGATGCAATTCTTTAATGGAAGCGTCAACAAATGCTGCTCCCCAAGCGTGTATACGTGCAATATCTAATATGTCCCATTATCATGCAGTTTCTCATAACAGAATATCCTGATGCTAGTGGATATGCTTATTCTGTACAGGCGCTTATTATAGTCGTAGTAACCCGTAAGTGTCATCGAAAGTGTTCTTAGGACTCTCCTATTCGATTTTATAGCAAAGTCGTCTCAGTTAGAGCCAAAGATCAGGATCCATTTTGAGTGATAAGGTAAAGATGCTAACTATCTTCTCATCTTCTGAAGCCAAAATATGGATGAGTCGAATGAAAATTTCCTCAACAACCCTTTTGGCATAGATGTCTGCCGTTTCATTTCCCACTTTTACCTGGGCTTGTCAGGAGGTTAAACATTGCAAAATGCTTCGCAATTAAAGAAACAATTTTGATTTGGAAAAAAATCTTGACAGTCAACAAATTGACAGTTACAAATTGTCGTTAGATAGTTCTAAATGGTATCTCTGGTAGTATTAACCATCAGGTCACTTTGTAGATTGTTTGAGAGGTCAAAATGATAAAGGGCAACGAAAAGTGAAAAGCAAGGTGAACATTCACAAACGGTGCCAAAATTTTGATTGATGCGAAAGGAAATCGTTCATTACGAGCTTCTGCTGGTCAAATGATTTGTGCTGATCTCTACTCTCAACAATTAATGAGATTTAAGCAAGAAATTCAATAAAAAGGGCCAGAATTGATCAACAGAAAAATTGTTATGTACTATCATGACAATGCCAGACAACGTTTAAATTATCTTTGATGACCCGCTAGAAACTGAGAGACCAGACCCAGAATTTAAATCCATTACCTTCACTTTTTAAATATTTTATGTATATATTAGGGTGTTCCATTTTTTTCAAAAATGAGTTTTTCATATGACTTTGCTTATGCCACAAGTCTTCACTAAAATTAAATCAAAAGCTTTTGACTAAACTTGGTGTAAGTGGAACTTTAAGAAAATGTGCTTCAAAATATCTTGATAGACTATATTTTTTTGATTCTTGACAAGCTTTAAAAATTTTTGTAAATCAAGCGAAATCAAGGTAAACTGGCAAGCCAACATGTCCCGGAACTCATACCAGGGTAATCTAATTCTAAATAGCTAGGTTGTAAAGTACGTTGTGATATTCCAGTGTTACTCTGCACGAAAAATCACATCTGGCCAGGGGCCTTACAGAATGTGTGCAGAATTCCGTCTGGAAAATTGTAATTTCCCCGGTCAAACTAACTAAAGCTGGCAGTTTCACCAATATGTGGCCAGATTGTGCTAGGCAACGACCAACTGGGTAAGTTGTTTCTTGCTTGGTGTACAGTTGGTGAAACTACTAATAGGTCACTTCTTTAAGAAAACAAAGGAATGGATCTTAGGTAAATCCAATCCCAAATTCAAGTTAGAGGTTCAAACTGGATGAATCAATAACTTTTGGGCTTAAGCCATTGATGTGCAAAAGTAAAAATGTAATTGTGTTAATGAGAACATCGAAATTACTCTCTTAGTGAAAGAGTTAAGTTAATGTTAAAAAAAATATATTTTTAAATCAACATGCATCCGCCACACATGTGCTTTCGTCGCTATCTCATTGACGACTAAAAGCAAGAGCATAAGAATACGTGTGATTGTATTAGTAATTGTATTACAATGAAGAACCTGCATTTCTGTAGTAGTGTAAAGAAGAGAATGAATTGGAGATAGCTGATGGTATTGTCTGCCGCAAGCTAAGTTATTAAGTATGTTTGGTTGTAGTAACAGGATTCATGGAGAGAGACTACAGCTTAGAGGATTATTCACCTACCAAATGTAGTCTCTGGATGAAGATAATCAAAAATAATTTTTTTTTATTTTTTTCTCAATAATTCAAAATTAGAAAATGATATTAGAATGACTTAAAGCTGGCATAATTTGGAATTTTGTAACATATGGCTTAACGAAATCGAGTGACTCATTTTAAAGTTTTCAGAAGATGTATGAAGCAGCCTCTTCAAAAATCTCACATTTTATAAAAAAAAATCTTAAAAAAAAATAATCCATAGAAATTGAAATGCTGACAATTTTTGAAGTTAGGCGACCATAGCGCGTCAAAAAAATATAGTGGTCATCGAAGGTATTTTTGCTTGTTGCATAGTGTTATTTTCGATGAAACATTCGCATATTCCAAAATTTATATCATATGAGTACAATTTATTTCTCGGTGTTTGCAAAACTCTTTTGAACATAAATCTTTGGCTGAGCTCAGAGCCGTTAAAAGGCACTTAACCTATTTTTCGCCGCAGCTATGGTAGTACACGTTGTACCGTGACGCCACGCCGCTGGCATAGTATTAAGTCGGCCAGTGAACTATTTGGACACAAACATTTTAAGGCGATCGAGTGCTTCGCATATCATACTTAGGGTCCGTGACCGTACATATTATCATATGCTGTCCGCCCGGTTCAGGTATAAATCAATGCCACTTGGGGCGGCCTTAGTCCACTCGATGCCAATCCCGTGTGTGCCAACTCTTCACGGTGTCCAGATATTCAACCAAGGATAGTCTCAGGAGAAAAGCTTAGAGTTTTCAATGCATCTATTGAGTTGTAAAGCTGAAAGAAAAATGTATAATATACTTGAACAAAAATTAATTTTCAACAAAGGAAGTCTTTATTAAAAAAACGCAAATATTTCTTTTTAATAATTTTAATAATTTTAATAAGTAAGTAATTTTTGTATAAATTGAAATAACTATTATGGCTGCTACATATTTTACCAATAATTTTGTTTATCACCTCTAGGCCATATATAATATCCGGTCAGATTTCAAGCCATAAAATATGATTTAAATAAAATAATAATACGCCTTAAAACTCATTGCTATTTTCACCTGATTAAGAATTAACCATCGGATCAGAGTACACAGATCAATCATCATTCAGTGTATGTTTATGAACGTTTTTAACAGCTTTTTTTGCAACAGTTACACCACCAAATCAATCAAATAGACCACAAGATATGTTACAATTACAGTTAAAATATTATTTTTAAAACAACAAAAACAATAAGAACAACATGAACTTGACTTTTGCCAAAGTTAAATTCGAATTTTATTGTAATTTGTTTATTATTAGCTGAACGATGTTCGTTCAAGAAATAACATTATCAGTGCTGTTGCTGCTAATGCGGCTGCTGCTGCGGCTACCACCGCAAACACATAATGATGATTCTAAAGCAGCAATACTATACCGATATATATACTATACCGATGTTAAAATTGATAGTTTTTTTGTATTTTCTTATTTACATTTAATGTATGAGTTAATCTGTCTGTTCATCAACATTATGATCATTCTTATAGTATCATGATTCGCTAATGATCATTATCTAATACGTTGTTACAATTTGATTTGAAATTATTTTTTGGTTTATTTATTATTTTTGGTCTTAAAAATTGTACATTTTGTGGCTGTTTATGGCTAAATTTTAATTTAAAACTATAATTTTAGAAATTTACTGTTATTTATTCCTACCATACAACAATAAACATTTTACCGGTAACATTAAGAATGGCAACCACTCTGAAGACGATAAACAAGACTGTACGAATGATTTAAAAGGGTTTCATTAAAGAAAGAGAATCAGAATTTAATAGAAACAAGAATAGCATAAAACTGTATTTTTTTCAATTAAGAAACGCTCTTACATTCATACATTGTATGAATTGAACGCAGAATATATATTATGGAAATTTGCAAACCTTTGAATTATTACATACATATTAAATGTATGGTATATACAATGTTACCCTACTATACGCATTATCAGCACTTACGGATTTAAGTTTGTTTGCAATATTAGTTTATTATTTAAACTAATAATAGATGTAGAGGCAAAATCTAAAAGAAGCTTAAGTACATCTCTGTAGATGATTCATCGAAGAAGCCTCTTGATTCTCAAGTAAAGTGAAAAAAAAACAAGAAGGAAACAAGGTAGGAGTCTATGATAAGCAAAACTGACCCTCTTTTGAGGAATAGTGAAAATCCTCCAAAAAAGAAATCACTCAACTTGTCTTCAAGAAAACTTCTGCTGCAAAATTATAAAAAGGAAAGAGCTGAGGAAAAAGCAGTACCAGGCGTATTGTTCAAGTACAAGACATATGCTAAGACAAGAATACCGTATGTCTGCCAGAACAATAAAGGCCTGAGGAAGCTTTGGAGTGATCTTCTCTGTAATTTGGAAACTGGGGAGAAAACCAGAAAAGAATACCACCGTATAAAATAATAGATATGATGCAAAATTCCATTATTCTTACGATTAGTTATTCAGATGTACGGAATTTTTCTCTAAAATTGGTTCAATGCCGCATGGAACCTCATTCGAATTATAACCAACGCGAAGAAATCCAAATATACACATATCCAGCGCACAACGATGACAAGAATAAGTTAAATACGCCTCGAGTAGCCTCAAAAATAACAAATCTGCAGGTCCAAATGGTATTCCAGCTAAACTTTTAAGGTATGGCATATACCTAAGACCTGGAAAGACGACGAAATTGCTACGATGCCTAAAAAAGAAGACTTAAAAGATTATGAGCACTGGCGCATAGTTACTCTACAAAACGCGATTGGAAAAACTTTTACTCAAATAATTCTTAATCGAATCCCACCGATTGTTGAAACAACTATACGGTAAGAAAAAGCAGATTTGAGAAGGAATAGATCATGTTCTAATCACATCAACACTTTACGTAGGATTACAGAGGAAGTTCTGGAAAAAATAATGGTCAAATTCAGCAATGCATGCAAAAATGCATTCCGCGCAGTCTATGATATTTTTTTGGTCAGCATAATCGACCAAAAGACTTCAAAATCGGGAGAATTGTGAGCAAATTTCAGCTGTAGGAAATGTAAAAACACCTGTACCTGCTCGCTCAGTTCGTTCTGCGGAAAACATTGCTGCTGTTCGCGATAGCGTGGCAGAAGAGAGACAATAACGGACTTCTTATGAACAGAAATTGGGAATATGAATCTGGACGATATGTGGTTCCAACAGAATGATGCCACTTACCACACAGACAATGAAGGAATGGCTCTTTTGCGCGATAAATTTAATGGCCATGTTACCTCATGTCGTGGCGATGTTAATTAGCCGCCACCATCATATGATTTGACACCGTTGGACTTTTTTCTTTGGCGATATTTATCAGAAAACGTGTACGTCAATAAGCCGACAGCAATTCAAGAGCTAGATGATGAGATAATTCGGCACATTAACGACATTGTGCCTCAATTATGTCACAGAGTCATTTGAAATATGGACCGACGGATAGAGGTATGCTACCAAAGCCGTGGCGAACATTTAGCCAATATTTTGCTTCATACATAATTGCCATAGAGCCTTCTATTATAATAACAAATATTGAGAAAATTCTCTGAAAACTTTTTATTTTATTTACAATTAACATTGTGCGTTTTGGTTGGACCACTCTTTACCTAACGCTCGCCGATTTTGAACGTCCGTTCGACACTGTGTCATGACTAGCATTCTGGCAGGAATTGGCTAAGCACATGGTATGCAACACAATTACAAAACCAGTTAATCGGTGCTTAAGACAAGTGCTGCACATTTTATGGCCCAATTGGGTGACAAATAAAAAACTATTCCAGCTGTCAAATCAGATCTCGTTCGAAAAAGAAAGTATGCGAAGAAAATGCACATAAATTTACAAAGAACACAAGGCGATATAGCAAAAGCAGCTTTTGAATAGAATCCATAAGGACTGGTCAACGTGGCAAGTTTTTTGCGAATTCACGGCTTCAAAGTTGGTATTGAGAATATAATATGTGGAGGCGTTGGACCAGTGATTTAAACAGCGTAGGAAGTTTCGACTTGACATGATAATACACAAGTTTAATATTCGACAACTTCATTTAAATCTTCCCCTCGTATAGACAAAGTGTGCTAACTATTTGCGTTTGGATTGTTTTGTACCTACCGACGTTGTATTTAAAGACAACCTGTCGTGCAGTTTTTCGAACCACCTTGGCTTTTATATTTAAGAAAGTGTTCAGAGTCTGAATCAAAGAAATCAAAAGCATGGAAATACATTTATCGCACATTCGTCATGCAAAAGCAATTAATTGTTTGGCTTGGTCATTAAACACCATGACCAAAGAATCTTGTTGTAATGGATCTGGCTGAAACTGTTAAGTGTTTTGCGATTAATCCTTTAGAGCGTTCGCAACTATTGTAGTAGTGCATTTTTTAGAGCAAAAAAAAAAAAAACAATTTTAATTGAAATTTTGAAAATTACAAATCAAACCCGTTGTGTAATCGGCAACTCACCGATTACTCATCAATTAAAAAAAGAGAAAAAAATTTACATAAAATTAGTAAATTACGCTTAATTCATAAGTTAATTGCACAATATAATTTTTAATGAATAACAAAATAACATATGCCAAAAATAATTTCAAAATAATTGCAAAATTTTTTTAATTACTCATTGACGATTATAGGTGATTCGTAATTTTCAATTACGAACTATACAAATAATATAACTTAGCTACCGTCAGTTATAAACAGGGAAACCAGAAAAATGCAGAAAATATGCACTAAAAATCCAAAAACATGATTTAAAAATGTAAAAATAATTATTTAAAAATCTAAAAAAACATGTTTTTTCTTTGTTAAAAGAAAAAAGTTTTATACCACAATTCAATATCATTTGTAAGCATACATACATATCGACATATAAAATCCAAAAAGTCTTAAGTAATAAAAAATTGAATTCGACTTTTTGATTACATTACATTACACCTAAATATTAAGCTAAATTTTCAAATGTAAAGCGTTGTCTATAACATATGAGGATACTTCCCAACTAATGTTAGGACATTGGTTTGAGGTTTTTTAAATTAAATTTTCAATTAAACCGAAGTTTGAAGCAATTGAAATCAATTCACTTTTCGTATTTAAATTCTTTTCGTTTATCTATTGTCAGTTTAAAGTGTACATTCTCAACAGTAGAGTCTTAAGCAGCATTTAATGGACTAAGAACTTTTAAGATCTTTTCGGAAGCGTTGTAATTGATGGCCGCAAGCCAAGTTCACCCATCGACTGTAACTGGTAACTGGTTCGGGCGACAATCGTGTCACAATCGATTTTTTGCGTCAAACGTTTGATTTAATTAATCGAAATGGTGATGAAAGTTGACCGTCCAGAAGCTGCGATTCGACACCGACTATTTTCTGTGGGACGCCGTTGAAGGCAAGTGTTATGCCGATAAACCAGAGAAAATTGAGCATTTTAAGGCCGACATGGTGTCATTGACGATATATGATTCTATACACTAGAAAGAGTTCTCAAAAATTGGCCTATCGAATGGGGCACTGTGAGGGCAGCCGCGGCAGTCATATGAATGAAATAATATTTTATTTCTAACCGGAACAATTGTACTTCACAGCGAAAAAATTGAATTTGGCAAAATTTCAAAACGTTTTTGTTTTATTACATTTTAAATTTAAACTTTTGAATGGCTCACCCTATATATTTTGAACGTTAAACGCTTTCTGATCTCACTTTATAGTTCGTATTTTCGAACTTTAAACATTTTTTTAGATCCTGGTAACCGGTAATAAACATAAGGGAGGTCTAGTTGGCGCAATAAGTTTCAATTAACAGATAATTCAAAAAAGCCACGATTTGGTCAGAATTTAAAACAAAAATTTTGTTTTCGCTATGAAAATATTTTAGAACACAAAAACCCCAAATATACCCCATGATGGTTTTACACTGACTAATAAAAGTATTTTAAGTTCTGTAAACTACAATATCTTAACAATACTTACTGAGTAAGGTAATTAACAATTAAAAAAAGATAAGACGACACGAATTTCCCTACATTAACTTACACATGTGTACCTGTTTAAATAAAGGAAATTAATTATATTTGAATTCGCCTTGCTTGCACACATGCGTACCAATCTATGCCAAGGGTGAACATTTATACTTAGGTAGTAGTAAACAATTTTTTGTAATGTGTGTGTTAAAGGGAAAATTTGGAAACAGTAAACAAAAAAACAAACAAAAATAAACAATTTTAATACGCAAAGCGACATACATCTGCTTTCATACATAACTGAATGAAATTGTTGTTTATTTGTTATTCCCAAATGCACATTTTCGTTTACGTTCGGGTGTAGACATATACGAAGTCGTTTAAACAAATGCAATGCTGTGCAGCTATGGCCATATATGATCAAGACAAACAATATTAAGCAAATTAAACAAACAAAGGAATAAAGAAATTAATTTTATTTGAATTCGCCTTGCTAGCACTTAAGCTAGCAGCAGACATCTGTATCTATATAAATACTGAACGCAAAGCGAATAATTTAATTTCTTCCTTGAAGTCAGTTGAACTGTGACATCTGCAATCTGTGACGGCCATAATCAATCGAAAAAGAACAAAATGTCCAGACTTAATAATATTTGTGTAGTCTGTGGAGGTAAATTCAGCAGTTCAGATATAATTCAAAGTTCCTACTGCGGACACATATTTCACAAAAATTGTTTGGATAATTGGAAATTGAAGTAGGTTACGAGTATATATATATTTTCTACTTTGTTTTGTTGTAATTTTAAATTTTGTTATCGTTTCGAATTTTATAGGAAATTGAGCTGCCCCATGTGTAAGCGCGAATTTCCTTCGGGATTATTCGAAATTCAATTGTTTTTAGAA
Source organism: Wohlfahrtia magnifica (assembly GCA_023159175.1). Taxonomy (NCBI): domain Eukaryota; kingdom Metazoa; phylum Arthropoda; class Insecta; order Diptera; family Sarcophagidae; genus Wohlfahrtia; species Wohlfahrtia magnifica. The sequence goes on from JAKWBJ010000054.1 coordinate 492,267, forward strand.
TTGGACGATGAAGAAGAGAATGCACAGGAAAATCGCAAACAATCTAAACAAGAACTTAAACAAATAATGGAAAATCTTAAGTTATCTGTACAGAAATTGACAGTCGAGACTGAGAAAAAAACTAAGGAATTGGATTTAAAAAATAGAGAACTAGAAAAAGAAATTGCAAATAGCACTCGTCTTACTTTCGAAATATTAAAACTAGAGGGTCTTACAAATATTGAGACTGATAATTATTTGTTAATAGAAGAATTTCCAAAAAAACTATTAACAGATCCTTTAGAAAATATAATTATCATTATGGGTGCAAAAATGCATTTGACTGTTACTCCTGAAGATATATGTAAAGTGCGAATGTTAGAAAAAGATGAACATTGTGGAAATATGTATGGGTTTCAATTACTTGTGGAGTTTAAGTCCAATGCTATGAAAATGCAGTTCCTCGTAAACAGAAACATTTTAAAGAATTATGGCATACATTCGTACACTTTAATTCCGCTTAGAAATGATATTTATTCACTTCTAGTGTATGCGAACGAAAAATTAAAGAACTGTGGCGAATTTACAGCAATTAAAAAAGTATTATCGACTGGCTATTATGATAAATCATATGTCCTAGCGGAACATAACGAAGGTAAATCATATGCAATTTGTAATACAGCGGATGTGGACAAAATGCAAAAGCGTTATATTCAAGAAATGAATTTCAATGCTCTAATGGCTAAAACTGGTTTAAATAAGAGTGAAACTAATGAGAACTAATAATAAAATTTTTATAAATTTTCTTATCTCTATTTAGTTGTCTTTTTTGTGCTCGCAATCACTCAGGCCAGTAATGTTGAATGCAGTTTTTTCTTTTACTTCTGTGTTAACATAACTACTCGTTTTAAAGTTCTTGTACTAAAAGACATTCTATTATAATAAATATTGAAAAAATATTAAAATAAATATTAAAATAAATATTTTTTTCACCTTTCATTACATATAGGATATTCGCTGAAGTTGCCTTATTTAGTAACACTTAAATTGTTTGATTAGTTTCGTAAAGTGCGTAAATCTAAGTATATACGTATAGTGGTGATCAAAACATTTGCAACTAGAGATGTATTCCAGTTCTTCAATTACCCATTTCTACTCGATTTGTTTTTAGTCCTTGATTATTGGTATATTTATAACTTTGTTGATTGCTTTTTTGTAATAGCGGGAAGAAATTATCTTCTGATTAAAGACAACAACAAAAAAGTCATTTTAACGCAAAAGAACCTACCTATTCAAACCTACCTGTTCAAAACATTTGCAACTTTCACATCTCTTACACTATATGAACAACTTTTTACTTACAAACCTTTCGGAATGACTTTAATTACATTCCATTTTCATAATGTAAGTTTCCATATTAGTCATTCAGCTTTTCAAGAAATAACATTCTTATGTAAATAGATACTCGTGCATTGAATTTTTGGAAAAATGGCCGACAGCAAATACAATTCTGAATTAAAAATCAGAATTTTGCACCATTTTCGAAGCTGAATTTTACACAAAGAAATTTCACTAAAGTATTCTATTTCAAAATCAACAATTTGTCTTAAAGTCAATAATGGCAATATCCATACGGTGCATAAGGGAGTAAGACCTCGTAACAATAGCACACTAAGCAGACAAATAATCACCTTATATGCGAAAAGAAAAAAGAAATTTGTCATAACAATGGAAAACAATATTGTGGTTTGACGAGTCTTCGAGGATCAAAAGAAAGAATTTGTGTCCGAACACCGGTTGCAAATACAGTGGTGGTCACACTGTATATAGAAACAGGTTGTTTTACAAATGTTCGTCATTTAGTAACACGATAACCACTCAATCAATTTACAAACCAGAACATGGGTTGGAAAAATCTACTCTTACTGATTGTCGTTTGTTTTAAAACAGGCGGTATTACGCCCATAAAAATATGTATTTGCTTATATCTTCAAAATATAAATAAGGGTCTCTAAATCCAGTCCAAATACAAATCATCAATACATGTCATCAGTCAAAAAGTGGTCGAAATCGGGTGATACCATCCATACAAAGCATATATTGGCTTTTGTTTATCTTAAGAACAGTAAAGGAAGAAGCTTCTGAATGTAGTATATATCAGAAATTTAAAATGGACGGAATTGTACAAGTGGACGTTGTATCTCTCATACATAGTAACTAAAGGTTGATCCAACCATAATGCACGATGTTAATTTTGAATTTTGTCCAACTTAATTTGGCATTTCCTTGTTTCAGTGTTCGACAAAAATCAACCATGGAGAGATACACAATTGAGCAGCCCGTTAATTTTGTTGAAGCTTTTTATGAAAATGGGCGTTCAAATCAAAATTCATTTCGTGCTCTTCGTGATTTTTTTGGTCAGAATAATCGAACAAATGTGTCAACAATGGGAAGAATGGTACGTTAATTTCAGCAAACAGGGTCTGTAGGAAATGTGGAAATACATGTGCAAATTCGCCCAGTTTTTACTGCGGAAAACATTGCTGTGCTTGTGATAGTGTGGCAGAAAAGGCGTCAACCTCGACTCGTTGTCGTGCCCAGCAATTGAACATTTCACGAACATCAACCTGTACGATATGTGGATGGTGCCACTTGCTACATAGCCAACGAAACAATTGACCTTTTGTGCGCAAAATTCAATGGCCATGTAATCTCATTTCGTGGCGATGTTAATTATCCGCCACCATCATGTTCTTTCTTTAGGGATATTTAAAAGAAAAAGTGTACGTAATAAGCCAAGAAAAATTCAAGAGCTAAAGAATGATATCATTCGGCACATTAAAGCCATTGAACTCCAATTATGTCACACAGGATCGTTATAGATCCTTCTAACATAATGAAAAATTTAAATATTTTTGTTTTATTTACAATTAACATCCTGTGTTTTAGTAGTACCATCCTTTATTAATATTTGTATGTCTTAAGAACGGTAATAGGAAGTTTCTAAATGTGGTTTAAACAAGCTGGGCAGCTACCATTCATACTAAATATGATATTTTGCATGTGCAAAAAACGGCAACATTTCAGATAGTTGCTATCTATTCTTATTAGCCAAATAGCGGGGGAGATGGAACAAGCGGGTATATGTATTCTTATCTATATACCTTATGTTATATAAAAATAAATTGTCCTTTTGTGATGGTGTATTTTTGGCATATAAAATGTGTTTTTATTTTTTTTAATTTTTCCAATGACAAATACATTTTTAGATATACAACTCACAAGGCTCCCAGCATCACGGAAAGGTTACTTTAATTAAATATCGGGCGATTTTTTTAAAGCTTTCGGATCTGATTAAAAAAAAAAACATAAAATTTAGAGAAATATGTAAAATCTATATTTGAATCGATGGAACGATCTATATAATTCGATGTTTAAAGATGATTTCATGCACGCCTCATATGGTTGATACGCTGGTTCCAATTTTGGCCTACTCTTTCAAAGATAACAGCCGGTATCTTACAAATAAATTCTACAATATTGGCTTCCAGTGCGTCATCGTTAAATGGAACGATCTGGGCGGCCAATTGACCGGCCCCAAATGTGGTATAAACTATTCCCCGAACTCGCCTCCCAAAAGTGGTCCGATTGTTTCGCGTGTTGTGTGGCATACGGTACCGTCTTCTTGAAACCACATGTCCACCTCTTTCATTTATGGCAAAAAAAATTCGTAATCATAGCATGGTAGCGCTCGATATTTACAGTAACAGTTCTACTTTGGTCGTCCTTGAAAAAGTATGGTCTAATGATACCAACGGCTCATAATCCATACCAAGCTGTGCATTTTGCGTGATGCATTGGCAGTTCTTGCAATGGTTCGGGCTGCTCTTCACACCAAATACAGCCAATTTGCTTGTTCACGTATACATTCAAACAGAAATGAGCTTTGATGCTGAATACAATTTTCCGATAAAAGAATGGATTCTCATCCAACTTTGCCAGCGCTCTTTCACCAAAATTTAGCCTTTGTGGTAGTTCGTGTGGCTTCAATTCTTGCACCAGCTGTACTTAAATGGTTCTACACCCAAATCCTCCTGCAAAATTTTGCACGTGAATGGTGTCGAATCGATAATTCCCATTCATCAAGAACACTGGCGGATACAGCTGCGATATTTTCTTCTGTCGGCACTCTACGTTTGCGTGTTGGTGAATTGTAATTAATTACAAAAATGTAATGTAACTTGATCAAAAGGTTCCCGGAATTTATTCAGAAAATTAAGAATGCAAGTTTATTCATCTAAATCTATATTGTCCCCTTCAGAGTAATCCCCACCGAGTGCAACACACTTATACTACCGCTTGATCTAATCCTCGAAGTATTTTTTATATTCGGTTTTTTGTACGTCCATCAGTGCTTCTGCTATTTTTCCATTATTTCCTGTCGACTGTCGAACGCGTTCCCCTTAATGGTTTTTTAACTCGATTGAAGAGAAAGAAGTCCCAGGTGAATCCGGTATTTGTTGCATTTTTCGTCAAAAAATTTCGAATAATGATGGCACTGTGCGACGGTGTGTTGCCATGCTGCAAATCAGGTCTCTTGCGGCGAATAGCTACACGCAAACGTTTCATAATGGCCAAATAATACTCTTTGTTTACTGTCTGGCCTTCTGGCAAAAATTCAGAATGTACTAGACCGTTGTAATACATGAAAAACCGTGAGCATTGCCTTCTTTTTTGACTAAAAACGACGTGGTTTTTTTGGTCCCGGCTCATTTGGTGAACGCCATTCACTTGCCTAACAAGTTTATCAAATCACTGCTTACATCTTTTCCCCATCTCTGGACAAATTTCCAAATCCCTTCTAAGAAAAACTACTCGTCTTTTAAGGCACTTCAACGGTGATACGCTAAGAGATAAACTCATGCCTCTTTTTACGGCCTAGATAGTTTCTGAAAATGTAGGCCGCAAATCAAAACGCCTTTAAACGAGATGAAAATGTGTTGTGTTTGCTTCCCTTACACTTTTATTTAAAAAACGAAGAATCCACGGTTTTTTTTTTTCGTTATAGCGAAATCCCGTATAAAGAGTTGTGATTAATGTTCCGAGAATATTCCGGCCGTTTTTCTCATAATGCATGATTCAACCGAAGTAAATGCAATCTACTCCGACTACCAGGTTTTAGCAGCTCATAGTATACAATAATGCCTTGATCCTACTAAGGAAGGAAAATTGCATCATAAATATGAAAACAACATAATTAGACTTACAAACAAAAAATATTGTCGATTTGAAAAAAATTTTGAAGCAGTTATAAAACCCAATAAATCCCATCAAAACACCCAATAACACCCGGTGGGTTAGGGTTTTTCTACACCCGGGTTTATGCCAACCCTGGTAATAATTCTTTTGATGAATGTGGGATCGGATACAGCGTCACAAACCATGACTTTTGCGACCTCAATACGATCTCTTTTTTGCATGAAATTGAGGTCTTTTGGCACCAACCGAAACCCAAATCATTAAAAATAAAAAAAAATATCTTGGGCAGATCCATAGGCTATGTTCAGGTCCTCCGCTATTTCTCTGATGGTTAATTTGCGGTTATTGACCAACATTTCTTTTACTTTGTCAATGTTTTCGTCGGTTTTCGATGTCCATGGTCTCTTCTACTGCGTTTATCATCTTCGACTGACTCACGGCCACTTTTGAACCGCTCATACCACTAGTAAACGATCGTTTTCTTTAGAGAATCGTTGCCGCAACACTTTTCCAATAATATCAACGTTCGCTCACCATTAAATTCTCTTTTTAAGCAAAATTTAGTACAAGTTCGTTGTTGCAAATTTAAATCCATTACTAAAATTGAAAAAAATCGCCAACACAGATAGAGATATATGTACCCTTGGCTACGTAGCTTTTGCAAATGCCAAGCTATGATGATAAGATTTAGCGGGAATATTTACAACAGATGTACCAACTTAACAAAAAAATAATAAAAAATTAACTCAAATTCCGAAAACTTTTTGATTAAGTTAACATAGCAACTTTATCTATTATTATAGTTCCAAATTTTTAGGACACTTCCAAAGTCGTTGTTTTCTCGCTATTCTAACGTTTTGCTACGGTTTCACAACTCTTTTGCTACATTTTAAATAATTTTGTAAAAATAAGAAAAAATAATAAAATTGTTTAATTTGCAACCATAAATAAATTTCATTGCTTCGCTAACATTTTTCGCTCTCTGCTTCGCTTTCAAGTGCTTCTGATGCTATTGCTTATGCATTAAATCTATTTCCTTCAAATCAACAGCAACACTTTGTTTTTCTTTCTATAATTTATTTCCATATTGTGGCATGCGGTCAAACTGTGGAAGGCATAAGGTTGCTTGCACCTGTGCCTTATGGTTAATGTGGCAGAACTTCATCACCAACAACAGCTCTAACACTTACTATCTCTCATGCATACACTAATTCTATAGATTAAGAGGTGAAATTGTGTGAAAGAAAACTTTGTTTCTTTTGTTCAAAAGAAATCTCAGCAAAATCTTCTTTTCATCGTAATAAAGATTTCAATCGCCTGAGAAAAAATCTTATTAAAATTAAAAAAAATCTGAATTTTTTTCATTTTTATTTTAAGCAGCATAGGAAATAAAATACAAGCAATTACACTGAAACAACAGATCTGTTAAGTTTTGACTTGACTTAAGGCAAAAGTGGGAACAAGAGTATAAAGTAGCAGATGTAATGTGTTATTGTTGCATTGCGTAACTTTTTCTGTGTGGGAGGGAGTCTCAAAAGTTATAGTCTACTATGGTCTTAATTAAAGGTTTCTTTTTATTGCTATTATTTCTTGTTTATGATTTTATTTAATTAATACTTAACAAACAAGCAGTCATTGAATGCAGTCTGCGAATTATGAGGTAATTATAGGCGACAAAGAGTTCAATGCTACTTCTTCATAATTATGTTATAGAGGCTTAAGTTTTATCTTAGGAAATTTCTTTACCGTTTTATCATCGTTAAGTTCATTATAAACATGAAATGACAATCAGTAGGTTGTTAAAAAATAACGAACCTACAGCAGAAATCTAAAATCTCAAGTTAGAAAAATAAATACTTAAAACATATATGTAATATATATCGGGTGTTTTTTAACGGTTACACATGTTTAAATTATAATAAGTCAAAAAAATATCTTTTAAATATCAATGAAATGGGCTTTGGAACACCAATTTTTCGCAGCATATGTGGCCATATTTTGCCAATAACCTTTCGAATGTTGATTTCCAGTTGTTCAATTGTCTCTGGTTTATCGACGTAGACAACTGACTTTACATAGCCGCAAAGAAAATAATCCAGTGTGGTTAAATCACACGATCTTGGTGGCCAATTAATTGGATCATCACGTGAAATTACTCCTTCATCAAAAACTTCTTTGGGTTTGCGCTGTGTGGCGTATCGCTCCGTCCTGTTGGAACTACACGGCAGCAAGATTAATAACAGCCAATTGAGGTACGAAAAAATTTCTAATCATATTCCTGTACTCTTGACAATAACATTCTGACCATCATGATTTTTGTATATATATGGACCAATGACTCCGCCAGACCCATTTAATGCCATACACAATAAATTTCAGAAACTGAATCATTATTTTGATAAAAAACTCCAAAAATTTTACAAGCGTGGCTCTGGTGTAAATCTCTCCATAATGAAATGTCAAAACAAAATAAACAAAAATCAACTACCAGCTGTTAAATCGATTGTCAACTCAAAGTTTTGAACCTCTAAAGAAACACTCGTTATTTAAGTTAAATTAATCTAAGTTGTATGTATAACTACGAAATCGGAGATTCTAAACAAAAGGTGTATTAAAGGGTGGTCCACCCAAAACGCACGATGTTAATTGTAAATAATTCAAAAAGTTTTCAGTGCATTATCTTAATATTTTTTATTATGATAAATATAAGGATCTATAATAATTGTGTGTAAAACAAAATATCGATCAAATGCTCGCCACGGCTTCGGTGGCATACGAGTACCTCTATATCAATGACTCTGATACATAATTGAAGTTCAATGCCGTTAATGTGCCAAATTATCTCATCCTTTACATCTTTAATAGGTCTTTGCTTATTGATCTCGACTTTTCTTTTGAATATCTCCAAATCGGTGTCAAATCACACGATCGTGACGACCAATAAATATGGCCACGACATCAGTTAACGCGGCTATTGAATTTTTGGACTAAAAAGCCATTGCTTCGTTAGTTGTGTGGCAAGTGGCATCATCCTGTTAGAACCACATATCGTTCTGGTCCATATCTTAAATTTCTGGCTACAAGAAGTCCATTATCATTTCGCGATAGCGGAAGTAGTACTGCCCGATGTCGCCGCCAGCCCATTAAGCGCACCAAACATTCACTCTGGATACATCAGATTTCAACAATCAACGCGTGGATTCTCATTTACCCAAATGTGGTAATTCTGCTTGTTAACGAATCTACTGGGCTGAAATTGTGCCTCTCTCGCTATATATGTATTTATTTATTTATTTATTTATTTTTTTTTTCTTGTAAAGTCACCATTCACTTCTGTCTGTTCAACTAACCATTCGGCATATTGACGACGTCTGATATGGTCAGTAGGCTTCAGCTCTTGAGTGAATTGAGTCTTGTAAGCGTGTTATTTCAAGTCTTTATTCATAATTCGCTATTTTCGCTATATTCGATATTTCCTACAGACGCGGTTTGCTAAAATTTGCTCAGAATTCTTCCGATTGTGGACACGTTTTGTGGTCGATAATGCCGACTAAAAAAACAATCTTTATCAAATTAACAATCTTAAGGCGCTGCTGCAATTATGTGCCTCTCCATGGTTCAATTTGTCAAACACTGAAACACAGAAATGTCAAATTAAGTTGGGCAAAATAATTGACGTTAAGGTGTGACTCAAGATTAACATCGTGCATTATGTTTGGACCACCCTTTATTTACACATGGTTAGCGTTTTTAATAAGTTATAGTAGACGGCATTTTGGAGGGTAAATATTAATCATTTATTCTCACTTAGCCACTGAAGGAAATAGTGTAAAACACAGGATTATTTTGCTTGAAAAAAATTTAATTTTCTGTTTACAAATCCATCATATCCGAGAAGCTTTGCTTTAGCTATTAAATTAAAAAAAGAGTAACACAAGCACATCGTTTACTCAACTAAGCTTATACTGAATATGCTTTATTTATTTTAACGTTCGAGAGATGTTTTGTACAATTTGAAAGTGTTGATTTGGACACGGAAGATAAAAAGTTAGGAAGGAATAAGAAAGCCACTTAGATAACAATTTCAAATCGTTTACAAGCGGCAGAATTCATCCTAAAGCAGAGAAATTATTTATCACACGATTTAAATATTAAAATATGAATGTACATTTCTGAATTCCTGATACAATTCACAAAATCTTGATTTTAAATTGTGTTTTCTAGAGTCTTATATAGAGACTCATGGAACGGTTTGACTAAACAAAATTTAGAAGTCAAAGCATCAAATGGCAAAGCAACACAACTCCTCAACGTCTGTTTATGGCATCAGTTTTGATATCAATGGTTACCCTGTGAATTCCTCCTCCGAGTGTGTCTCATCTAGTTCCATTTTTATTGTTTTATGTTTCTTTCAACTGTCCTATTTCAGTCCATAATTCTTCCATCCATGGACTGACATCACATTTTTATATAACAGAGTATAATTTGGATTTTAATAGTCTGAAAATGCGTTGTGAGCTTCAAACTGATTAATAGGTTGTTTGGAGCCACTAGTTACGATTCTGGCTGATAAGTGTAATCTTTTCTGTCTTGTTTCACTTGTTCCCTTTACCATAAAAATACCCGCACTTATAAGTGTAATGTGTATATGAGTATGGGTATATTTCTACTCAAGCATACTTAAAGTATATTTCTACAAAATAAATTAATATGATAAAAGAATTCTCTAATAAATATTTGTATTAAAAAAAAACAAAGAAGAAACACAAACAATGATGTAACAGAGCATACCATTTCTTTTATTCATTAATACACAATTGAGTACTTAATGTACTCTAAATATTTTTCCATAATTATTACCCACTGATACTCATACTTCGAATGCATGAGTATGCGAGTAACATGGATACAAACATGTTATTTAAGTTAATTAAGATGGTTGTATATATACATGAGTTGTATAAGTATTAAATGGAAAAATATCTGTATGGGTATACACAATGCCCAAAAATATTGATAAGTACTCAAATATACTCTGTTTTTGAGTACTTATTGTCATTTTTTGGTATGAATATGATTTGAAAACATTTTTTTCTTCTTACATACATTTTAGCTTCAATGGAAAATTCACTTTAAAATTCAGTTGTCGACATAAACTAAGGTGACCTTTTTGGTAAACTTTGTAGCTTAAAAAATGAGTTAAAAAAAGCAAATAAAAAATTTAAATTCAGCTTTAAATAATTACAAAACTATGCAAATTTGTGTTACATTTAAAGTTCAACAAAAAAAATAAAAATAAAAAATAAATAAATAAATAAAAAAACTGAAAATCTATTTGGACCAAAAAAATAAAATAACTGTTGAATCGCGTTGCTAAACACAATTTTTAGGGTGCTAATCTGCCATCTGTTTTGAACATGTTTAAGGAAGTGTACTCGCGAGTCTTTCATACAAAATAAATAGAACCCAACTTGAAAAAAAGCAGCGACAACAATGGCAACAGTATCAACAAAAAAATAGAAAAGATTTAGTTTTAAGGTCTGTAAACAGTACAAAGACACCAAAAAATCAAAAGGAATCAAAATGTAAAACAAAAAAAAAGCACAACAAAATCTTATGCAAGAAATAAAGGTGGGTCGGGCGAGCAATGGTTTCTTAAGCATAAAAACTTAGAGGCGAGAAATAGTTTTGGAATTACTTTATATGTATGCTGGTAATGCTTTCGACCCTTTAGTATTTTTATTTTGCTTTTTATTCAACCAAAAAAAAAAAAAAAAAAATCATGAAAAAGCCGGAAATTATTTGAATGCATATTTATTTATTTTTTGTATTTTTATTTAACTTTTTTTTCTTTATTTTCTATGATGAAACTTCATCACCAGCTTTTTATTCACCCACTGCCAGCTTTGTTATACAAGAATTAACATCATCGTCATCGTTATTACTATCATCACTGTTGGTACTACTTGCAACATAAAAAGAACATGCAACAATAGCAAATAGTAAATAAAAAATATATAAAAATTGCATTAAAACATGTTACCCCAGCATTGTACAATAAAAGTCTAATGACTTTTAAAAATATTCTTTGCAAAGATAAATGCAAAGAATGTGTTAAGGGAACCGTGGTACCTTGTATATATATGGTAACTTGGTACATATCTTTTTCTTTTCTTAAGAAAGAGGCCCATATTTGAGCTCGAATCTCCTACGGCGATAATCAATAAACTATTTATGCAAATAATACAAGGCGACAGCGACTATCGGGTGTTTTTTTTTAAGGTACATAACTTTGAGTTGACAATACTGCTTTGACTTGACAACCGATTTAACAGCTAATAGTTGCTATTTGTCATTTCATTATGGGTAGACTTACTAGAGAGCAACGCTTGCATATTGCTAAAATTTTTCATCAAAATAATGGTTCTGTTCCTCAAATTGTTTTTATTTTGTTTTGTAGTCCGATGAGCACTTTTTGGTTGATAAAGTACGTAGACAAGCAGAATGATTGCATTTAAATTAAGGCAAATCCACAAACTTTTGTAGAAACCATACATGCACCATACATCCACAGAAAATAACTATTGGTCAGAATTCTATTGTCTGATTGCTGATATGTAGTTCCAACAGAACGCAGCCACATGCCACACAGCACGTGATTTACTCGAAGAAACTTTTGATGAAAGAGTATTGAATGAATGGTGTGCTTTAACCATGTTGGACTATTTTCTTTGGTCGATTAATCAGGGGCGTATAAGGGTCACCACTACCACTTAGCAGGGATCTTCATTAGTACACAATCACATGGAGTAGGGCTACAAAGAAAAAAAACGTCTACTTAGCTTGAAAATCAACTGATTAATTACTAAAACAAGCCAATTGGATGCTTTGTCGGAAAATAGACGCTCTTAAGAGGAGTGAGGCGCTAGTTTTAAGCACGCTGGTGTAAGAGAACTCTTACACAGTTTAAAAAATTACAAGTAACGAACGTAAGAAAATCGGCGTTGATGTTATGTTCGGCTACTTCTTAACTGTGCAAGAAACTACAAGAAAATAAACACCGGTCGCTACTTTACATAGAAATCATTTACCTTCTTATGGTTTAAGTAACATTAACTAAATGAGAATTATAACCGATATTTAGTCATATTTGTGAGAACCATATAAGTAGTTTAATATGTTTGTATTTCTGCTGCCCGAACTACAATACTGTCGTCTAAGCGAAGGCCTCTACTATAGGTGAAAAACCAACATGGATTTACATAGACTAAAATGGCGAATGAGTTCCCGATGAAGGACAGGGTGCGCCAACGGTAAATCTGAAGAACCCAAATCCTGTGTCTACGGTAAGATCAGAGGTAAGGATTTGGATTGTAAATGCCTATGTTCTACAAAAATACTTTGTTAAGACCCACTGGAACAGTACAAGGGACTTACTGAAGCCGAGAGGTAGTAATTTAGACATCTTGTCTGCTAAGGATGATGAAGTTTTCATTGCACGACTTTTACCAGGAATAGGTCATATTTCCTTGAAAGCGGCACGAAGTTGACCCAATTCGACAGTGATACCCCTTTGAAACAGTCCAGATCATGGAAGCGATATGCACCCAAGTGCATTAGTTTGCTCTCCTCCCATAGTACGTGGCAGCCACATAGTAAGCCTTGTACCTATGGAAGCAACATTATTCAGAAAAATAAATTTAATAAAATCGATATGTCGATGTTTTTCCGATGTTTAATCTATCTATCATTTCACAACAATATATGGAATCAAAAACAGTGCAAGGGCTACAATTGTTAACGCCGTATATAATAACTACCCGCTGGTGAAAGTCATAGTGAAGTATATCTGTAAACGCTAACTGTGGTAGATTATTATTGAAGCACGATGAATTTTCTATGCTGTCATACGTGACTTTTAAAGTAATTGTCTCGAATTTTCATAGATGACAAAAGCTGATATTATTCTGCAGGCGTTCATGTATGAGTCCTACCAGAAAATATCATTGGGAAGCATTAGTGCTTATTCGTTAATGCGGTAGCAGACAAAATTCTGCATCATTAAGCATGTAGTCGATTCATAAAAAACAATGTCGCTAAATTTCTGCCTGTAGTCGACTCATTACAGACAATGTCGCTGAATTTCAGTTTTGTTTTTTTTACATTACTCAATTTGTTTTTGTCCTTGTCACAAGAATTCACCAATGACATTTTTCATTTATGATAATTTCATACTAATTTCGACTTGATACTGATATGGTGACAATGATTTAGAAATGAAAATATCATAGTGGCAATGTCGCTCAAATATGTTACCGGATAATTGAACTAAACAATGTAAAAACTCGATATACATAAAAATAGATTGTGATTTGTTCGGATATTGAAAACTAGAAAACGACTGGATCAAATCGGGTACTTCTTTCTACGATTTTGTTCGTTATTGCTACGCGAAGATTTAGGAAAACGGAAAAGCTGTAAAATTTTCAACTAATGGTGCTATAGGCGGTCATTTTTTAAATCTGGCCCTGTTAATGTATTACGAAACAGAAATATAATAAATAAAAATAAGGGGCAACAATGAAAACAGGCAGAAAATAAAACAAGTAACAAACACCAACAAAACAAAAAAAAAACTGAAAGGAGTAGATTTGTACATTCTCATTGATTCATAAGAAGTAAAAAGGTGGTAAAGGAAAGAAACGAAATCTAACAGAAATATTAAGATGTTCGAGAGCTTTCGAAGTACTGCTTACTCAGCCATATAAAAAACATTTCGATGCGGAGAGTTAATAAGGAGCTAACTCGGTAAAGAGAATTAAGTGGAGATAACCTTTGGGCGAAAGGGTTTGATCGAACCTAAGTTGTCACAACGATCAGGTTGTAAGGCCTTTAGGTAGAAATATCTATCAAGCAAATGCTAATGTTTACAAAGTTGTAAACAGAGAGTGATTTATAAAAAAAAGTTTTTCTTGTTCGTAAAGAGCTTACGAGCAGAGGAACACAAAACTGTGTTAAAAAGGATTTTAATTTAAAACGAAACACAAGACTTATTTTATTTACAATCAACGAGCTTATAAATAAACGTTTTTAAAAGGTAAAAACTTAACATAAATTTCAATAATATATGGCATATCGATTCACTGCACACATTTTGAATTATCCAGCAAATATGAACGGGATTGAACAGGTGGGCATGGCATCTCCCATAGAAAGTTAATATTGAATTTTGTATATCTTGAGAATGGTACGAGTGGAAGTTTCGGAGTTTGGTCTAAATGACTTAGGATAGTTTAGGTAAGGTGGCAAACCACTCCATTTGGCACACTGTGACGCCGCAAACATAAATGCTAAGAAACCATTTTGAGTCCAAAATAAGTCTAGCAATTGCGTTGACTTTTATTCTAAAGAGTTCAGTCAAAGATGTCAAGAAATGGAAGTCCAAGAACTGCTGTCGTCTGGTAGCAAGGATTGGTCACTGACATATAAGGTGAAAGACAGTCTCTTCCTCCTCCTCTGAGCCACAAATTATGCAAAAATTATTCGAGGGAATGCCAAGTCAATCGGCATACTTCATAATTTCATAATTAGGCATGAATGGCCACACGACTTAGGAAGAGAACACACTTAATCTTCTTTTCGTCGAAGTGGGCCCAGCAGAGCCTGGCGATACCTCATGTGCCTGTATCCATAACATCGATAAATTGTTTGCATCACTAGTTATACCGTTTCCTTTTACTTCTCATCCTGTCAGCTTCTACAGAGCGTTTCATGAGCCCTGACTTGCGAGCCATTTAAAGAATTATCGAGAATTAGAATGAAAGGTTCTCTCTTTACAGAACTGAAGGCACAACAGTTCGAACTCTCTCCTACATGTATGTCTGTGAACATGTGACGGTATATATTCGTATATATTCTTACTTGAGCCACTTGGAGAAAATCATTTTGGGCTAAAGTTTCGCTCTGATAGTTATCTACGCATATTTTTTCCTCCAGCACAAAACTAATTATTAAATAAATAATTACTTACTCGTAGCATGTTATATTCTCAGGTTTGAACTTTACTAATTGCTTCTAATAAAATAATTAAATTAATTATAAACTCTTGTTGGTTCTGTAGTTTTTATTTCTTTGCCGTACCACTGTTTCAAGGGAGCATCTGTTGCCAACACCAACAAAAAATCGTTGTGTTGAAATTAATGACTCTTGCATTTCATTTTTCTGTGCTACACATACACATACACACTTTGCCGCCTCGGTTGTCCAAATTGAGTAAGTGAGTGCATCCTCCTAATATGTTTGCATTTTGTATTTTTGCCATACGAAATGAAATACCAAATGCACTTACATGCATATTGGGGGTACATACATACACATACATGTGTAGGAGCATAAAACTAAACCAACCGAATTCTGTGCCAAGTTCTTAAGTCAAAAACGAACAAAATGTAGAAAAATTTAGAATAAAAAGATTTTTAATGTTATTAACATTCATGACATTCTAAAAAGTATGTATAGTTGAGTGTATACAAGTTACAATTAATGTAATGTAGAAAAGATACTTCTTTTTTATAAGAATTACCCCACTCTGGTTTTGAAACTAAATATTTGACTGAAGAAAATAACAAAATAACTTCTATACTTCTTAAGTTCATACATATAAGAATTAAAAAGAGTTAGGAAAGTAGTTACAATCATTGTGCAAGCATACGATTTTCAAAATGAGATAAAAGAACATTTTGCTTTAATCTTAGTTAAGTGATAAAAAGACAACAGCAATAATAACAAAAACAAATACAAGAACATTAGCAATAGTAATAAAAGAAATAAAAAACCAAAAAAAAAAAAATAATAATAAAATAAACCAACTAGACAGATACAAAACAGCAACTGATTTATATCTTTTATTCTATGTTCTGTTCATTCAGTTATTGCAACTGTTTCTACTCTTCTAGTTTTTATTCTAATTTGTTTCCCCTCATTTGTACTGTAGTACTGTACTGAGTCTTACAAAAGTATACATACGCTTGAAAAAATTAAGATAAAAAGTCTACAAGTATCACTTTGAGTCAGGGTTGGCAACCCACTGGGTAACCCAATAAGATCCGGGTGGGTTTTTTATTATTTATTTACAACAACAAAATTAAAAATTTACATATTGGGAGTAAAAATTAATTCAGTCCCTGTTTTTAGCTCAAAAATGATGATGATAAATTATCAAATCACTGTCTTACATCTTACCCCCAGCTCTGAGCTAAAGTCCGAATCCCTTTGTAAAAAACTTCTCGCTTTTTGAAGCGATCCAATGTGAAGCCGATTTATATTTCTTCAAGAGAAGTCATTCGGTGACATGCTATTGTAATAGGTATTGCATCCGTCGAAAGCCAATAGTCAGAAGGAGCCATGTTTGGGGAAATTGATCGTTTGTAAAAATTGTTTGGCAACTTTGCCACGAGAGACCGAGCGTTGTTACTTTACATGTCGTTCTGCCTGTCTGTCTTTATATTCTGGCTGTTTTTCTCTTAATGCACTGTTCAGTCGAAGCAATTGCAATCCGTTTCGAATACCGGGTCTTAGCAGCTCATAGTACACAATGCCGCCTTGCTCCCACTAAGAATGCAAATCTGCATTGTAAATATTAAAACAACGTAATTAAACTAACAAATAAAAAATATTGCCGAATTAGACGAAATTTGGAAGCAGTTATAAACCCAAAAAAACCCATCAAAAAACCCAATAAAACCTGTGGGCTGGGTTCAAAAAAAACCCCGGGTTTTAGCCAATCCTGCTTTGGGCTCACCAAGTTGATCCAGTCAGAAGCTTCACTTTAGAACGCATATGCATATACACGTTACCATAGACACTAGACATTCATCAACAAACAGCTATCAACCATTTGAAGTAAGCTAAACACAAAGAACACTGCCACGGCCCGGCTGCCGGTATACAACGCCGAACCATAAAAAACTGCCTAGCTTGTATATCATGAGCGGGTATCAATTATAAATGTTGAATTTTTGACTAAAGTTGCTTTGAGCGATGAAAGTAGGAGTACTAATAGGTCACCCGTATGATATGTAAATTTTGTCGAGACTCGATTCGATTATTCAACATAATTGTCTTTGAGGGAGACACTATGAATATAGCGATTTTCAAACTTTTCTATACCAATTTTATAGCACGATTTCAATTTCTTGTCGCTCCCTTGAGATCTGAAAACAGGAAAAAGTCGCTTAGGACTAAATCTGGAGAATACGGTGAGTGTGTTAGCAATTCAAAGCCCAATTCATTCAATTTGCCATCATTTTCATCGATTTGTTACACGATTTGTGAACTAACGAGACAACCACTGTGAACAGAGCTTCCGTACAACTAAATGTTCGTGTAAAATGGTAAAAACATTACAATCCGATATCTTTACAATGTCAGCTAGCTCGTGCACCTTCAATTTGCGATTGTTGATAACCAATTTGTGGAGTTTCGTTTACGGTTTCTGGAATAGCAGCCTCATTTGGGCGTCCACTGCGCCATGCATATTTTGTACTTATCTACCATTGCCTCGATGGAAAAGAGTTCAGAAATGTTTACCAAACCATTGTTTGGTTTTCGCAAATTTTTTTTTTTTTTTTTTGAGAAGTTCCGTTATAAAAACTTGATACCCACGATATAACATATACATGTACATATATAAGTACTTTCGCTATGGTTTGGAATCACATTCGCGCGCTGAGGTTGGCAATTAGGATTCCGTTGAAACAATTATGGATCCCTTCACTTACTCGAAAACATTTGAAGATAATTCGAGGTAATCTGTGATCGAAATGGGTTCTTTTGGAAGCTGATACTTCCAATATGCCAATAGCCCAAAGTATAGAGTTACCATTGTAAAGGAGTGATTATAAGGTATTACGCTTATGTGGGACATAAGCCCCACAGAAAACTTATTTTAAATATAGCTAAAGTTCGTGAAGCTGGTTTCATTGTTAATGCGCCAAGACATAAACGTGCTGGTAAAATACATACACCCGGAAATATCGAAGCTCTCGTCATCGTTCTCAAGGGTTAAACATTTCACGCATCACTTTACTTTGTGTTTAGCTAAAAGATCTCGATATGACGCCTTACAATACAATCAATTGATTCAAGAGTTGAAGCCGCATGACCATACGCTTCGTTTTCGCTTCACTAGATGGGCTAACGAGAAACCCCGCGATGATGTCGATTTTGCAAAAAAAAACATTTTTTCCGATGAAGTTTATTTTCATCTTGGTGTGTAAGTTAATAGGGAAAATTGTTGTATTTGGGGCTCAGAAAACACAAACATTGTCTTACAGAAACCAATGCACCCATTACGAGTGACTATTTGGTGTACCTTGTAGAGCAGAGGCATCATTGGCCCATATATTTTTGAAAATGAGGACGGCGCCACCATTCCGTTCAATGGAGACACCTATCTCAGCATGATGACCGAATTTTTTTGTGCACGCTTTTCATGGTATTGATGTGAACGATGTTTGGTTTACAACAGGATAACGCAACTTGCACACATCTCATGCTAAAATCGATTTATTGTGTCAAACGTTAAATGGCCGCCAAGAAAATGCGATTTGACACCGTTGTACTATTTTCTGTGTGGCGCCGTTAAAGACAAGTGTTATGCCGACAAAACAGAGACAATTGAGTATCTGAAGACCAAAATTCGTGATGCCATTGCCGAGATACGACCCCACATCTCATGCTGCCATCGATTTATAGCGTCAAACGTTTGCAATGGTGATGTCATTTGGCCGCCAAGAAGTTGCAATTTGACACCGTTGTACTATTTTCTGTGGGGCGCCGTTAAAGACAAGTGTTATGCCGACAAACCAGAGACAATTGAATATTTGAAGACCAAGATTCGTGATGCCATTGCCGAGATACCATACCACATCTCATGCTACAATAGATATAATGCGTCAAACGATTGATGGCCCTTTAATTAGCCGCAATAGTGATGTCATTTGGCCGCCAAGAAGCCGCAATTTGACACCGTTGGACTATTTTCTGTGTGGCGCCGTTAAAAACTAGTTTTATACCGACAAAGCAAAGACAATTGAGCATTTGAAGGTCATTGACGAGATACGACCCCATACACTCCAAAAAGTTATCAAAAACTTTTCCTATCACATGGGGTACTGTGTGTACTTCACAAAAACAAAAAACAAAAATTTGGAAAATTTCAAACCCCTTTTGTTTCACTGCGTTTTTAAATTTAACCTTTTTAATGGCCCACCCTTCATAATGAATAGATTATATAATATGCTGTCTCCTTGTCTGAGGCCTCGTTTGCTCTCGAACACTAATTTTGATTAGACTTTTTTTTACTTTGGTCTTAGTTTTTTAATTTGTGTATGCATACTTTTGTAAGATTGTGTAAATACGACTTTTGTAATGAAAAAAGAAAATTCTTATCTGCTATTAAAGCTCATGATTTCAATTCAAATGAAATTCACAGGGAAGTCTTCAGCAAGCAGCTCTATTCATGACCATAACAATATGAAAATCGCCCATCTACAACAACTACATAAATGATGTACAAGTTGCTAAACATAAATAATCTGAAATTCTAAAAAAAAAAATAGAAACAAAAATTAATTACACCTTAAGCCCTAAATTTTTTTTTTTTTTTTGTGTGTGTTTGGTTATTATCTATTTCGACTCAGTAGAATTTAGGGGTTACCATTCATAAAAATTATCATTTTTATTATGTTTTCTCTTGTATTTTCTCATTTAATTTTGCTAAGTTTCTTTTAATAAAAATATTCTTTATTTAGAAGTTTTAATTTTTAACAATTTCATTTTCATACTGTAAATATTTCGGTTTTTATTTTTGTTTTTGTTAAGAAAAAGAAATTTATAATTATAAATTTACATGGGAAATAACAGTAAATCTAATACTTCTAATTCGTTTACTTTTCTAACAGTTGTAATCGATTTCAAGCGACTACCAAACACTTTTTTTTGTTCTTTTTAAAGAAGAAGTGACAGTGATGGCCGTTAACAATTTTGGTCGTAAGATTTTGTTAAAATGATAAGTTTGTGTTTTAAGTCTTTTAGTTTTTGAAGATATTATTTTTCTATTTTAAAGCTTAATTTAATTGAATGTTTTATCGCTTTCAGAAAGACTTCAAAGAGATTGATTTATGATTTTCGGGAAAAATAATATTGACGTTTAAGGAAAATCCATTAAAAACTTGTGATAATTTAACAAAGAACAGTGTTAACTGATACGAATACGAGTTTATTGGTGTTGATGTAGTTGGTTGTGCTCTCACCGCCTGTATATAGCAGGTGTTTTTTTTATAGTTACACAAGAAATAATACCAAGAAATATAATTTTTTTTATCAGTGCAACGGGCTTTGTTGGATAGAATATTTTATGACATTAAAGTTTGAATATGACATCGGCCTCAACGGCTGGCGCATACAAGGCACAATCTAGAACAATAATTTTCACTAACGTTTCTATTGTAGGGCGCTGTGTTGAATCACAGGTCGGTAAGATTAATGCCAGGTAATTAGGGCACGAAAAAATGTTTATCTTTTTTAAAAATTCATGATTTTTGAAGACATATACGAGTAGACTAATGATTCCACCAGCCTATAAAGCGTACAAAACAGTAATCTTCTATGGATATAATGGTGTTTCGATAAAGCTTGTGGCTTATCTCATTCCAAATGCTACAATTCTGAAATATTTCAACCAAAAATGGGCTTCATCGGAGATCGAAATTTTGAAGGAAAATTCAATATCCAATTGCGCTTCAGCCGAAATAGCGGCGGTGTATGCATAGCTGCCAGATTTGACGATTTTTTTTAGAAAAATTTTGATAGAATGACGATTGATGTTTTTTGCCTCTAAAATGACGATTTTTTATACGAGTATATGGATAATTGGCAGCTACAAATGTATTAATAACTCTTTGATTTTTGCTTCTGCTCAACGTTGATAAAGAATAAGGCCTGGAACAGAATAAATAATTGTTGTTGTAGTAGCTGAAGCTGACGACGTAGTTAGTATTGTAGCAAGAAACAATGGAAACAGAATATTGCAGCTTTCTAACGGGACCGCCAACTAACGTTTTTTTTCCCAAATATTGCTTATTTTGTGAATGGTAACACTTAGCTCATCTGTCTGATTTGACAAATAATTAGTTTTATCCTTCCCCTGAACGAATATGCTTGTGTATACGCTTGAACAACGCTGGGAAATATTGCGACATTACTCTGAAAATCATGGTAATGTTGCAGAATCAAAAATCATCTTTTCAGATGATGCTCATTTTGATCTTGTCGGGTATGTAAACAAGCACGATTGTCGCATTTGGGGCACAGAAAACCAGCACGCATACATTGAAAAGCCAATACACCCAAAACGAGTCACTGTTTGGTGTTGATTTTGGTCCAGAGGCATAATTGGGCCATTTTTCTTCAAAAATGAGCAAGGAGTAACCGTTACAGTCAATGGCGATCGTTATCGGGCCATGTTGAACGAATTTTTTTTTCACAAAAATTGAAGAGGAGGATATTAGTAATATTTTGTTTCAACAGGACGGCGCTACGTGCGACACAGCCGAAGCTACACTCGATGTTTTGTGCCCTGTTTTTGAAGATCGCATTATCAGCCGAAGAGCTGATGTCGTTTGGTCACCTCGGAGCTGTTATTTGACACTGTTGGACTATTATTTGTGCGGTGCCGTCAAAGATAAGTGTTACGCCAACAAGCCAGTGACAATTGACGCTTTAAAGGACAATATTCGTGAAGCCATTGGTGAAATACAGCTGCACACAAACGATAATGTGCTTAAAAATTGGACCGATCGTGTAGGCTACTGCATGGCCAGCCGAGGCAGCCATTTGAATGAAATTATTTTCCATTATTAACCGGAAGGATTGTACTTTCAAATAGAAAAAGAAATTTAAGAAAACATTCAGTATTTTTTTTTATAGCATTTAAAAAAAAAAAAATTATTTGTCGGACCCTTTATATGGTTGCCAAATAAACTGAAATAAGAAACTTTGAGAATTATCCAAGAATAATATGAGAATTTTTAACAAAATAAGCACCAAATTGTGTAAGAAATGCATATATGCTACATATTTCACATTGCTATCACATACATTTCTAAATTTGGAGTTAATGAATTTGGCAAATGAGTAAGTTGCTTCAAGTACGCATTAAAAATGTGTAATTTATTATATCTACTTTATAGAAACTGTTAATAAAAATTGAAAATACTAAAAACTTGGTTTTTTTTTACTATATTTTTAAAATTTATTGGAAAAATTACGATTTTCTATAAATTTCATCTGGCAGTCCTGGGTGTATGTCTATCCATAACAAAATGTCAAGCCAAACTATGCAAAAAGCAGCTATCAGCTACTAAATTAGCTTACAAATTCAGCAGTGTTGTCAACTCAAAGGTATGTACCTCTCATAAAAAAACACCCGTTGGAAAACTAAAAATAGATAAAAATATTTAAATACATGTAATCATCTATAACTTAGCATCAAATTAGAGCAACTATGTTTATTTGCATAGGAACACCAAATCTTTAAGTCTGCATAAATTAAGTGCGGCCCACATACATACTCCCTTTTTCAGAAAATATCACATGTACATATATCATCATTTTAAATTCATCTCAATTTTCATCGATTTTTTTACTTGAATTGTGTTACAATTCAACAACAGAATTTACGTCATTTATTATTGCATTTTCAATGGACTTAAGCTAGCAGTTCTTCTAAGAAATCACAGATATTTTTCTGTCTTTTAGGTGAAATTTTGTTCTTGGTCAATAATATTAAGGTGACTTGGTAATAATGATGTCCTTACTCAATTAAGTACAATCATTATAGAGCTTTTAAAAAACTTATCTTGTTCGAACCTCGCCTGAATACATACATATGTATATTGCTTGGCTACTATTTGAGAGAATAGAATTACGATCGTATCGATCCCGACTAATCAAATTGATATCAAAATCTCAATAGCCTGGATAAAACTGAAAAAAACAGTTAGTGCATCTACATGGTCATGGCAGTTGACTGAGAGATAGATCAGTGTATGCACTCCTATTAAGGTACTAGCTAAAACCTGACGTAATTAGCTACCCCTATCTTTATTTTAATCTTAACTATTTTCGTTGTTAATATTTTTACACTTTTCTCCATTCTAAACGCTTCCAGCCTAAACCTGTAGAACAGAAGACACTGAAAAAATTTTTTGAGATTATTAGTTCTACTTTTAAAACATACAGTCGATCTTCTATAATTTGAACTTCTATTACTTGAATTTTCTATAAGTTAAAGCACAACTCGTGGTAACAGCATCTTGGAGAGAAACTCCATCAGGTTTTGTTTCTTTAACTTGAACTTCCATAACATGAATTCCTCCATAACTTGAAGAAAACTAGTAGTACAACGTTTTGAATTTTTTCCAGAAAAATTTCTCTTTTACTGGCAAAAATTACCGAATTAGCCGCTAATAGTGTATATACGTTCTTTTCAACTTAATTTGCTATAAAAATCGCAACATTTTATTTTATGCAAAATTGCATTAAATTGCCGACACTGAAATTAATGTTTATATTTCGGTAAAGTCCCTAAATAAAATTCATGTATTTACGTACAAATTTTATTGGGGTAAAATATTAACAAAAGAAGTAGGCAGTGGATCAAGGAAAAAAGACGAGGCAGAAAAATATGGCATTTCAGCGAGTACGGTTTCTATGATTTTAAGAAACAGGGAATTTATATTTAATTTTGTTGAAATTGGAACATCAAATAAAAAAACAAGAGAATAAAAAAACCAGGATACGATATCGTAGACAAAGCTCTATTTAAGTGGTTTACGGCAACAAGAGATCGCAATATGCCGATATTTGGAGGCATATTAAAAGGCAAAGCCATGGAGTATGCAAAGGAACTCAAGACAGATGTCTTTAAGGCAAGCAATGGTTGGCTGGATTAATGGAGCATAAGGTATGCAAAAATAATGTGCCGTGTATGCTATTTCTTGTTTTTTGGACATGGTCCTTGTTACAAAAGAGCTTGTGCGGAGAGCAATGATGTTAACGAGGAATACTGCCAGAAATGGAAAACCAATGTTCTACCTTCTTTGTTGGAAAAGTTTTTTTTTGTTTCTTTTTTTTGAGACCAGCACTCAGGGGTTAACCACTACTCATGCAGTGCATTGTGCTGATACTAGGAAAATAGGTTGTGGGAAGAAGGATAGAGTGAGTAGTGTCTATGGACGTTCGATTTGAATTTGCTCATGTCGTAAGTGGCAGGGAAGACCTTCGCAGGAAGATTGTTCCACAAACGAACAGTGCGACCAAAGAACGAATTCTCCCTATAATGCGTTGTGTGATTCACTGGACAATCAACTACAAAGGGATGCGCTCTACGAGAAATCCGAGTACTACGTAAGAATATATGATTACTAGGAATTAGTTTCCTAATTTCTTCAGAACACATTCCGTTATAGTACCGACAGAACAATGAAACACACGTCACATTGCGATGATACTCTATTGATTTGATAGAGTTGGCTACCATACCGTCATTAATAAGAAACTTCGCCCTCTCCTGTACGCAGTCGAGAAGCTCCAAAATAGACTTTGAAGCAACGGCCCATACATGTGAGTTGTATTCCAATTTGGGTCGGATATAGGTCTTGTAAATATTAAGGAGATCAGATGGAGTGAAGTAATTCTTACACCGTCTTAAAAAGCCGAGGCACTTGAAAGCTTCTTTCGACACTCGCTCGTTCCAACGAACGTTACAGTTAATTCTCATGCCCAGAACATCAAGAGCATCTGATTCCTGAATATCTACATTACCCATAGATACAGATGACAACACACCACCACGTCTGTGTGTCAGAAAACAAATTTGGGTCTTACGCGCGTTAAAGTCGACGCTGTTTGCGCCATGTCGCTTGTAAGCGTGTCGTTCCTTTTCGCCCCAATCTCCAAAAGGCTCGGCCTATGATCAAAAGAATATGAACGACAAATGTTGCCGTCATCTGCAAAAGAGTAGATAGGATTAGAAGTGAGAAAAAGAAAGTCGTTAAGAAACATTAGAAATAGAGTTGGAGAAAGCACAGTGCCTTGCGTTTTTTTTTTTTTTTTTTTTGTTTGAGACCAGCACTCAGGGTACAATGAAAGTGACATTTTCAATGCAGATGAGACTGGGTTGTTTTACAAGTGTCTTCCTAACAAAACGCTAACAATTAGAAATGAAAAATGTCATGGAGAAAAATATGGGAAGGAACATGTGACAGTAATGTTGACAGCAAATATGAATGGAACAGAAATTGCTGTCGTGGTGACAAGTCGCTACCCATCGATTATAAAAGTAACAATCGAGCTTGGATGACAAGCCAATTTTTTGAAGAATGGATGGTGAAGTTCGATAAACGATTTTCTGCTGCTGGAACAGAAGTGATATTCTTTGTAGATAATTGCCCGGCACACCCTAAAGATATACAAAATAAATTAAAATACCAAATATGACATTAAAATTATAACCTCTTGACCAGGGATTTATTCGATGTTTGAAAGTTCATTATCGAAACAGAATCTTAAAAGAAGCTATAGTTCGAATTGAAGGAAATTGCAAACACGATATTAATGTACTAGAATGCATTTACCATTTATCAAGAGCTTGGGATATTGTTGTCACTAGCCAGACAATTTCAAATTGCTTTACAAAGTCTGGATTTGGACAACATTCAGTGTGGGACGAAGAAGATGACATACCTTTGGTATTATTAAATGATTTTAACGACAACGAAAATATTTTAGAATCTATAAGTTGTACTATTCAAGACTTTTTGGACATCGATAATGAATTGATTACTTCTGAGTTTCCAACTGATGAAGATATTATTGATGAATCAGAACCGCACTCTGAAGAAATAGTTGATATCGATGGCGGCGAAGTTGAGCAACAGTTTGACAACCGTCCAGACAAGTTATAAATGATTCATTTGAGGCTTTAAACGTATTCTTAAATACAAATAAAAACGCAAAAGTTGATCACTACAAAGCACTACACAAATTAGAATCACTTTTTGCTCAAAACAAATGTGAACAAATTTAAAAGTAGTTGTTGTTTATTTAATTTGGAATATCTTTAAATTAAATTCCCAAAGTTGAAGTTTCTATAAGTTGAAGTTTTTTTTCTGGATAATGGTGGTTCAATTTATAGAAGTTCGACTGTACTTTGTATGGGAGGTACCATGCACACTTATTCGGTTCCAAATAATTTCTGACTAAATGATTTGTAATGATCATGTAGAATTTGAAACAAATTGAGAGACTCTTACTGTTAATAATTGTAAAATGTAAAAACTCGATAATCCGGATTATCCTGTTTTCGAAAATTTGGATTACTCGGCAATGCCGACATCATTCTTCAATTCATTTTGTAGTCTATAATCCGTATTGATTGCAACTTTATTATCCGGATTGCATTCAAACTGTTGTGTAATGTCAATCTTTATAAATTGTTATTCGAAAAGCATACGCGGTTTTTTTTTTGTTTTTGCTGTAAAAACAAACTATTTTGCTATGCAATTCCATGTTTCTTTGTAAAACAAAGAAAAGTACAGTTCTTGTCCCCTCAGAGAGATGGCATTGCCTGACACTTCTATGATGCTTTGTTCAAAGCCGCCTCTGGCAAATATCTAGCATCTAAAGTGTTATTTAGTGAAAGCTTTGCCATTTGCGAATATGGATCGTTTAAAAGCCGAAGAATGTGTGAAAATAGTTAAACCTTGCGGTAGGTGATTGATTTTTTTGAACTAATTTTTGTTTAGCTATTAAGGTAAAAACTTATTGCAGACATCATTGGGCCGTTTCAATTGAAGTTTATGATCTGGGCAATATGTGGTTTTAACACGACGGTGTCACGAGCTACATAACACTACCGATTTTGGCGTTATTGCATGAGAAATTTCTCGTTATTTCTTAATTTGGTTACAACAACTGGCCACCACGATCAAGAGATTTGACGCTGTTAGACTTTTTTGTTAGGGCTACTTTTGGCTACTCTCTAACGTTAGAGCACTTGAAAGCCAATATTCGTCAAGTCATCGTCGAGATACCGCCCGAAGTCTGCAAAAATGTGTTTGAAAACTATCTTTAAAGAATCGTCTGCTGAAACCAATACAGAGTCGGTCATTTAATAGCAAGGTCCAAGCATAAAAAATGAAAAAAAAAGATAATTTGAGAGGCAGTTAGCATCTCCTTTTTTCCGTATGGGCATAAGGATCGCAGATTTGAATTGTCAGAAATATGTTCTTTAAGGAATATTACATTGAGTACAAAAATTAATGGGACCATATTTATAAAGCCAACTATGTGTGTGATAAAATTATTTTATTTTGGCTAGAAAAATTTTAGCCCAATGTGCCGCTGTGGTATGGTAGGTAAGACACCCGCTTACCAACCAGCGGTATCACCGCATAACATTGGCTAGTTCCTTAATAACAATTTTATGACGCCTGTCTACCTCTCTCTCTCTTTCTCTGGTTCGCTTAAATGATTTAAAATTGATAACAAATGGTTATTCTTGGCATATGTAAGACCGTACGATCAAAAAGAAATACAACTCTTGCTTACCTGAAATTTTAAGAACTTGCTGCTAAATAAGATTAGCGCTATACCTAAAGTGCAGACAAAGACTCATTGGAAGATTACAAAACAAAATAGAAAAGAATTCCTTTATTAAAAAAAAAAAACATTATGTGTCTCTTTAACATAAGAGGCTTAAATTTTTTTAAATATTCTCGCACGTAAAACAAAAGAAGGGAATTTACACAATTTTACTCCCTTAAGTCGGGACTATTTGTCTACGATATTAAGTTTTATAAAGGACATTATCTTATATACAATATAAATATGTATTTCGAATTATATTAAATCGTGCATTAGTTTCTAAAAAAAAAAAATAATATTTTTAATGAAATTTTCTTTTACCTGCTAGATTTTTCTATTTAATATTTCTTAAGGTTGCATGTTGCAATATAGATTTGTGTCGATAAAAATATTATTTTCTTTGCAACCAATACAAATGAGTACTTTGATCATCTTGAAATTTATGGTTAATAAAATATTATGCAAAAAACTTTATTTTTTTAAACTTATTTTTCTTCCTCAGTCAGCGTTGTTTTGTGTTTGTGGAATGATTGAAATCACTACGATAATGATGATGTTGTTGTTGTTGTAGACTTTCGAACTATTTAATATGGTTTAAATCATATTGTTGCGTGCTTTTTTTATTATTTTGGTTTCATTCTACCTTGGCTGAGATCTTAACAAAAACCTACAATTACCAAAAAAATTAGATTGTTTTTTTTTATTAGAATATATTGAAAAAAAAAAATAGTAAAATTTTGTTATTATTGTTGTTGTTTTCAATAAAACAGACTCAAGTTCTATTTAAGGTCTGCTCTGCCTGATGTTTATTTCATGATTTTCGCGGTTTTTCCAAATTCTTGCGGGAGATGGAGTTGAGTTCTAAACTTAGAAACACGCACATGTCTTAAAAAGGTTAGCAAACAAAGTAAAAAGTCAAACGCCGCTTTAAGTGCTGGCTGCTGCTTAGACCAAGTTTTATTTTTCTCAATTATTTTTATTTGTATTTTTTTATTTTTTACTTTGGTTAGAAATTTTGGCATATCGCACAATATATTTTGTTTGGTTTATTATTGGATTGGATATTTTTATTTATTTAAAATTTTTTTTCTTGCTATTTTTATTATGTTTGATCAAAGGCTTATAAGCTTGTGCTTAAGCAGACAAACGAAAGCTATGCTTTAAATAAAATGCGAGGGTTGATTGAAAAGTTTAATGTTTTCATTTCATTATAGACACAAAAATAAAAAATAGCCTAGAACTGGTTTGATGATGCATGCAAATAGGAATCTCCTAAATTGTTTTGAATTTTGTATGAAAAATTCAAGCTCGTTTTCCATAATGCTCCAAGTAGTATACGGTGAGTCTACTTTGCCTACGTAACACAATATTTTATAAGAAAGCTAAGAGAAGGCTAAGAGAATACTGAGAGACACCAATAAAGAGCACACAACTGGTAACAAATAATGAAGTTATGAAGCCCCCAACCTTGCCATTCATGTTGACCATAAGAAATAATTAAGACAAGTTCAATCATCTAATGGATAAACTCAGCAGAGTATCATTAATTTTAATCATTAATAATAAGGATTATTTTCATAGCCATTAAGCATTAAACATATAACCGACAGCAAGCAGCAGACAGCAAAATTTTAAAATTAGAATACCTACGTTTATATGAAAACAATTATTTAAAATGCAGTACAGCAAAAGCCAAGACAACAACCTTTGCTGCTGCTGCTAAACATAAGCTAATTTCTATTTTTTAGGCAGCAAACCAAATATTAGTGATACTAATACAATATAAAATTTGAAATAAAAAAAGCGTAAAAATATATTTCTTGTTATTTATCAGAAAACAACAGTAATTTTACACAATTTCACAAAACACATAATATCATTAATTTTTATATTTTTGACTAATATTTTAAAAAAGCGATTTTATTTTGGTGGATTTGTAAAGCTTGAGTGTCACCACTGAAAATTTGTTTTTTTATAACAAATATTTTCTTACAACAAATATTTTTATGACAAATAAAACAGATCGCAATGAAACCTAATTTTATTGCTGCTGCTGCTTTCAAAATATTAATGAAGTCGATAGTGTAGCAGCAAATTCTGCCAACAATAACTGGCTGCTCGTTTTCATGCTGCTTGCTATCGGCTATGTGTCTAATGCTTTATACAACGGTTAAAGGAAGCATATTTAAGGTGACCTGATGATTAAACATCATGCTGATTTTGAATATGAAAATATTTAAAAGGCTTGAACTCTGTCCAGATGAACCACTCGAGAAACTTTCTGATCCTCCGTAAGAGATAAGGGACTACAACATCAAGAACAAAAAAAAAACATTCCTGGGAAGGTCATACAATGCCAACTTTTGGAAAAAAGGAAAAAGAAAAAGGGTAGGGGTCCACGATAAGCCTCACCACTACACCAAATACACAAAAGCCTTTTTTAGGCCAGATAGGTGGCATCATCATCAAACCTAGACTTGAAGGTCTAATTTAAATAAATAAATGGAATAAAAGTGGTAAACTTATACTACAGTTTCCAGAAAAGTCTCCTCTCCAATGTCAAATATCTTGGATTAATTTTGGATGGTACCCTTAACTGGAACTTAAATCCTATTTTAAATACCATAAAAGCAGCGGCGGCATTAAACTGTGCAAAAAAATAATTCGACTAAACTGAGAAATTTCATTTCATTTCACTGATGGTTTTGATTTAACTGGGCGGGGCCACGTCCATATAAAATGTAAATTTATATCTCTATATATTTCGGACGGTAATAGTAAAGTTTCTAAATTTGGCCCAAACAACTCTGTTGTCAATACAAATTACCGGTCAAAAAGTAGGCGGAATCGGATAAGTGGAAGCGGCTACTCCCATACAAAGCAAATATAGATTTTGGTCTACCTTTGGAACGGTAATAGTGGGAGGTTTTGAATTTGGTCTAAATAACTTCGTAATCAATACACATCATCAGTCAAAATGTGGGCGAAATTGAATAAATGGGTGTGGCAACTCCAATACAAACGAAATATTGATTTGTGTATATCCAGAGAACGGTAATAGTGGAATTTCTACATTTAGTCGAGTATAAATCAACAGTATAAATCAACACTCAAAAAGTGAGCGGAATCGGACAAGTGGAAGTGGCTACTCTAATACAAAGCAAATATTGATTTTGGTCTACCTATGGAACGGTTATAGTGGAAGGTTTTGAATTTGGTCTAAATAACCTCTTAGTCAATATACATCATTAGCCGAAATATAGACGTAATTGAATAAGTGGGCGTGGTACTTCCAATACAAAGCAAATATTGATTTTTATACATCTAGAGAACGGTTAGAATGGAAGTTTCTGAACTTGGTCATATGACTTGGTCGTCAATGTTAATCGTTAATATTAATTTAATACATTTTATAGATATACAATACGAAGACACTCAGCAACGCGGGAATGGTTACTCTGGTATATAATAAAGAGGGCCAAACAAATACATAAATTCAGTTACAACCCACCTGGTACAAGACAGAATTCTCCCAATCAATTGGCTGCATCCGATTCTGTTTTGAGACTATTCAAATCATCTGCAGAGCGTTTTTTATAGGTTCATAACTTTGAGTTGGCAATACTGCTTTATTTGATAACCTATTTAACAGCTGATAGTTGTTTTTTGTTTTGTTTGTGTTTTGACATTTCATTATGGAATAGACTTAAAACAGTGCAACGCTTGCAAATTGTTGAACTTTTTGAATAGAATTTCAGTTCAAAATTTTATTCTCTGACGAAGCCCATTTCTGCTTGAATAGTTACATAAATGAGAAGAATTGTCGCGTTTATAGTCAGAAGAACCCATAAGTTTTTGTCAAAATACCATTACATAGAGAGAAAATGACTGTTTGTCATTTGCTCATATGACGATGATGGTCACAAATGAATGATTAGATATTTTTTCGTACCTCAATTAGCTGGCATTAATCTTGCTGACATGTGATACCAACAAGATGGCACCATATGCAACAAATTGCGCGCTACAATTGATTTACTCAAAGAAACTTTTGATGAAAGAGCATTTTCAAGTAATTGTTCAAGATTGTGTGATTTAACCCATTTGGATTATTTTCTTTGAGGTTATGTAAGGTTACTTGTCTACGTAGATAAACCAGTGATAATAGAACACCTTGAAATAAACAGTCAAAGAGTTCTTGGTGAAATGCGGCCGCATATTCTGCGAAAATTTTGTGAAAATTTTTGTTCTAGATTTAGCTCCTTACGCGCCAGCAGTGTCGGCCACGCGGCCGAAATCATATTTAAACCGTAATGTCATAAAAATTGCTATCATTTTCTATCATTGATATCTTTATATATAAAAATTAATGTGTGTTTATTTGTATGTATGTATGAACATATATATGTATGTGTGTTTGAAGTCTATAGACGGATAAAGAGATGAACCGATTTTCTAGGGTCAGGGGAAGAGGTACCACTCATACAAACCAAATAATAATCGCATATCTAAAGAACTATATCAGCCACAGTCATAAAATTTGCGCCAATTACTTTCGTATAAAACTGATTGATTGGAAAAAATGTAGGGCGGATATAATCAGGGGGAGAGGTAAACCCCATACAAAGCAAATTGAAATTATCGTTTATTTAAAAAACTATTATAGCAACAGTCTTCAAATTTTGTTTCAATCACTTTTCTATGAAACTAATTTACTGGAATAAGTGTAGGGCAGATATAATCAGAGGAAGAGGTATCACCATATAAAGCACATATTCATTTTCGAATACTATAACACTGATTGCGACAAAATACTATATAAAAATGAATGTGTCTTTGTTTGAGTAAAGTTTAATGCTAAAGCGCAGCTTGACGGATTTTATCTGGTTTAAAATATATTTCTTTGTTTTATTAAGATTTAAACTTCTGTAACTATTAAAAAAAACACACGTAAATACTCATAACATAGCGTAGATACTCATAACAGGTAGCCAAAAATGTTATGAGGCAATACTGTTGTTAAGAATTGTCAGATGGTCTGGACGGATTTTGAACCGAGAACCTCTTGATTGGTATGCAAGTGTCTTATCTCTTATACCATAGCGGCAAACAAGGAAAGGCAGCAAATTTGTATTACAAACAAATTACGTAAAATTTTTTCTCGTTCTGTTTTATATAAACCTCGTATCGTCACCAGATACCATGTTCTAAAGAATGCATTCATTCATGCAACTTTTTTTTTAAGTTTTTCTTTTGTTTTGTATTAGAAACTTACTATTGAGAGTAGAAAAGCTCAAAACAAATGAAAACTAAATTCTATTGGAGTCTACTTTAAACATTTTATATAGATCTTTAATCTGTAATTTGGCCATAAGCCCCCTCAAACAAACAAAAAAAAAAAAAAAAAAAACGATATAAGAAAAAAAAACCAAACGTTATTCTTCTGCTTATACTATTTCGTAAGAACAGTAATTTCAATATCAACTAGAAATTACGAAAAATTCATTTGTTAAACATACACAATGTAAGTAAATCCCCAAACAGCCGAAATAAATGCCTTCAAATGCCAGTCACTCTATTCGTTTATTTGCTCAAAAGGCATTATTTAGATAACAAAAAAACAACAACAATAATATAATTATTTTTATTTTGTTATTTTTGACCAAGATTTTGCTTTTTTATATTTTTTATTGGTTTTTATTTGATGTTGGTATAGTGCTGACTGCATGTTAGTTTGGGTGGTGGTGCTGGTAGTGTTACAACAATTGGTGGTTCAAATGATGGTTCAAATGGTGGTAATGGTAATGTTAATAGAAATAAAACGGTAAATCAACGCCTTTTATAGTCTCTTTGACATTTGGGGAATTTAAACATTTTAATTAAGATTTGTGAAATGCTTTTTTCCTCGCTTCGATTTTTCTATTTTCCTTCTTTAATTTTCACACAGGAATTTGAAATATTTTATTGCCGTAGCGGGTTTAGTGTAAGTAGTAAAGTTTTATTTATTTATTGAAAATGATTAATATCCATTGAAAGATATTTATTTGGGTTTTCGAAAAATAATTAACTTTTTTATCTTAATAATATATTGCTTTTAATCCGATTTGTAATTTCTGACAAATGTTAAGACTGCACTGCAATTTGAAAATGGCTAATATTGAATTTAGGAACTAATTATTTTATAATTAAACTATAATTTATAAAAATAGGGCACAAAAAAGAACATAAAACCAAATTGTTCATGCGCGACGATAGTAATGGCTGGCAGAGATCCATCTTTGATGTATGGCATCCCAGAGGTGCTGATATGGCAACCGATCATCGCTTGCTGGTAGCTGAAATGCATATAAAACTAGTGGCAATACAAATTGGCAAATACAATAGCATTACGAGGCCTCTATAGCTAAGAAATTGAATGGTGGCCTTTGCATACTCCAAGATATTAAGTCAAAACCTTTTTACACACACATGGGGTAAGGGCAATAGTTGGGAAGGACTATTCTTGGCTATAAAGTGAACAGAGTCTCAGTTGAGACCCGGCGTTTATTTAATAGCGTAAACTCCCTAAGGTTGACAAATATAAGGCAGTAAAACGTGTTGCCAAAGTCAATCACAACAAACTGGTAAAACGAAGCACAATACTCGACAAAGGCTCAGGTGAAGCTCAGGTGTTTGAGAAAGCTCACCAATAGACATAAGGCCCTTAAGAAACCGGAAACAAAAATTTGCAACATCCTCCAAGGAGCACTTAAATGCTTAGGCAGATTTCTATATTGACATACGGCACTCAAATGGGTATAGTGCCCAGATTAGCACTAAGGGACATGCAGACGGCCGTGACATATCTACACGTTGATAAGATCACAGATTCGATCAAACGAGCTTTCTACACAACTATTAATTGCGAACTTTTTCACAAGCACCAGGATTATTAGATAATTATACGTGACTTTCGGGAGGAAGAAAGTCTGCCATACCACACGAGTGAATGCAATGCATCCACCAACACCCCCATATGTTATTAAAATCGCATGCGAGTAGCAAATTTGAAGGCATGTTTTTTTGCAAATGACTTCCACTAAACTCCTATCGATCTATGGGTCACGGCATTCGTTTAAGAATGTAACACCACATCGAGCTAATGCTCTCCTCACGTTTTGGGTATAAACCGCAGCCATCTCGCTGCTCCCAAAAGAGGGCTTTTCCATACTCAAGCAGGGGTCTAGATCCCTGTGGCTCTCGACTTCAGTGGTACCAGAATCAAGCCTCCTGTCAAGCTGTGCAGCATAAATGCAGTATTAGATATCTGCCAAAGTGTTAGAAGGTACAATAAATAATAGACATTGCTTAGAAGGGTGACCTTACCGATACGAATAATTTGTATGGTATTAGTTCGCTACGTGCGCCAAGTTAGATCAAGTAAACACTTTTATGTGGTGTCAGCTTATAATATACAGGTTTTGTGTGCAAGAATGACTTTAGAGGATTTTACAAATATTCTAGACCCGTGACCAGGAGAAATAACAAGACGGAAATGGTGATATATTTTAATTCCCATAACACTCCATGAAGGAACATGGGGACTTCTCTGAGTCAATGAGCTGCATCCGGTTCTATTTTTAAACTCATTGAAAGAGACCTAAAGTTTAACGATGGCTCCGAACGGCAAATGCATTTAGAGAAGTTTTCAACAGTAGTAATACTCATAACCAGTTTTGCTAGCTAATGTTAATGATGTGTACCGCTGTCGAAAAACTTTTTTCGTTTTTCAGATGGTCTGGCCTGGTATTGAACCGACGACCTTCTAGTTGGTAGGCGGGTGTGTTACTTACCATACCACAGTGGTGATATATTCGCTGCACCAGCAGAGTAGATGAAAAAGGCAATGCTCAGTTGCTCATAAGTGTAGGAGACAAATTGAAGTAGTTGAAGTCGTGGGTGGCGTGCTGTAGTGGTTAGAGCGCACGCATAACAATAAAAACAAGCCAAGTTCGAGCCCTAGCAGAGGACATGACGAAATAATTTAATTATAGTTTCATTTCGAACGTTTAATAAAAAGAGGTTTCAACTTTTCCTTCAGCCAACTCTATCTTAAAAAAAAAAATAAAAAGCTCACTAAACTTGCAGCTTTGCTCTGGCGATGATGACAAACATCAGACGAATGATCAGGAAAAAACGCTACCTACTAGGAAAAAATTACAGTGCTAAAGTAAAGATCACCACCAATTAGCAAGGATTATTCACCACCACTACAAAATCGATATAAAGAGGGCTACAGTGAATAAATCATCTCTTGGCTTGAAAAATCAATTTGATTAATGAAACTGAAATAAAGCAGTGAATGCTTTATGGAAAGCCAATATACTCCCTAGAGGAATGATGGAGAAGAAAAAGGCACATTTTCAAAAGATTTATTAAGGCCTTATGCTACTTAAAGGACTGATGGAAACATAATTCTTTGAATTTTGTATTTTAATTCTTAATCCTGAAATGTCTGATGTTAAAATACGTATTAAATTGTGGCAATCATTTTTGTTCTAGAAAAGTATACATACATATGTATATGTTTATATATCATGGAAAGCTTCAGACTGTGTTCACAAGAAACTCTATTGAAACCAAACAGTTGCTTGATTTACCTTTACATCTACATATCATGTTCCGGACTCAACACAATGAAGAGAACTTTCACAAGCAATTTGTTCCCTTTTTGCATACAAGTTCTGAATACAATGACGATTTCTGCCAAACTACTTAATCGATAGCATTTTTATTAGTACCATTATCTTAAGAATTTTATACTCTATTTAACTACTAAGCTTGCTTGCCAAAATGTAAAATTTTCGGATTTTGCTTAAACCTCCTATTTTTGATGACGGTCTTAGCTATTGAAGGGTTAAATACTAGGAGATTTTTTATCTTATACTTTATCAATGAAAATATATTAATTATATCCACGTGCTCTTACTAAATAAAAACTCAAGTGAAAGACACATCCGTGCTACTCTCTAATTTCGATTTGATATAAATCTATCGTCACTTGATTGTCTACTACTTCACCTATACGTTGGTTGCATCGTCTAATTATGCAACAAATAAAAAAATTTGTTCGATAATGGAATAATTTCACACATGCGCCGCATAAAACTAAACTAGACTAACTACACAAAAAATATTCATATATGCCAAGTACAGGTTTATGGCTATCAAAGTGGTGTCTTCAGTTTTAGATTTAAAGATACAAGAAAACTAAATGTTGCAACATAAGACAGAAGAAAAGCGAAGAAAGAAAAAACAACAAAATAAATATTTAATTATTGTTTTCAAAACATGATTTAACATTTAAAAATTGTGTTTGAAAGCGGTACGTAACGTAGTTGTTAAGGCAAAAGATTGCAACATGATTTGTTGCATGTAGTGTTGTAACTTTTGGTACATGGACAAGATTTTATTACAGTAGTACGTGTTGAGTGTATTCCTTACGCTTCAGTTGCAGTTACAACGTCCTTGAATTTTTTTTTTTTAGATGGTTTTTTAGATGGTTTCATTTTCAAAACTGAAGCTATATATAGGTAAATCTGAAATATGCTCATAAAAAAGCGTACTGTGAGCATAACATGACCTAAAAATGAATTATATGACCATAATATAAACTAAAGAGTTCATATAAAAAGTTATATAAAATCCTAAAAGTCCTAAGTTACAAAAAATATCAACTCAAACTTTTGATCGATTATGATGCACTCTTTTAAAGTACATTCTTGGTAACAATTTTCTAAGCTTAACATAAGTATTTTTCCAATTTTAGAAAGTTTTTAGCTTCTTTTGAAAATTTTTTGAAATATAACTTACAGCTCTTCATATGACGATATCATAAAAATTAAGAAAATTTGTAATTATTGTTGCAATAAACAACAAGGCTTTGACTTATATTTTCAAAAGTAAAGCGTTGTCTTTTACGTCTGAATAAATGTTATGAGTGTTTCAGACGTTTATTTTGAAACTATGACCAGTCCATTTCTAAAAAAATGGTAGTTATTAGGTGGATCGATTATTCGACTTTTTAAAAACCGGTTATCGGATAATTCGCAAAGTTTCCATTTAAAAAAAAATTGTTTACGGTTAATATTATTCACATAACCGATTAGCCGATTCTTTTATTTAAATAAAATTCTTCTTAATTCTTGAAGCAGAGGCCATGAAATAATTTATTACATAAAGTACCGAGTTGCTTATGTTTCGAATAGCTAATGGAGGAGCCAATTTCGTTTCTGTTGTTGTATTACTTGGTAGAGAATGAAATTAAATGTTTGTTATATAGTTATAGCTTAGATACCTAAGATAACAAAAATTAAATGTTTTATTTTTAATAAATCTATTAGTTAATAAAATAGAAGCCCTTAATCGCCTCGACAAGAAAAGTTGCTTAGGTTTCAAGCAGCACTGTAAGTAAGTTCGTGCTCTACGTATTTAATAGTGTGCATGTCACTATGGTATGTTAGGTAAGACAGCCATCTTCTAACCAAGAAGTCGTCGGTTCAATCCCAGGCTTCACCATCCGAACATTTTCACCAGTGATATCACCTCACAACATTAGCGACTGGTTATGAGTAGTTACGCTCAACTAATATATCTGCCGTTCGGAGCTAGCGGATATCGCTTTCAATAAGTCTAGTTGATTATTCTCCATGTATAAAAATTAATATTTATTTACAAAATATGAGAGAAAGTTACTGTTTTTATAATAACTGAATTTATACAAACAGATAAATGATGAGCATTTTTGTAATAAAATTAACTGGTTATTCGTGCTAAATCAACCAGTTTATTCGGTATTCGAAAAATGAAGGTTTTGAAAAAACCGTATTCGACAAAACCAAAAAAACCGGTTGAATAATAACCGTCCGATCTCCCTAATAGTCATACAGGGTAGGCCATTTAACTTAAAAATGCAATAAAACAAAATCGGTTTGAAATTTTGATAACTTTTTCGAGTGTACTTTTTCGCATCTCGGCAATTACCTTCAAATGCTCAATTGTCTCTGGTTTGTCGGCTTAACACTTGTCTTTAACGGCGCCCCACAGAAAATAGTCCAACGGTATCAAATCGCAGCTTCTTAGCGGCCAACTGACATCACCATATC
Organism: Wohlfahrtia magnifica; assembly: GCA_023159175.1. Taxonomy (NCBI): domain Eukaryota; kingdom Metazoa; phylum Arthropoda; class Insecta; order Diptera; family Sarcophagidae; genus Wohlfahrtia; species Wohlfahrtia magnifica. Next base: position 531,359 of record JAKWBJ010000054.1, read on the forward strand.
GTCTATTCAAACGGCCATCAATCGCTTGACACAATAAATCGATTGTTGCAAGCTGCACCATCCTGTTAAAACCAAACATTGGGTGCATTGGCTATTGTAAGACGACGTTTGCGTTTTCTGAGCCCCAAATACGGCAATTTTGCTTTATCCGAAAAGATGATTTTTCGTTTTTTTTTTGTCTTTGTTTTGGAAATAAATTTACAACAAATACCAACATTGCTCAAGCGGAAATCGATTCATTTCGTTCAGTGGAGATAATATACTGATATTTGTGACCGAATAGAATAATATAAGTATTGCAGGTTCGAAATAGCCACTGGTTCACATTTAAATCGATAGATTGCCCACCCTTTACATAAATATTGTTATGATCGTTTTCTGGTGTGAACATAGTTTTTAGTAAAAACTTCAGATTCTGATATTTGGGAGATGGAAGTTTTACCTCTTAATTGAAAGTGGTGCAAGTCCATCTTATATTGAAATTTGTATTCAGTCGGAAGTATTGTGGCAAATTTTAGCTCCGGCTGCTGTATAGTGAATCAATGTGGACGTTTGACACCATGTCTGAAGGTCGTATGTATGTTTGTGATGAAAATAGAGCAGAAGAGGTAGAATCTGGCTAATTGAAAACACATTATAGCTTAAAGTGACATATGCTTTCGTCAAAATGGAAGAACACAGTTGTACACTACAGTGACTATGAAATAAATATCACTGATCATAAATTTTTATTTTTATTTTTGAAATCAAACTCAACAACTCATAGGAAAATACCGATAGAGAAGCTATTAATTGGTTAATTATATGCTAAATCAGAGTTACAAGGGATGTACCAGAAGAATTTCGGAAAATAAAGCTGCATTTGAAAAATACAAGGACATGTTGGATTTATTACCTTATATTCCTTCAGTTCATGATGAATATTTTAAGAAGTTAGATCCCAAGTAAGTGGGTTAATTTAACTAAACCTGCATCAACATTTCGAATTTGGTTTTGGTTTACTATATAATTACAATATCTTACACAAGTAATTTATTAAATTAATCAATATATGGCTCTGATATTAATTATTGTAGGTCAGATTGCCACTTAAAAGCTGTATGTGTTTGCTAAATACAATATATTTTATTAAATTCTCTTATTACACTGGTCTACAAATAACAACAAATTTTCTCGCCTATGACATATAATGATTTTGAAGCGCTGAATTCAAATCCGTTTTCAGTTTTTTTCCATCATTCTCAAATTTTTTTTTATGGGCGTGACGAATTTTTTCGCCCAAAATATGGTAACGACTGCACAAATCACATGAACTTGGTGACCAACTGACGTGGCCAAGTTGAGAAATGCAACGACCAGAAAATTACTTATGCAATAAAGCCAAAATCGGTCATGTTGTGAGGCTCATTGCACCGTCTTGTAGCAACAACATATCATACAGTTCATAATTTTTAATTGCAGGCCAAAAATTCATTGATGGTAGTGGTTCATTCAGCTTAATTTTCTAAACAATACGGTTTGATGACACCTTTAGATAATAGTGCTCAGCAATAACTTCTGGGTTCAACGCGCCACATGTAGAACAATTTTGCTTGTTAACGTAATCACCGAGTGAAAAATTAGCTCCAATTCTGTAGAAAGTTTTGTTCGAAAGTTCGTCCACATTTGAATCACCACTTTTATATTAAGCTTGAACTATTTGTACGCCTTTTTCGGTTGTCAAACTATCCATATTCTTAAATGCTAGAGCGTTCACTATCACTGATTATTAAACAGCTGACAACTTCACAAATATCGTGACATAACATAAAAGCAAATTAAAACTTTGTTAAGAAAAAGATAAGCTGCATGCTACATATATCTACAGCCATTATTAATTAGATACAGAACGGAAACCTCAATGGAAATTAGTTCGGGGTGAGTTCGATGTATATCAATGGATAGATCTCATGCATCGTAGTCTCCAGCAACTGTGCCCGATCCGAATGCTGATAATAATAATTTTAATTGTAATTAGCAGGCTGTTTAACATAATTCGATTTATATAAAATATACTTTAACTTTTAATAAAAGAACTACTATGGCTAAAGGGTTCCATAATCCCAAATTTGCATTTTTTGTTAAGTCTTACAGCAGGCTTAATAAAAATTTTATAATGTTAACTCATTGACAAAATCTTCTATATCCTAAAAACAAAACATTTTTTAGTAATAAAATTATTTCAAGTTCTAAAAACCACAATATCTTAACAATTTACCTACTAAGTCAGCTAAATAATAATTAAAAAAAAATGATAAGAAGCCGAGAATTTCCCTACATTAACTTACATATGTGGACCTGTTTAAATAAAGGAAATAATTTTATTTGAATTCGCCTTGCTTGCACACATGCGTACCAGTCTACGGCAAGGGTGGACATTTATACTTAGGTAGTAGTAAAAAATGTTTGTATGTAGTGTGTGTTAAAGGGAAAAATTGGAAAAAGTAAGCAACAAAACAAATAAACAATTTTAATACACAAAGCGACATACATACATACATACACTTGCTTCCATTAAAAGCTATCATATACATAACTGAATGATTTTGTTGTTTATTTGTTAAGGCCTTGTTAGCTGAACGTTGTCGTAGACGTAATATAACGTAGTCTACCGTAAAGGCAGAATTAGCCGAACGTAAATGTAGTCGTGTCAGCTGATCGCTTTTGTTGGACGCCTTTTACACATTCAAAGTACTTTGCAAAGTCTTGAGTTTATAAGGGAGAAGAGAAAAACAAGAGGGGGTGAATACACAGTTTGATGTACTCGCAAAGATGCTTTGTTCTTCGTTCGTATTTATACATAGTTGTAGTTGGTTACATGTCTCATTAGATATTTTCTTTTATTTTTTATTCCATACAGTGTAGTTTGTTATATAAAAAACAGAACAACCCGATAAAAGAAAACAAAATTTGTCAAAGAAAAATTTGAACGTGCAGAAGCGAAACAACGTTTAAAAGAAAATGTAAAAGAGTTTGTCAAAGTATATTGCAAAGTGCAAAGGACGTCTTGAGGGCGGATTGACATTGAAGCTACCTAGCGCTAGATGGCAGCACAAACACAAAATCTTTTTCTTTCTTAGAAATTACGATCTGTCAAACGTCAGCTGTTAAAATTTTAGCCAAATTCATCGATTAGTTTATTTGTTGTAGCCGTTTGAAGTAAGCAACTTTTGTGTTTCTTGGAAAATGGAAAAAAGTGAAATTCGTGTAGTGATTAAACACTATTATTTGAAAGGTCCGTCAGATTATATGGTAAAATATTGGATTGCTGAATTTAAACGGGGCCGAACAAGCACTGCAACAATACCATCAACAGGATGGCCAAAAGAGGTGGTTACTGAAGAAAATATCAACAAAATCCTCGATATTGTTATAAATGATCGCCGGGTCAAAATCCGTGAGATTGCTGAAATGGTAAACATATGATATGAACGTGTGTTCAACATTTTGCATGAACATTTGCATATGAAAAAGCTATCGGCAAGATGGGTGCCGCGTTTGCTCAGTGTTGAACAAAAACGAGTTCGACAGATCACTTCACAGCGGTGTTTGGACATGATAAAGCATAATTCTGCTGATTTTTGGCGTAGATTAATAACTGTTGATGAAACGTGGATCCACCACTACACACCTGAAACTAAAAATCAATCGAAACAATGGGTGGAAGCTGGTGGAAATGCTCCGAAGAAGGCAAAGACAGCGAAATCGGCTGGCAAGGTTATGGCCACTGTATTTTGGGATGCACACGGAATATTGTTCATCGATTATCTTGAAAAGAGATCCACAATCACAGGAGAGTATTATCGTGCATTATTGGATCAATTGGTTGATGCAATCAAGGAAAAACGATCACATTTAAACAAGAAAAAAGTGCTCTTTCTTCAAGACAACGCACCGGTTCACACAGCATTAGATACGATGCTAAAACTACGAGAAATCCACTTCGAATTGGTTGATCATCCACCTTATAGTCCAGATATAGCCCTTAGTGACTTTTTCCTGTTTCCAAACTTGAAAAAATGGCTCGCAGGAAAAAGGTTCATCTCAAACAAAGAAGTGATTACCGAAAATTATGCGTATTTTGAGGAGTACCCAAAATCGTATTATTCAGATGGTATAAAAAAGTTGGAAAATGGTCTTACTAAGTGTATTGAGCTAAAAGGAGACTATGTTGAGAAATGAATGGTTCTTGAAAAAAAAAATGTTCTTTCCCTACTTAGGTAACTTCAATATCAATCCGCCCTCGTATATGAAAAGCTAAGAAAGTGCTTACTTGACCGTGATGTAATGTAACTGTAACGTCCCAATCTGTTGAAAATAGAATTTGACGGCAACGTTACATGACATTTGTCAAGCAGTGATGGTCTGTTTATATGTTAAATTATATGATGGAATTTTTACCCTTATTTTAGCACTTTACGAACACAATTAAAGGGAGCAATTTATAACGATTGAACAAAGTAACTTATAATAACTGAAACAAATTTAAAATATATTTTAGAAAATTTGAATCCGATTTTAAAAAATATTACTATTATTTAATACAAAATAGCTTCTTACGTATATTGTAATGTGGAAAAGGAATAAACTTAATTATTAGCTTTAATAAACATTCTTAGGTGACAAGAAAACATTTTCACGCTAATGATGGATAAGCAATTATGTATGTATGCATGTAATTCTTAGATAAAATTAAAAAGAACTTTAGATTAGCAACGTCTAATTTCCGAGGTGTAGGTCACTTAGTTTCAACATTTAACTGAGAAGTATCTTGAAATTTTAATAAACAAGAAAAGAAGGATGTGAAATAAAAGATATTTCCAATGACTTTAATTTGCTGTGCAAAAATTTTGGTTACATTGGTCTATCGTGAACCAGGGAGAAAGAAAAACTTTTGTATGTTGACTTTTCATAAAATAGAACTTTGGATCAGCAACGACTAGTTTCCGAGTTGTTGGTAAATAACTTTATACTCCATATGAATTTAATTTTTTTCTTCCATTGTTGCTATTACGGTATTTCCGTATTGAAGAAAAAATTTAAAATTTCACAAAAAAAAGGAAATTTATTTTTAAGACGAAAGTGTAGCTTTTTCAAAAAACGCTGCTTGACGACTATTTCCTGAACTTGCAGACTCGAGCTCAGATAAAATATATTTAAATGCTGCCTTATTTACACAAAATTTTTTAAAAAAGCTGTAAAATTATACATAAAAATTTGACACCTTAAGCATTTATTTAAATTTCTTTATTCCAATTTTCTATTATTTATCTGCAACATATTTTAAGATTTATAGCGTAAACTCTTCTTTCTAACCCCAATGTCTAAGCAATCATTAGCAGTGATGATCCTCAAATAAGGCTACTGTTTATACATCAATTTCGCTTATAAAACAATGTTTTTATGTTAAAAAAATTTAAAAAATCCTTTTTTTGAATTTTTTTTTATGCCAATAGTTGACAATATTAAATCGATTTTACGTTAAACTTACTGCAGGAATGAATAATTTCAATTAGCATATCGATCGATATTTCTTTCCATTGAAATTTCCGTTCCGTACGGAACCAATAATAAGGGCCAGTAATATTTTTTAAAATCGTGTACACATTTTCAAATATATTTTAAATTTGTTCAAATTATTATAAATTGCTTTGTTCAGTTGTTTAAAATTGCTCTTTTTAATTGTGTTGAAAAAAGTACCACAAAAAAAGTGTAAAAATACCCCCATATAATTTAATATACAAAAAGTCCATCACTGCTCGCTCTACAAATGTCAAGGAACACCATTGAGAAATTCTATTTCCTACAGAATATTACGTTACAGGAACGTGACATTAAGATTTAGTAAGCATTTGCAATTATTCTCATATAGCAAAAGCGTGCAGCTGACACGTTACGTTACGAAATCGCTCGGCTAATTCTACCTTTATTCCCAAATGAATATATTCGTTTTCGTTCGGGTGTAGACATATACGAACCGATCAAGCAAATAATTTTATCTGAATTTGCTTTCCTTGCCCAGATACCATATACTTACCTGTCTAAACAAAAGAAACAAAGAAATTAATTTTATTTGAATTCGCCTTGTCCGTATCTATATAAATACTGAAAGCAAAGAAAATAATTTAATTTGTTTCTTGAAGTCAATTGAACTGTGACATCTGCAATCTGTGGCGGCCATAATCAATCGAAAAAGAACAAAATGTCCAGACTTAATAATATTTGTGTAGTCTGTGGAGGTAAATTCAGCAGTTCAGATATAATTCAAAGTTCCTACTGCGGACACATATTTCACAAAAATTGTTTGGATAATTGGAAATTGAAGTAAGTTACGAGTACATATATATTTTCTACTTTGTTTTGTTGTAATATTAAATTTTGTTATCGTTTCGAATTTTATAGGAAATTGAGCTGCCCCATGTGTAAGCGCGAATTTCCTTCGGGATTATTTGAAATTCAATTGTTTTTACAATTGGACGATGAAGAAGAGAATGCACAGGAAAATCCGAAACAATCTGAACAAGAACTTAAACAAATAATCGAAAATCTTAAGTTATCTGTACAGAAATTGACAGTCGAGACTGAGAAAAAAACTAAGGAATTGGATTTAAAAAATAGAGAACTAGAAAAAGAGATTGCAAATAGCACTCGTCTCACTCTTCAAAAATTTGAATTAGAGGGTCTTACAAATATTGAGACTGATAATTATTTGTTAATAGAAAAATTTCCAAAAACTCTATTAACAGATCCTTTAGAAAATAATATTATCATTATGGGTGCAAGAATGCATTTGACTGTTATTCCTGAAGATATATGTAAAGTGCGAATGTTAAAAGATGATGAATATCAACTAACATCATCTGATATGGTAGGATTACTTGTCGAGTTCAAATCCAATGATATGAAAATTAAATTCCTCGCAAGCAGAGACATTTTAAAGAAATATATTTCACGTTCGTTCATTTTAAAACCGATTATAGATACTTGTCGCTTTTCACTTCTAGTATATGCTAATGAAAAACTAGGAAACTGTGGCGGATTTAAAGAAATTTATATATGGTATAGCGATCCTCCATCAAGTATGTGGTATATCGCTGTAAAATATAACGACGGTAATTCTTTTAAAGTGTATAAAAGAAAGGATGTGGATGACTTGCTAGAGCTTTATGTTCAAGAGATGAATTTTATTGCCCTAATGGCTAAAAGAAGAATTAATAACAAAAACTAATGAGAATTAATAACAAAATGCTTATAAATGTTCTTATTTTTCTGTGCTGGTAATTTCTCTGGCTTGCGTGTTTACATAATTATGAATTTTTTTTATATTCTTTTACTGAATGAAATTTTGCTATAATAAAAAAATATTAAATTAAAATGAAATAAATATATTTTAATACGTTTTATTACATAAAGGATATTCGTTGAAATTGCCAACTTAAGTAACTCTTAAATTTCATAAATAAAGTGCACAAGTCTTTTTATATCAAAATAAGTTGTTCTATGTTCGTTATATAATAACTCGAGAATCACTCAACCGATTTACAAACTAAAACATGCGTACTACTGCCTACTTTTACTGATTGCGATTTTTTTTTAATAGGCTATGTCACTACCATAAAAATATTTATTTGTCTATATCTTCAAGATATAAAGAAGAGTTTTTAAAATTGGGCCAAATACAAAATCATTAATAGAAATTATAAGTTAAAAAAAGGTGGTTGAAACCAAATTATACCATCCATAGAAAGCAAATTTTGATTTTTGTTTATCATGAGAATCTGAATGACTTGGCAATCAGTACAATTCTTTAGTTTTAAAGTGATGGCAATTGGACAAATAGACGTGGCATCTTCCATACATAGTAACTATTCACCCCTATTATGAATAACCTGGGAAACTTCTATTCCCATGAAATTTTCATTCCCCTCGAATGGAAAATTGCTATCATGAATCTCCCATGAAATTTTTGTTCCCTTTTTACAAGCTATCATTTTACGTTGAATGTTAACAAAAATAAATCAAGAAAAAATATGTGCATTTTTATTAAAAGTAAAATGTTTACACAAAAATGGTCATTAAAAAAAAAATTGACTAAAAGGTATTTAAAATAAAAAAAAAAAAAAATTGCAAAGCAATTATCATGTAAAAAAATTGCACAAACAAAAGCTGGAAGAGAAGAAACAAAACAAACTTTTGTTTAGCAAGATTGACAGAAAAATATTGGTGACTATGGCCAAACAGTAACAATTAAAAAATGGCTTAACGCCAAAAAGGAAAATAAAACTAAAAGTGTATATTTGTCCGGATGACAAGCCCATCGATCAAATTCTATCAAATAAAATTTAAAATCAACAAAACAAAGAACTAAGTGGAACCGATGAAGAGGATGGATTTAATGCCATATTCGGTAGTGACGGAGAATCTGATGACTCGGAGGAGGTCGCCGATTACGTTGTTGCCGATATATTTTTTTTTAATCTTAAAATTCAGCCAACATGTCTCTTAAACTACAGGAAATAAATCGTTTACTCTGTATTTTATAGTGAATTATATTGCTTGGCACTTTATTAACACTTCTAGTCCCAAAATAAGTTAATAAAAACTTTAATTATCCAATTAAAGAAATAGTAATAATACTTAAATGATAAATGCAACTCCCCAGCAAAAATGATGTGAATAAATCAATGGAAAAAGAGAACAAATTTCGAGGGCAAAAAAAAACTATTCATGATCAAGGGAATACTTACAGGGCTATCATTCCCCACTGATTAATCAGAAAACAATTAATGGGAAAATTATTAATGATTGCAATTGTGGGAAATTTTGAGGGAAAAATTATTCATGATAGGTGTGATCAATTTGTATATATTTTTTGAGAACGTTGGTTAAGTGGACGTGGCAGCTCCCGTTTGTAACTATCCACATCAGCCAAAAGCAGGAGATATTACATAAGTCGGTACAAAGCACAGCGGGTAAAAGCTATTTATAGATATGCAACCTTGATCAAAAAGTACCCGGAATAACCGCCGTGTGGCGGTCCCCTCGTGCCGATTTGAGTTTTTTCTTTTTTTGTTAATGTTATATTTGATGTGTTGGCGATTTTTTTTACAATTTTTTTTCTTTTGATTTAAATTTGCAATAACAAACTTGTATTAAATTTTGCGTTAAAAAACGGAAAAGTGTTTCGGCAAAGAAAACGGTCACTTACCAGTGGCACGGGCGGTTCAAAAGTGTTCGTGATTCAATCGAAAATGATGAACGTAGTGGCAGACCTTCGATATTGAAAACCAACGAAGACATTGATAAAGTAAAAGAAATGTTGGTCAATAAGCGCAATTTGCATTAGAGAAGTTTTCAATAGTAAGTAATAGTCATAATCAGTTACTAGCTAATGTTATGAGGTGATACCGCTGTCGAAAAACTTTTTCTTTTTTTTTTAATTGCTCTGGCTTGGTATTGAACCGCGGACCTTCTGGTTGGTAAGCGGGTGTCTTACCTACCATACCACAGCGGAACTCAATGAGTTTCAAAATCACAATAATAATTAAAGCAAATTAAGCATCAGAGTGATAGCTGAGAACTTGAGCATAGCCCATGGATCCGTCCAAGACATTTTGGTTAATGATTTGGGTTTCCGTCGTCTAGCAGCTAAGTTGGTGCCAAAAGATCTCAATTTCATGCAAAAAAGAGACCGTGTTGAGGTCGCAAAAGACATTATTTGCGTAGTTGAATCCGATCCCACATTAATGGAGGTGAGTTTATGAGTATGAATAGCATTCACCAAATGAGCCAGGACCAAAAACACCACGTTATTTTCAGTCAAAAAAGAAAGCAATTCCAGCGTTGTAGTGCTTCATGAATTATTGCCAGAAGCCCAAACAGTAAACAAAGAGTATTATTTGAGCGTCATGAGACGTTTGCAATTTACAATTTACCGAAAGAAACCTGAATTGTGAGCAGTAAATTCGTGAATTTTGCACCATTATAACGCACCGTCGCACAATGCCATCATTATTCGAATTTTTTGACGAAAAATGCAACAAATATCATCCAACAGCTACCGAATTCACCTGATTTGGCTCCCTGTGACTTCTTTCTGTTCAATCGGGTTAAAAAACCATTACGGAGAACGCGTTTCAGCAGCCGTTTCTACAATTGTAAAAAATTGCCAACACACATACGAGTAGAGAGAGATGTACTCTTGGCTACGTAGCTTTTGCAAATGTCCAGCTATGACGCTTAGGTTTAGCGCGAATATTAACAACAGATGTACCAACTTAAAAAAAAAACAAGTCGGAACGATGGGACCGCCACAAGGGGGTTATTTTTGATCTACTTTTTAAGATTTGAATACAAATTGTTCGCTCATGTTACACTGAAGATTCAAAGAAAAATTCATATGTTTTCTTAATTTTATGGATCAAATCTCTGTGACTTGATGTTACATGGCCAATGTCTACATTTTGCTGTTTTCCATTAGTCGTTGCACTAGCTGCCAATGTCTATTTCAACCCAGAACAGCTTTATAAGGGTTTTGGTAACCAATGATACTATGAACTCATATATAAAACTTTAAGCTCCATTTTCTCAAAAGTAAATATTGTAACATTAACCTTTTTAACACCATGCCACAGATCTAATTTTGGTATAAAAAAAAATTGGTATAAAAAAAATTTTGGTATAGAAAAATTTGGAATCAGAGAATAAATGCTTCAGCAGATTTTTAAGTTTCCGTGACATTTTTTTGCCCATAATATTTATTAACAACAAAATGATGAGTTCTGCCTTTAAATATAAAGCTAACATGGTCGGGCAAACAGACCAACAGACGTACAGACAAAATGTTTTTTAATCATTACGTACCACGCATTATTCAACCGACCAACCAACCAACCGAACCAATAAAACACTAACTATTCAAACAATATTTTTGTAATCATTTATTAATAATTTTAGTTACAGTATGATTACAGACTGCAAACATCATGGCAGGCGAATGTAGCGAATCAAGCTGATGATGATGGTGATCATCATTCGTATCAGAAAAATATTTCTACACACAGATTATTACAAAACAGCAATTATGCGATGCAATAATTTTTCTTGATTTAGTTTCAGTTGCTTTGCTGGCGCAACACACCCCAACAATTCTAGTCGGCCACTGACAGCAGATTTAGCAATGTGTGAGTAGGTATGTACGTATGTACGTCTAAGTTTGATGAGTAGTAAAAAGAATGTGGCAGCAAGTGTTTGTGGCCATTTATAATGCTGCTGTAATATACATTTTAAGTATAGAGTACATGCAATAGACAATTGTTGTTGTTGTCGTTGTTGTCGTTCAAGGTGATGTAATCTTATAATGTATCTTAAATATCAAAATGCCACCATTTCTACTAAGATGTTAGTCGCTGCCATTAGTAGTAGCGTAGTGGCACCAGTACCAGCACCAGCAATAGCAACTGTTTTAATCAAATCTAGTCTAACAACAATCACATTGATTTCAACTTCAACAACATAAACATGATTTAACTATTCACTACTCAACAGCCAAAAAACCCCTTTCATTATGACGACTCCTTCGTTGGATGATGGACGTGATGATGATGATGATGATAATAATAATAATGATGATTTGCTGGTGGTTTGATGTTTGCAATTGTTTTTGCTTTGCCTTTTTTCTTCAGTTGTTGTTGTTATTATTATTTTAGACACTTTGTGGCATTAATTGCAAAATATCACGTTATACATGTTGTACATATGTATGTACAAACTCTTATATATTGTATTTGATTCCTGTAACATCTTAGACAATCAGCCTATACAATTTGCAAAAAATCTTATCTCTTTCTATTGCCACTTTGGTAGTCACCGCTTCAATACCACCACCCGTTCCCATCCTTTTGTCAATTTGCTTGTTGCTGCAGTCACCACCACCACCCGTTCAGTAATGTATGTATGTGTAGTGGTATTGTTGCAACATGCATTTTTCATGGTCGCAACATACATTTACATGTCGCTGTATGACTGTTAATAAATAAAGATCCAGTTGCGCTACTTTTTAATAATAATAAAAAAAAAGATTCTATAATTTGCGGTGCCGTAGTGCCTTGATTTTTATTCATTTTTTTATAGATTTTTTAGTGTTGTAGGCGTTTTTCCAAGAATTATTTTTTCATTATTATTTTCCATTTTTGCATATTTTATTAGGATTTGACCGCATTATTGTGCTTGTTAGTGAAGCAATTTGGCCTTAACAGAGCAATAAAAATGGGGCCAAGTGCGACATATTGATTGCAATTTTAAACTAGATTAAAAGCGTTATACTCCTCTATGTGCGTATAATAAAATTCTAATCAGAACATTTGGTTTTATTAAGTTTATCTTTTAGCAAATTAATAAAATTCTCATCGATAAGCACATGTCATCGAAATGGTTCCCCTCTTGGTCACATATGAGATAACTATCAAGTATAATGATTGAAAGATTAAAGCCCCATCTCACCAATTTAAGTCAAACCTATCACTGTGTCTACAATCAATCAAATCTTCGCTCTGTGTAGAATTCTGAAAAAGAAGAGTAGGATGACTGTGCAACGTGAGGGAGAAAATTAAAAAAAATTAAATGGGGTCACAAAGTGTAGTGAGTCGGGTTTGAATCGCAGCAGAGGACATGACGAAAAAAAAAATTCAATTGTAATACAATAAATGCATCTAAAGATACCTCCTAACCGTCCATCTTACCTCTGGAAAAAAATAACAATGCTAAGTACCTGCTTGACCACGACATTCGATAATAATATCAATTACGAAAGTTTAGCAAACATTTCGCTGATAAAACATTGGAAAACGACTATTGGAAGCAAAACGAATAAGAACTTAGAGAGTTCATCCGTCGCTCATTTTGTGGCAGCAAATTTATCGATCTCGAACGCTTGGCTGTAATATCAACAGCAAACCTTTATCTGAATCAAATTACTTTGCTTTACTCTCTTATGTTTTTGCCGTTACTTTTGCTTTCTCCATTTTTTTTTTTTTTTTGCCGCTCAGTGCTAAAAACGAGAGAAGTTTACTTGTTTCTTAAAAGAAACGAGAAAACAAAAACAAAAATGGAGAAATATCAGCATTTACTCGATACGCATGTTCATTCGTCGCTGCTTCAGTGACGACTAGAAACAAAAGCATAAGAATATCTGTGAATTGAGAAAAAACAAAAGTCTTAAGAAATGAATAGTAATGTTCTTTGCTCTTTTAAGCACTTTTGTTCGGCAAAAAAAAAAAAAAAAATATGTTTGTTTTGAAAATTCTTCACTAATAACGAACGATCGTTTATTGCGAGTAACAGGTCAAGCGGGTAAGCAACACCACCTTAATAAAGATCTTTACCCCTTCACTCAATAATATGCAGGCGAGTTACAGTATATTAGATTAATCATCCACTTAGCTTTAAAGTAAACTTGACATTAAAACTGAAACAAAGTAATTAATGCTTCGTAAAAAGTCAATGTGCTTTCTAGAGGATTGATGGAGAAAAAAACAAACATGGGCAGAATTAATAGTAAAGTAAAAATTAATAGTAAAGGCCTCATCCTTCTCGCTTATGGGTATAATATTAATGTTGTTGAGAGGACACAACGGACTGCAAATGTAACGGCAAAAATAAGTCTGACGGTAAGACAAAGATAAAGGTTGATATAATTACTGCTGGGCGTTAAAGCGTTATCTCAGATCCTTGGGAAATCAGAAAGATGCCAGTATGAGATGGGTGCTTACAATTGCTGATAAGGCAGTTTTGGGCAGTATAAGGAATGATGTCAGCTCTGAGATAAAAAAGTATTATGCAGACAAATAGAAGCTAAGAAGAGAGCCCTCTTTTGAAAAACGAAGATCTCAGTCTGCAATAATTAGCGTATTCTACCTGTGCTCTTATGTAACGCGGAGACATGGGTGTTTGCAATAATTGATGAGGCAGTATTAGAAATAGTGTCAGCTCCGAAATAAAAAGAAGGATCGCGCTGGGCTCGGTAAACGGCTTAAGAACAAAGCGCTGCTTTGAAGATCACAGATAGCACTATACTAATACTCGTATTCTACCTGCACTCTTACATGGATATGGATGCTTGCAAAAGCAAATAAGGCAGTATTGGGCTGTATTGTATTTAAGAAAAAGATAATCTATAGACTTCGAATATGCTGTGAACAAGTTTGGTAAACTAGCCAGAGATAATTTAATTTTCGTTTTATCAAATAAGCCAAAATAGAATTATTACTAAGCATCCTATGCTGGATAATATTCATCACGAGCTACATAAAGTAACACCCTAAATAAGCATTAAGCATGCTTCACACAGGTTTTCATCTTGAATTTCATTCAACTAATTGTACAATTAAGTACTAATTGGGCAATTTATAAATGTGATTTTGTATGTTAAATTGAGATTAATTAAGGCCTTAATTGTGTAAAATGCTTTAGTTGGCAATTAAAGCTTATGTTTGCACTTTAATAAGAAAAACTTTACAAAATAATAAAAGTGGACAAATAAGAGAAAAAACAGTAATTTAAAAGTTCAAAAGTTCCTCATACAGGGTAGGCCATCTATTGGTGTAAATTTGAACCAGCTGTTATTTCGATTGTCACAAAATGCAGTATATTATCTCCACTGAACGAAATGAAACGATTTACGCCTGAGCAACGTTGGAATTTATTGGAAATTTATTTCCAAAACAAAGACAATTGGTCGGAAATTGCACGAAAATGTGGTACAAAATTTGGTCGCTGAGATGGTATACGCAAGTTTATTGTTAAAGTTTGTGAAACTGGTTTCATTGTTGATTCGCCAGGATATAAGCGTGCTCGTATAGTGCGTACACCCGAAAAATATCGAAGCCGTGGCAAAGAATGGGCGTTAGAATCCATCAACATCAATTCGTCATCGTTCATTTCACGCACCAGTTTACTTCAAATTTTGCTAAAAGATCTCGATATGACGCCTTACAAATTTCAGTTAGTACAAAAGTTGAAGCCGCATGAATATACGCTAAGTTTTCGCTTCACTGGATGGGCCAACGTGAAACTGCACGACGATGTCGATTTGCCCAAAAAAAAAAAAATCATCTATTCGGATAGAGCTAATTTTCAATGAGGGTATGTAATAAGCAAAATTGTTGTATTTGAGGCTTAGAAAACACAAACGTGGTCTTATAGAAGCCAATGCACCTATTACGAGTGACAGTTTGATCTGGCTTGTGGAGCGGAGGCATCATCGGCCCATATTTCTCTTAAAATGTGGACGACGCAACCATGATAACCGATTTTTTTATGCCCGCTCTTCATGATATTGATGTGAACGATGTTTGGTTTCTACAGAATGGTGCAGATTTTGAAAGTGGTTTGAAAATTCCAGAAACAGATCCTTGTTCAACTCGATAGCGCCTTTCAGAGAAGTTGTATTATTCCCCAGCTATTTAAATTTGAATCTTTTTTGTCCCACCGTGTTATATGACAAATGATTACCAAGAGTAACTAAAAAAAAAAAAAATTGTATTTTATATTAAGAATTTTTAAATATTACTTTTCCTTAGGAAATGGTGTACTTTTATGCAAAAAGGAAGTCAAACTGACTGGTGTTTTTAAGAAGATGAAAGAAATATTTATTGCTGCTTATATAAGGAAGCAATGGATGATAGAAAAAAATAAAAATAATTTTTAAAAAAAAGAACAACAACACATGAAGCATATTAGCATTACAAGTGATACAAATTTTTTAAAACCATTTGTTATGGAAGACAACAGCAACAACAAAACCGAAAAAGTAAAATAAAAGAAACACCCGAATTGAAAACTCTAACTGCATGTTACGAGTATGATTGGCCATTAAAAACTATGCAATAAAGGTGGACTAGAGGTGCTTTTGAAGTACCTTTTATGTAACTTGAGGTTGCTGTTGCTGTTGCAGTTGCAGTTGCAGTTGCAGTTTATGCTGAAGCAACTTTAACTCAAAAAAAAAAAAAGAAAACGAACAACAACCAAGTAATGGAAACAGAGCTCGTTAATTCAATTTATCTATGTTTGGCAGTTATTGTTTGTTCATTATTACACCCCGACTTGCATATTGAAAACAAAAAAAAAAAAAGCAAAAAACAGATACAAAAATAAAAACAAAAATAAAATGTAGACAAGACCACAATAATTGTGTTGACTGCAAACGCAGAACAACAACAACCCAATTGAAAGTAGAAAAAGTGACTTTAAAGCTTTTTCTTAAAAAGGTATGTTTGCTCTGGTTCTTATTGCCATCATAAAATATGAAATTTCGTTTCAATTCATTTTATTTATCCTAATGGTTGCACTTTTTTTCCACCTTTTTTTCTACTTTACCGTGTGTGTGAGTGTGTTTCCTTCAATGATAAAACCGTTGCATATTGCATATGAAAACTATAGTAAATATGCTCTCATAATGATGATTATAATCATTATTATTATTATTTTCTTTCTTTGTCCATTTGCCCGCCAGCGTTCATCACTAATACCAACCACCACCTTCAATGGGCATAATTTGAAAAAAAGGTGAAGATTATTTTCCTTCAGCCAAATAGAGATGAACTCTAGCGAATTTGTTTTTATTTTTATATGAAGAAGTGTGTGCAGAATATTAAAAGAAAATAAACATAGAATATCATAATAAATGGTCGGCATAATAATAATTAGATTTTGTATTATATAAGCAACTTATTGAAACCCTACAACAACAAACGCATGAGGAGAAGAGCAAAAAAAAAATAGTGAAGATAAATTGTTCACGCGAACTTTATGTAAAGCTCAACAAACTCAACTTCGTAAGACCCGATAGAAAAATAAAATTTTTGGTATAAATGGTCTCGAGCGTTATAGAGCTGGAGCTGCTGCGTTGGCATAACCATTCAGTTTCGACAGAATTACAGGTGCTTGGCTACCCAACGATTCAGTTTGTGGCAATTACTAGAATAGTTTTAAAGTACATAGCTTCTGTTTTTTTTTTTTTTTTTTTTTTTTTGATTATGATAACAAACACTTCGTTTTGTCTTGGTTCTTTGAGTGAATCCAGATAGTTGGATGAAAGGACAAGTTTTTGATTATTTCAACCTGTAACCTGTCAATTTAACATAGGACACTACTCCAACGACCGCTTAAGAAGTTACTAAAGTGAGCAACGAAACATGGTTTGTTTTGTTAGACTTGCAACCTACCAAGCATTATATGAATTGCAATGAAATCTATTAACCATGATGTTGGTTAAAATTATGAGCAAAGTCTTTTCAGAAGCCAGAAGTATTAGAATCATAAGTGGGATATTATGGCCTAATAATACTAGCAACACGGTTCTCTAGTCTTAGGTAGGTAGGTAGGTAAGAAAGACGGTGCCAAAGTACCACACACAGAGACCACAGTGGCCCATTGTGGAGAGATCTTGCCCTGAAAAGAAATAAAGAAGAAGAGTGCAAGGAAAAGAGAGAGGAAGGAGAAGAAAGAAAAAAAAAGGTTCAGAGACTAGTATACAGAAAAAACTCGGATACCCAAAATGAATCGGGCATCACCTATGGAGCCGCATATACCAGTCGACCCAGGCCATCACAAAGGCTCCGGCCGAGCAACCTGAGCCTGCACCCATAAAGATATGTTCCACAGTCTCCGGCTCCCCTCTATCGCCGCAAACTCGACAGAAAATGGGGGAGCCTGCTTCCTAAATCCCAGTCCTTGCCCTCAGAGCGCAGTGCCTAGTCTCAAAGCCTATCAGAATCCTAAGAGCAGTCTTCTACAGTCTCCTCTGCTCCTCCACTCAACGACTAGCCCACCAATCAATCCAGCTTCCAAAGAAACCAAGCGGCGGTTTTATATCCGTTTTAACATCTGGTTTTAAGTCCGTTTTTTACACAAAATTTTATACAAGTTCGTTGTTGCAAGCTTAAATCCATTTCTAAATTTGTAAATAATGCCAACATACATAGAATAGATTTACTCTTGGCTATGTAGCTTTTGCAAATGTCAAGCTATGACGCTAAGATTTAGCGTAAATATCAACAACAGATGTACCAACAAAACAAAAAAAAGCAAACAAACTTAAATCAGAATGATGGAATCGCCACACAGGTGTTATTCAGGGAACTTGTTGATCAAGATGGTATTGTCTATTCTAGGTCTCTGGATTTTTATCAAAAACAGAACATTAACGCCTGGTGTACGTAGGGTACTTTAGATATTTTTAACGAAATGTGTATTTAGCGCTTCGCCTTTCGAACTTGCTAACTCATGTGTAAGGTCTGTTATTTATTTATTTTATTTTTTTTTTAATAATTTTCTTATATATTTTTTTGTTTTATGGGCCATAACATTTAAAAGTTATATAATCTCAATTGTGTTATGTGAGTCGTCGATACGTCCTTCTCTTTCGTTATGTTTTACTTTCAAGACCGAAAAAAATTTGTTTTAGAAAAAATAAATTTTCCTAAACTAAATTTCGAAATTGAATATGAGTTGAACAATTGGTTGCCACAATAGTAAATGTTGCATGAACAGCAAAAGCAATAGCGACATAAAAAAATGTATACAACCATTCAACCATGAATTTCTATAGATTTTTGATGATGATCATTGTAGAGTTGTTTTGTAATTGATTTTTTCTTAATATATTTTTTTTTATTTCAGTTTCTTTTCAATTTTATATTTTATTTTTTATTTTTGTTCTTTTTATTGTTTTTTTTTTTTTTTTTGAACTCGTCGTAAAAGGTAAAATATTTACGCAAATTGGTTACATGCATTTTTATTATTATGATTACAATTCTGTGTTTTTTGATGATTTTCTTTTCACCATTTTCTTTAACTACCAGTCTATGGCCAATAATCTTCATGGAAGTTGGGGCAGCCTGCTGCTGTATGCTCTGCTTGCTGTCGGCCTGGCTAAGGATTCATGTCTTGATATCTGGTTGTCGGTCGGTCAATGGGTGTTTAATGTACCACCGTACGAATTTGAATATAGAGAGCTTATAGAGAGAGACAGAGATAGACATTGTAAATGGAGTAGCCCAGTCGATAGAAGACAAAAAAAAAAATAAGTACCACTATTACGGTACTTGTTACGTTAGTAGATATGATATGATGTTTAAAAAAAATATTATAAATAATTGGAGAGGAATTACACAGAAAGACACACTTTTTGGGTTGTTTTTCTAAAAAGAAAAATTAAAAGGCGTACCGAACCTATAGATAGATATACTTGTTCTTCTTCTAATTTTTATTTTTATTTTATTTTTTTGAAATTGTGTGGTGGTCCTCTAGATAAAGTATATCAATGCAACTTCTTTTTTTCTGTGTTTTAAATTTATTTATGATTTTTTTCTATATGCACTTTTATGATATGGATGTGTTTGCCATTGCTTTACGATATTTAATATGGAATTTATATTTCGAAATAGATAAAGTGTCCTAAAGATGTTTTTATTTATTTTTTTTTTTGGCGATAAAACAGAAATTCAATTAATATTAAATTTAAATATAATAAAAAAACAACAATTTGTTAAAAAAAATATTGCTTTTAAATAAAGTTTTATTTGCCTTATTTATAGGCCATTAAGGAAACTATTAAGTATAGTGCCACAGCCAATAGCTTTAGGCTTGTGATAACCATTTGTTTTAAATTTACTTTAAATTACCGACAGTTATATTGAAAAGGTTAAATGTGAAAGTAAGTTTTCACATTACTTACACGATATTTATTACATTATAAGTATTATTGCAAAATATTTTTTCTGAGAGAATAAATACAGAGAAATATTGTAAATTGGGTTTAAGTATTATGTTTAAGCAAAAACTAATAATACACGGTGAGGCAATACATAACAAATAAAATAATACCTGGCAATTAAATTTATTTTTCAAATAGGCCTTATCGAGTAGAACAGAAATATGTATCTAGAACTTTCAAACACCTTCAAAATCTTTAGCTATGGGTAAAAACCGGTTCTTGTAACTCTATTCACTGAAAATAAAGACTCCGCCAAATAAATTTTTTCTTTTTTTAAATGTTATAAAAAAAACTACTGAATATTTTTGTCAAATTTCTTTTTTATTTGAAAGTACAATCCTTCCGTTTAATAATGGAAGATAATTTCATTCAAATGGCTGCCTCGGCTAGCCATGCAGTAGCCTACACGATCGGTCAAATTTTTAAGCACATTATCGAATGTGTGCAGCTGTATTTCACCAATAGCTTCACGAATATTGTCCTTTAAAGCGTCAATTGTCTCTGGCTTGTTGGCGTGACACTTATCTTTGACGGCACCCCACAAATAATAGTCCAACGGTGTCAAATCGCAGCTCCGAGGTGGCCAAACGACATCAGCTCTGCGGCTGATAATGCGATCTTCAAAAAGATGGCGCAAAACATCGAGTGTAGCTTCAACCAAAGAGTGACTAGTCTTGGGCGTATCGGCTTTTCAATGTATGCGTGCGGGTTTTCTGTGCCCCAAATGCAACAATTTTGCTTGTTTACATACCCGCCAAGATCAAAATGAGCTTCATCTGAACACATCGCACACATTCTGCAACATTACCATGATTTTCAAAGTAATGTCGAAATATTTGCCAGCGTTGTTCAAGCGTATACACAACCATATTCGCTCAGCGAAAGGATAAAACTAATTATCTGTCAAATCAGACATGAGCAAAGTGTTACCATTTACGAAATAAGCACAAGTTGAAAAAGAAACGTTAGATGGCGGACCCGATATAATAAATCTAATTATAAAACAATTACTAGAATAGAGTACCCCGTGTATCTACTGCTTGACTACTTCAAGAAAGCCTCAGACGGATTGTCAGTAAGCCAAAAAATAAGTCAAGAAATTGGATCGGAACTCTGAGGAGTATCTCAACTATTCACCATCGTGCTTGTACGCACTACGTGGCGTACACTGATTCTCTTTCTCTCACACCTGCATGTGCTCACACATTGAACAAAAATAACAAAAAACTATGAATCTCTCAAAAAAACTCATGTTTAATTAAATGTTTCTTGGTTAACCCAAATGCTTAGTTTGCCAACGCACGTTGTCATGCTGCACCAGGCTTGATAAACTTAATACAATTCTACTTTTTTTGATACAATTTCAGATTCAAAAGTACAATGGTACACCAATTACTCATTTGGTACAATTTACGAACTATCGGTAGTAGTAATGGAAAATTGGCTTTTCATTCGATATAAAAAAAAGAAAAAAATGTTGAGAGAAATTTTTTAACAATAAGAGCAGAGCAGCAAATTTTATAAAACAAAATGATTTTTTCATGAGTTGCTTTACTAAAAGAATTAAGAAATCTGTTAACTTCTAACAGATTTTCAAAATCAAAGAAGTATTTTATTCTTAACTAAGCATATGTTATGTTAGCCCGGTGTGTTATCATGTGTTTGGCAGCAGTTAGCTAGCTATTCAGTCGCCTTAATGAAGACAAGAATTTTGTTCAGATCATACGTTAGGTTGTCCTTATCGTCAAACATCGTTCGAACAAGCATAGAAAGCCTAAGTCGAATTGTTATTGGTAAATAAGGTATGCCTTAGACTTCTTCTGCTCTTCTCATTGCAGCCTCCCTAAAAATCATTATATGGGATTTCCACAATTTAAGCGTGTCTGCTAACAGTCAAACAGTCAGAAATAATTCATATAAGGCTCTGCAAATGTGTTCTAGACAGCCTCAACGCGTTTTTTGGTTCAAAAGGATCACCGATATTCCCAATCGATCCATGCGTATAATGTCCTCATGCCCATGAACCTATTTATGTAATTGTAACCATTAAATGTCACGCTATTTCATCTTGATACACCCGACATTCATGAATTCTCGACATGCTATGCTAATTCTACAGGGATCTTATGTAAATCCGAAGATATTCCTATTAATACTCCATATTACCAGACCAACCGCGCGGCTATATTTCTATTGCTCCTCTTTCCACATTGGAAACTCAAAATAGGTTATTATTCAGCTAATTTATTAGGTTATAAATGCATGAAGATGGTTAAAACCTGTTTTTTACCCATAACTCAAAGTTTTGAGGTGTTTTGAATACTTCAAAAAAGATTCTTGAAGTACGAGATAGCGCCCACCAGTATCACATTCGAGGTATTTAAACTTTATTAATTTTGGTTGAATAGGTTAATCCAGGCGCCATTAGGACCAAAAATGAATAAAAACAAATTAAACAAATTTAGAAATAGGGAAATATTTGTGAGAATATCAAATCTTTTAGGGGAGTACCACGGTATTTTTTAAGTCAAATAGTTTGAAAAAAAGTACGATCGTATCAGCTTTGCCATCACTAATTGATAGACTTTTTTTTTAGCTTATTTTACATTTAAACATGTACTTATATACAGTATTGTTCGAAACCTAAGCAACTTTTCCCCAGTAAATACTCGTGGTCGTATATGTTCTCTTTAAATAGATTAATGAAAAATTTCCCTGTTATTTATTATTGTACATATAGTCTACATACTAGTAATAACAATAATAAATAAATTTTATGTTTTTGGAAGAAATTACAAAACAAAAACAAAATTAACTTAAAAATTCGCTGTTCGAAACCTAAGCAACTTTTACATTGTTGTATTTGTTGCGAATTATTAACTAAAACAACAACAAAAATTTTAAACAAAAATTTTAACGGGACTAAAATTTTTGATTGCTATTGAAAAAAATAATTTTGGTTGATTTTATGCATTTAAGTAGTACCAATTATTCAGAAGTGCGACCATGACGCGAACACGTTATGGATCAGCTTTTAAGCTAAAGATTATTGAGCTTTTTAATAACGGTAAATCCGAAATTTCTATAGCAAACCAATCGAATTAATAAATCAATAGGGTGACCTCGAAAAACTTCTGCGCGAACAGGCCAGAAAATTTTCCGTCTAGTTAAAAAAAATGCATTTGTTTCGTCGAAAGACATAGTGAATGAGCTTGAACTTCAGATTAGTTCTTCCACAGTAAGAAAACATTTATTGAAACAAAACTAAGAAGCCTATGCTGACTAAGAAGCATTTAAATAAGAGGTTTGTTTAATTGATTGCAACGTAGTCTCTGATTTTCTCGTCTTTTTGGTTATTTTAGGTTGAATTTTGCTAGAAAACATATGGATTGGACCATATCCAAATGGATAACTGTTTTGTTTAGTGATGAATCTAAATTTAAGTTACTAAATCCAGATGGAGTTTGCCACGTGAAAAGACCAAAAGGAAAGCTGCTACATCCTCGGTACTCAAAAGCCACAATAAAGCATGGGGGTGGCAATGTGATGGTTTGGACTTGTTTTTCAGCCAGTGGTGCTGGTCCCTTTGTAGAAATTCAAACAAAAATTGACCGTTTTGTTTACAGAGACATTTTAGCAACTCACATGCTTAAATATGCTGAGTGGGAAATGCCACTTCGGTGGGTATTTCAACATGACAATGACCCAAAACACTCATCGACGTTGGTCAAGGATTGATTAGCAGCTAATGGGGTTCAAGTTTTGGATTGGCCACCTCAATCGCCAGACTTGAATCCCATAGAGAACCTCTTTGGAATTTTAAAACGGAGAGTTGGAACTCGACGATTTAAAAATAAACAGGAGTTGCTGAACTGTCTAAAATCAGAGTGGGAAGCTATACCAACATCTATTCTATCAAATTTTATTGAATCTATGCCCAAAAGATGCGCTGACGTCGTAAGAAACAAAGGATACCATACCAAATATTAAAAGTTGCTTAGGTTTTGCACAGCGAATTTTTAAGTTAATTTTTTTTTTTTTATTATAACTTCCAATGAAATGGAATTTTGTTGTTGTTATTTTTAGGTTATATACACATTGTGTTGTAGTAAATAAAAAAAATATTTTCTATAAATTTTTTTAAAGAGAAGATATGAGTCTATTATTACGTAGTGGGAAAAATTTGCTTAGGTTTCGAACAATACTGTATATATATATATATCTTAGTGTAGTTTTTTTAAAGATATACTTTTACAGTATAAATGAACTTTTAAGTACAAATGTTGATTTAATTATTATAAAAATGAGCTTTTATGTACAATTTTATGTTGTTTTGTTGCGCTAAATATTATTGAAAAAAATATACTTTTGGCACAATTGGTTTCGAAAGAGTACAATTTTATGAGCTTCTGGGTACAATTTTAATGTTTTCAGTTTGCAAATCTGAGGAAAACTAATGCATTTTATAACTGTGGCAGTTATTAAAGAGCATGCCTATCAGTCCATACACCAAAAAAAAAAACGCATTTTTTACACAAATGCTTGCGTACACTGGAAAGAGCGCTTTAACCCTTTTTAAGTTTACATATTTTACCAGAAATTTTTAAAGAGAAAAAGTAAAACAACGGTAAAAGCAATAACTTAAAAAAATATGTAAAACAACGAAGAAAAAATAAACAAACAAAAGATAAAAATAAGGAGCAAAAAACAATTACAAAAGTAATAAGGAAAAACAGTTAAATAAACGTCAAATAAAGAAGAAATTTAAAATTGAATAAAATATGTTGAAGAACATCATCGATTAAAAATTTTTTTTGCACATTTCTTCTAATATTTTATCTTTATTCCTCACTGTATATTTTTTACCTATGCGTGTGAATACGTACGTGTAAAAGCCAAAGAGAAAATTTGCTCAGAGTCATGTTTTGCCGGATTCTGACTTACACTATGCATATGACATTTGTCTGCTCTTGCATAAGATTTTTGATATGCAATCAAAATTGAAGGACTCGGAAAGATTGGCTTGCAATGTTGCAATGGACTTCAGATAAATATTAAGAAAGCCCAAGTTTATATAGCTGCGGCTATCTAGGAAGTCAAACGACTACAAGCGGAGATGCAATAACAGACTTAGACAACAGGCTCTATAAAGTTAAAGCTGCATTTGAATGACTGTAGTCAGTAGGGAGAAGCTCACATATAACAAAACGACCTAAGCGTAGAATATTCAACTCATGTCTTAAATTAATTCTTAATGCCTTAAAATCAGATGCAAGATATTCTGGAATAACACAATAAGTATATTATAAAACAGAGCCAATGAGTAACCTATCATAGAGCAAACAGAGAAAAGGAGATGGAAGTGCCTTTGTTACAAAATCAGAAAAAAACTATTAATTACAAGAATGGCGAATGGGTGACTAAGAACCACATGGAGATGCACAATTATCCAGGATCTAAGACAGAATAATCTAACATGAGGAGAAGCAAAACTAACGACAGTGAGACGTGTAAAATAGAGATGCTTTGTAGAAACCATATGCTCCCAAGAGAAGCAACGGCGGAGAAGAAAAACTAACCGCATAATTTTGTATGAGTTGCTATACCAAAACGCTTAATAACTTCGACAAATTTGAATGGATTTCTACATACTTCATTATTTAATTGATTATTGGTACTCTTCCTATATAAAATAGTGCGCCGTTGTAATACCACAATGAAAGATCATCCGCCTAAGCCTTGAACCAGTCGTAGCACGTATTAAAGCCGATAAGTTTTCCAATGTCTGTCCTCGACAGTTTAGTGAGCTCAGTCGTGTTTTCTCCGCCTCTTCATCCCTACTATCGTAGGGAGTATGCCGCTCTGTAGGTAGAGCAGTCCTGAATCAGCTTTAGCCTGATTTTCAGGATTATATTGCCATCCGCCAAGCTAACCTTGCGACGTTGATATTGCTATTTTAAATTCTAAGCTTGCAAGACTTCAATGGTAGGTTCTGTTCTTTAATACCTTCCATCAGACTAAACAGTCATAAGGAAGAATACGTTACACCACTGATGTGTATAATCAGTACTTTGACTTTTGGTTAAAGACACCATTTCTATGGAGTTCCAGTGTAGCAGGAATGAAGTTCCTTTTTGACCCTTTCCTGAGCATTTTATATTGTTTTATCCTAATTTACTTCTCCTTCAAGGAGTGAAGGTCACACTTTCGGCTTTAGTAGTCAGTTTAAAGGGGGTGCCGTAGCGTAGCGGTTAGAGCGGAGGCGTACAGTACAAGCTGGGTTCGAATGCCAACAGAGGACATGAAAAAATAAAAATTTAATTGCTGTTTCGATTGTTTAATGAAGAGACTTCAAACGAAGCAAGCCCACTTGATCTTTCAGATTACCTCTGGCGATGATGATAAACATCAGATGGAATGATCAGGAGAAAAGGCCACCTTTTAAGAAAAACTATTACAATGCTCAGCCAGGATCACCACCATTTAGCAAGGATCTTCACCACTACACACAGTAAGTAATATGGAGGCGAGCCGCAGAAGATTAATTATCTATTTAGCTTGACAATCAACTTGATTACCGAAACTAACAAACCAAGTAATGGAAAGCCAATATGCCCCTTAGAGGAATGACGGAGAAAAAATCTAAATTTAAGTTTAAACCCTCGCTTAAAAATAAATCTTACAAGTAAAAGTTTTTTTTTTACCAAATTTATAGTATTATAGAGTAGTAACAATACGATTATTCTCTGAAGATAAGATAACATTTGTTGAAGTTTGTTTCAGGTCAGAGTTCTCAGGACACTCCGATTAAATGTTTGCATTTTTCGTAATAATGATAAAGCTAAAAGTAGCTTATTCTTAAAAGTTCACACGACGTCTATAGCCGTCCAATATTCTTAGCATATTAAAACAATTAAGCAAGAAGTATATTTTTAGGAGCAATTATCGATCTCAAACTGAGCGTCAATGTTTGTGTTGTTAACCTTCAAACACAATCGTTTTCTGCAAATTAATAAAACTTTCGTTTAAAAGTGCGTGATGCACAATTTCACTTTATGTGCATTCAAATAGGAAATTGTGTTGTGTGGAATTTATAAAAAGAAGAAGCATAGAATTTAAGTTAAAATCGTATTTTACCAACAATAGTCATACGGAAGTCATTAGAATCATTGCAAAGCACTTAAGAGAGAATTGCTTCAATTCAATAAAAGCTAAAAACTGTAACTAAAAAAGGGAAGGAAAAAATCTACAAAAAAAGAATTATTTATTACAGCAAAAGCAACTTAAAGGCACAAAAGTTGACGTTTTACAATTGCCATACAGCAGAAAAAAAAATTATATTTAAAAAAAAAACCGAAACAACACCTAGAACAACGAGATTAACAGTTTTTCTCCACTCTTCTTAACTCTCTAGTTAGGGCCAGGGATTTGAAGAGTTTCAATGCTTACGATAACCAAACAAATGAAATGAATGAACAAAAAGGACAACGAGAAGCAGAAAAAAGAAAAAAAATTTAACAAGTCATTGTCCATTATTCATAAATAACTATCACCACCATCATCAACCTACAGTAGTAATACAATGAAAATTGAACTGAATTGAGTTTAAAATAAATAACAAAAAAATAAGATTTAAAAAAAAATATTGAAAATCTATGGCATAAGTAACTGGTGCATACTCCCGTTCAATACAAGAAAAACAGCCGTAATAATAAAAATAAATTCAATAACACACACCACCAAGCCAACCAGCCAACAAGATGAACACACAGCTCTTCGTATTCATATTCGCTCATGGCCAGTACTTAACCTATCGATGATGCATCTTTAACTAAAAGCATCATCACAAAACAATAACTAAATAGTAACAGTACCCTTTTTTTATAAACAAATACTTTTTTTCAAGTTCCAAGTCCATATTTCTTAACATTTTTTCTTATTTTTATTTTGCTGGATATTGTATAGCCTAGACATTAAATGCTATTGAGTAACATCTTTGGAACTATGTGGTGCACTGGCCAAGAAAATCGTAATACACATACTCCACTACTACAGCTACTGACTGACTGACTTTGTGTAATCGATGTTTGTGAACTTGGAACATCGAAGGAGTAGTGAGTACGAGAGTATATTACATAACTTTTATCGCTATTATTACAGCAAATATTTTCCATATAAATACTTTTTAAAAAATAAAAAATATTTTTTTTCTATAATATTTTCATATTAAAAAAAAAAAAATAAATTTTGTTCTTTTACGTTGTTCACATATGAAAACTTAAAGCGAGACGACGACTGTTTTCAAAGGCAATAATGCCTTAAAAGGGTGACGAATACGGGTATAAAAAGGCTTAAAAAAAACGATTTCAATGCCAATAACCCAGTAAATCTTTTTAAAACAGTCAAGAATTTTTTCTTTTTCTGATTTTTTTAATCTTTTAAAAAATAAAAATTATGAAAAACCATTTGCTATTTTCTTGTGGTCAACGACACATTGCATTTATTTTTTATTTTCAAGTACTTTTAGAACAAATTACACTCTGTTAGATGGACGCGGACACCTTTTTTCTGTAACACACCTCCTGTAGACGCACAAAAATATCAACAAAAAGTACAAGAAACACAACAATGTTCACAAAAATTATTACGCAGTAACACTAAAGCCCGTATGGCACTTATAGGGCCTCGCTCTTATACTGACGGTTAGTGTTAAATATTAGTTGAACCAATTGAGATATGACCTTAAAATTATCTATGTAGTGGACTTCTATCAATTCTCTTAAAAAAAAAACAACAACAATGACTGCTGTATCATTCAAGATAGTATTTTCATTAATTTTTTTTTATAAAAACTATACTAAAAACGTATTGAAAAAAATGGTCATCAGGATAACGCCATCTACTATAATTTCAATTTAATTCCTTAATTTTATATCTTAAACAGTATTAAGGTTAATTAGTAATGTGTGGGACCGCCTTTGTTTTAAATAACCTCGATAATTCGATTGGAAATTGAATTGTAAAGTTTTTCAATATAATACAACGAAATGGTGGACCAGGTGTGTATGACTCTTTCCATTAATTTCATTTCTGTATTGCATTGTCTTCCGGATTCATACACTTTCCTAGACACCCATCTCCATATCTTTTTGATTACATTTAGGCCGGGCGAGTAAAGTGGTCATTTAAGGTCGTCAGCTTTTAGCTCTGAATCCATGATTTTATGGATTGAGCTGTATGATTAGATAGATAGATAGATTTCCAAATATGTTTAGAAAATAGCAAAAAGTCGTTTTCAAAGCGATATTTGAGTTATCCGCATTTATGGCCGATTTTAAAACTATAACTCGTAGGTGACATAGCAGGATATTGCCTCCCACACTATCACAGCACCCCCATCTTCTATTGCGTTGTGGGAATAAAAGATGGGCTGCTGATTTACGTTGATTATGTAATATTTATTATAAATTACGTATTATCGAAAATGAGTTCGGACAATTTTCAACACTAGAGCTTTCAAAGAATATAAATGTTGCTTGGAAAGATTTTGAACCTCCTACAATAGATAACTTATTTTGAAAAGCCGGATTTATGCATCAAAAACCAAATTGTCAACGAATTTGATCCAGAAGATGAGGTGCTTTAACAACACTCTTAAATTTTCAAAGAATCACAGAAACTAACGAAACTAGTTTTGAAAAATGTTCAAAATCGATAACACTGCATACGCTGAATATTATGGCATTGATTCAGAAGATGATGTTGTAGAGCAAGAAATCAAACACAAGTTTTAGTGCAGTTTCCAATAAAAAACGAAAACAAATTGAATATTTGAACTGCTTTAAAACCTATTTCTTATCACTTACTACCTTGACTATAAAGTGTTCGGAATAACTCCCATGTTGCGGGCCCATCCTTTCTATTTGTTTTTTTTTTTTTTTTTTGTTAAATTGATTCGACTGTTCGACTGTATTAATATTTTTTAAATTTTAATATTTTTTTTTTAAGGATAATGAATGAAGTCAAAATGCTGTCAGTAATTAAATAGGAAATATATGAAACTAAACGTACCTAAAAAATTAATTAAAAAACAGGTATTGCAGCAAGCCTGGCTATGGTGAAACGCATTAAAACAAGTGCCAAGTATTAAAAAAGATTAGTTATTAGAAACAAAACCACCTCTAACTACCACCTTTAAGACGGCCTACTACAAGTGTTATAAAAAGTAATGACAACGTATTGTGTTTTGGGTTAAAAAGAAATTAAATCTGGATGCCCACATGGTTATAATAAATATTTTCCTAAATTGTGAAGAGCCAAACGTTACCTGCATCATCTCTATAGCTGTGAGATGGGTGTGATGGTGCGAGGAATAATTTCACACCATGGTACTTGTAAGCTTAAATTTAAATTTCAAATTTTTTTTCGCCCTAAATAATTGCGAACAATTACAAAGCTACACTTAAAAATACTTTTCTATATTTTTATTTAGGAGTTTTCCAAGCGAAAAACTGAGCCATTGCCTCTACGTAATTTAAATTGACACCATTAAGAGATTTGCAGAAATCGAGACAAATGCTAATCTAAAGCCAAACTCTCCCAATTTCTGTCGGGTCATCAAACATCTTCCTTCAATCTCATTAACTGTTGACAGTAGAGATCGAAATCAATCGTTTCACCAGATAGTAGAAGTTTGTAATGAGCAATTTCCTTTCAATTTCAACAGACACACAACATTAACTCTCTTGGTGTCAATCTCAGCTTTGTCACCGTCTGCGAGGTTTTCTCACATTATTGTTTTCCGTGATTTATTGGAATCATGGCAGTTCATGACCAGCTAAAAATTGAAAGTAGAACCTGAAAGAGATCTGATTGCCACCTGGCTATCAGAAGCGATATATATATCTTCAGTAGGAGCGACATTACCGAGGATTCAAAAAAAAAAAAACGAAACATCACCTAGAACAATCTGCAGCATGAGAAATGGCCATCACTTCGGTCTGAGACATACTGCAGTAGTCCGGAAAGCGAAGAGAAATCTATCCTACTATCTAGTCTGAAAACCTCTGTATAGACATCCACTGAATCCCTGAAGATGAGAGAACCAGAGGACCAATCTTCCTTACTAGGAATCATGATACGGAATACCCTATACTGTTCATCACCCAGTATTAACTGTTTCTCAGGTGGAATGGAAGAATTTCTCGAGGTTATAATATGTCAGCGTTCAGTCTCACTTTTACTAGTTTGACCCGTTGCCTGACAAGCATCCTTGAAGGGAACCATCCAAGCATTACAGAAAGAGCCCCTTTAGGCGATCTAGATTGCAGCAGATCTCCAAACTCCCTGCACTACCCAGATACAATCTTCATAGAAAAATGAGCTTGTCGGCTAGTGTTTGTGGGCAAATGTCAGACTCTGCAATAGCGATATCATTTGCGTAAGCAACGACCCTATCGCTAGAGGAGTCAAGCCTAGTAAGAAGCATGTTAAGCACAAGGTTTCAGAGATACGGAGGTATGACTCCCTTCTGTATACCGTTTCCTAACGCTGAAAGTTCACGAAGGAGGGGATAACAAGTTGAGATCTAAGAAGGAGCTCAATTATCGACGCGAGGTCACGTAGAGCTTTGACTACTGAATTAGGGCAAACAATATTGAAAGCCCCATAAATATCAAGAAAGATATCAAGTGTATACTCAAGCACATGTTAGGATCTCCTGTGAGATCAACGAGTGAAGTACTGTCTCTACTGATCTGCTCCTTGTATTTGCATGTTGAGAGGCAGATAAAAGCGAAGAACTGCTAGAGTTTCTAATATGAAGGCCATGAACGTCAGGTTTTCGAGATACAAAGAAATGTTTTTAATCGTTTTTTACATAAAAAATTATTTGAACGTCGTTTGTATTTTGTTGATTCGGTTTCACATATTAGAGTCTTGCAATAGTCTCCCAGCATGTTTTTGTACCAAAATCCGTAATAATTTCTTTCAATTTTCATTAAGTCTTAGTGAGCACGCTCCCCTTGTTCGTCGCTCACCGCACTTAGATTTTGTGGAAAAAAATCTAAATGTCAATGTAGAAATTTCATTTTGACATTCGTGCACCTAAATCGTGATAATTTTTCAATACCAATTTGTCTGTAGTTTTCACTCTTATTGTTTCTAAGAAAACTGTTCATGATGATCTTGAAAGATTTCCAGGCTGCATATTCTTTTTTTCAATAAACATTATTAAAAATTGTCATCATTCAATAGCTTCCTGATCTGAGGGCCAACAAATATGCCTTCTTTGATTTTGAAATGTCCAGAGCCTAGACAAAGTTCTTAAAAAGGCCCAATTTTATGTGCAGCGGCGGAAGAAGAAAGTCCTTTGAATCAATTAAAGGTTTATTTGAAATATTTTGTTTTCCTGATGACTACTCAATCCTTTTTGGCCACTCTGTTCTAACGTAATGATGACATGTAGTGCGACTATCCCATAGAGAAAACAATATTTTGTAAAACTTCCTTCCAAAACAGTCAACAAACCAATGAACTGAAACACCCACCTTAAGGCCACAACAGATCTTCCATTTTTTATCGTTGCATTTGAGTAATTTCAAAATTTCAGTCACTGATTCGTATTTTTCCTTTGTATTAATGGCTTGAGCTATTGGTATGGATGGTTTTCCATTCCCATCATGCAAAAAGCCTTTTAACTGTACTTAGAACCATCAATACATAATCTCCGTTTAGTTTTGTCATATGGCTGGTTAATTTTTTGAAATAAACCATCAACATCAGTACAGTATAGAATAGATTGTTGATTTTCAAAATATGCAGCCAATTCCACGCTTCTATTTCTATAGAGTGTTACTTTTGTCCCAACTGAGAGATGTTTCCACTGCTGCATACGCGAAGCTAGTAATTCCGCGTCTTGCTTGGTTAAATGTGTATCCCGAATTGGATACAACCTTTTACAAATTACCACTGCTGGTGAACGACGTTTCGGTCTCAATGCTCGTAGCACTGAGAATGACTAGTAATTGGTCATTTGGTGGACGTTGAACTGGTTTGGATGAGACATTCGCGTAAATAATTTTTTTCGATTTTTCATATTGAATCCAGAAACTTTTGTTGAACAGAAAGAACAATCGGTTTGCTGGTTACGTGCCTCTCTCCCTTTGGAGTACTGGAATTGAAAAATCGAGATAGATCTTCTTGCCATTTGACCACTTGTATGAAACAGCTCTGCAACTATTGCAAAACATTGTCGGTGTCCACGGTTTGTCCAAGTTGTCACTCCTCTAGAGAGCATATTGGCTTTCCACAAAGCATCTATTGTTTAATTTCAGTTTCTTTAATCAATTTGATATTTCAAGCCAAGTAGATGATTAATTCACTGTAGCTTCCTCCATATAATTTTGCGTAGTGGTGAAGATCCTGGCTAATTGCTGGTGATCTTTACTTTAGCATTGTAATTTTTTCCCATTAGGTGGCGTGTTTTTCCTGATCATTCGTCTGATGTTTATCATCATCGTCAGAGGTGTGCGAGAAGGGTCAGGGGGGCTTTTTTCTTTATTTATTTTTTTTTTAAATGGAGTTCTCCGGAGGGAAGTTGAAGCCTTTTTTTATTATTAATCATTCGAAACCACAATTAAATTTTTTTTCGACATGTCCTCTTCTGGGTTCGTACCTGAGTCGTTAAACGTTCACTACATACGAAGCAAAAATAGCTTAAATCAGTAACACACTATCCCCCTGACATGCTTAAGCGCTACTATTTTGATGATTTAGAATGAATATGGGCTTCTGTCAAATTAATAATTGTGAAATTGTAGCGTCAGTATTGACTTGCGACAAAATATGAACAAGACCTGATAGCCCAATTCTTATGCCAGATTCGAATTCAGTGCACCCGGATTAGTTAAAAACAATCTTCGTTTTTGCAGTCAATCTTTTTTTTCTTGTACAAACCAGCGTTATTTTCCATAGGTTAGGTGCGGTGGTTTCGAGCGGTCCTTTGTTGTAAGGGTGGCTCGTTGATGGAATTATTTGTCTCACGATCCCCCTGACATGCTTAAACGCTGCTATTTTGAAGATTTTGAATGAATGTGGGCTTCTGTCAAATTAATAATTGTGAAATTGTAGTGTCAGTATTGCCTTCTTTAAAGTATTGCCAGCATGCGATCAAATATGAACAAGACGTGATAGTCCAATTCTTATGCCAGATTCGAATTCAGTGCACCTAGATTAGTTAAAAACAATCTTCGTTTCTGCAGTCAATTTGCAGACCAGCGTTATTTTCCATAGGCTTAGGTGCGGTGGCTACGAGCGGTCCTTTGTTGTATGGGTGGCTCGTTGATTATTTGTCTCTTGATTTTCGCCTATTTTCTTATTCTTGTAATGCATTCCCACCAAAATTTATGGCATATTTTTCTGTTCGCGACTAGAAAATTTATTTTTTATTTTCTTTCTTAGAACTCTTTACTGAATAGTTTTGACTTTTCTTGATTGCCGTGGTACTACTTTGGGCCATTCATACAATATATAAATTTTTATCATCATTTTTTAATTGAGCTTTTGTTATTTGAGTCTGGGGAGCCAACTTATAGGATTTAAAAGAACTCAAACGTTTTAAAAAGATTAAAACGTAGCAATATCAATACCAAGTCATAATTTTATTTACACCCATAGTAGGGAGACTGTTTAATGTTATGTTAAACCGGTCTAAGTAATCTACTTCGGTTTCTATCCCCTGCAATTGCCAAGAAATGATAATTCTTGATTTGAGTTATTTAATTTTTTTTCTATTTCTTTTTTTACAACATAACATATTTTAATATTAATTTGCCATGTTATTGGTGAACTGTTGTTCTAAATTGAAAATCAATAGCATTCCTTAAGGTTATTACAAATCTCAAATGTTCATTAAAATTAATTTGAGTTTTTTAATGCGATCTCATGCTGCTCATAGTAAAGAAATGGCGGTCTAAAGTCCTGCAACAGCTGCCATATGGCAATGGTGATGATTTCTTCTTACAACCATATGTTTAAAACATACAAAAAGTTGAATTGAATAGCTGCTGTAATAGTTGCTGTAAAGTAATCGTAAAGAATATTGTTCTAATGGTTTTGCTTTTGCCAATTTATTATCGCATTTACTGCCCACTCTCTTACATGACTACTACATTATTTTTCTTAAGCGCTGTATAATTTCGAAATTACTAACGTGTCTTGTTAGTGTAAAGAAAAAAAAAGGATTCACTTTTGAATGTATATATAGAAAAAAAAACAAAAACAAAAAAGAAAAAAAAAACGTTTCTTTTATTATTCTACAGGAATCTCATAATTGATTGATTGTGGTGGCTGCTGATATTTTATCTCCTTTTTTCATTTGCTTGGCCACTAAAAATTTTTTATCGAAATATTTAATTTTCTTTTATTGGCGCTTAAATATCTTTTTATTTCAAAATCTAATGACATACATACATAATCCTGTGCGATTTGCAATGACTTCAAATATCTTAATAATTTAAAACAAATATTTCAATTTTCACACACAAATATTCTCTGGCCATGTTCTTCTTAACCTTTCTCTAGACATTGGCGGTAAAATTGTCAAAAACAATTTATTGCTGAAGAAAACAATATATATTTGATTGCAGTTTGTACTGCTACATTGCTGCTGCTGTTGCTGCAATATTATCTACTATGGGGTGTTTTTTTTTTGAGGTTCATAAATTTGAGTATACAACCAACTGAATACTCGAAGCTGACAGTTGCCTTTTTTGTTTACTTTGGTTTGACATTTCATTATGGATAGACTTACACCAGAGCAACAAGTTTTCAACAAGCAGAGCTTTACGATGCTTGCGCGTACATTAGGTAAACTTTTCGGAGCGTCATATCGCACCGGTATTTTTCCAACTTGCTGGAATATTGCTAGTATTACGTTACTACCTAAAAAGGGCAAAACTAATAACCCTGAGAGCTACCGTTCAGTAGCAGTTTGTTCCGCCCTCTCTAAATCATCAGCGCCTTTAAAACTCTATTGTCGGATATATATTTATATATTTGGTATTAATTTCACCCTGTCAATGCCGTACTTATTTGTGTATTTGGCAGCACTACCAAATCGACCATCTTTGTGTGTTATATTTGAATCAACGGAAATAATTCCAATGTTGTAGCAAGAACAAGAGCATTCGGAAGTTAGTTAGTTATCGTTTTGCAATCATAAAGTAAAGTCGTGTTTATGCGTAAATAAAAGTGTTGTATAAACGAATATTAAGTGCAAGAAAAACTGTATAAAGAATAATGTGTGGCAATAAAAGCTGTAAACAACAACGAAGTGGTGATTGTTTAATTTTAACGCAATTAAAAAAAACTCAAACGTTTTAAGATGGTTAAAACGTAACAGTATGATTAATCATCTTGTGAAATACTTAGAGTTCAACGATTTGCTAAGTAGTCGTCAGTACGTTTCCGTACGGCCAATTCTACTGGTGATCTGCTAACATTGCTTTCCGAGAAGTGGAACAGGTCCATTCATGTTTTTGGCGAGATCAAGGTTGTGGCTTTGAAGATTTCTAAGGTGTTTGATAGAGTTCGGCATGAAGCTGTCATTTCACAACTTATTGCTTTTGGTGTCGGTAGTCACTTCTCTCGATTTATATCGTGCTTTCTAAGAGATCACTCTATAAGAGTGGTTGCAGACAGTATTTCATCCGATGAGTTCAAAATAAGCTTATTTCTTAACGATTTTCTTTCTCTCACTTCCAATTCCAGCTACTCTTTTGCAGACGATAGCAACATTTGTCAATCGTATTCTTTTGGTCGTATGCCGAGCCTGTTGGAGTTTGGGGTGAAAAGGATTATAATGAGCGACATACTCCCAATCAACTTGGTGAAAATCTCCGAGTGGAATTGTGCTGACATGGTCGTTTTTAATGCATGCAAGACCCAATGTAATTTTTTTAACACAGAGAGGATTATGTGGTGTCATCTGTGTCTATGGGTAATGTTTTGGGTCTAAGAATTTACTGTGACGTTCTGTAAAACGATTGCCGAGAAATACTTCACTCCATTTGATCTTCTTAATATTTACAAGACCTTTATCCAAACCAAAGTAGTGGCGTGGTGTCGTGGTCAGAGTGCACGCGTAAGAACACAAACGTCTCAGGTTCGTGCCTCAACAGAGGACATGACAAATTAGAATTTAATTGTGGTTTCGAATGTTTAATAAATAGGCTTCCACTTACCTTTAGACTACTCCATCTAAAATATAAAAACGACAGCGATGATGACAAACATCAGACGAATGATTAGGAAAACACGCCACCTACTGGGAAAAAATTACAATGCTAAAGTAAAGACCACCTCCA
Organism: Wohlfahrtia magnifica; assembly: GCA_023159175.1. Taxonomy (NCBI): domain Eukaryota; kingdom Metazoa; phylum Arthropoda; class Insecta; order Diptera; family Sarcophagidae; genus Wohlfahrtia; species Wohlfahrtia magnifica. Next base: position 568,538 of record JAKWBJ010000054.1, read on the forward strand.
ATTAGCAAGGATTTTCACCACTACGCACAATCATATGAAGAAATCTACAGTGAACTAATCGTCTACTTGGCTTGAAAGATCAAGCTGATTAAAGAACCTGAAACAAAGAAATCGATGCTTTGTGGAAAGTCAATATGATGTTCCCTAGAGGAGTGACGGAGAGAAAAAATCCGACCCAAATGGCATTCAACTCTTATTTATGGGCAGATGCGTCAGTCTTTTTTAAAGCTTCTCGACTGCATACAGCAGAAGGCGAAGGTATTCATTAATGATGGTAGGGCAGCTAACTCTATCGATTCATTATAGCATTGTAGCAATGATGCATGTCTTTCGATACTCTATAGGTATTATAACGGAATGTGAGGAAAGGAATTAATTCTCAATAATTTTATACACCTATTTAGTACTCCTTTTTCTTGTAGAGCGCATAACTCTGCAATTAATTGTCCACACAACGCATTATAGAGAGAATTATTCTTAGGTCGCACTGTTTGTTTATGAAACAATCTTTCCACGAAAATCTTCCCTGCCACTTACGACATGAATAAATTTAAATCGAACGTCCATGAACACTACTCTTTCTATTCTCCTTCCCACAACATCTTTCCTTAGTAACAGCACAAAGCGCTGCATAAGTAGAGAAGGTCCTCTAAAAAAAAAAACTTGAAAATTTAATTGAAGCACAAGTTGTTATTGCATTTGCATTCAAAATTTGGGGTTCTGATGAAGGCCATTTTTGGTTGAATAAGTACGTAAATAAGCAGAATTATTGCATGTGGAGTAAGGATGATTGTTTGGTGCGTTTTATGCGCTGGCGGAGTTATTTGGCCATATGTCTTCATACACGATAAAGGCCAGAATTTTACTGTCAATGGTGGACGGTATAGGGACTTGATTAGAAATATTTTTCGTAACTCAATTAACTGGCATTAATCTTGCTGAAGTGTTATGTAAAGCCACTTGTCTAGAGTTATTGGCGAAATACAGTCGCATTTGCTGTGGAAAGTTAGTGAATATTAGTATTCCTGATTGCGCCTTGTACGCACCAGCGGTGGCGTACACATATTTCAACACTCTCTAGCAAACCAAAACCATTTCATTGATATTAAAAATATATTTCTTTGTTGTATTATGTGTAATAATAATCGTGTAACTGTAAAAAAGAACACCCGACACAGCTATTGCCACTGCCCATTTTATTTGCCATTAAAACATTGCTTTGGTTTGCTGTTTTTTTCTCGTTTATTTTCAGCTCTAAATGTGCTGAAATTAGAACGTGTGATTGCCAATTGCATTGTATATGAAAATAGTTTTAAAATTGGCGAAATAAATGGGGTTTTTTCTCTAAGACTAACGAGATTAAGAAGGAACGCAAATAAGGTGTTAAAGAACAATAACAGTAACCGGTTAAACAGAGTTTCTTCAATAATGAATAAATCCGATGAATTTTATTGTTTGCAATAAATATTTAAATGGAAATTAGAAGCAATGATATAACGTGATATTATGCGAACACTTTAAAAATTTTTTAGGTTTTTTAACAAAAAAAGCGGGCATTTTTGTGAAATTTGTGGCCATATACTTTGGAATATTAATTCAATATGACCAACTTCACTATATTCTGGCAACATATGTTCCTTTTTTAAGATCGAGAACAAATTAGAACAATTTTGGATATCCTCTTCCGATGGGAAGTTTATTACCCTAAGAAGGTTTGGCATTGATACCAACAATGGCAGTTGCTTAGCAAAGGTTAGGGCAAATTTTTCAAATTTTTTTTATACAGTTTTTAACTGATGGTGCAACAACTAGCTGATCGTTGTTTGATGGATGGAATATTCAGGCATCATGTCAGGGATAATATGATCAACACTTGCTAAGCTCCGGATCATGTAGAAATTCGATGAAATTCATGTTGAATGTTGCAGATCAGCGAAGTGTAGGTAATCTACGTCTAGCTGGAGACGGACTCTGTCAAACTGGGCCACACTCTCCTCTTCGTCAATCGATCTACAACCTCGGCAGAAGTCATTCGCCGGTAAGCGCAGCCTTTGACTTTGCGTGCCTGCCCATAACGATAGACATGAGGATAGAGATGCTCCCACGATCCAATTTATACAACTGATTGGAACGCCAACGATCCAATCTCTGCCAAGTGAGTCTAATAATAGAGCAGTATTTCCCTCTGCCCAGAATCTGTCAGCGTTCAATAAGTATTTTTGCTAATAGACAGCTTAAAGGAGGATGGCATAGTTTAAACAAAGTAATTGCAGTCTGCTCCGATCAACAATTTTTAGCAGCTCACAACACAATGCCGCCTTGCCAAGAGTCGAAAATTGCATTATAAATACTAACAAAACGTACATAAAAATATTTCGAATTGAACGAAATTTTGAAGCAGTTATAAAACCCAATAAAACCCGGTGGGTTGGGTTTCTCAAAAAAAAAACCCGGGTTTTTGCCAACCCTGACCTAAACGGTTTTTCATTTTATACATTTCAAATACTAATTTAAAGCCAGTTAACAGAAATAAAAGTTGTCCATAATTCTTTTCTAAGGTGGAAGATATATTGGCTATGTACCTCATTTTAAAAATTGTATTAAAATATAGAAAAACAAACAAAAAATCTACTTCCATACACGTTTACTAAATTTCTCACGTTTTTTTTTATATTATTTTTTTTGCCATAAAATAGAAATGAATTTCAAAAGTAAATAAAATAATTTGTCAGATGAGAGTTAATCTGATTTCTCATTCCAAGCTGCAAAAAAAAAAAAAAAAAAAAATTAAAAAAATTAATCTTATCTCTAAAGGCAGAGCATATAGCACGCGTTAAAGCATGGTTTGCCTTTAGCGATATGTTTTAAAAGTAAACAAAAAATTAAAAAAAACCGAAACGTTCCAACTTAAATTGTTTTGAAATCAAGACCATTTGCGATAAATTCAATTTGGCCAGTGCATTTCTTTTAAATAACTTTTTTCCCTTTTTCTTTTTCATTTAACTTTTTATTATTATTAAATAACAAAAAAAAAAAGCAAAAAAAAATTGTTTTGACATACAACTGCCGTTGACTCTTTAATGACTGTGTGTGTATGTTAAGCTTTTTTAATTCACAACGATTTAGTATTTCTTTGGTAGGATTTTTTTATGGCATTTTTGTGTCGGTTTTATAATTTATTTAATTGTATTTTATATCTTTTGCTTACAATATCATTTAACAATTTAATTACTTTAAATAAAGAAAAATAATATTAAATATAATTTTATTATCAATTAACATTTTTATGAACTTTCACGTTAAATTTGTCACATCTGTGTTTGGTATTTTGTCATTTTTGATCACTTCTTATATGGTTATTAAAATTTTTGTTGAAAGTTCACCGACTAGCCGATTAAGTAACGTTACAAGATGATGTTTTCTTCTTTTTTTAAAAAAGTTATTTTCTAATATGTTATTTAGTAGGCTCCGACTTCTCTCTCGTGTTACGTTTATTATTTAATTTCATGTCATTGGCGGTAGTATTTAATACCAAGACAGTTTTGTTAAGTGTGTAATTCCATGGTTTTTCATTTTTATTTTATTATATTTTTAGTGTGTGATTCTTTCCTAAGTCTTTCGTTTAGAGAGTCGTTGCAAGGAGTACCTATTGTTTTCATTGCATTTTTAAAATATATATTGTTTTTTTTTTAATGTCAAATATGTATGTATTTATATGAATATGTATTTTAATTCTCACCGTAACACCATAAAATCTTTTACACAGAAATTTTAGAATCCGAAGGTAGCAAGCCAATATCCGCTGTTTTCCCATAACAATCTAACTTCACAAATCTAACGAGCAACGAATAAAAAAGAACTGACTTCAGCCGCTCGCCTTTCAAACTCTTCATTTGAATTATTGGGTACACAAGTTAATAATGTCGATTTGGACAACATATGGCATAACTATCACATATGGTTTGTGTCAATAATAACAAATATGGTATTTTGGAGGGTAAACATCTGTCATTATAATTCAGTATTCGATAGATGCCAAAATGTAAACACACATTTTTTTTGCAATCACTATAATGATGATGAATTGTGTGCCTAAAAAAGATGTTTTGCCGGGAAGTCTGATAAGTTTTTTTCATTTGAAGAAAACGGCTGCTGAAAGTTATCAAAAAACATGTTTATGATGGTTTACGCAATTCAAAGGTGGTGATTTCGACACAGAGGACAAGGAGAGGCCTGATCAGCCGAATAACTTTGAGGATGAGGAATTGTAGTCTTTCCGCAACGTAGATTATTGTCAAGCGCAAAACTTGTATTATTATTGGTTGTTACACAAAAAGCCATTTCCCTGCGTTTAAAAGCAAGAAAATTGGTCCCATATGAATTGAAGCCGAGAGACGTTGAAAAGCGATTTTGCATGTCGGAAATAATGCTTGAACGCTACAAAAAGAAGTCAGATAACGCTAAGCGCAAAAAGTCTTATGTAAAGCCCGGCGAACCAGCTAAATCAACGTCGCAGCCAAATATACATGACGCCAAGGTAATGCTCTGTGGAATCAAAAGTGAGTTTTGTATTATGGGCTATTGAAATCTGGTCAGACGATTACAGGTTTTTTTCTAGTTTTCTTTTTGTTTATTGATATTACTTCAATTTTAATTTAAATTTTGGACTTATAGGTACCTTTTATAAAGCATATGATTCATGCGCTAAGACCAGAACAAGCGGTATTCACGCCATAAAAATTCACCATCGACGTTATTGGAAATATCGAGCAACTTATGGAATAGTGTACGCCAGCTTAGCTCTCTTTCAGTGACTTCATCTAATAAGTTACGTTAATTTTACTTATTAGGTGCCAGCTGTATTGAATACAATCCTGTATTGATTACCTGTATTGAATACAATCGATCCGTTTCCAGAAAAACGATCAGAATATTCGACCTGAAACGAGGCCATAAGCTTCCATCATGGCAACGCTCACATGTTGCCACATATTGCAAGACTGGTTAAAAACTATTTGGAAAACAGTGGATAGGAAGTTTGGGCTCACCCGCCTTATAGCTTAGACCTTAGGCCACTTCTGACTACCATTTGTTTCGATTCATAACGAACGCCCTTACTGTAATACGATTCACTTCGGAAATGTAAAAATTATATTTTAATATTTTAATTTTTGTATAACTTTTTGGAAATAAAAGAAGAAAAAAATTCCTCTAATTTTGCTAGAAAATATTTTTTCGCTAATTTTGGTCAAAGTTAGGTACCTGCATTTCATTTCGAATATAATCAGCAATAGCCCACCGAATTTCATAATTTATAGCTTATTTATTATGACTTTTTGGAAAAAAAAAAATTGGTCTAAATTTGCGCGAAAAAATTCTTTTTTCCAGCTAAGCTGTGAATAGCTCCGAAACTCTTGAAATTACAAAAAAAAAAAAAATGTTGTTCCTTGTTTGGTGGTACTTGCATTAAAATCGGTCAAGTCGTTTTCAAGTTATAATGAAATATATTGACATAACTACCATATTTTGGGCGAAAAATTTGCCACGCCCATAAAAAATAATTTGAGCCCGATTGAAAAAAACTGAAAACGAATTTGAAGTAAGCGCATCAAATTCATTATATTTCATACAATTTTATTTAAAGGCGAAAAGTTTATTGTTTTTTGTATATTAGTGTTATTTAAAACTTTAGATTATCACAACAAATTTTTTGAATTATTAAAAAAAAAAAATATCAAAAGCCTTGTCTGATTTAGAAATTATAGCAATTTGAAGTTTCATTCGATATCGATTGACAGAACATACCCCATAATTTATTTAATAGTGTACTTTTTATTCAAGCATAAAACAAAAATTATATCTGATATACATACATAAATGGTATGATATGATAACACTGTGCCCGAATTTTACACCTTTTTTCCGACAAGCTTGGCACCCACTGGCTAAGCCGGTTTCAAGTGTACTGCTTCCAGTCATGCTAACTATTTTTTTGGATTAGCTCTTGCTTTCAGGATATTCCGTTATTTCATAATGAAGAGATGGTACAGCATATAATCGCGTAACTCAAAGAAGGTTATTTTTATTGAATAAAATAATAAAACCGAAACCGTTTCTTCCAAAGTTACTCTTATTGAACGGTCCACAGAGCTTATTTTGGTTTCTTCCCACGTTAGAATATTATGTTTTAGTTCCTGTTTAATTGTGGGTCTCCAGGTATTTCTTGGCCGCCCAGAATTTTTTGAGGCTTGAGGATTCCACTCCAATGACATTTTAGTGATACTATGGCGACTTTTTCAAATAGTGTGACCGATTTACCCATATTTCATTTCCCTATGTGCTTGAAATTTCGTACATCATTAATCATCTTACAAAGTCCTGTGTTACTTATAGTATTAGGTCCGAGTATTCAGCATATAATTCTGACATATGTTGATAGCTGGTTATTTAGAGTGTTGTTATACGATACAAGCTAAAATTCACTGCCATACAGCAGAACTGATTTAACGCATTAGTTGAAGATTCTGAGCTTAATTTGTTTGAGTGTATGCGTTTTTTTTTTTAAACTGACTGAAGTCGTTTAGCATTATGATTATAATTATCATAACGACCAGGCACTATTGCAAGGTACTGCAAACGATAAGCCCCTTCCGGTCTATGGTTTATTTAGCAGATCTGCTGCCTTCCTAATGAACGCTAGCAGATCTGAAAATGTAGGGACCCTATGTCTAGTAACACAATCTGTGTTACGTTGGTTCTGATCCCTATGAGAACAGTCTACAAACATCCACATCTGTGACCGCCATCCTCTTGAAATGCGCCTTTAGCCTATAGTGGCCCATAAGAAACTCCGAAACGAGTTTCCAGATCGGCCTGCCGTACTTGAGAGCCTCAACACGATGCCAAAATTGCAGATTGATCACCGCTCTAGAGTGTCGAAATCCTCTTTGAGATTCCAGCGTTCCAAGCGTCTGGCTATTTTGCAATCATTGATTACATTAAGGATGGTGATAAGTGGTGCTGCATAGCAAGGTTCCGGACCTAGATAAGGTGTCATGAAACCCTTTCTGACCGATGCAACCGCTATTTCATTACCATATATGCCAAAGTGTCCAGGTATCTAAAACAACTGGATGTTACTTCGAAGCGGAAGCTTTTTCACCACATTGTAGCTGTATTTGACAAGTCTAAATGCTCATAAGGTGGTTTGGCTGTTAGAAAATATATTAATGACCTTACCTTTGAACCAACTGTCCAGCTCAATATTAGGCTGGAAGATACTCAGTGTTCTTCCAACACCAGCACCGACACAGCGATCACTTTGGAGCCATCGATATACCAGTTTAGATCAAATTCACTCAGACCAACATTCCCGGTCCGGGACTTCTACCCTGAATCTCCGTATAAAATAAATAAAAATTATTTTCATAAATTTTATTTTTTTGTTCATTTGTTTATTAATTTATTTGCAGTATGAAGAATAACTATTGATACACATTTTCAAAATCCATTTTTTAATAAAAATAAATAATTACAAATAATATTTTATACAATTTAAATAACAAGAGGCGTTATTTCTTAAAATACATAAAAAGTGATGTTTTAATTATATATTTTTTAAATAATAACGATATTCAAGTCAATAAATTTTTAAAGTTGTATGAATACGGATTTCTGATACTGTATTTTAGTTTGCTTACATTTTTACCGTCAAGTTCCAGTGATACCACAGTTACATTATTCATAGAGAAATTTCTACATTTAAACGCTTTTTATTGTATATTGGCGATTTATTCGTGGAGTTACTATACGGCAAACCAGTTATTTATTTGAATTACGTTTGAAACGCAAACCCAAGCAAAGGATAAATTGTAAGATAGTGGGCTTCTGTACAGAAAGAAAGTGAGTGGCTGCCTTTCGTTCGAATAAATTTTCTTTCGACATCGTGGGCCAGGCTGGTTGTGTGTGTTTTTTTTTTTTTTAATACAATTCTGATCAAATGAAAAATCAAATTGTTCAGAAAACTTTCAAAGAATTATAAAAGCTATACGACTGTCAAATTTCTTACGTATTTTTCTATGTTATTTGGAGTTTTTGACATGTCGTTATAAAGTGTCCGCCAAATAATTTTTTTTTTTTTTTTTTGAAAATGCTATAAAAAAAACTACTGAATATTTTCTCAAATTTCTTTTTTTATTTGAAAGTACAATCATCCGGTTATTAAAATAATTTCATTCAAATGGCTGCCTCGACTGGCCATGCAGTAGCCTACACGATCGGTCCAATTTTTAGCACATTATCGATTGTGTGCAGCTGTATTTCACCAATGGTTTCACGAATATTGTCCTTTAAAGCGTCAATTGTCTCTGGCTTGTTGGCGTAACACTTATCTTTGACGGCACCCCACAAATAATAGTCCAATGGTGTCAAATCGCAGCTCCGAGGTGGCCAAACGACATCAGCTGTGCGGCTGATAATGCGATCTTCAAAAACAAGTGGCAAAACATCGAGTGTAGCTTCGGCTGTGTGGCACGTAGCGCCATCCTGTTGAAACCACATGTTGCTAATATCCTCGATCGCCATTGACTGCAACGGCCACTCCTTGCTCATTTTTGAAGAAAAATGGCCCAATTATGCATCTGGACCAAAATCCGCACCAAACAGTGACTCGTCTTAGGTGTATAGGCTGTTCAATGTATGCGTGCGGGTTTTCTGTGCCCCAAATGCGACAATTTTGCTTGTTTACATACCCGCCAAGATCAAAATGAGCTTCATCTGCAACATTACCATGATTTTTAAAGTAATGTCGCAATATTTTCCAGCGTTGTTCAAGCGTATACACAACCATATTCGTTCAGCGGAAGGATAAAACCAATTATCTGTCAAATCAGACATGAGCTAAGTGTTACCATTCACGAAATAAGCTCTAGTTGGAAAAAAAACGTTAGATGGCGGACGCTTTACTCAGTGGGATAGTGTAAAAACAACTATAACACCATGATCAGACCTTAAAATATACTTAATAGTCTGTACGTATATTTATGCGGCCTAGTGTATATAGCCCGTTAGATACTGTAAAAATTTCAAGAGAATCAGTTCAAACTTACATTCACTTTTATTTATTAGCCCATGAACATATTATATTAAAAAAAATTAGCTAATAAATCGTCTCGTTTAAATATTTTTAAAATCTTTAGAAGCAACTTTTTTTGTTTGTTTACCATTCATGCGGTATTAAGTTCTTATTTTAAAGATTTTTAATGCATTTAAAAAAAAATTAAATAAATATGTATGTTATATATGTTAATGTATGTTAATAAATATGTATTTACAGTATACAGTGCTGTTCAAAAAAATATATTCACCTACAAAACTGTAAAAGTATAATTTACCCATGCATAAGTGGAGAAATATTTTATGGTCAAACGAAACTAAAGTTAATTTGTTTAACTCTGATAGAATTAGTTTGACTTTAAGAAGACGTACGAGCATTCAACTCCTTCCGCAATATACAATAAAAACCATTAAATATGGTGGAAAAAGTATGTATATTGACATGGAGATACTTTTCGTACCATGGCACAGGGCACTTTATCAAAATAGAAGAAATAACGGATGCCATTTATTATACCAATATACTAAACGGTGTCATGATGTCTTACGCCGAATGGGAAATGCCGCTTTGATGAGTGTTTCACCATGATAACGACCCGAAACACACATAGAAGCGAGCTGAAGATGGGTTTCAATATAGTTACGCCGAGGTTTAGAGCAGGCCGGCACTGTCGTCGGACTTATATTCTATCGAAAATCTATGGAAAACTCTTCAAATAAAGAACGGTTGTGGGAGTTTGTGAAAAAAGTGTGGATAAATATTCCAATAGAAACATGTCTGAGACTTCTTGGCCCTATGTTAAAACGGTGCTCAGCAGTCATTAAAAATAAGAGTTATTCCTCCAAGTACTGAGGTAAATAAACTGAAATTAAAAAAATTTAGTGAATCTATTTTTTTGAACAGCAAAAAATTGCTGATTTGAACAATGTTGATGAATAAATAGTTTGTTTAATTTCGATGTTTTGAAGTTATATCTGTTTTATGTTATTTATGTTATAATTTTAACAAAATAAAAAAAAATTAAATTACTAATCGAGTTTTTCTAATGTTTTATTGGTCTCAAATATTTTAGATCATGATAAATCTATTTTTTTGAACACCACTGTATGACGGACTTGCTGACAACTTTCGTTCGATATCAATTAAATTGCTGGTAACGGCGTAACGAATTTTCATTTTCAAATGAGTTATGATATCTATGGCTTGACAAACTATAATGATTACTTTTTTTCAGAAAAAAAAACAAAAATTCTTTTGTAATATTAATTTTAATTTAGAAGAAACGAAAGTACCATAAATTATAAAAGTAAAAACAAAATCATTAAATGAACAGAAACTACGGCTTAATAAAAGAAAGAGAAGAGAAATTATTCATTAACGGTGGCAGTTACAACAACAAGTGTTGTTTAAATGACATTGTATTGGTTACAGATAACAGTCGAAATTACAAACGAGCTTAGAGTATATATTAAAATAGTCAAAATTAATCACAATATCTACACAGTACACACCTACGGGTCTAATACTTAAATGATTATAACTCTTGTCATTAGTGTTGTTCTGGTGCATAAGCTTCATTATCAACTTAGCATTTAATATATTCAAATCAGATCCCATATTAAACTTATTTTTTAGGCATTAAATATTTTAAATAAATTAATAAATTCAGTGAGAATTTAGTAATACAAATAGAAACGCCAATGAATCCAAATGATTATTATCTTTGTACAGATATATGATAAGATACTGATGTGCCTTAACCTCTTACACAAAATGTTGTCTATTGTATTTAGGGTTGCCATATACAATATTGGAAAAATTTTTATATTTATAGAACAAAATTTTGATTTTGAACAAAAAGTCTTGACAATCAGAAATATTAGCGGACGGTGGCAAAGTCATTGACACTAAGAATGATAATGCTCTGAGTCGAGTTCAATAGAAAAGGAATTGTTAATTGTAAGTTTCTTACAACATGGCTCTACTGTCAGCAATTAACGAGATTGAAGCAAACAATTTAATTAATTAGAAATGGTGTTACGTTACATTATGACAACATCAGACGACTGGGCTGGGAATATATTACTAGCCTTACGGAGTACGATAACTAAGTTAGAAGATCTAAGACGAATATATGGAGGAAATATTGTCAGTCCATTGAAGATTTTCCAGCTTTGGCCCAACTTCAAAAGTCCCTCGCAATAGATCATTCTAACTTTGCTAGGACCCTACATTAGATCTAGAAGGGAGACTTTGGATCTGTTGTTGAGGGTATATTTTCTTGACTCTCGAATATCGGGCAATCGCGCCTCTTCACGTGTCACCAGAAAGCTCAAGAGTCTGGCGGGTAGAATATTCAACCGGAGAGGGTTTTGTAAACGATTGGCTTCTTCAAATCTTATAAAGCTCCAAGCAGCAATGGGATATATTCGATTTTTTTGCAAAAGAACTTTGAAATAATCCTATCAAATTTGTTAGTACTTTTAAGGACCACAAGCGTGGCAGGAGGTGACGGTTATTTTTATACTGAAAGCAGGTAGACCTAGTGACCGTATAGACCTATCCTTTCTTTTGAAGACGATGGAAAGACTGATTGAGGTCCGTATAAGGGAGGAGTACCTTGTGGAACGCCCTCTTCATCTGAATCAGTTTGCGTACGTGAAGGAGTGTTTACTGAGGGTACCATTTTGCCTCTTCTGGGCAGCACTAAAACGGCATTCTCTGATAGGGAAGTAGTTCTTCGTGCCTTCTTAGATATTCAGGGCGCCTTTGAAAATACACAAAGAGGAGAGGGTTTTGTAAACAATTGGCTTCTTCAAATCTTATAAAGCTCCAAGCAGCAATGGAATATATCCGAGTTTTTTGCAAAAGAACTCTGAAACAATCCTATCAAAATTATTAGTAATTTTAAGGACCACTAGCGTGGCGGGAAATGACTGTTATTTTTATACCGAAAGCAGGTAGACCTAGTGACCATATAGACCTATCCTTTCTTTTGAAGACGATGGAAAGACTGATTGAGGTCCGTATAAGAGAGGAGTACCTTGTGGAACGCCCTCTTCATCTGAATCAGTTTGCGTACCTGAAGGAGTGTTTACTAAGGGTACCATTTTGTCTCTTCTGGGCAGTACTAAAACGGCATTCTCTGGTAGGGAAGTAGTTCTTCGTACCTTCTTAGATATTCAGGGCGCCTTTGAAAATACACACTACATTGCTAAATCGTTGGAGCGAAAAAGGGGTGGAGAAGTCAATTATAACTTGGATCAGTTCAATGCTTAGGAGTAGGAACATCGGCTTTTCTCTTGATGGGGTGGAATCCACTGTGATAGCAACAAAAGAGTGCCCTCAGGTTGGGACAAAAAAAAAACACCTAAAATGCTTAACCTTATCAATACACTAAAATGTTTAAAAGCTTTTAACACAAACTTGTGTAATGAAAACTTTTAAAAAATTAGTTTTAAAATATCTTGATAAATCATTTTGTTACATTTCAACTATTTTAGAACGTTCGAGTTCTTTTTAATTGCGTCAAAATAAAATAAACACCATCTTGTTGTTGTTTAACAGGTTTTATTTCCTCACTTTATCATTATACAGTTTATCTTAATACAGCAACTTATTTATCTTGCACTTAATATTCGTTTATACAACACATTTATTACGCCTAAACATGACTTTACATTATGATTGCAAAACGTTAACTATCCCGACGTAGGCAAAAAGCCTTCTTTTATACCTAATTGCCTACAGCTTGGAAAGTTCCGGAAATATCTCAAACGTTCTCAAATTTTTTATTTTATGTCCATTAATATTAAACATTTAAGATTGTGTTACCAAAAGATAGTTGAGTTGGCAATGCCGCCACATACACAAATCAGTATGGCAAAGCCGCCAAATACACAAATCATTTCGGCATTACCAGGGTAACACATTGACAAACTTGACACAAACCAGTAAACTAAAATCCCACAATACAGTCACTGGTGTGGTGTATTTTATCTTGTTTCCTGACAAGCTGTACAAATTCGCGTAAGTTAAATGAAATCAAGGCTCATCTGGCCAGTCTAGATGCATTGCATAGTTTACTTTACTTTCAACAGCTTTCTTACGAAGGGAACACTAATTTCAAATCACGGGCATATTACAATAACAATTTTTCATTCGAAGAGAATAACAATTTATTTGATTGATAAATTGGACTGTTCTTTACTACACTTACTTAACTATACATTTTTAACGGTATTTTAATATCGAAATGACTTTAATTATTTATCTCAATAGCCTCTATTTTAAACACATTCTCCAATCATTACATCATCGCAACACTTCACAACACTTTAATAATTAATTTTTCATGCTTCTTCTTTTGAAAACAATATCTTCATTCAATTTAAAACATTGTCTGATATTTGCAACATATCATTTCACGTCATTAGAAAATCAAGATCAAAAGCAAAAAAAAAAGAGTAAGAAAAATAGTTGCAAAACTTAAAAAAAGAAGAAGAACAATAACAGTTACAGTTTATTTATGTAATTGATTTATGCATTCCAAACGATTATCTAAGAAATATGGCAGAAAAAAAAATAATTGAAATTTAATACAATTGTGAAAAATAATCTTCTCGTGTTGGTAACACGCATATGCATACGATCTTTGTCTCACATTAACAACTGGTTTTATGAATGTGCTACTTGGCTTATGTCTACATATTGTAGCCTATTGTAGCTGCAACATAATGGATGTTGGCCAAAGATGATATGATATATATATTTTCTTCTTATATGACTTTTTGCTTATTTGACTTTCAACGCCTCTTTTTTCATTTTAATGTGCTTAAATTATGCTTGTAATGTTAGACAAAAGGGAAAAACGAAAACATTAAAGATGAAGATTACTAGTTGGTAGTTTTTTTCTCTGTCACCCTTTAGGGAGCATATTGAGTTTCCACAAAGCATCCATTGCTTTGTTTCAGTTTCTTTAATCAACAATGACCTTTCAAGCTAAACAGATGATTAATCCACTGTAGCTTCCTCAGTATGATTTTGCGTAGTGGTGAATATCCTTGCTAATTGGTGGTGATCTTTACTTGAACATTGTCATTTTTTCCCTGTAGGTGGCGTGTTTTCCTGATCATTCGCTTGATATTTGTCATCATCGCCAGTGGTATGCGGGAAGGGTCGGGGGGGCTTTTTTCTTTATTTTTTTTTTAGATGGAGTTGTCTGGAAGGAAGAAATGGAAGCCTTTTTTATTATTAAACAATCGAAACCACAATTAAATTTTTTCTTCGTCATGTCCTCTCCTGGAGCTCGAACCTGGGTCGTTTGTGTTGTTATGCTTTTTTAATTGGTTACATTTTACAGATAAACTTCTGAAAAATTTGCATTTGCATAGTTTAAACAAGTTTCCACATACGCAAAAGTATGCGTACACAAAACTAAATGGTACTTCGTAACTGTTTTTTGTCTTTGAATGATACCATAAAACTAAAGACTTACTGCCCGGCCCGGTAAAACAGAACGAACAGAACAAACAACAACTTAATTTTAGTTTTGTTTTTTCAATATAAAATTTCGAACGAACGAAACGTTCTGTTTTACTAGACCAGGCAGTTAGTTCCACGCTCATTAAAAACATCAATATAGCGGCTATTAGAAATTTTTTGGTTCAAAGTGCAATAATTTCCAAAAACGCCAATTGGAAAAAAAAACATAATATTACTGAAATCGATAAAATAACTCGCTTCTCAATCCAGATTTATAGACGTTGTTTTCAGTTATGTACTGATTTCCTTGATTTTAAATCTTGCAAGCCTAGTACCAGATCAGAGATATACTGTAAAAATTTCAATTAAATCGATTCAGTCTTTTAGATGACCAAGGTTAGCAACCCGCTTGGTAACCCAATTATTATATTTAAAAAACCGGGTTAGTTTTTTTTATTTAAAGTAGTTCGTAGTTTATTTACAAGAAAAATAAGTATAATTTACATATTGGGAGTACAAATTAATTCGGTCCTTTTTTTAGCTCGAAAAAGATAATGAATTAATAAATTTTTCAAAATCAAAATGTATGATCTCACCTCTAAGCCATTTTCCGAATTCGTTTCAAAAAAACTTTTCGTCTTTTTAGGCTATCCAACTTTGAAACCGATTTTATATTTCTTGAAAAAAAGTGATTCGGTGGCATGCTAAAAGATATTGTATCCGTCGAAACAGCCAATAGAGACCAATGTTCGGAGAAAACGGATGGTGTGGCATTTGACAGTTTCTGACAATCGTTAGGCAACTTTTGCAACGTAAGGTCGAGCGTTGTAAGGTAAAAGAATAGCTTAATCATGTTTGTCTTTGTATTCCGGCCGTTTTTCTCATAATGCTCGGATCAAACGAGGTGATTGCTTCAACAGCCTATAGTATATAGAGCAGCTTTGATCCGACCCAATACTAAAACAAAGTAATTTTACTCATGGTGCTGCTGTGGTACGGTAGGTATGACACTCGCCTACCACCCAGAAGGTCGTCGGTTCGATAGCAGGCCAGGCCATCTTAAAAAAAAAGTTTTCGACAGCGGTATCACCTCATAACATTATCTAATAACTGGTTGTGAGTATTACTTACTATTGAAAACTTCGCTAAATGCATTTGCCGTTCGGAGAAATCCCCATGGTATGTTATGGGAATTAATAATAATAATAAATTTTACTCATAACTAAATAAATATTGTCCAATTGAATGAAATTAGGAAGCAGTTATTAAACCCAATAAAACCCTATGGATTAGGCTTTCTAAAAAAAATTCGGGTTTTTGCCAACCCTGATACAGACCCACATTCATGTTTATATATTATAAAATGATTAGTATATTTTAGATTAGAATATATCATGACAAGCCATTTTAAAGATGGCCTAATTAAGAATTTTATAAGTTATAATTTTTGTATTTATTTATTTTATTTATTTATTTATTTATTATTATTTTTTTTTTTTTTTTGAGAAAAAATATGTTTCTCTACATACAACCTTAGGTAAGAGGCATCATGCAGATGTTCTAGGCTTATTTGCTTGGAAAATTGTTTAGCAAATATTTTTCATTTCTTGTTCCCATTGCACTTCTCTTTCTATGAAATACTTTTCTCCAACAATTTTTCGTAATAATTGCACATACTTTCAGTAAAAAAAAAAAAACATCTATATGTTATGTTGTTTATATGTTAGAAATATGTTACATTATGTTTGCCGATAATTTAAATTCAATGCCTTTTAAGTGTCTGAATATGCAGCATATGAAGCATGCATGCAACGTTCCAATTTAATTTTGTTGTTGTTATTTTTGTATTTAATAACACTGGTCTACGAAGAACACAAAATTTGCTGGCCTTTGAATAAAACTATATAAAATATAATGATTTTAATGCGCTGAATTCAAATCGATTTTCAGTTTTTGTTCCATCGTGCTCAAAACTTTTTTTATGGGCGTGGCAAATTTTTCGCCAAAAATATGGTAGCTGCGCATATATACATATTTCATCATAACTTCAAAGCGACTTTACCGATTTTAATCCAAGTACCACCAAATGTTTAGGAATGAAATTTGCTGTAGACCACCTGAATAACACTTTTTTGTATTGTCTGGAGTTTCGGAGTTACTCATAACTTAGTTGCAATTTTATTTTTAGTCATAAACAATTATTCAGAAAGAAAATTTTACATGTTAAGCACTCAAATTTAAACTTAAAATTTTGAGAATAAAATATAGATAAAAATCGTTTTTTTTTTATTCAAAATTAATTTTACTGTGTATTAGGGAGATCGATTATTCGAAAACCGGTTTTCGAAAAATTAGAATTAAAAAAAACTGATTTTAGGTTAAAAATTTATCAACTAATCGGTTAACTGGTTCTTCTATTAAAATAAAATTTTTCCCAATTTTTGTTACATTCATTAGCGAATGTTGATAAATTTGTGTCTCATATTGTAGTTTGTAGCAAGTAAGTATGCTATAATTACGTTCGCCTTGTTTAGGAACTTAACTGACATTTAATCCACGACAATGCAACACATTACTATTTCATCAAGTAGTTAATTTTTGCAGCGTATTTTGTAAGCATTTGCTTTGCCAGTTCCTAGAGACTACTTGGTGTAGAATCAAGTTTTCCTTGCTGCACAATAGCGTCAATTTTATGGACATATGGTTAATAATTCTTGGTGTCGGTGAGCCTTTTCATCTTACTATTTAATGACACGACAGTCTAGATATATATCTAGACTTATCCTTTCCATCGATTTCCAAATATTTTCACACTGTAGAAAGACATGCACCACGTATTTAATAGTGTGTGGCACTGTGGTATGTTAGGTAAGACATCCGCCTACCAACCAAGAAGTCTTCGGTTCAGTACCAGGCCACACCAACAAACAATTTTCAACAGCGGTATCACCTCACAACATTGCTAGCGACTGCTTATAAGTATTTACTCTGTGAAAAACTTCACTAACTAATAGATCGGTCGTTCGGAGCAGGCGTTTGGCGGTCCTTTTCAATAAGTTTGGTTGTTCATCATTCTCCAAATATAAAATATTAATAATTATTTACAGAAAATTAGAAAAAGTTATTTTTGCTCAAGTGTGCATCTCTTTTTGGGTCTACCATGGTTTTCGCGTTCTTTGTGAGACGTTCAAGGTTGCCATATATAAAAAATTAGACGTTATATATACTAAATTTAGAAAAATGCTAAAACGCTGAGCATATTTTAAAAAACCAAAAATATAAAAACGTATAAAAATTTCATGTTATTCGGTATTCGAAAAATGTACATTTTAAAAAAACCGGCTTAAACCGGTCGAATAATAACCGTTCGATCTCCCTGCTGTGAATATATAATTTTAACTTCATATTTTCAAAGTTCTCTTTCACATTTGTTGCATGCGCTAATGTAAGCGATGGATATTTATTGCCATTGTGAATTTTGTCAAAGTTATGTAGGTACCTGCTGTTATGGGTTATTTTACTTTTAATATACCTGACTTTCATATAAATGCGTAATTTGTAAAATTTTTATTTTAAGAAATTTTGTATAACTTTTTGGAAAAAAAAATACACAAATTATGCAAAATTTGATAAAAGTTAGGTACCTACACTTGATTTTGAATCAAATCAGCAATAGCCAATCGATTTTCATACATACATACATTTCAACATTTTAAGCTTTAATTTAGGTGCTTAACATGAAAACTTTTTATTCTGAACAATTTTTTATGACTTTTTAGAAAAAAAATTGCTCTGATTTTGTGCGAAAATTTTTTTTCGCAACTTAGTTAAGAATAACTCCGAAACTGTGGAAAATACAAAAAAAATGTTTTTGAGATGATTTACAGGAAATTTTATTTCTCAACATTTGGTGGCACCTGCATTAAAATCGGTCAAGTAGTTTTCGAGTTATGAAGAAATATATTGACATAACTACCATATTTTAGGCGAAAAATTTGCTACGCCTTTAAAAAAAGCTTTTGTGCCCGATAGAAAAAAACTGAAAACGGATTTGAATTCAGGGCATCAAAATGATTATATTCCATATAGTTTTGTTTAAAGGCTTTTTTTTGCTTATTCTGTAACCAACTTTCGACCTGTTATTTTTTTTTCCAATTTGCAAGTTTGATTGATGAAAAGTTCAGTGAAGCTTAAAACCAAACATTATTTGTATTAAAAAAGGAAAGACTTAATTTGTACAAAAAAAAAAAAAAAAACAAAAACAAAAAAATCAAATTAAAATTTGCATGCTTTGCCTTAAAATAAATAATAGTTAAGCAAAACACAACAAAAAAAAAGCAAAAAACACAAAAATGTAATAAAATTTTAAAAATAATAGAAGAAAGCAAAACCTTTACTTTTTTACATAAAATTAAGTTTTATTAGCGTTTCTCACATACGGTTTTTGGTATATGCGTGTACGTTAAATAGATACTTTGAACTTCATTTACACCTCTTTTATAGCATTGTAGACCTTTGAAGAAACCCTAAAGAAAGCAAAAATCTAACACTTTTACTTGTTAACACAGAAATTCTGGCTTGGAAATTAACGAAAATTAATTTTTTTTTTTTTTACTTTGGTTTCAGTTCAATTTTCAAGTTGGACATTTTCACTCTCAGTTTTCGTATTTTTATATTTAAATTTTGGGAATAATGATTGTGACTTTTGTGTAAAAATAAATTTTTTTTTAAATACTCCGAATAATGTTCACATAAAAAATATATATAAATATTGTTGAACACAGTTAAAGCTTTTCCCATGAAACGAAACAAATATGCAACACAACTGCAATGACAGCAATTTTGTCATCCTTTCAATATAAAAATTAACATTCTTAACTACGTATTGTGTAAAGTTTAGACTTTTATATGACTGCTGGTCGTGGTTAAGAATGCCGATTCTATACAGACTTCTATAAACCGCTATCTTCAGCGCACTTTCTGAAAATTTTCTATCCAGACACTATATTCCACCATTGCTAATGGCAAAATACAGAGCTACCATTGAAATTTCTTATTCATTGAAAAAAAAACCTGTTGATGTCGTTATGTAAAAAATGTCGTTATTTGTATAATGTCAGGTAAATATTAGCCGCTGCTTCCTTGGGTGTCGCTCAACCAAAATGGCAATTATTCCATGACTCTGGCGTATAAATCAACCTGAATTTTACTGATCGTTTTGCTTTTGTTGACTTTAAATGCCATTGTGACTTCTCGTTTTTCTTCATCACTCCTATAGCAGGTATGGTGGCTTTCCACAAAGCATTCATTACTCTGTTTCAGTTTCAATAATCCTGTTGACATTCAAGCTTAGTAGGTGATTAACTCCCACTGTAGCTCAACTCCATATGATTGTGTGCAGTGGTGAAGGTCCTTACTAAGTGGTAGTGATTCTTATTTAGCATTGTAATTTGTATATGATCATTCGTCTGATGTTTGTCATCAACGATAGAGGTAAGCTGGAAGGTCAGGAAGGCTTTTTAGATGGAAGTGAGGTTTAAACCTCTTCATTAAATACTCGAAAACTTTTTTCATCATGTCCTCTGTTTGGATTCAAACTTGGGCCATTTGTGTTGTATGTAACCCCTACACCACGCCACCCCATTTGATCTTACTTGATCAAGTTTTACGATATCAGTAGTCCTAAAATCGCCCATGCGGCAAAAGCAAAGTGGCACGTAGAACCGAAATGTTGAATATATAAGATAGGATGGGCAATTTAAAAGTTTAAATTTGAACCAGCGGCAATACTTACGTCATTCTATTCTGTCATAAAATTCAGTATATTTTCTCCACTGAACGAAATAAATCGATTTACGCTTGAGTAATGTTGGGATTTATTGAAAATTATCATCATTTAAAATTATCTTTTCAGATGAAGCTCATTTTCATCTTGGTGGATATGTTAATAAACAAAAGTGCGGTATTTGAGGCTCAGAAAACCCAAACGTGGTCATACAGAAACCAATGCACCCATTACGAGTGACTTCATATTCATATTTCATTACCTTCAATGAAGATACCTATCGCACCATGATGCCACATATCTCATGCCACAATCGATTTATTGCATCAAACCTTTGATGACCATTTAACTAACAGAAATGGTGATGTCAATTGGCCGCCAAGAAGCTGCGATTTGATACCGTTGAACTATTTTCTGTGGGGCGCCGTTGAGGACAAGTGTTATGCCGATAAACCAGAGACAATTGAGCATTTAAAAAACTCCCGAAAATTATTCCGATCGTATGAGATACTGTGAGGCCAGCCATGGCAGCCATATAAATGAAATAATATGAAATAAAATAATATTTCATTTATAAGCGGAACAATTGTACTTTACAACAAAAAATATATATTTGTCAAAATTTCTAACCGTTTTTGTTTTATTGAATTTTTAAATTTAAACTTTTAAATTGCCCACCCTATACAAGTCATTGGCCCCATCCCATAAATTTAGATTTTTAGTCTACCCATTTGTCGAAAATTGGCCTTCAAAGCTAAAAATAATTTTTGGCTGGATATTATGCTCAGTTTTCAACTACTCCAGAGCCCATTCAACGAACACATATTATTGTCTGTGATCGTCTACTTTCAGCTTCTGAGTCAATTGAACCAGAATGCAAAACTCGTCAAGTTGTGCTTTGCGTCAGGCCGGATTTCTTGTAAACAACGCAAAATCAACTGTCTCGGATTCTCCTGCAGACTTTCAAAGCCAGCAGCGAATTTGTCAGCAGATTTTTCTTTGCCTGAAATTTACATACTACATCGTAAATGGACCTCTCGATTGAACGATTGTAAACTGGGGAGCAATAATTTTGATTAAACTTTTTATCATTTGCAAGTTTTGTTGAACGCTATGTTCGTTAATGGAGTTTTGGAAAACAAACCGAATACCTTGCTGCCAATTCCCAGAATCTATTATTAATAATGATTTTTTTTCACCTGTTTTTGTGAGTATATGGCCTCAACAAAGAATTTTTGATTTATTTCAGTTTCCTTGTAAACACAAGTGTGTAATTGATCATCCAGCTAAGCAGGTGGTCGGTTAATTTTAGCAGGTCTAGGATGAATGATGGCGCTGCTAAAGGGTCCGCCTTCTAACGTTTTTTTTTCAACTAGTGCTTGTTTCGTTAATGGTAACACTTAGCTCACGTCTGATTTGACAGATAATTAGTTTCATCCTTCCGCTGAACGAATATGGTTGTATATACGCTTGAACAACGCTGGGAAATATTGCGACATTGCTTTGAAAATCATGGTAATATTGAAGAATCAAAATCATCTTTTCAGATGAAGCACATTTTGATCTTGGCGGGTATGTAAACAAGCAAAATTGTCGCATTTGGGGCACAGAAAAACACGCACGCATACATTGAAAAGCCGATACACCTAAGACGAGTCACTGTTTGGTGCGGATTTTGGTCCAGAGGCATAATTGGGCCATTTTTCTTCGAAAATGAGCAAGGAGTGACCGTTACAGTTAATGGCGATCGTTATCGGGCCATGTTGAACGAATTTTTGTTCACAAAAATTGAAGAGGAGGATATTAGCAACATTTGATTTCAACGGGACAGCGCTACGTGCCACACTGCCGAAGCTACATTCATTGTTTTGCGCCCTGTTTTTGAAGATCGCATTTTCAGCCGCAGAGCTGATGTCGTTTGGCCACCTCGGAGCTGCAATTTGACACCGTTGGACTATTATTTGTGGCGTGCCGTCAAAGATAAGTGTTACGCTAACAAGCCAGAGACAACTGACGCTTTAAAGGACAATATTCGTGAAGCCATTGGTGAAATACCGTTGCACACAATCGATAATGTGCTTAAAAATTAGACCGATCGTGTAGGCTACTGCATGGCCATGAATGAAATTATTTTTCATTATTAATCAGAAGGATTGTACTTTCAAATAAAAAAAGAAATTTGAGAAAATATTCAGTAGTTTCTTTTTTATAGCATTAAAAAAAAAAAAAAAAATTATTTGGCGGACCCTATATTTGCTACATGTGTTTTAGAAGTTTAAAGTAATTTGCAGGCTATTGCATAGACGAACTGTTAATTTTCATAGATTAAAAAAAAAAACAATTTAATAAAATTTAAGAATATTTTGGGATCAACTTATTGTTTTTAAATCTGATCATTAACACAAACTAAAATTGAGGTTAAAATACATTTTACGTCCAAAAATAACATTAAAAAAAAACACAGAAAATAACAGAAAAATGGTCATAAAAACTGATAAAAAAAAAACATCATAAACATCAACGTTTTGAAAGAAATGTTCAAAATTAAGGTCATGAAACAACTACATATCAAATAATATGATCCTTTCACATTATAGAACCCATAAAAAGAGAAACAGATACAGAAAGTTGGCGGCATAAATCATTATTATATTTCATAAAATACAAATTTAAAATCATTTCTTTTTTTCTTTTTCTTTTTGATAAAACATTTATTTTTGACAGAGAAGAACCAAAAAAAAAAAAAAAAAAAAAAAACAAACAAAAAACAGAGAAGATGTGGAAAAAATTAAGTAATTTCATTTAATATTGGTAATAAAAAAAAATATTTTTTATAATAAAGAAATTTTATAGCCAAATATATACATAATACTTGTATGTACGGCACAGGAAGAATGGCAGAAATATAATACTTTAAGGGAATTTTTTAGTTGTAAAAGGCAACATTAAATTAAATGCAGCACCTTCTGTATCTTATATTATAATTTCAGAGAGAACCTTAAAATTTGAGGAAATTTAATTTTGAACGTGAACATGACATTAAATTGATTATAGACATCTTCACTGATCTAGAGAGTCTTCAAAGATTCGTGTTTAAAGGGAAGAAATAAATGAAGAAAATGCATTTTTGTTAAATTACACTAAGTTACCGTGTCTTTAACTACAATATAATTTAAGATAATTGTTGTTTTTTTCTTTACAAATAACTGTAAATCGGTTTAAGAAAGTAAGTACGAAGCACCTCACTTAGCACAAAATAGTACTTTTAGTGAAGAAATGGTCCTTATGTTACGTTAGGATTTTCAGCTACTAACAGCTCTTATCTCTCATATCTTCTTACTCTAACCTACAAGGTGTGCAACCCACGTTAACTGAGCAACTTAAGTATATAAATGATAACCAACTATGCGAAAACTTAAGTCAGAGCTAACGAGAGAGAAAGCTTTGTTGATTTCACCAAAGTAGAGTGAAATTTTGTGGAATTTATTACGACAGGAGCGGTGCAAAAGAATAGAGCTGCAAAACAATCGATAGTACTATCGATAGTAATTTCTGCCTACCATCGATAGTTTTTTTTCACTATCGATACTATCGTCAAATCTAGTCAAAGTCACATTTGCAAAAATTTATTCGAAGCATATGGTTACATAGGGACACAGTTTAACAGTTTATTAAATTTCTATTTATTAGACTCAAATAAAGTATGAATTGTAACTAAAATATGTTCGTTTCGTCAGACCATATAATGTTGTTCTAATTATTACGGTGCAGGTGTTGCTTCCATTTGCTGAGAAATTATACATTTCCAGGACCCTTACCATAAGTCTAGCTTTCATAAGTTTTTTTTTCTTATTGCGCGACTTAAAGCAGGAGAATAACTTAATTTATGAGACTTTTTGATGACTTGAAGAGATTAATCTTTGAAATACGAATTAAAAAAAGGATCACATTGCTTCCGGCCGCAAATTGCTCGTTGACGTAGTGCTAACGCAAGACGAAGAGTGAGGCAAAAGGGCAAGAGTGCGGGATGCTCGATGAGCTTTATTGTTTCTAAACCATTTTTTGGTGTCCTTGTGGGAATACATCAGATGTATGATTAACTCCTAGGTTGTGAGGGAATTTTTTCGGCTTTCCACCGAAATCTACTATTTCTCAATAAGATTCAAATTAAAGTACAAGCGGTTCTGTTTACCGTGTCTTTATGAAAATATATGCAGTCAGTGTATCTTAAGTGCTTTCACGCTGAGTGGTTTTAAAGAAAAAAAAA
This sequence comes from Wohlfahrtia magnifica, assembly GCA_023159175.1. Taxonomy (NCBI): domain Eukaryota; kingdom Metazoa; phylum Arthropoda; class Insecta; order Diptera; family Sarcophagidae; genus Wohlfahrtia; species Wohlfahrtia magnifica. The sequence goes on from JAKWBJ010000054.1 coordinate 593,189, forward strand.
ATGGTTTTAAGCTTAAAACCATCATTAAAACCTGCCTTTACCATAACAAATTATTGTGTTAAAAACAGCATAAAACCATTTTAAAATTGTTTTTAAGGTTTTATGAAATACAACCTTGTTTTCGATATACTAAACTCAGTGCTGCCAAGTTAAAAATGTTAAAACAGCTGATTATTCATATGGCGCTCAATAAAAATAAAAACAAAAAAAAAACTGTTTACTATTTTGTTGCTCTTATGCTTTGTTGAAGCAAACAAAAGTGATTATTTTCTTCTAGAAGCTTTTAATGCTTTTTTATATAAAATATGTATATATTTTGGATACTATTTCCATTCAAAAAATTTCTCAATTTTTTATAGAAACAAAAACAGTTGCAGCAGCTCCTGGCCAAATAAAAGTTAAGACCAGATTTACGAAAACTTATAATGTGAACGCAATGGTTTTTGCTTTATGGCTTTAATGTTTATATCAGGTCTTAACATTTGATGTGAAAACATTATTAGGTAATTTTAAGACTGTCGATTCTGCTCAATATACGTTGAGACATTTGAACACAATATATGTTCCGCCACTATTTCGGCTCACAGGAAAACATTTTTAAAGTAAATCCAAGTGGGGTATTTACTCTATCACCACTCTTAAATATCATCTTTTGGGTCGTGGTATAATCATTGAGCAAATAACTTCAGGTTTCAATATGCACTTACACGCTTTTTTTACAAAGTGTGTTCCTCTAGATTTTTACCCAATTTAAAATCAAGAAAACTATTTACACCGACGACAAATCAAAGAACTTCTGCACCAAAAACGTAACGTGAAATGCCACCTATTAATTACTTATTCACTCGTCGGACAAGTTTTGCCCGATGTATGGTCATCAACAGCAACTAGTGACGCAAAAAGTGTAGTAATTCGAGTATACTATTTGCTGTTGTTCCACTGTAGAATACAGGGTCATAACAAATAATTTCCATTCGAATCTATTAAGAGCCATTATTTTTATTTCGCTCCAGACCTTCATCATTCATGTGATTTTATTATCGAGTATTATCGGGTTGCTCCCGCTTTTCGGTTTTCCTGTGGATTACAGTCAAGCACAGCTCTTGTCAGGTCATCTTGTTGTTTTCGTAGCATAGGTTCAAGCCCGATACATTCCATAGATCCCTATTGAATATTGTCGGCAGCCAAAAGACCTTCAAAATTCTTCTCTACACTTTACGTAACTTATAGATCGGTTACGTCTCTGAATCCGGTGTTCTACGTTTCGCATTAATAGAACAGAGCTTAATCCTACCTTGCAGTCGATGATGCTACATAAATAGCAAATCGTCCATCGTCTATTGTGTAGCTTTTGATAAAAGGGGTAGAATTTACCGGTAGTGGTCAAAGTGCTTGCATATAAATCAAATGTCAGCAAAGGCAGGAATAATTTTGATTTTAAATAATTTGGAGGCTTCAGCCCTGCTCACGATAAGCTATCTAAGAAGTCTTACCTACTGAGAGTAAACAAAGTAACATTAAGAACAAAACATCATCGATCAAGCAATAACAGCTCTTTTGGAAAAATTAAAAAGGTGTGAGTCTATGATGAGTAGCAGTGGCTACACCAAATATACGGAGGGCATTATTACTTGCTGAAATGAGAAATGATAATGATGACAAAGCAAATGAGACAAATTACCTTGTGGAAGCCTTCTGAAAAAGATATTATTACTCGACTCTAATTGGCCTAAAGATATATTCACAATATTCATATCTATGTATAAAATTTTATGTCTGTTTCTTGTGTCTTTAGAATGACAAGAAATTTATTGGCTGAAGTTGAAGTTTTTTATCTTGTTTTTTTATATGCGCAGCTAATTTTCTTAATAAACAACAGAAGCACATGAGAAACTCAATTGTTCTAAAAAAAACATAAAACCTCATTTAATAAAAAAGAAATTATAAAATTTCAATTATATTTTACTGCAATATTTGAAAAATTTCATTGACATTGATTATTGAAATATTCGAAGTAAAAAAAAATCAATTGAATTGAGAATTAAAAGAATTATTTGATGTGAGGACATATACAATAATACAAAACCCCCTTCAGCATAAGAACAAAATGAAACAGAATAAAACTAAAAAAAGTATTTAAAAATTATTATGAGAGAGATACTTATGTACATATTAGACGAACACTTTAAACACTCTACAACATGGGAATGGTTGTTAAAGATGTTCAAATGACAAAAAAGTGGAATGGAACAGATTTTCTAAAAGATTCATTACAATAAATATTAAATATTTTTTTTTTAATAAATTTGTGGTTTAACTCAACAATTTCATTTAAACATATTTAATTCCAATACATGTAACAAATGTATTGATTAATCATTACAACCGTCTTCTAAAATTATTATTTGTCTTAATAAACCGGCATGTCAACTAAACAGCTAACCAACCAGCCAAGTTTTTCATTGCCATTTACTATTATTACTCGTTTACGCTGGATAGAACAAAATTATACTCATTTTACGATGATGATGGTGAAAGTAGTTATTTGTGCGTATCAAGAAAATCTAGTCTGTAAAAAAAAGAAAAAATACAAAAAATTCTTTTCTATTTTCTAAACTAAAAAAAAATCTTATTAAAGCGCAAGAAAAAAAAAAAAACATTAGAAATGACCATAATTACTGTGGACATAAAATAATTATTGTGGTAATAATGATGACAATAAAAGCATACACTAGTGACTAACTTAAAGGCCAAATAACAAAATATAATAGAAGACAACAACAACACTAACACAGTGAAAAAAAAACATTGGCATTCACAAGAAAAGAATTCTTAAAACGCTACAAATAGCAAGTTGTTCTTTCGAAGTAAAAAAATAAATATTTTTCTAAAAAAAAAATAATAAAAAATAAATAAATAAATAAATTGAAGAGACATTTTTAATCCCTATATACTCGTACTATATTATAAATTTCTTTCGTAATTTATTTGCTTGTTTGTTTGCTAACGAAAGTGCTAAAACGAGCCTTTTTCAAAATTATATCTGGGGGACGTTACAATCAGGGGGAAGTGGTCAAAATTAATTAATTTTCTTTTGAAATGACGAGCATTTTTTTTCGTAAAACAAAGTTTTTTCTTTGTCAATGTGTTGCAGAAAAGTAAATTTTCAAATGTTGCATTTTGAGCAGCTCATAGGGGCAAAAAAGGAGAGTTTTTATTTCGTAGTCCATCCTATGAAACAAGTGGTTATGAGGATATATCTTGGACACTAAAAATTAAAAAATACATAGTCTTCGAACCTTACACACACTATCTTATGAAGTGTTGTTCAAACCTGAAGCACAATTGATCATCTCACGAACATCACTGATGCGAATTTCGAATAAAGATTTGAATTAACACGCATACAAGGTTCATTTGACTCAAGAGCTGAATTCAACTGACCATTTCAAGCACCGTCAATACGGCGAATGAACAGACAGAAGTAAATGATGACTTTAAAATGATATCATTTTCAGCCATGAGGCACACTTTCACTTCAATGGATACATTAACAAGCAGAATTGCCGAATTTGGGCAACTGAAAATCCACGAGTGATTGTTGAAAAACAGATGCATCCTCAAAGTGTGATTGTTTGGTGCGGCCTCTGACATGGCGGCGTCATCGGGCCGTACTTCTTAGAAAATGAGGCCGGGCAAGCAGTTGCCGTGAAAGGTGTTCACTATTGCGACATATTAACAGACTTCTTGTGACCAGAAATTGAGTATAGGGAGCTGCACGTTATGTGGTTCCAACAGGATGGTGCTACTTGCCACACAGCCAACGAAACAATTGCTCTTTTGCGCGATGAATTCAATGACCGTATTACCTCTTATCGTGGCGATGTTAATTGGCCGCCACCATCCTGTCATTTGACAACGTTGAACTTCTTCCTTCTGGAATATTTAAAAGAAGAAGTGTACGGCCATAAGCCAAGAACAATTCAATATCTAAATCATGCAATAGTTCAGCATATTGACGACATTGAACCTCTATTAAGTCCTTGAGTCATTGAAAATATGTACTGACGGATAAAGATATGCCAAAGCTGTGGCGAGCATTTGGCCAATATTTTGTTTCACACATAATTGTCATAGATCCTTCTATCGTAGTAAAAAATATGAAGATAATTCTCTGAAAACTTTTAGTTTTGTTGACAATTAACATCGTGCGTTTTGCTTGGACCACCTTTTACATAAAACTGAATGCGTCTTTGTGTGTTCGTTTGAAGTCTATAGGCAACTAACCGGCTAAAGCGATTTTCTTGAAATTTGTACAGTATCTCTCCGTATGTCTGAAGGCGATGCCACGCCTATATAAAGTCTTTATTATTATTTTTAGAACTTCAAAATGGTAACAGAAAAAGTTTCTGCATTTGGCCCAAAAAAAAAAACTGGGAGTAATGCCACGAGTGGGCCTCCTATACAAACTAAATCTGATTTCATTATATTTTAAGACCGGTTAAAGCTAAAGTTTCGGTATTTGGTCAGAGTGGACAAATGGGCGTAGTACCTTCCATACAAACTAAATATTGTTTTCTTAAGAACAGTTAAAGCTGAAGTTTCAGAATTTGGTCTGAATGACTTTATATTCAACACATAACATCAGTCGATTTAAAGAGGAGTGGAATTATCGTAGAAAAACAGGCTGGCAATGGCACTTTATTGAATTCGCCTAGCTTTCACACATGCGTTATCATATAAGCAAAGGAAACAAAGAAAATAATTTTAGGGATATCGTCTTCAATATATTTTGTCACACAATGTTATTTAAAAAAATAGAAATTGTATTTTACAAAGTTTTCTAACGTTTAAATGACCATTAATTTTCTATAACGAAATTCTTAATAATAACTTAGTGACAAAATTACATATTTCTTTCAATAAAACACGTTGTTATTCAAAGAAAACTACATTACGTTGAATAATAAAAGTATTTAAAGTTCTTTGAACTACAATTTTTTTTGTAATTTACCTACTTTGTAGGCTTGAAGTATTTAGGAATTATCCATTTTAAAAAAACCAAGAATTTCCATCCATTAACCTTTACATGCATACCTGCAAAGGAAATAAACAATGAATGCATGTGCATACCTGCTTAAACATAGGAAACAAAGAAATTAGTTTTATTTAAATTCGCCCTGCTTGCACATATGCACGGCGAAAATATTCACATCCATATATAAATAACAGGACGCAAAGAAAATAATTTAATTCCTTCCCTGAAGTTAGTTGTACTGTGACACCAGCAATCGACGTAGATAATCAATCGAAAAAGAAAAAATGCCCAGACTTAATACGATTTGTGTAATCTGCAAAGATGAATTCAAAAGTTCAGATGTAATTCACAGCACATACTGTGGACACATATATCACAAAATTTGTTTGGATAGTTGGAAACTAAGGCAAGTTTTAAGAATTTATTTATTTTCTTTATTTATTTATTTATTTTTTCTTTATTTATGTAATTTATTTTTTTATTATTTCTTATTTTAAAGGAAACTTAACTGTCCCATGTGTCAACGTGATTTTCCTTCGGAAATATTTGCACATCAAATATTTTTGGAATTGAAGGATTCAAAAAGTACCCGAATACCACAACGAAGAAGACATTTTTCGGGATCAGTTATAGATTTTGGAAAACGTCCAAGCGTTTGTCCCACAAATGTTGCAATTGATGACAATTTTGTTATAATAAGTTGCTTTCCAATACAACATGTAATATATCCTTTGGAAACAACAATTATTATTGTTGCTGCTAAAATGCATTTGGACATCACTAACAACGATATACGTAGAGTGCGAATGCTGGAAGGAAATGAATATTTTCAAACATCAATAAACAAAATTGCATTACTTGTCGAGTTTAAAGTAAATGACATGAAAACAAAATTTCTCGCGAAGCAGGATATTCTAAAAAATTATCTTACAACGTCGTCGTACATATTAACACCGATTGGAGGTGATCTTTCTTCAATTAATTTATATGCCAATGAAAAATTAAGAAGTTGTGGCGTCTTTAGAAGAATTTACGTGGATGATGTCTCGAAACGTATCGTTGCAGAACATAACGAAGGCAACCTTTTCTACGCGTACAACAAGAAAGATGTTGATGAGTTGCTGAAGCGTTATATTCAAGAAATGAATGTTAATGCTTATATTAATGAGAAAGTGTTACAAAAGCATTAAAATAATCAAAAGTAATAAAATCATTATTATTTCTGTTATTAATTTTTTAATTTAAAAATTGTGCTTATTTATGAGTAAATTCCTATATTATAATGTGTTTATTTCCTTAAATTATGGTCTATTTTATATATTGTTACGTTTTAATGTTTTTAAAATGTTTGAGCTTTTATTTATTGTTTTACTTATACAGTCCTTTGTTTATATTTGTACAGTATCAGAAAAAAAATTAACCACTTCAGCGATTGTATTGTAGGATTTTATTATATTGGTTCGTGTCAAGGTCTTGCTACGATAATGCCATACTGATTTATGTATATGACGGCATTGCCAATTCGACCACCTTTGTGTAACACAATTGTACATGTTTATGTTTAATGGACATAAAATAGAGGATTTGAGAGCGTTGGAGATATTTCCGAAACTTACAATACTGCAGGCAATACGGTATATAAGGAGGCTGCTTTGCCTACGTCGAGATAGTTATCGTTTTGCAGTCATGAAGTAAAGTTGTATTTAGGCGTAAATAAAAGTGATGTATAAACGAATATTAAGTTGCTGTATTAAGATGATCTGTGTATAAGTAAAGTAAAAAAAAACTAAAACTGTAAAACAACAACAACGTGGTGTTTATTTTATTTTGACGCACATAAAAAGAACTCAAAAGTTTTAATGGGTTAAAACGTAACAAACACAAATTTACTCAACACTTTTATTTACGCCTTAACAGGACTTTATTCTTTGACTGCTCAATTACAACTAACTGTTTCGAAAGTTCTAGTAAAGTTTTAAACCTTCTCAAATCTACTATTCAGATCCGTTAATTCAAATGTAACAAATGTAGTTAGAAATAGGCAATTGGTAACGCTGTTAACAGCACAAATAACTATGCCATTGACACTCTTGACACAAACTAATACATTAAATTCAATAATAGAATTTGTAGTTCTAAATGTACTAACTTGATGGATCTGTTTTTGGGCATTTTTAATTTCGTAACAATATTTTATTTGTGTCCATTTTAGCTACATTGAAGGTGCCAAAATTAGCCGATCTTGAGATATCGGCGGTGTTTTGAAAAAATACTAAGTTTAGTGAAAAGTGGCAACTTTATAAAACACATTTAATAAATCACAACGAAAGCGTTGCCGGATATTTATAAATACATACAGGTCCGATCCTATCCATTTTCCATCCACCCTTTTTTATAGAGAAAATGTTATGGCGATTTTCGACGTCTTCCACTGATATATTTATTGAAATTTACGATAATAAATGTGATTATTTACTGGAAGGGATACTACATCTCTTTCTGTGAAATTAATTTTTGATCTTAATGTTCAAATTGTTAATAGAATATCATGTGAAAGTCTGAAGGACTATTAACTAAAAGCTTTCCTTTCACTTCTAATTAGGCCCACAAAGTGCAACTATAGCGAGTGTATTTTTGAGCAAACCACTAAAGTGTATGATAGGATGTTAGCAAGAAGAAACTAAGGAGTAGTCCAACCAAACGCACGTTGTTACTTGTAAATAAGACAAAATGTTTTCAAAAAATTATGTTAATATTTTTTTGATTTTATAATAGAAGACGCTATGACGATTATGTGTGAAACAAACTACTGGCCAAATGCTCGCCACGGCTTCAGTGGCATACCTCTATCCGTCGGACCCTATTAACAATGAGGAGTATAATATCGTCGATCGTAATATTTGTAATGCTGTACGCTTGTCCAATATGCTCGGAGGAAAGTGTCCTCAGTGTGTCGTTTAAGCGCACTTAGGACAATATCTGATGACGCGCACGGGTATTGGAGAAAACAATCCCGATAGACGAAATGAGGCGGATCTACTTTAACCGCCTTGAAGACCCATGACAGGCTGCGGCTATAAAAAGGGGGACGATAGGTTTCCTTATGTAAATGGTGGTCTCACGGTGTTAGTGTACATTGAATGAAAGATGGACCTTCTGCCTTGTACGTGCGATAACGCTTTGGATGGAGGCGGAACATTTTCAGCCAAATTTGTATATGAACCCATGGCTGCTTCAGAAAGTATATGCATAATGCACTGCATGCCCAAACTGTGTGTGTGAGGATAAGACGCGAAGCATGTGATATTTTGGTGTCAAAGATTCAGGATACACTGGGAAATCGATACCACTACATGCCAACTGCACAATGGGATATTGTATTCCGAAAACAGATGCGGTGAGTGCAAAAGGCATATGGCTGTAGCTCTGCAAGAACATTGAAGGTTGGAGTGGTAAATGCATAGCTCGAGCGATTGACTTTGTAGAGTAGCATTAATGCTACCTAGCCTTTCGCGAAGTAATACCTAGAGCTAGTTCCACGAAGGAAGACTGAAGTAGAGGGTGTATTTAGTATGGAGGCGACATATATCTTATTTTTACGAAAATAAAAATGCCTAAAAAGAAAATACACCACATCAGCGCCTTTAAAACTGTATTGTAGGATTTTGGTACATTTGGTATTAATGTCTCACACTATCAATGCCGTACTTATTTGTGTATTTGGCAGCACTGCCAATTTAACTATCTTTAGGTACACAATCTTACATGAAATTAACGGATAGAGGATATGAGAGCGTATGAGACATTTCCAGAACTTTTCAAACTGTATAGCAATTAGGTATGTAAGGAGGCTGCTTTACCTACGTCGTATAGTTATAGTTTAGCTGTCATAAAATAAAGTCGTAAAGAAAGTGTTGTATAAACGAACATCAAGTGCAAGTTAATAAGTCGCGGTATTAAAATAAACTGTATAAAGATAAAGTGGGGAAATAAAAACTGTAAAACAACAACAAAGTGGTGTTTATTTTATTTTTGGCGTAATTTAAAACAACTCAAACGTTTTAAATAGGTTGAAACGTAACAATATCATATCCATGCTTTATGGTAATGAGCACACCAAATTCCCCCTATGGAATAAAATAATGCGAAGATGATGAAGATTGTTTAAGCACATGTACTCGGTATATTTGATATCCTTTATTACTTTTGTTTACTGCAATGTATAGACAGCAATATTGTGCAACTATGCTCTGCTGTCATACAGAATGGAAATTTTAATTTCCCAGTTAGTTAAGAGATGCTTAAGCTCCTATAAAAAAAAAATACTTTTCAGGTTAAACTCTATAAAATCACAAGCTCGCGAAGTACATTCACTGCTAAATAATATAATTGATCTTTATTGGCATATAAACTTTTTATGAAAACATTCCTGTAACATAATAAAATATATTCAATGAAAGTTAGTTCAAAATTAACTGCTGCTGCATGTCTAATATTTGTTAAGAAAATAACCATATAGATATGTTTTAAGATAATATTTGGCGAAGAAAAGAATTGTTCACACTTTGCATAATAAATTATAATTGCCTTATGTATTATTGTAAAAGAATCGAATTACAAAGGAATTGAATTTAAAAGTTTTTAACAAATAAACTTTACTGTAACAAACTTCTTAAAAATCGTACAGAAACAATAAATTTTGGTTTTAATTACTAATAACAATACAATAATTGGTTACAAGTTGCAACCACAAGATTTGAATTTTAAAAGTTGGCTTAAACATCCAAGTTTACTAAAAGTTTTAAAAATTTGCTACTTTTGGTAAAGCGTTACTCTTGTTGGTATTGAATATAAAGGGTCCGCCAAAAAAAAATTTTTTTTTAAATGCTACAAAAAAAAACTACTGAGTATTTTCTCAAATTTCTTTTTTTATTTGAAAGTACATTCCTTCCGGTTAGTAATGGAAAATAATTTCAATCAAATGGCTGCCTCGGCTGGCCATGCAGTAGCCTATACGATCGGTCCAATTTTTAAGCACATTATCGATTGTGTGCAGCTGTATTTCACCAATGCCTTCAAGAATATTGTCTGTAAAAGCGTCAATTGTCTCTGGCTTGTTGGCGTAACACTTATCTTTGACGCCACCCCACAAATAATAGTCCAATGGTGTCAAATCGCAGCCCCGAGGAGGCCAAACGACATCAGCTCTGCGGCTGATAATGCGATCTACAAAAACAGGGCGCAAAACATTCAGTGTAGCTTCAGCTGTGTGGCACGTAGCGATGTCTTGTTGAAACCAAATGTTGCTAATATCCTCCTCTTCAATTTTTATGGACAAAAATTCGTTCAACATGGCCCGATACGATCGCCATTGACTGTAACGGCTACTCCTTGCTCATTTTCGAAGAAAAATGGCCCAATTATGCCTCTGAACCAATATCCGCACCAAACAGTGACTTGTCTTGGGTGTATCGGCTTTTCAATGTGACAATTTTGCTTGTTTACATACACATTCCGCAACATTACCAAAGTAATGTCGCAATATTTCCCAGCGTTGTTCAAGCGTATACACAACCATATTCGTTCAGCGGAAGAATAAAACTAATTATCTGTCAACTCAGACATCAGCTAAGTGTTACCATTCACGAAATAAGCACTAATTCAAAAAAAAAATGTTAGATGGCGGGCCCATTACAACCATTTGGTTGTTAAAAAAAAAATTAAATGGGGAAGCATGGCCAGATTTGGTGCAACAGGTGCCCAACTGTAATAAGACATACAATTTCTTCCTGATTCTTCCCTGATGATAATAAAATAATACAAATCTTAAGCCATATGTGCTCCTTATATAAGCACGACTACAGTACTTTTGTTAAATGTAGTTTCTAATTAATTCTTTGACTGTCATCGTTATCATCATCATTATTAGACGGACAACCATGTAAACGCCAACATAATGAATAAATGAATGAATGAAAGAAAGAAAGTTGTTGTCACCATATTTGTTAGTGGTTTCCATTCGTTTCTTTCGTCAGAATGTTAAAAATCTCTGGTAATGTACACTAAACGAAATAAATATAGCGGACGGACAATACTTCAAAACGGACAACAAATCAAAAACTCATTAGGGCAGACCTTATTTCTTATAATAATAAAAAAACTATATTGCTTTCGAACGAAATAAGTATAGCGTACTAACTAATTTTACCAATATTTTCTAAACGGACTTAAAACTCATATTTTATTCTACCAAAATTAGACATAATGGCCTCATTAAATCGCCTTGGCATAGATTCGACTAGATGTCGAAGCCCTTAGAGCAGTATATTTTCCGCTTTTCAATTATGCATGTTTTCAGATCCTTTAAAGTCTCAAACTGGCCACTACTAGTTTGAATAGTTAAGACAGAATAGCCAAAATATTGAAATACTCGTATATTGACATAACTACCATATTTTGGGTGAAAAATTTGCATTTTTTTGTCCATAAAAATAAGATATTTAATTGCCTTGTTATTGTAGAGCTGCTGCGTTATCCTGTTAAAAAATAGCTGAATTATCCGAAAAGTTATCCCAACCAAAACATTGTCGACATGGTCAACGTATAAATTTACATTCATTTTATGCCTTATAAAGCATACTTTAGGTATACTACGTGAGGACCAGTTCAAAGAGCCAGAAAGAGCCATTGTAAGGCCGTGCACTATAATGACCCTGAAAAAAGAAAAACGGCTCTACATGACCACCGACTCCAAACGACGGATACAATCCTCAGCTACTCCTAGCAGCGATTCGGGGTGTCCCATGTCCCTTAACCTTAGTCTCGATAGCGTCGGACATTCCAAGAGCATCGAGGTTCATAGCTCTCCTCACAGAAATAGTTGCACAACGTTGGTCTACTATGCCCAAGACAGCCCGCATGCCTGCCCATTAACCAATAGCCCGAGAGCATGTCTCTATCTTGGTAGGTTCACCAGCTAACAGAAGTAAAAGTCTACCTCCATCTTCCCAAATGGCCGTCAAATTGGCCTAAAAGACGCTGCAGTGTTTACGAACCTTAATAATAAAATCCGGAAAGAAAATACCATATCACATTATATCGTTCATTGTAGAATCATCGATAAAGAATCGTAAGCTCGTCATATCTCATTCTTTTAACAGGATCTACACAGAGGTATAAAAGTTCTGATCTAGCTACTGATAGTGACTCCAGAATGTCCTGTAAAAAAGAGATCCCACGACCCAATTTCTTTATCCTCAGCATGTCAGTGCAGGTGGAGAGTTTCTTCGTAATATTCGAGGCCAGGAGTTGGGGAAAACATTATTGATAGCCTCTGAGGGCGCCGTTCGCAACGCATCGAAGACCCCAACCAGCGCTAATCGTTAAATCTTTTCCAACTTCTTCACGCCTAACACTTCTGCAGCGTTTTTATTTTAAAACGTATCCTATTCATAGGAGAATCTTCCTATAAATTTCTGGAAAAACGGGTCTCACGATCTCGGTTTTTTGACAATGTTTTAGATGATTCCGTTATATTCTAATATACGTCAGCAGTCCACAATGTAAATTCAATTGAAACTTCTCTTTTGCATAAATATTAATGTATTGGAATTTTTGACTATTAGTCTATAATGAGCAGGGTAACCAGAAATATGCATTATCTTATGAGACCAATCGGATCGGATGTAAAATATTTTTCCGTTTCATGAATATTTATGACTTTTGGAATCGATTTCTTAGTGCATATTTTTGCATATTTTGCTTATAACAGCATTTTATTGCATATGTCAGTTTTAAAAGCATGTTTACGATTTTTTTTTTGTATTTAAAGACCATTTTAAACCTTTTAATGGCATATTTAGATGTTTTGTGCTCTAAAATATTTTTACAAATAAAAAAAAAAAAAAATTTTTAAATAATTTTTGACTATAAAGAGGTGTGTCTATCAAGAAAAACACACAAAAATTTTTTTAGATAACTAAAGCAAATGCAAATGTCTTACCGTAAAATAACACATGTTGCTTGCATTGCTCCATCGCTTATGCGAACGTATTAGAGATCAATACGAAATTGTAAGTTAACTCAAATGAAATTCATGAAAATGTTCTTGAAAGACCGAAATAGAGTTGAAATTCCTCCACTCCACTGCCGCCTGATCCAGTTATAGCTCGTTGGGGAACTAGGCTGACGGCCATTAATTACTAAGCTTACAAAAAGTGAACTGATTGTTAAAAAATGAGAACATTTTACCATTATGCTCTATTGAGAAGGTTCAGAATATTGGCAAGATGAAAGATAATAATACAAAATGTAATATTACAGCTAATCTGAGATAGATTATAGCAAAAACCAAAATATGACATTATGGATAATAATTTAGATTTCCTTAGAAATTTAAGTAAAATTTTTGCTTTTTATTCTGTTGTATTATTTTTTACATTGCTAACTGATATCTTATTTTAAACATATGCAGAAAATATTGGTTGAGTTGTTTACTAAAATTTTTTTCTCTTAACAAAGAAGAAATTTTTGTTTTTTAGAGCAAATTTTCAATTTTTAAATCATATTTTCGGATTTTTACTGCATATGTTATGCGCATAAAACAGTTTTTAAGAGCATATTTCTGGTTTCTCTCATGGTGAGTATACAAAAACACATAAACATAGAGATTAGAAGAGAAAATGAATTGTATTTTATTAGACAACCCATTGCAAAAAAAAAGAACCATAACTAGAATTTTTTACTTCTGTTACATCCAATAAGTGTGTTTAGTAATAAAATATTAATTGTGATTTTTATTGTTAATATTTCTTTATAAATTTTATTATGTTTTTCTTGTTTCTTTGTGAGCCATAATTTAAACCACATAAATGACAAATATTTTGCTAATAATACTATTGTCACGTTTTTATTTCTATTATTATTATTACTTTTTTTCTTTTGTTAAATTAAAACAACAGAAGTTATAAAGAGTCTCTTTTGCAACTTTTCTATTAAATTTGTTTTTTTTTTAACTACATGAGATCTTGTTTTGACAAAGTGTCTGCTTTTTGAAGGGAAGAACTATGGGTCTATGGGAAAAAGAGTTTTTTTCAAGAATAGAATTATTATATTAAAATTTATTATGTATAAATTCTCTTCGCCTACCGAATTTTTATTAAAAAAAGATTTTTTAATTATTATTACTTTTTTTCCAACTTCTAGTATAGTACTAGCAGTACGAATTAATTCATTGGGTTTTCAAAAAATGGCTCTTAAAGCATTATAACTGTAAATCGTAATTACGTGTGGTTCCAGAGTAAATTTTTCAGTACAAAAAAAAAGTTATGACATGTATCGGGTGCTGTGTTTAACAGTTACACAAGTTTAAATCATAGTAAAACAAAGATATATATTTTTAATATCTGAAACGGGCTTTTTGGGATAGAATATTTTATGACATTAATGTTCAAATATGAATTCGGCCATAAGGCTGCCACGGCTGGAGCCTACAAGTCGCAATCTGAAACACCAATATTCACACATAACCCAAAAAGAAAATAAAAATATTATGGGTTTAAATCACACGATCTTTTATTAAAAGTTTCTTTGAGTAAATCAATTGTTCTGCCGTGTGGCATGTGACTCCGTTCTGTTGGAACCACATGTGGGCAAGATTAATATCAAAAATTTTCCTATCATGTACCTTTTAACATTGAGGGAAGTATTCTGACCATCATAGTTTTTGAAGAGAAATGGACGAACGACTCCGCTAGCCCATAAAGCGCACCATGCAGTAACTTTTTGTGGATTTAATGATGTTTCGACGAAAGTTTTTTTGTATTAAAATGGGCTTCATTGAAGAAAAAAGTTTTTGAGTTTTGAGGTTTGACGAAGAGAACTATTGTCTTGACAAAAAATTTAAACAATTTTCAAGCGTTGCTCTGGCGTAAGTCTATCCATGAAAAGTCAAATTAAACTAAGCAAGAGCAACTATCAACTGTTAAATCGGTTATCAGATAAAGTCAATTCAAAGTTATCAACCTCTAAAAAAAAACTCCTGATAGCAATGCCAAAAGGGCTCAGTACGGTTTGCCATTTGACCATGAATCGACTAAAAAACGAACACAGCACACAAATAGCTGAATTTTATCAAAATTCTTATTGAGTGAAAAATATGTTTCGTAAAACACGTCTATCGACCCAGATATTCAAGCTGTTGTGACCAAATTTTGCATAAGTTTCACTTTGTTGAACATTAATTCAGTGAAGTTCGGGATATGTCAGTTGGTCGCTGTCTCCAGCATTTGATCTTGTATTGAAATCACCAGGATGATTCCACGTAAGGACTTCAACATGAAACCATATAAAATACAGCTGCTGTTGAGGAAGAAAAATCCATAATCTGTTTTAGAAAAAATAAAATTATGTCTTAGGAAAAATCTATTGGAATTAAATTATTAAACGACAACTGATGAAAATTTTCATACAACAAAGTAGCTTATGTGTAAAAAATATTTTCACTGACAACGTTTAAGTGCTGTTTTAATTGAAATACAACACCTTCTTATCCATTCAAAAAAAAAAAAAATATTTAGATTGCATATGTAGTTTAGTGCATATGAGCACTTTGAAATTGTCTTACAAAATTAAGCGTTTGCACTTTTCCATAGAAAACGAGTAGCTCCGACTACCTACGTTCTCTCAGTGGAACTAGAGGAACCGATTGCTGAACGAAGTTATAAGTTTTCTAAAAGAAAGAATAGCTTGAATAGAAAAAGTTTTATGTGAAATAAATCGATTTATATTGAATGGGTTGTGAGTGATAGCCGTGGCCGATTTTGATTTAACTTGGTATGAGTCTTTTGTTTAATCTGGTTACGTTATGTAACAAATCTAAAGGCTTTTATTCTGTAAAATCATTTTATATGAGGACTAGGCTATGAGCGTAGAAAATATTGGTGAAACTTGGCATGCCCTTTCACTTATTCCGAGAAGCATAGTTAGCAATTATGAAGAATTTTGCTTTGATAGGAAAAATTTATGCGAAAAACCGATTTGGATTATATTCTATTTCTTTCCCTAATTTAACCAATAGAATCCGCTAAGCCCAAAATTCCATGGTGCATAATACCACTGTGTGACATAACACAACACTGCTTGTTTGGTGAATGGGCCTTAGAAAAACAGCGACGAAGCTAATTTTCGGCTTAATATGTGGTTTTAAGGAGACGGTATCACATGAATCTAATGGGAGGAGAGTTTAGTGAGCAATATATCTCACCCACTTGACTTAACTTTTGTGGAAATATATACAAGTCTGCCGTGTACAGGAACAAACCATCCACAATTCCAGCGCTGGAAGACACTATTATAACATTGCCATCGGCGAGATACTGGGAAAAATGCTGGAATTGGAGCAACACTTACATGAAATAATCTTTAAAAAGTAAATGGCTGGAATTCCATATACATATTTAAATAAATTATTTATGTTTTTTATTTTAATTTTTCAAACCTAAACGGTAAAAAGTGACTCGTTAGTTGATTGCCGTAACTTTATATGGATTGAATATCTGTCAATAACATTCAGTTTGAATTGTTTTAAACTCCGTACAAAACATTTTCTATTATGCTCTTTAAAATTTCTGATTTTCTACACAAGCTGTTTAATAACGTATCAAAACCGAATTAATAACGTGTTCAGTGAGAAGTATGCCTGGTAATGCCTGATAAAGGGCTCAATAAGTGCAATTGTACAAATAATTTTAAGCATTGTGTAGGTAGCGTGAGGGTGTGGACTGGCTTTTCGGAAAATGTAGTAGATATCTTCCATAAAATTGATGGCTTAGTGGATCGATTTATTGAACAAAAACATTTCAGAAACGAAGATGATTTCATTTGCTAAGTAGAATATGCCACTTCGCTAAGTTCTCAACACGATAACGACTGAATGAAATTTTTTTTTCAAATGTATTACTTTCAAAAATTAATGACTATGTGATTTGTTGCTTTTGTTTTGCCCGACACTATATATCTGTACGCGAACCGCCTGATGTTGATGAAATAACAACCAAGCTTATTCTGTTTAGAATTTTCAAGAGAAATTCTGATGTATCCAATTAAACATCTGGAGAAACCTGGTTAAAAATTGTGTACTTTATTTACCGATCATGGAAAAAAATTTTTAGAATATGTCGTATAACAAAGTCACACATAGTAGTCTGTCAATTTTGACAATGATACTGTTATATGGAGAAGTGCTTGACGAAGAAAAATTCATAATTTGTTACAGCAAAAAATACTATTACCTTACAAAAAATCTAAGTCACATAGATATTGTTAATCAAAAACTGATTCAAATTTTCCTACAACTAAGAAGCTAATGTGTGAAAGATCTTTTCACCGATAACATTTTAGTGCTGTTGAAATTGAAAACTTTTTATATTGCATATGTAGCTTAGTGGATATAGCGACTGAAAAAATAAAAATTATAAAATTAAGCATTCGAAAAAAGGTAGCTCCGACTACCTCCGTACTCTTAGTAGAATTAAAGGAAGGCGGGAGTATATTCTTTGAATTTAGAAAATAAAATTAACCGACTTTTACTGATCGCTGAACAAACTTAAAATTTTCTAAAGAATTTTCTAAAGAATTGCTTGAATAGAAAAAAAATATATATAAATTGCACAAATAACTGATGTAATTTAGTTCACTATCTAACCCAGTTTGCTAAATATTGGTAATAATTTGAGCTTAGCTCGGGCCTAAAATTTTTTTTCTACAGTTAGACTTAACTCTTTCATAAAACTTTGCTTAAATTTCGAGAGGGTTGGCACGGTGTAATGGTTAGAGTGCATGCACAAATCAAGCGGTCAAGGGTAGAATCCCAAGCAGAGAGCATGACAAGAGTTTAATTGTGTTTTCGAGAGACTTCAAACTTCCTCCAAATAAATCCATCTAAAGAAGCCCGCTAACGATCCATCTTACCTCTGACAACGATGACAAACATCAGAATAATCAGAAGAAAAGGCCACCTACAGGGAAAAAATTACAATACTAAGTAAGGATCACCTTTATCACTTAACAAGGATTCTTACCACTACACAATTATATAGAGGCGAGCTACATACAGTAGATTAATCACCTACTTAGCTTGAAAATTTCTGGAAAACCACTATGCACCCTAGAGGAGTGACGGAAAAAAAAACCTAAATTTAGTAAAAATATAACTTCATGATAATGCTTAACATTCTGGTTTTACTTTTTTTTTAACTTATATGACCCACTGTGCAAAAAAGTGTTGTTTTATTACACAAATTTTGCCTCATTTATTTCTAAATGTCACTTCCTGAGTTTCTTTTCTATTTTTCGCCTCCGTTAGCAGCTTTTTATTCCTCCAGCATTGTTGACTACTGTTGTCATTTCTAATGCAAATAACCCTCTAGGGAAAAAATAACTTTCAAGGCTTGTCGTCGCACTCTCTTTCAAACAAACTTAGACAGAAGCCGACAACAATAACAACAACAACAATTTATTCATTTATTTTGCACAGTTTTCCGTCTTCTATCCGTCTTCAGTTTTGATGTACTTCGGTGTACTTAGTAGCTGCCAGAATTTTAGCTCGTTTTAGTTTGTCAGTTTGGAAAAAGTTTAGAATTAATGCATAACATGACATTACCTTGCATTACATTATACAAAGGCGTTATCTAACTCACGTTTTAAGCATTTTTGCCTTTGTCTTCATCTCTTGTTCTTCTTCTCAAAATAGGTACTTTTCATCCATTTTTTCATTACTAAAGTTGAGCACAGAAAAAAAAGAAAAAAATTTGCTTAAATTTTTATTCATTTTCCAAATGAATTTATTTTTTTTTTTTTTTGTTTGCTTAGCCTAGCTTTAGTTTATTAGCAAATATAAACCGAGTGTTGTTAGAGCGCGGAAATTGTTTGAAAGTTCTTGTCTTATTTTTTGTTCCTTTGTTTGTTTAATTCAGTTTGTTTGGTGTTGGCCAAGTTATTTGACTCATTTACGTTAATTAGGTGACACAATTCTCACTTAATGAACACTGATAGGTTCTACTTAACTTTTTACATCATGTATTTCTATTCATCTTATAATTGTTGTTGTTCTTGTTGTAGTTGTTTTCTCCATGTCTTGTCTAAAATATTTTGTTGGTTTTTTTTGTTTGCTCCGCTGTCATTACTCTGTCTTTTGTTGACTTTCATGGAGGGATGGATGGAAGAATAGTATTACTACGGTAGATGACTAACAGCCTCGTCTTTTTTGTTGTTGTTTCTTCGTTGTTGTTGGTGTTGTAGTTGTGCCAAATGGGGAATATTGTATATTGACAAATGATTTTAACGATTTTCAAAATAGGTTTAGTTCACTGCATAATAATGACATTGTCATGAAAATGTAACTTGTGAAAATAGTTGTTGCTGTTGTTTCTATTTTTATTGTTGCTATTGTTGTTAAGTAAATACATAACTTTCTTACATATTGCTGTTGTTGTTGGTGCAATTGTAGCTGTTGTCGCCAGCAAATGTGTGAACGGAATTAAAAAATAAAAAATTTAAAGAAAAAAAGTAACACTCGGCTTAGTTCGACTCTTTGGTATTCTATGAATTGCATGTAACGACCCTAATCGATGAGAACGGAGTCGAGATCCGCCGCCAAGCCAGTAAGGTCAGGGTTGCCCTGACGGAAGAGGAGGTATAAAATATAAACCTTTTCCATATAGCATATATAAGGTTCTTACAAGGCTACTGTGTGAACGCTTAAAGCCACTCTGCATCGCACTGATTGAATCTTATCAGTGCAACTTTAGATCTGGTAAGTCTACCATCGAAGAGACTTTCAAATCAAGTCCTTCTGTCGACTAGAAGACGGCATTTGACAGTCCAATAAGAGAGTGCATGTATGTTGCAATGTGAGATCTGTATTCCTGCGAAGCTTATAAGACTATGAAGGACGACATCCTGTAGCTCCGTCAAGGTACGAAGAGACATCTGCGAATATTTTAATACCGTACGAGGTTTCAGACAGGGCGACAACTTATCACGCTACCTCTTTAACTTCGTCATGGAGAGTGTTCTGCGGAAAGCGGATCTTCATCATAATGGTACATTTTTTATAAAAGCGCATATAGATGACGTTAACATCATGAGACGTACCAAGAGAGTTGTTATCGCAGACGTTAGTGCCATCGAACTGGAGTCTGCTAAAACGGGTCAGGCTGCAAGGAGAAGACAAAGTATCATATATATTGTTGACAATCGGATCGGCTTTCAGGTTACGGCCGACAACAATACTCTCAATATTGTTAAGGCGTAGAATTATTCTTGCTGACAGTTGCTACCATAGGGTGGGCAATTTAAAAGTTATAATTTGAACCAGCGGTTATTTCGATTCTAACAATACTTATGACAGAATAGAAGTCACAAAATTTAGTGTATTATCTCCCCTGAACGATATGAATTGATTTACTCTTGAGCAAATTGGGATTTATTGGAAATGTATCATTATTTAAAATTATCTTTTCGGATGAAGCTCATTTTTATATTGGTGGGTACGTTAGTAGGTAAAATTGCCGTATTTTGGGCTCAGAAAATGCAAACGTTGTCTTACAAAAGCCAATGCACACATTACGAGTGAATTTTCGGTGCGGCTTGTGAAGCGGAATGGTGCAACTATCCACACATCTCATGCTACCATCGATTTATTGCGCCTAACGTTCGATGGCCGTCTAATTAGCCGAAACTGTGACACCAGTTGGACTATTTTCTGTGGGGCGCCGTTCAAGACAAGTAATATGCCGACAAATCAGAGACAATTAAGCATTTAAAGGGCAAAATTCGTGTTGCCATTGCCGAGGTTCGACCCCATACCCTTGAAAAATTCCTCGAAAATTAGTCCGATCGTATGAGGTTACGGCAGCCATAGGAATGAAATAATATTCATTTCTAACCGGAACAATTGCGCTTTATAACAAACAAAAATAAATTTGGTTTTGTTTTATTGCATTTTTAAATTTGAACTATAAACTCAATGGACGATTAAGTAATGGAGACCTCTCTTGTGCGACGCCACTTAGCCTCCCTGTGCTTCTTTACAGCAGGGAAGCATGGACGCTGTCCTGCACTGCACTTGCCTTGGAAGTGCTCGGGAGAAAAATTCTTCGCAGGATCATCGGCCACGGAGAGAAGTTCTGAGGCAGGTCTAAATTCAATAATCGAGTTTTTATGGTTGTTAGTATTAGGTAAGTAAGTAATGAATGGCATTAAAAGATAACGAGCGAGCTCAAATGCAAATTTACGGCGATTTTCTTTGTCGTTTCCATTAAGGTCATAAAGCATCCGGGCTCAAAATTTTTAAACAAAAGTGATTGGGAATCGTTTTGATGGATCAAATAAAAATAATTCCATTCTTATCGGTGTAACTAAAATTAAGTTTTGGACTATTTTTCTTGTATGCGTTACCTACATGTACACAAATTAAACTCATATCAACCACCTAATGTAGTGGTCTGGGCTATAAAATGACAAAAAATATGACAAAAAAAAAAAAAAAAAAACTGAAAATAAGTACCCACTCGAAAAAGTTTGTTTCTTAAGTCTTTTGTAACTTAAAGATCCAACCTACTAAACCACCATGCCAACATACCAATGTGCTATAATTGATTGTACAGTCAACATTGTATTAGAAATTCATTTGATGAAGTTGTTGTGACTACGAAGCGCTTTAAAAAAAGCTGCAATTAAAACTAATTATTTGTCATGAAATAAGGCCATTTTAAACACCAACACCAGCCCTTTCCATAAATTAAAAAAAATATATGCACAATTCCCTTGAATATTTTCTTTTTTCTGAAATAAATTTATTCAATTAAAGCTTCAGATGGCGTTTTAACGATAAATTAAAAAAAAATAAAAGATTTAATTTTAAGACTTCATTTTGCTTCACTAATACTTTCACATACATATGTCAAGCAATTAATGTTAAGCGATTAAAATCAAATTGATTTGTAGCCCAAATTTTAGCCAACACAGAACAGAACAGACCAGAAAAATAAATAACTTTTACCAAAACAAAATTGTAATTTAAAACCTCAGAATATTTCACTTAAACTTTCATAAATGTCCTCCTAAATGTTGCGAACGAACACCTTATGAACAGTTAAACGCAGGCGGTAAAAAAACAATAATTAATAACCAGCCAACAGCATCAAAATCCCAAAGAAAAAGGTGAAAGAAAAAGAAACTCAAAGAAAAATGGTTTGGTAATAAGAACACATTTTATGTTAATGGCTAAATAACCAACGCAAACCATATACGCGTGTGTTACCTGTTTTTCTTTTGCATATTCTTTCTAAAGCTGCCTGCCATTCTTCGAAAAAAGGGCCAAAAGCAATTTGTATTTTGTTTTATGCCTTCACTCGGTTATTTCCAATGTGTCTTTTCCTTCTGCTTAACTTGTGTAAAAATGTTTGTTAAACTGATTGGAAATTGTAATGTATGTGAGCAATAAATGTCAAAAATAATGTTAACGTTTATAAACATAATTCAACAGAATTTCATAAGTATAACTGATATGAAGAGATTTTTTTTAATGCCCCATAGGCATTGTTATTAAACAAGCTAAAATACCCCTTTCGAAAATACGTTTGTTTCTTTTTCAGTTAGTATGTAAATTTCTGCAGAAGATCTAACGATAGTATAGAACCCAGAACACTGTTCTTGTACTGCTTTTTTACAAGAAGGCATATAGCTGTACATATACGGGAGCGGTCCCAAAATTATCTGACCTGATATTTAAATTGTTATTGGGTATACAAATTATTAAAGTCGATTATTTGCTTGCATAACGCATTTATCATAATAACAAAATGAATTGATACATTATTATAAAAGTATTGTGCATCGTTAGCCATTACTTTTTCCCAGCTTTCTGGTAGCATATGAATTCTGCGCCAAAGGAACTGCTCCCATTTTGAGGCAAACTGAATCAAGCCAATTTCTGATACCCTGTTCTGAAGTGAAGCGTATTCCAGTACGGGCGTTCTGCACCGATCAAAACAAATGTTAATCAGAAGGCGCAAGGTCTGGGCTATAGCGCGTGTGAGCCAAAACTTCCCATCCACTGTTTTCCAAATAGTTTTTGACCGGTCTTGTCACATTTAGCCGAACATTATTATGATGGAAGATTATCACCTTTTGTCTGGTTGAATATTCTGATCGTTTGTCGTTGATTTCACTCTTCAAACGAATCAGTTGTGTTCGCTATAGGCCCCCTGTCTGATCCGATTTCAACAATTCATAATACAAAATAACTTTCTATTCCCACCAATTACAAAGCATTTTCCTGGCGTCATGAATATTCGGCTTCGCCGTTGACTTGGCTGGTTGGCCGGGCTGGGGGTTATCGTAATGTATCCATTTTTCATCACCAGTAACAATACAATGTAAAAATTACATCTCTTTGTAGCGTTCAAGCATCATTTTTCACATGCAAAATCGCCTTTCAACATCTCTCGGCTTTAATTCATGTGGAACCCAATTTCCTTACTTTTGAATGAATACCAATTCTTTTAAATGTAGGCCTATAGCTTGTTGTGTGACTCCTAATGATATTGCAAGTTTTTCTTGCATTTTATAACAGTCTTCGTCGAGTAATGCTTCCAATTCCTCAACTTTCAAACATTTTCGGCTGACCAGGCCTCGCATTGTCTTCTGTTGACTGTAAGCTTCTACCAATAATCAATAACTTTCAGCAGCCGTTTTCTTCAAATAAAAGAAAATTATCAGACTTCCCCGCAAAACATTGTTTTTAGGCACAAAATTCTACATTATTATTGCGATTGTGTGTTTACACTTTGGCGTCGATCGAATACTGAATTATAATATCAGATGTTTACCCTCCAAAATACCATACTTGTTATCATTGACACAAACCATATGTGATAGTTATGCCATATATTGTCCAAATCGATATTAAGAACTTGTATACCCAATGCATTTTAACAGAGTAGAAACGTTTATTTAATGAGTTCATAGATTGCAATTACAATAAAACCAAAATTGGTTTATTGTTCATTTCTATTATCTTATTTTAACTTAACGCTTGTACCACTGCATAGTAGACTAGTCCTTATATGGCATAAATTTTTTTCAATTTTTCAATGGGGATCTTCTTAGTTGTTCTTTTTAGTAAAAAAGTATTTTGTGAAAATTAATTTTTACACGTGCCGGACACTAATCTGGCACGGACCAGGTAAATGGTGTCCAATTAATTAAATAGAAAACACAGATTTTAGTCTTTTGGTTGTTATTTTTTACTGAATCATACAGTACATGTTTGTCGAAATTTTCCACGACAATGTTGCATAAATGTGGCTGAATATTATTGATGCAGCTGGTGGTTGTTGGCATGTTGACCTGTGGTTTCAAACAAACTCATAAAAAGAATCGATGAAATCAACAGCCACCGAATTCACCTGATATGGCTCCCTGTGACTTTCTGTTCAATCGAGTTAAAACCCATTACGGAGATCGCGTTTCATCAGCCGTTTCTAAAATTGTAAAAAATCGCCAACACACATAGAGATTGATGTACTCTTGGCTACTTAGCTTTTGCAAGTGTCAAGTTATAACGCTAAGTTTTAGCGGGAATATCAACAAAAGATGTAGCGACCTAATAAAAAAAAAAAAAAAAAAAACTCAAATCGGAACGATGGGACCGCCACATGGGGTTTATACCGGAAACTTTTTTTGATCAAGGTAATAATTTTAATATCCTTAACTTGTTAGATATTTGTGATAAAAAATGTACGTTTTCCAGACTACGTGAGTCAACAACCCTGGCACCCTTTTAACATGGATGAAATTAACAGTTTTATTTGCCTTCAAACTGAAAAATCAGTAACCTATTCTAGTTGAAGAAGATTGTAGACAGTCGCTAGAATTCTAAGTGAAATCATAGGCTTACCATGAAGTATGTATTGGGTAGTTGAGCTTAAACTCGTCCTGACAAGACAAACATCATACTGGTTGCCCAATGGAATTGTCCACGTCAAAAGTGGTTAAGAAAATACATAAAATGGTAGTCGAAGATCATCGGCTGATGGTGCCTAAGCCAACTGAAATAATATACATTTGAAAAAGTGTTATAAAAACGAGATGGGTGCCGCGTCTGCTTACAATAGAACAAAAGCAATTTCGTGAAAATGTTTCAATAGAGTGTTTAGCGATGTTCTAAAAAAGGCCGAAAAGAATGGTCAAAGCAGTGGACTAAATTGGAAGGACATTGTTAAAAAAAAGGTAACGACATTTCCAGACAGCAAAGAAAACTCTACAGCATTTATGTTTAAAATAATGTGACGACGCAGATTCTAATCCCAAGCAGACATGACAGAAAAATTTAATAGCAAGTTCGAGTGTTTATTGAAGAGACTTCAATCTCTCTCGAGATAAGTCCATTTAAAAGAAGCCCCCTGACCTGCAAGCCACTGGCGATGATGAGTGAAAAAGTTATCTACTGGGAAAAAATCACAATGCTAAATAAGAATCACAATGCTAAGAATCACCACCACCACTTAGCAATGCTCTTTACCACTACACACAATTATTTAGAGGCGAGCTGCAGTCGACTAACCATCTACTTAGCTTGAAAATCAGCTTGATTAATGAAACTGAAGCGAAACAATGGCTGCTTTCTGAAAAGCCAAAATGCTCCCTAGAGGAGTGACGAGGAAAGAAATCCCCTACGACTAGCTGTTGTTACATAGCTGTTTGACTGTAATTTTCTCAGACGAGACAATACGTCACATTATGTAAAATTCGTGCAACCAGAATGTTTGCACATTAGTGCATAAATTCAACTGTGTTAGAAATTTTGTGCAGTGTTCGGTTATGTGCAGAAGCAGTTTGAATAAGTAGAGGGTGTTTTTGTAGAGGTATAGAACTTTAATTTGCAATAAAACAACGATGGATTATTCGATTGACATGAATTTTATTTATCCGGAAGATTATCTTGTGGCATTACATTTTAAATATGATTTCTGGCATATGACTGCCACGGCTGGCGCAGATGTAGTCCAATCTCGACGTCCAATTTTTGATGACTTTTTCCAACATTTGTGGCCGAATATCGGCAATAACACGGCAAATGGTGTCTTCCAAATGGTCAAGCGTTTGTGGCTTTTCCGCATAGACCAATGACCTTACATAGCCCCACAGAAAGTAGTCTAGCGGTGTTAAATCACAAGATTTGGAGGCCAATTCGCAGGTCCAAAACGTGAAATTATGCGGTCACCAAACGTGTCGTTCAATAAATTTATTGTGGCACGAGCTGTGTGACATGTTGCGTCGTCTTGTTGAAACCACATCTCCTGGACATCATGGTTATTCAATTCAGGAATGAAAAAGTTAGCAATCATGGCGCTATACCGATTACTATTGACTGTAACATTCTGGCCACCATCGTTTTTGAAAAAGTACGGACCAATGATTACACCAGCTCATAAAGCGCACCAAACAGTCAGTTTTTCTTGATGTAATGGTGTTCCACATACACTTGAGGATTATCTTCACTCCAAATGCGCCAGTTTTGCTTGTTGATGTAGCCATTCAACCAGAAAATTCGCTTATGAAAATTGAAAAAATTGAAAATTGAAAAAAAAAATTCACTTTTGAAAAATGAAAATTGCACTATTTGCAAGCGTTGTTTAGGCGTGAGTCTATTCATGATGAATTGCCAAACCAAACTGAGAATAAATCACTTAACAGCTGTTAAATCGGTCGCCATCTTGAAAAGTAATACCAATTTAAAGTTCTATACCTCTATATAAAACACGCTTTATATGCAAAAGTTTCTAACTCTACACAAAACGAGGAGCCATTGCAAAACGATAAAAAAACATTTTGTTTCGTATGATATTTTTTCGGTAAATAAAGTCATTGATTATTGGGATTATTTTTGAAACGGTTGGGATTATTTTTGAAACGGTAATCAATTGAGCTTGTAGACAAATCTGATATTTGTTAGTACGTAATCTATCAAAGCAAAAGTGCGCACTTGTGAAGTCACTATTACAAGAATTCATGAAACGGTCTTCAAATTGTTACCCCAAAAAGGCAATTATGGGGGAACTATTTTAAGGATGTGAAATTAAAAAAGCTCTCAATGAAAATATAAAAAAATGAAAGTTCAATTATACTGCATTTGGTATAATAAATAATAAAATTAAAAAAATAAATAAAAATCTTCTATTACTCTTCTCTATGGATTACAGGAATCATGTCTTATTCATGCCTTTTTTTTAAAATAGCGTACCACAGTTGAAATGTAGTTGGAAAGGGCTTTTAGAAAATAATTTTTCTTTTTTTTCAAATTAAAACACAATTAATTATACACTTTGAAGAAACTGTAGCAATATATCTTGAACAATCAAATTAACCATTTAAATAACCACTTTTAGATACTTTTTTTTTTTAAAACAAGAATGCCTTTGCATCGTAAGCCAAAGAATGTGTGTTTACTTTATTAGTATTCAACACGTGTTCCGATTTCCATGGCTATCAACACCTTCTACTGCATGAACGTTTTTTATAAAATTATAACAAATTTTCAATACAAAAATTGATTTGGAGTATTTTTTTTCGTAAAGAAACAAACAAAAACATGTTACAAACATGAGACATGATTTACTTTTAATGCATTCTGTTATATTCGATAGTATTTTTTTTAAGATTAATGAAATGCAGAGTGAATAAAATGGACAAATAATGAACAAATTTCATGGTATTTTATAATAGACTCGAAAATAAGATAAAATTTTGTATGAAAACAAACATAAAATGTTGCAGTTGGAAGAGAAGGACTACTATATAATATCCTCGAGCAGAAAATTAGTAAATATCCTAGAATACTTCAACCCTTCGGGATGCTGCAATCAATGGTTCGAAGCCAGTGTCGGACACGGGATCTGATTTTTACTATTAACTTGTCTTTCAGATCCAAGTTTATGCGATCGCTAGAGTCGTTTTATATATACAGCTATGAGATATAAATCTCGAACTTGTCGTCTGATATGGGTTCCGAGTCATGGTGGCATTCAGGGGTATGATTTTGCTGATGAATGTGCACCTAGTGGCTGATCTATGAATGTTGACATGTTCCTTAAGGGCGTTATCGAAACTGATAGATCATAGAGCGTTGAATGATGTAAAACGAAGGTGGAGTAATTTTTCCGCTTGTAGGATATCCAGCATACTCTGGCCTTCTCAGTCAGTGGAAAGAACCAGGACTATCCCATTCTTTTTTTTTGGTCCTATATCGGTCCGGAACCTTACTGTGCAGCACCATTTACTATCATCCTCAATCTAATCATGAATTGGGAAATTGACAGAAGCTTGGAACACTGGAATAATAAAAGTTTACTTCGCCACTCTAAGGCGGCAATCAGTACACAGTTTGAGCATCGCCCAACTTGAAACTCATAACGGAATTTCTTACTAGCCATTGTGGACTGAGAGCGCATCTGAAGAGGATGGCCGTCATAAATGTCAATGTTTATAGACTATACTCCCAGTATTCAGCGGCAGCATAACACAGAATGTGTGAATGTGGGGTTTTTGATGGGTTTACATGGAAATGTTAAGGGAGACATAGGTTCTCATTGGAAGACATATTCACCATTATGATTTTAGATCTGCTGGTGTTCATTAAGAAGGCAGAAGATTTGCTGAGCAAACTATAGATCGGAAGGGACACAATAAATCCCGTGGGTTGCAGAGTCCTGCAATTGCGCCTGGTAAGAATGATGATAACGATCCTATCTTTTGAAAGGGATTCATTCGATTAGGCTTCTCGCGGGTATGATAACTGAGCACTGTATGATTAGACGTATGACCGAGTGTATAAGTTATCCGCATTAGGAGCTGTCAGGGTGAGAAGAAAGAATTATCAGTACAACACTCGTCTTTGTGTCTGTCCCGCTCTAAAGAACTTAGACAAAGGCATCTACAGGATGGGCAAACTTGAGGTTAGGAAACATATTGGCTATCAAATGATGAAATGCAAAGAACTGAACTGTCAATCTTTAGTAAAAAATTGGGAAATATTAACTATGGAACGCTACACACTTTAACAAAGAATTTTAATTGTGAAAATTTTACTGTATCACTTCGTAAAATTCGAGTAGCTTTTCCTTCTGACATCGAGGCACGCGGTACTGTTGCTGATAATAGAACAAAGCAATACTCTCGTAGTGGCCGCTATACAGCAAAGTGTTAAGAATGAGCCTGGAACATCAATTCGTCGACGTTCTCAACAATTGGGCATCACCAGAAGAATTTTGCGCAACATTTTGCATAAAGATCCTCATCTTCACGCTTATAAAGTTCAACTCGTTCAAGAATTAAAGCCAGCCAACCATGGTGTCCGTCGAACGTTTGTGAATTGACTGTTTGAAAGACTGAACGAAAACAACGCATTTTTCAACAAAATCATCTTAAGTGATGACGCCCATTTTCAATTAGGCGGTTATGTAAACAAACAAAATTGTCCCATATGAGGCTCACAAAATCCACAAACAGTCCTCGAAAAACTATTACATGTAAAGAAAGTGACCATATGGTGCGGTCTGTGGTTAGGCGGCCCGTTTTTTCGAAAATGAGCAAGGAAACGCCCTAACCGTGAATTCTCTGCGCTACAAGACCATGATAACCGAATTTTTGTGGACATAATTAGCTAATTTGGTTTCAACAGGATGACGCCACAAGCCACACAGCAGGCCAAACAATTTAGTTATTGCATTAGAAATATCTCGATTTGGCGATGTCAATTCGCAGCCTCGTTCTTGTGATATAAAGCCGCTGGATTATTTTCTCAGGGGCCATTTGAAAAACCGGGCTTACGTGAACAAACCACAAACAACTGAAACTCTTAAAGATGAAATACGGCGCTGCATTGACGAGATAAGCGAAGCTTTGTTGCAAAATGTGGTTATCCATTCTATTTTCTATTTTATACTGGAATGAATAAAACTGAATTTGAAAAAAACTATGTTTTTAAGCCAATTTACTTCCCAACCTCGCCCGCCCTTTAGATATAAATTTCTTTCGTGATCTGGACTGACTCAGGTATGATATATCACTAAGAAATCTAGTTATTTTTGTCAGGGGTGCTGGTGGCATATCGTTAGGATCAAGTAGTTTGCAGATTCCAGTTTAGATTAGGCTTGCATCGGTCTCTCTCTTCTCCAGCTCA
Source organism: Wohlfahrtia magnifica (assembly GCA_023159175.1). NCBI lineage: Eukaryota > Metazoa > Arthropoda > Insecta > Diptera > Sarcophagidae > Wohlfahrtia > Wohlfahrtia magnifica. Next base: position 623,473 of record JAKWBJ010000054.1, read on the forward strand.
GGGTCCTTAATGTGTTTTCCAATTCTTTCTTGAAGGTATCGTAATGGGCTATGCGACCAACGGGAGTACTAGCTGGCTGCAGGCGACCTATGTTACCTAAACTAGCGTTGTTATTTTCCTTTTGTCTTCGTCAATTTCTAGGGAGTATATTGGCTTTCAACAACTAATCAACACTTACGTCTTGTCGTCTATGCTTATAGTAGGGTATGCAAAAGCAAAGAATTCTAAGAAAATATTTCAAAAAGTGTTGCACTTTCAACAATCAATCGTTAATCAAGTCAATAATGATGAACTTCAGGAATTTAGAAAAAATAAAAAATAAAATTCTTAAAAATCTGAAAATAAATGATTGTTTAATACATTTTAAAATATTCATTAACAATAAGGTTTATAAAAAATTATTTTAAGCGCAAGAAATATCGATATATATTCTTATATAAAAAAAAAATTTGCAAGTAATTCTCTCTTGCCGGAGAGCGTTCAACCACTGCCCGAACTTGAAGGAGTATCAGTAACTATGCCTAGTATATTCTTTCGAGCTCGTGCTGTAAAAAGGGTTCTTGCAAATCTCAACGTTAACAAGTCTTCTGGGCCGGATGGCATACCAGCACTGGTCCTGAAGCAGTGCTCTTCGACGCTTGCGCGTCCATTAGCTCACCTTTTCAGTGCGTCATATCGCGCCGGTATTTTTCCATCTTGCTGGAAGGTTGCTAATGTAACGCCAATCCCCAAAAAGGGCGAGGCTAGTAACCCTGAGAACTACCTTCCAATAGCAGTTTATTCCACACCCTCCAAGGTTATGGAGAGTATGATTAATCACCACTTTGTGGGTTATCTGCAGTCCAACGATTTACTTAGCGATCGTCAGTACGGTTTCCGCAGGGGCCGTTCTACTGGTGACCTGCTGGCGTTGCTCTCGGAGAAGTGGAACAAGTCCATTCATGGTTTTGGCGAGACTAAGGTTGTGGCACTGGATATCTCAAAGGCGTTTGATAGAGTTTGGCACGAGGCTCTCATTTCGAAACTTAATGCTTTTGGTGTCGGTAGTCACTTCTCTCGATTTATATCGAGCTTTCTCAGAGATCGCTCTATAAGAGTGGTTATAGATGGGGTCTCATCCGACGAGTTCAGAGTAAACTCAGGGGTACCGCAAGGCTCTGTTCTTTCTCCTACTCTTTTTCTAATATTTCTTAACGACTTTCTTCTTCTCACTTCTAATCCTATCTACTCTTTTGCGGATGACAGCAACATTTGTCACTCATATTCCTTTGACCGTAGACCGAGCCTTTTGGAGGTTGAGGTAAGAAGGATGAATATGAACGTCACACTCACAAGTGACCTACTGAAGGTCTCCGAGTGGGGTCGTGCGAACAGGGTCGATTTTAATGCACGTAAGACTCAATGTTGTTTTTTAACACACAGGCGTGGTGGTGTGCTGTCATCTGTGTCAATGGGTAATGTGGATATTGAGGAATCAGATGCTCTTGATGTTCTGGGCATGAGAATTCACTGTGACGTTCGTTGGAATGATCACATATTTCAAGTGTCGAAAGAAGCATTCAAGTGCCTTAGTTTTTTGAGACGGTGCAAGAAATACTTCACTCCATCTGATCTCCTTAATATTTACAAGACCTATATCCGTCCCAAAATGGAATACAACTCTCATGTATGGGCCGGTGCTTCAAGGTCTATTTTGGAGCTTCTCGACCGCGTACAGGAGAGGGCGAAGATGCTCATCAATGACGGTAGGGTAGCCAACTCTATCGATTCATTGGAGCACCGTCGCAATGTGGCGTGTGTTTCATTGTTCTATCGGTACTATAACGGAATATGTTCTAACGAAATTAAGGAATTAATTCCCAAAAATCATATATTTTTACGTAGTACTCGTATTTCTCGTAGAGCGCATCCCTTTGTAGTTGATTATCCAGTAAATCACACAACGCATTATAGGGAGAACTCGTTCTTTGGTCGCACTGTTCGGTTGTGGAATAATCTTCCAGCGAAAGTATTTCCTGCCACTTACGACATGAGTAAATTTAAATCTAACATCCATAAACACTACTCCCTCTGTCCTCCTTCCAATAACCTATTTTCCTAGTACCAGCAAAATGCACTGCATGAGTAGGGGCCATCCCCTGGGTGCTGGTCTTATATAAAAAAAAAAAAAAAAATATCAATGAATATTTCTTTGATTTTTTAGAGGCAACTCTTAAAAGCTTTTATGAAATATATAAAAATCAAAAAGCAATATAATTCTCTTGCAATGACCTATAAATGGTTCCATTTACTTAACTTTTGTGCCACATATCTACTTCTCTTTGTTACCAATTTTTTTTTCTCTACTTTTGTTCACTTCGAATGTATGTCACATACTTTTTTAAAGTTAGAATTAGGCCTTAAATAATACCAGAGCATTATTTAAAACACTTATAACTAAAATCGTAATAAATCATGCGTAAAAGTCATAATAAAAATCAAAAAATTAAAAAAAATACTTTCATGTCTTCATATTGAGCAAAAAAAAAAAAATTAAATGTAACAGAATAAAATGAAAGAATGCAGTTGCAGTGGCTAAACACACTGCTCTAGAGCCAATTTGTGTTTATATATTTGTCTGTTCTTTTAGTCAAAGTGACTGGCATGTAGACACGTAGACAGACAAATGAAGGAGCTATAGAATGTCATGTGTAGGTGTAAGAAATAGGTACATAAAAAGAAAAATGCACACAAAAAATTAATTGCTGAAGCAAATTTATAGTTGACATGGATCAAAACGAATTTGTGAAACCCCTACAAAAGAAAGAAATTTGAAAACAAAAAACATAATTTTTTTAGCAGCCAAGAAGAGCTCAAGTACCATATAAAGATTTTTTAGCTCTTATTGAGCAAAAACTAAATTTTGAAATTAAATGGGAATGCGGGCAACGAAGCAGATGTTGAAACGACCTCAATAATATGCAATGACTTTTATGTTCGTATTTAATCATTAAAAAATATCACAAAATATTAAATCGATTTCGCTGAGCTTGCACTACACTTCGTTATTAAAAAGAAATATAGTGAACGCAGTCTACTTATGAAACATAGGTTTCAAACATTCTTTTTATGACAATTTTACCAGAGGATAGTGAAGAAAGGCTAACTAGGTTGCTAGACTTGTATTGAAATGAGGTGAGTGTTGTAAAACCGCCTTAAGGAGGTTTTAATTAGTGACCAAACAAAACTAACTTTTATGTCAGCAGATTATTACAAAAAAATCAAGCACAAAATTTGTAAAGAGGATGTTGTACACTACAGTACGAACACTCAAAATTCATAAAAACAAAACTCAATAATGCCATTGGAAGTAAAATCAATGACTGTAATTCGAATAATAGTTGAACAGAGCTAAGCTCACATTTGTCAAATACTTGAAGAAAAAAATGTGACCAGTACTTAGTCTGCCCAAGGTAGGAGGAAAGTTTTTCGTCCTTTGTAAATAAAATACGATTGTCTCCTTTCGTATTAAAATGAAGAGGGGGAATATTTGAGGTTAGGGAGAAAATTGGCTTAAAAACAATCTTTTTTTTATTTGACAAATTCAGTTTTATTCTTACCAACATAATATAGAAATATGGGAATTAATAATAGAATATGATGTCGGGGAAATGTCCCCCTCTTGCACGTGGTAGACGTTCGCTCTTTACACAAAATTCTTACCATATTTTGCAACAAAGCTTCGCTTATCTCGTTAATGCAGCGCCGAATTGCATCTTCCAGAGTGTCAGTTGTTTGTGGTTTGTTCACATATGCCTGGTCTTTCAAATTTCCCAGAGAAAATAATTCAGCGGCGTTAAAACCCAAGAACGAGGCGGCCAATTGACATCGCCAAATCGAGAATTTACTCGACCGGGAAATTTCTCATGCAGTAACTGAATTGTTTGGCTGGCTGTATGGCTGGTGGCGTCGTCGTGCTGAAATCAAAGGTCACTGATGTCAGCGTTAGACAATTGTGGCCACAAAAAACTGGTTTCCTTGCCCATTTTTTAAAAAATGCAGACAGATGATGCAGCCTAACCACAAACCGCACCATGCGATCACTTTCTTTAGATATAATGGTTTTTCGAGGACTGCTTGAGGATTATGTGGGCGTCAACTTTGTTTGTTTAATAAACCCATAATTGAAAATGAGCCGCATCACTAAATATATTTTGTTGAAAAATGCGTTGTTTTCGTTCAGTTTTTCAAACAATTTCACAAACTTTCGACTCAAACAATCGTCGGTTGGCTTTAATTCTGGATCAAGTTGAGCTTCATAAGGCTGAAGAAGAAGATCTTTATGCACAATGTTGCATAGTTGTTGCGAACGTAGTCGATTTGATGTTCCAGACTCATTCTCAACACTTTGCTGTACAGCGGTTATGTTTCCATCACTACGGCCACTACGAGTGCATTGTTTTAATCTATTGTCCTCAACAGCACCATGAGCCTCGAATTTAGCGATCAAATTACGCACAGCGTTCTCAGAAGGAGCCCGATTACGCGGATTTACGCGGTGATACAATAAAAAATTTTCACCACGTTCCATAGTTAAAATTTCCCAATTTTTACTAAATAAGTGTCAAAGGTTAACGACTCAATTCATGACATTTCATCATTTGACAGCCAATTTACTTCCTAATCTCAAATTTACCCACCTTGAATAAGCAAAACGCTATTGTTAAGCTTTAATTTTGTGCTTAACAGCTAGCTTAATCTACCACACATTCTGTTCTGGCATTAGATTTGGTGTCGTCTGAGAGAAGCACGGGAACGGACGTTGGGCAATTAAACTGTCGGGCAATTAAACAGTCGGTGAGACTGCAAAGACTGTAAAGATCACAATTCCTCAAAAGTCTAACCTGTCTATCTATTTATGTTCATAATGATATGTACACAATGTGTATTATTTGTCTTTGCTTACAAAAATGCTTACTTAGCGCCTGTGCTTTACTCTATTGTTGTTGTGTATGTTTTTTTCTTCGTCACTGCTATAGGGAGCATATTGGCTTTCTACCATTCATTGCTTTGTTTCAGTTTCTTTATTCAATTTGATCTTTCAAGGTAAGTAGATAATTAATCCATTGTAGCTTCGTCCATATGACTTTGCATAGTGGTGAAGATTTTTGCTAATTTGTGGTGATACTTACTTTAACATTGCAATTTTTTCCCAGTAGGTGGCGTGTTTTCCTAATCATTCGTCTGACGACTGTCATCATCGCAGAGGTATGTGGGAAGGGGAGCTTCTTATATATTTTTTAGACGGAGTTGTCTGGAGGGAATTTGGAACCTCTTTATTAAACATTTGAAACCACAATTAAGTTTTCTTTGTCATATCCTCTGTTAGAGCTTTAACAAGGGCCGCTTGCGATGTTATGCGTGAGCTCTAAACACTTCACCGCATCACCCCCTTAAGACAATAATAGTACCAAAAAATATTTAGATTTTTTAAGTATTTAATTTAAAAATATAAGAAATGAACAAATATTTCTATAAAATATTTTAATTTTTAATTTTAATACTCAACTACATGGTATGCAATATGCTGTATCGAAACAAATAAAGATTTTACTTTATAAACTTCAAATTTGTGTTAAGCAGGTCTCTGTAGGAATTTCCCAATTTTAATTTAAAGAAGAAATGGTAAAAATTAATTAACAAAATAAAATAACTATTTTCTTTTTGTGTTTTTAAAGAAAAGTCTTGTTAACGATTACCACCAGTTGTTTTTCATAGCTTTGTTACATGATTCCCCATAAAAAATTTTAAAAGCAAATCACTTAAATTCTAAGTGTACACAATTCAGTTTTCATTACCTTCTGGTTTACAAATAAAATCAATGTGATATCTAATATTTATCAGGTGTTTTTTTCACAAACTTTTTTCAATTTTTAAAACACAATTTACCAGCAAATAACAAAATAATGAAACAAAAAAATACCAAAAAGAATAGATCATTATAACGAATTACAGAGAATCCACTTCAATTGGGTAATTCATATTAATAATTCACACGGAGACCAAAGTATTCGAATATCGTGTGAACATGAGTTATTGTCTTCTGAGCACAGCACGTGTGGTTGTAATGTAATCCTAAAAAGTAATCAAGAAGCATCATATTGCTTGATTCTGATATAACGTTTCAATAATTAAATGGTTTTGTAAAATTCATGACACCTTTCACGATTTATAATAACATATACCATTCACTGCCACTACAGCTTCTAGTTATTAAGGACTTCTTTTATCCTGTAGTGCACTATAGAGGTGCTTCCAAAATTTACCCTATTATCTTGGCTGTTGTATGCTCGATTCCTCTTGTTTCTAATTTAGCTTCTAATACTCTTTTTGACTGGTGGTAAACAGGTACTCTAGCAACATGTCATAACCGCCATAATTTATTGCATTCGATTCTATTGTTCAGTGCTTCTGCAATCGACTTGATAGTTAGATATGTTTGTTTGTTGGAAATAGTCAGATAGGCCGAACTAATATTGAACCCAGAACCTCTTATTTGGTGTTTTACCTACTACAACACAGCGGTATACAGAGAATATCTATTACGCTTACTTAGACATTTACATACATAAGGCCACATCGAATTTGCTCCATTTGGTTCTGCTTAATGTCGGAGTCTTCAGTTCACTTCACGATCTGTTGGACGCAGCTGCTGCCGTAGCGAATATAGGGCTTGGATGTCCCCTTTTTCGGCATTCCTGATGGTTTCAACAGTAAGCTTTATGCCGTTCAAAATTTGGATTATAGCCTGTTATAGCCAGTAGCCGTTGGTTGCTTAAGGTTTTTGGCCGGTAAATTTATTCGCTTTACAAATATCGGGTTATCCATTTAGTGATTTCAAAACTGCCTGCCTATCTGTCATCTGAAGTATCATTTATTTGGTGCAGGGTTTGAAATTTAAGAATATTGATCGTTGAATAAACTCAAAATGCGTAAAAATAGTTAAAACTACTACTACAAAAGTGGTGATTTAAACGTGACCAAAGCTTATTTTTTACTCGGTGGTTACGTCAACAAACAACATAATCGCATAAGTGGCTCGGAAAACCCAAAATAATTGTGGAAAAGCCATTGCATCCTGAAAAAATAAATTATCGTCTGGAGACATCTATGGGTCGTATTGTTTTGAAAATGAAAATGTAAGTGCCTTTACAGCAATTCCAACCGCTATGGCGGTATGAAAACCGACTTTTTTGGTGTACAATTTAAGATTATGAACTGGATGCCACGAATCCTACAACACGACCGATTTTGACTTTATTGCATAAAAAATTTCCCGTTCTTGTATATTCTCGGTTTGATGAAGTGAATTAGGAACCATGTATTTTGACGCCGTTGGAGTTTTCTTTTTTTGTACGACTGCGACAAATACCATGCTCGCTACGAGCATAATTCGCTACCGTTAGAGAAAATCAAAACCAACATTCTTCAAGTTATCGTCGAGATACTGCCAGAAATGAGTGAAATAGTGATCGAGAACTATCTCTAAAGTATTGCCTGTTGCAACTAGTCCAGAGGTAGTTATTTTTGTGACATTGTATTTCGCACGTAATGGCAAGATCTAGGCATCATAATGAAATAAAAGTTTCATCGAAATTATAGCTTTATGTGTGTTTTAATGCCTGCAAATTTCGGCTGGCGGTGTTCCAAGTCTCAGAAACATATAACAGAACAGATTTTACACAGATGCTAGATCCACTAAGCATCCATTTAGACCCCAGACAATACCCCATCGTTAGGATGTGAGATAGACAGTATCCTTGCCTAACTCCTATCTTAATGTAACTTTGCAGGCTTAGTATCCACTCATGTGCAATGAGTCGGTATACACCGACTTATACCATATCGCTCTTTGATTTAAAGCATTGAGAGGCATAATACGGCTCTGAGCAAATTTTCTATTTTGCTCTCACACGTACGTACTCGCACGCATAGGTAAAAATATACAGAGAGAAGTAAAGAGAAAATAGACAGAAAAATACAGTTCGAGGTAAAATTTTTAATTGATGATGCTATTCAACATTTTATTCAAAATGCAATTGTCTGATGCACTGGTATAAGATTGCCTGACACTTCATGTCTCTTCGAAATCGACGTAGGCTAAATGAAGGACTTGTTGGGATGCAAACCCTCTTGTTCGTTCCATATTTCTGGCAGCGTGTATAAGTATTATGTTCCAGATATTGGCTAGTAAATTGTTGACCATGGAGTGATATTAATTTTGGAATATTAGTTATCCTCTGCTCTTTTATCTCTCTGTCCAGACGGTTCGTTAACCAGATTCGTTTGGTTCTGATGAGATAGTGTCCACGCCAGGTGATTTATTTTTCTTAAGACCCCTAATCGCATTTGTGACTTAGTTAATATCTGAATAATATGTTAAAATTTCTCTCTGTTCTTTGTGGCTAGAGAAGTCTTTAGTGATGTTTCTGTTAACGATTCTTCGACTCCATTTTTTATCAACGCCTTAAAACTCTTATCCACTGGCTTTTTAAGTATTGTAGTTGCAGAATGTTCTTTCATATTCTTTATTACTTTTACATTCCTCCTACAAATTACTGCTAAAATGCTACTACAGTCTACTACACTGCCAAGTCAACCAACGTTCATTCATGAATTCAACTGACATACAATTTTAAAATTCAAAAAGAAAATGGGTAACAGAACAATGTTAAAGAAAAAAAAAGAGCTTAAATGGCACGTAATAAAACCACTTTCAAAATGGCACATAAATTGAACGTTAATTAAATGCATTCGAAACTAACTAAAAAATGAATAAAATAAAAGAAGTCGTTTTTAAAAGAAAGAAAACCTGATGATATCTTTATTTTCACACTTAATAAATTCCCATTAAAATACGCTTTAAATTTACTAAAAAATTAATCACTTAAAATAATTGGAGAATTTGTGCGTAAAATAATAAAATCTTTACTTGAATTATGTACAACGAATTCATTGATTTTTTATTTTTATAATCCACTCTAAGGCGACGATCAATCCGCAATGGGGCGCCGTTCTGAGGTGTTAAAGTTTGGCGACCCGGACTTGAAACTCCTTAGTTACACAGTTAGTTACACAGTTACACAGATGTGGAAGTTTGTAAACTGTGCTTGCTCACAGGCATCAGAGACAGTGGGACACATATTGCGTGAATGTGGAGCACTTGATAGGCTTAGGTGGAAATGATTAGATGGTCTCACCTAGTGGCATATCCACCATCATGATTTCATATCTACTGGTGTTCATTAAGAAGGTAGCAGATCTGTTAAACAAACTATAGACCGGAAGGGACACAATAGATGCTATGGGTCGCAGTGTCTTGCAATGGTGCCTAGTCAATATAATGGTAATAATTATGAAGTATTGACATAATAGACAGACAATGCTTTAATTTTTAATATTATTACGTTTTAACCATTTTAAAACGTCTGACAAACACCACCTTGTTGCTGGTTTATAGTTTTTATTTCCTCACTTTATCTTTATACAGCTTGTCTTAATACAGCAACTTATTTATCTTGCACTTAATATTCGTTTATACAACACTTTTATTTACACTTAAGCACGACTTTACTTTATAACTGCAAAACGATAATCCTCATCCAAAACGCCCGAAAACATAACAATCAGTTGGAATGGTTACAGTCTCAGTATTTTGGGATATGCTTGGTGTAATGTTCATCAATTATCTTGAGAAGGGAAATACCATCAACACTAAATATTATATAGCGTTATTGGAGAAACTCTCTCAGGCCGAAACTGCATAAAAACGATCGCATATGGCAAAGAAAAAAAATTATTTTCATCAAGACAACACACCGTGCATAAGTCAATCAAAACAATAGCACAACTACAAGAATTGAACTTCGAATTTCTCCCACATTCACAGTATTTGCCAGACTTGGCTCCCAACGACTACTGGTAATTCGCACACCTTCATAAAATGCTTGCCGGTAAAGAATTTCGCATGAATGAAGAAACTGAGGGCTATTTTTAAGCAAAAGATAAGTCATTTTACAAAAGTGGTATTGAAATGTTAGAACGGCGATGGAATGATTGCATTCGCTTTGATGGTGAATACGTTGGTGAATAAAACTGATTTTGAACAGAAAAAGTGTTTTTGTTATGCCAAAGACTTTTTAAACCATGTATTATAAGTGAATCTAAATGACCCAATTATGAATTACTACTGAAGTGCAATAAATTTCAAAATTTTTTTATTGCAATCATATCGTTTATAATTTGTTTTTTTTTAAGTTTAAGATATTTAACACCATGTTCACACGACATCTCGAATTACTTTGTTCGCTGTTTGAATTACCCGTACGAATTATGATGTTCACACGGCATATTTATAATTGATTTCGGCATTTATTCTTTTTCCTGTTGCCGTGTTTTTTTGTCGTTAACAGCTTTTTTTTGTTATTTTTATAATATTGTGTAACTTGGGTATTAACAATGGAAGGAAAAAATATTATATCAAGGAAATGTATAATCAAATAATTTTTTCAAAAAATAGAAAAGCAAATCTTATCAGTGAATTATGATTGAGAAAACAACTAACGAAAAACCGTTGTCGTGTGAATATAGCATAACTGTTAGTTTTACCTCTCGTGCTATCTTGTAGAGTATTTTAAGCTGTCAAAAATATTGTTCGTTTTTAAGTCATTGTTTGTTTTCTTATTTTATCTTTTATTATAATTTCAGTTATACTAACTGGAGCAGAAGGTGTAGCATTTACAGTTGCTACTGCTGCAAGTTTAAAGTGTTCTTGTCAAGTAGCACATACATATATTGAGATTATTTTTGTTTCAGTGAAAAGTGAAATTATTTTCTGTCCCTAAACTTAAAGTGCAACAGGAAGTGTGTTTCTTAAATTTTTAATATTTCTTATATTGTAAGTTTTTGATATAAAGTGGTTTTGATCTTAAAGGCTTTTAAGAAACTAAGTAAATAAATAAAAATATTTATATTGTGGGCATTAAATTTTCTAAATGTTCCACTTGGCTTTTAAACAAACAAACTTTCTACGCAAAAGTAAAATGAAATCTTAATCAATTCAAAGCATATTCATCATCAAACTATCAAGTCATTCATCTAAAAAACAAACAAAAAAAAATAAATAAAATAAAATAAGAGAACAAAACATATTTAACTCTTGTATATGTAACAAAATAAGCGCCTTTAACAATCTGAAATGAGCTTAGCAAACTGCGCTGCACGTGTATTAAGAATCATACTTATGATTGCCAGTTGCTTGATTTTCACTGCGAATATGACCGTTAGAGTTTGTAGAAAGTTTTGTCCTTTTAAACCAATAACATCTGTAATAAATTCCCCAGCAACATCACTTGGAAGAAAGCATGCGAATGCAACCCCAATGCAAGGACTGTACTCGGCTTTGACCAAAGCCGTAGAAAATATAGATAACCGACAGAAATTGTGCCCGGATTCAGTCTCAAGCAAGCAATTTAAATCCCGAATAGACGCTGCAAGGACCGCTGAAGAAAAATCGTCTGCGAGGCAGAAATAAAAGGTGGTCCAACCAAAATGTACGATGTTAATTTTACGAAAATAAAAAGTTTGAAGAGAGTTATCTTAATATATTTTATTATGATAAATATAAGGATCTATGGCGATGATGTGTGAAACAAAATATCGGCCAAATGTTCGTTAAGCCTTCGGAGGCATATCTCTATCCGTCGGTCCATATACTCAATGACTCTGAGACATTATATCTTTTAGCTCTTGAAGTCTTCTTGGCTTATTGACGTACACTTTTTCTTTTAAATATCTCCAAGTAAAGAAGTTCAACGGTATCAAATCACATGATCGTGGCGGTCAATTAACATCACTACAACATGAGATAACAGGGCCATTGAATTTCTCGTACAAAAGAGCCACTGTTTTGCTGCCTGTTGGAACCATATATCTGGCAACAAGAAGTTCGTTATCATTTCATTATAACTGCTTGGCCGACCTCAGTTTGGCAGACGTACGGCTCGCTAACAGCGCCAGCCCATAAACCACACCAAGCAGCCACTGTGTGAGAGACATACACTTAAATTACTATCACATACGTAAAATGAACTGGTATCAGTTTGCCTGTCGCTGGTGTAGAACAAAATAAATGTTGTATAGCACAAAATCAATGCCTAATATCTCGAAAATTTTAAACGATAACAGCATACTATTTACTCAGACTGATAAATCTTGTTTACCTTAAACCCACCATTATCTCAAATTTTTTATTTGTTGTAGATGGCGAAATGCCGAAGTTACGACGACGGGGGTTTGGGCTGTTCATTATGTAAATTTGATGGCAGTAAATGGTCATCATGTACGGTATGAATGCGTATGCGATTCGCATGAGGAGGACTTGTACATCCCGTCTATCTGCCTATCTGCAGCCTCAAAATAACCAAAACTCCAGGCGTAGACGGAATATGCAGCTATTCAGATCTGATCCTCTTATTAGCACTACAATATGGTACTCTACCCAATTATTCGATCATTTTGGGAGGATAGCAGTCTATCTGGTGCACTTGCTGAGGGTGTGGTGATATATATTCCGAAAGACGGAGACCTAATAACTGGCGGAGTATTACGCTACTGTGTATGACTAACAATATTATCGATCAGATTATTTCCAAGCCAGTTTTCGATAGAGTAACACCACTATTGAGACAGGAGCAGGCTGGACTTATACCACAAAAGGTCCGTATCTTTGCTTTATGGATTTCGGAAAATCCTTTGACAGGCTGAATCATGAGGTGATATGAAGTGCGCTGGCTTATATCGCAATGCATCTTGCAGAGTTAGACATGAAAAGCTATTAAACGGGCCAATAGAAGTGGGAATTAAAGTCCGCCAAGGCTGTTTCCTACCACCAATGCAATTTAATATAGTTCTGGACACGATACTTGAGAAAGCCGTCTTTGACGGCAGAGGGATATCAAGGGGACTACAAAACCAGCTAAACGACATCCATTATGCGGATGACATCTGTTTCCTGGCTCATAGCTCATAGATTTCTGGATCTAGCAACAAATTTGCATAACGTTACGCTGGTAACGCGACGGCAGGTTTTAAAATACAAACAATGCGAATGTTAAATTCACCCTTTTGTATGGTTGAAAAACATGGAACGCTGCCACTCGCGATGTGAAAAAGTTGTAAGTGTACGTGAAATGCAATATTCGCACGATCAAGGGCATTATTTTGCTTTATCTCGACTGAGATAAAGAAACGCAAATGGCAGTGGATTGGTCACACTCTTAGCAGATAAACGAATGATATTAGCAGAATTGCCATAGATTGGAAGCCACAGAGAAACAGGAGAGGAGGACGCCTGAGCTGAATGAATGCGACAAGATTTGGAGAGAATTGAAGGCGCTAGCACAAAACAGAGAATTATTCAGGGAGATTATTTGAGCCCTATGCTCTTGTTAGGATCGATTGGAACTTATTATATATATGGGCCATTTAAAAGTTTATATTTAAAAATGCAATAAAACAAAAACGGTTTGAAATTGTTCCACATTTATTTTTCTGTTTTGAAGTCCATATGTTCCGGTTAGGAATGAAATATTATTTCCTTCATATGGATGCCGCGGCTGGCTTCACAGTACTCCATTCGGTTGGACCAATTTTCGTGAACTCTTTTTGGTGTATGGGGTCGTATCTCGGCAATGGCATCACGAATTAGCCTTCAAATGCTTAATTGTCTTCGGTTTGTCGGCCTAACACTTCTTTTTAATGGCGCCCCACAGAAAATAGTCCAACGATGTCAAATCGCAGCTTTTTGGCGGCTAATTATCGGTATAAATCGATTGTGGCACGAGATGTGTAGCAAGTTGCACCATCCTGTTGCAACCAAACATCGTTCACATCAATACCATGAAGAGCGGGCACTAAAACATTGGTTATCATGATACGATAGGTGTCCCTATTGACCGTAATTGTTGCGCTGTCTCAATTTTCAAAGAAATATGGGCAAATGATGACTCCGCTCCACAAGCCGCACCAAACATTTACTCGTAATGGTTGCATTGGCTTCTGTAGGGCCACGTTTGGATTTTCTGAGCCACCAAGATGAAAATGAGCTTCACTCGAAAACATGATGTTTGCACTTTTTTGATTTTTTTACAATTTCTAACTGAGATAATATACTGAATTTTGTGATAGAATAGAATGACTGAAGCATTCCCAGTTTCGAAATAACCGTCATCAAATTTAAGCAAATAGATGGCGCACCCGATATTATTAAAGAACTCAAAAACTTACGAAGGACGATATATGGTATACATATATAAGCATTAAGAAGACGAGGTTCATAGTGCGTTCGTATATGGATGATACAAAGAGAATCTATATTCACAAAGAGAATCTATATTCATCTATATTGGTGCAGCGTCGGTGTTTATCATTGAGGAGGAAATAAATCCGAACGACTTAGTCTCTTAGGCTTCTTCATTCAATATTATTGAAGTGTTTTTGCCCGGTAACAGGGCCTTATATTAGCAATGTTCAACAAAAATCAATTTATTTTTGCCGCATTAAAAAAAACGTTATAATAATAATGGAGTGAAACCATTTCTCAAGTAAGAACACTATACTCTGCAAAAAAAATTTTTTTTACAATTCAGCAGATTAAAAAGAATTTTTTCAATTTCATATGTAATAATTATAATGAAAATAATGCATGATGTAAACCATTAACTAGCAGGTAATGTATATAAAAAAACCTTAACTAACTAAGATACACTGTGAAATTAATTTAAAAAAATAAAGTCATTAAAAACAGTTCCCAGTACTTAATCATTAATCTTATCTTAAAAAAAAAAATTAATTAATAATTACGATTAAGAATAAAAGATTAAAAAATAGTTTTATTGATTTTTATCAAAGAGGAGAACTTCTCTGTTTACCAACAAAAACCATGATAAGAAAAAAATGTAGGAAAATTTTCTTTTGAACTGAAGCCGAATTCCCATATTAAATACAGATTAAAATTAATTTTCAAGGCGTTGGGCATTATACTTCAAACTGAAGTATTGTATATGATAATATAATTATGAAGCTACAAGGAGCGGTCTATGTAGATAATTAAAAGCTTATTAATATAAAATAAATTAATTTTGACATGTTGTAAAAGAAAATGATGTAAAACAAAAGCTATAAAAACTTTTACAAGAGAAGTATTACAAAATTTAAACGTCAAAATACTCAAAAAGAATTTTGGTTTTAATCGGTATTTAATAGAAGAAAGGCGGTCTAACAAAAGAGTAGGCAATTAAAGAAAAATTAAAACAAAAAAATATTAAAAAAAAACACAAATTGAATAGATAGACCCTTTATTTGGCTTTGAGAAATAATTAATATTGTTTTACTATATATTTTTTATTTTTCGATTTTTTTAATCAGCCCATCGAAATACATTTTTTTTTATTACAAAATATTTCGTAATAAACAAAGCGTATGTATATACGTGAGCCTGCATGATGTTTAATGCTACAATGATAAAACGGTTAATTTTTGTTTTTTTGGCTTTAGATAAAAAAATATTTTAAAAGAAAATACCCTCCAAGTACGGAAACTGAATGTCAAAATATACATGAAACATTATAATTACTGAGTGTAAAATGAAAATTATTAATAATAATGTATGTGCACAATGACCCAAGAATTTTAGCTCGTTTTTTAAATTCGAAGGTTTTTGGTTTTGTAAGCAAATCACCTGAAACAAAAAAAAAAAAAAAAAAAAAAACCAAAAACCAAAAAAAGAAAGGTCTTCTTTTTTTTGTAAACCGCATCAAGCCTAACATTTTTTTTAACGCTGCTGTATTAGGAAAAAAAACAACCACACGCTATAACACCCAATGATTAAGAACAATGTTTTGAATGTTTTTTCCGGTAGATTTTTTACTTTTGTTGTTTTTGCTTTTCATTTCTCTTCTATTTCCTATATTATGCTTTATCCGTTTAAAAAGCTTTGGGCTACAGAATTATGTCAAAATAAATGACCACCGCAAAATCTTCAGATACTTTACATACCTATTTTCATAAAAATTCTAATAAAAATTGTATTCATCTTGCGCCGTTAATGTTTTAATATATTTCCGTAGTTTAAGGCAAAATATATTTTTTTTTTCAAGAGTATTTATCATTAGAAAATTGTTGATCAATTCATTAGAGGAGGGATGGTTAAAGTGTGTCTATGTTTAGAGTGCATTCACTTGAAATGTTCAAAACAAATGATTTAGGCAACAAACTTTTTTCTCTCGTTTTGTCTTATTTTTTCTGCTCAGAGAAAATTAAAAAAAAAAAACAAAAACATTCAAAAATTTAATAAAGACATTGTTTGAAACTCTTTAGTTTTTAAGAAAATTTTAAGATTTTTTTTAATATTTTTTTTTAACAATTTACCGGTGGCGCATATGTGCGACATTGTCACTATGACGTTTTCATTATTCAGTTTCAGCGTCACAGATTCAGTATCAATTCTCCTGACAACGTCACAAGCAAGGGGAGTTATGTATGAAAATTTTATTGAAATTTTACAATACTAAAGAAAGCCAAAAGTTAGCGACATTGTCCATTATGAGTCGTCTATATACAGAAATTTAGCGACATTTTCTATTATGGGTCGACTACATGGTGGACTATGCAAGATTTTATCTGCTACACTTGCACATTAGAAGCGCTAGGATGACTGCACGACTAACTCAGGGTCATCTATAAAAACTTAGACAATTACTTTAAAAAGTGATGTTTGATCACACATTTATCGTCAGTCATCAAAGATTTACCACTTTCTAAAAGTTTTGAAGGTTCTGCTAACTCACATATGCATCTGATTATTTGAATTATTTTCTGTGGTACTGCTTTACCTCTCAATGCGTCTGATGGTATTAAATGCTTTCTAAAAGACGACGAACTGATTATACAGGGAAACTCCATTCTATAGATTGTACTACACGCGGAAAGTAGTGGTCTGATCTATGCAGATTCTTGTCGTCTGAGTCCTGCTTGTTTGTCTCGCAATATGTTGTCTATTTTGCTTTGAAGCCTTTCCTGCATTATGACTTCGGGCATCTGATATGTAAATGGTATTAAGCTGAGTAATTCCCCTCCAGTTTTTGAAGTTCTTCAAGTCACCATTTTTTGGTATCTCGAAAATAATGCAGTTGTTTTATTCTGGAGACAGCTTTACTCCCTCTCATACTGATGCGATGTGATGCTGTAGAAACTTAGCCTTATATTTCCAATCTGAAGCCTGCTTCTTGATTACGCAATATGTTGTCTATTTTGCTTTAAAGTCTTTCCTGTATTATGAGTACAAGTATTTTGTATGTAGTAATTCCTCACCAGTTGTTGAAGTCCTTTAAGACACCACTTTTTGGAAACTTTACAATGATGCCCTTATTTTACGATGGAGAGGGCTTTTCTCCATCTTATAGTGGTATGATGAGTAACCATAGAACTGTCAGCACGTAGAATTTTCATTTTTATCCGACGTGGTATGGTGCAGTGGCATAACAACACAAACAACCCAGGTTTGAGCATCAGCAGGGGTCGAAGAAAAATTTAATTATGGTTTCGAATGTTTAATAAAGATGCTTCAACTTCCCTCCAGAAAACTCCATCTAAAAAATAAGGAAGAAGCCCCTGATCTTTCCGCATACCTTTGGCGATGATAACAAACATCAGACGAATGATCCGGAAAAGCACACCACCTACTGGAAAAAAATTACAATCAATAAAAGTCACCAATTAGCAAGGATCTTCACCGCCACACAAAATCATATGGCGGAAGCTGCAGTGGATTAATCATCTATTAAAAGCTCAAATTGAAACAAAGCAATGGATGTTTTGTGGAAAGCCAATATGTTTCCTAGATGAGTGACGGAGAAAAAAAATCCTACACCTTGGCGGCCAATGGCGACATGAGATGTCACCGCCATTGAAATTCTCAAGCAAGAGTGTCATTGTTTCGTTGCCTATATGGCAAGTGGCACCATCCTGTTGGAGCTACATATAGTCCAGGTCCGTATCATCAAGTTCTGGCCACTAGAAGACCGTTATTATCTCACGATAGCGAACAGCATTCACGGTAACTGCTTGGCCGACCTTATTTTCGAAAAAGTACGGACAAATGACGCCGCCAGCCTTTAAACCGCACCAAACAATCACTCGTGGAATCTCATTTGCCCAAATGCGATAATTCTGCTTATTAACGAATTCACTGATGTGTCGCTGAAAATTATTTTCTTTGTAAATTCGCCATTCACTTCTGCTTGTTCATCTAACCATTCGGCGTATTGATGACGCTTGAAATGGTCAGTAGGCTTCACCCTTTAAGTCAATTGAACCTCTTAAGCGTGTAATTTAAAATCGAACAACAGCAATGTGTTTCGCAAAACGAACTGGGCCCACATGCACAATTGTTCGCACATTTGCTACAGACCCGGTTTGCTGAAATTTGCGCATAATTCTTCCGATTGTGGACTGTTTGAATTGATACTGACCAAAAAAATCTTGAATTGCATGAAATACATTTTGTGTACCTCTCCATCGTTGAATTTGTCAAGCACTGAAACAAAGAAATGTCAAATTAAGTTTGGAAAGAAAATTTGACGTTAAGGTGCGAATATGGTTGGACCATACTTTAATTTTTTCATGTTATTCTGGGCAGCTACTTCTTCTACTGCTGTTGCTAGCCGTTCCAGAAACTTTCCAGGAATTTTCCTTGCAGCTTTCTTTACTTATTTTGCCAGCTGATGGTATTGCAGCCTCACAATGTTGTTCTTAGGGCGCAGACATACAACACAAGCGGCCGAGGTTCCAGTCCCAGTTGAGGCGAAAAAAAATTAATTGCGGTTACGAGTCTTTAATAAAGAGACTTCAATCTTCCTCCACACAATTCAATCTATAGAAGCCTTCCTGCTCTTCCAGCTTATATCTGGGGATGATAAGAAACATGAGATGAATGATCAGGAGAAAACGTCACCGACTGGGAAAAAATTACAATGCTAAAGTAAGGATCACCACTTAGCAAGGATCTTAACCCCTACACAACCAAATCTAGCTCTAATAGATTGAAAATAAACTTGATTGCTGAAACAAAGTAGAAGTAACGAAGAAAAAAACAATATTGTTCCTGCTTTGCTGCAGTTTGAGTTGCTTTCTTTGAGAAATCAATTTCTAGGTGGCGTTTGAAATAAAATTTCATGCGTGATTGCAGTATACATAGTGTTTCTTCCGCTACCTGATTATATGTTGCTGTGGAGTTGGTTTGTTGATAGTTGTTCACGCAGTGCCATTGACTCGCAGTGCCTCGATGCGAGTATGAGTCTTGTGTGACCAATAGTTCCTCTTTCAAACAGAAGAAATTGGTTACTAATTAGAGCTATAAGCAGCTCACTGTAGAAGGATCATGGCGAAAAAGAATTTGTTGTTTCATTAAGACAATACACAGGTTTACACAGCTACTATTGCGAGAGACAAGTTCACTCAAAGTTCGAATATATTTATCACGCACTTTATTCGCAGTTTCAGCTCAATCGAATTTTTTTCTTTTTCCAAAAATAAAGAAAGGGCTCGGCTGTAAATAATTTGCCAGCAATAAATAGTCAGAGTCTGAGGCTGATGACTGTTTTAAGAAGCGATTAACAGACTATCGAAGCTATTAAATATCGCTGGCAAAACTCTATAGAAACTAACAGGAGTTGTAATAAATGTTTTTCCAAATTTGTTGTGATTTTTTTTCTTCCTTTTACTATCATCTGAATTAAGAGTTATATACTATTTTTTTCATTTTCTTCCCGCATAACTCAGACGATGTCTATTGAAATATTAGTTATTCTTAATTAAAACATACACAACAAAAAAATTCTGAAATTAGCATATTTCCTAAATCATTAAGACGAAATACATACATAAATATTTCTAAATTTAAACAAATTTATTTTTTATTTCAACATTTCTGTCTATATATACACCTATAATCTCTTACTGAGTGAAAGGGAAACTGTTTAGATTGATTATATATCAACAAAGAGAGAAAACACCAACAAACATAAAATATTTGCCATAAAGCGAAACTAAATACCACAGTATAGATTTATGTTATCACATTAGATATTCAAGTCTGTCTGTGTTTTATTTTCAACATCAACTTGTATTTAAACAAAAGACTGACGACACATGCTGGGTGTTAAAATCTAACAAGCTAATACCGACACTTAAATATTTGAAATCTTATAATAAACTAATTAAAAATATAGATTTTAAACAAAAAACAAGTCTTTAATAAAAAATTATTAAAATTCATTTTTCTAACAGTGAGAGATAAAACCGAATGATAATAATAAAATACCGTATTTGTATATTAAATAAAATTTATTGAATAAATAAAATGTTATAACTTCTCATTTTTATTAGGCAGCACATAGCTATACTTTATAAAGTATATTCGGTTAGTTTAGTAGTTTGTAACGTTTAAGACTCATTTTTATTATTTCTATTATACTCGACATACTCCTACCTGTCCTTTCTCGTATTTGGTAAAGCTACAGACCAAAACATTGAAAATAATTTTTGAAATTTTGTATGGGATTATGAAAATTACGCCTTAACCATTTCGGAACTTCTTTGTTGCTTTTGACTTTAGAAATATTTCTTGATTCAGTTTCATTAATTAATTGATTTGAAGCTGAGTAGATAATTAGTGTACTGTAGCCCTCCTCCATGTGACTGTGAAGTAAGTCACAAGTTAACGTGAGTCTCGTCAGGCTGGCTTACCCTACGGTGCCGAAGGCACGAATGAAGACAATGCGTCCACTAATGCCACCACCTATGATTAAAATTACCAGCGAGTACGAAATTGAAAGGCGTGTTTTTTGGACACGACCTTGACATCTTGGTAAGGTATCGGTGACTGTCTAAACTCTTACCGATCTATGGTTTAAACAGCACCCGAACCGACGCTCTTCCAGCGATTTGGGTATAAACCACAGGCACCACGTTGCTCCCACAAGTGTCCTCACCATAGCCGGGCTGAGACCAAGGTCCCTGGAACCCCTGACTTCCGAGGTACCATAATTAAGCTTCCGGTAAGGCTTCGAAACACAAATGCTACTATCAGTGTAAGTCCCAAACGACTTGGCACTTCGCCCATTAGGCTGCGTTTTCTGCGCATTAATTGTGTTATATTTGCCATCATCGCCAGAAGTAAAAGCTGGAATATCAGAAGGGCTCCTTATAGATGGATTTGTCTGTAGAGGTGTTGAAATCTCTTAATTAAACACTTGATCCCCAATTAAATTCCTTTTTGTCATATTTGAGTTTCGAACCTGGGCCGCTTTTGTTGTATGCAAGCACTCTAACCACTACACCACGACTAAATTACCGTCTATGATACGCAACGAAATCGAATGATTTTTTGAGCGAATTGTTAGGGCAGAATGGTTTAAATGAAAGAACGTTGAATACAAAAAATAATGATCACAGTGCGACGCCCCTTCACAAACGATTTCCTGGACTGGATTGATGGCAGAAACAGTCTACTAGAAAAACGATCGACTTTGATCTGCACTGAGCACTCTTCAACAATCTAAGCAAAGTAATAAAAAAAGAGACTAGAATTGACCAGCAGATAACCTTGCACCATCTGAATACTTTATGTTTTAAATACTGCACAATTCTTTTAACGGGGAAATTGGCTGTCCAAAGACAGCTCCATTGACAAAGCTCACTTGACAAAATTTTTCAGTCTCTAAACTACAGAAATCTTGGAGTGATGGAGGTATAAGCACCAAAAATAGCAAAGAATAAAAAGTATTTAGAGAGGATATTGATTTTAATGCTATTGTTGAAAAAGAGATTATTGCTATCGAGCTGAATTAGTGAATAATACTATATATACGAGAGCAGTCTGGCCGACCTAACAAAGGAAATATAAAATTAAAGAAAAATTTTCGTTATATCTCAACCTCATCTACTTTTCGTTTGATACACTTTTTTCAGTGAATTTCAATAGCTTCGATACCCTCTTGAAATTGAAAACTGCTGTCAAGCTTCTGAAAATAGTCATCAACCACAGAAATTAATTCTTTATTTTACGCAAATTTTTTACTAACGAACAACTTTTTTAAGTGTGGACAGCTAAATCTCACTAACAAAGTGTGATTGAAGCAATTTTAATTTTAAGTTATTGATTTTGGCCGTCGCAATAGTAAATGTAAGAACTGATGCATTGCCTAGATAAAACAAAACGCTGATGGTTAGTATAATGCCTGTCATTGATTGTTTTTGCTTTTAAAAGATAATTAAGAAAAATTCTCGCAAAAAAATTCTCTAAAAAGCAGATGCCATGACCTGGCCTGTAGGTGGAATTGTTGTTATGTCCTTTCGACACGATTCTCGCAATAAAGTCTGGTTATCGGTTAAGTAAAAAGTTATCTGCGTTTAAAAAAATGAAAATTTGGAGCATTCGCATCATATTTTGCTTTTCCATAAAAGGTAACATGGTCGCAAAATTTGCAAAATTTATGAAGACAATGCTGTAACTAGAAAGACAGCAACAAAATGACTTCGATAATAATGGACGAAGCAAGGTGGAAGGGAGCATTATGAGCTTCTACAACCAGGTCAAGCGATTATTTCTGACCTCTTCAGTCAACAATTTACGAGATTGATGCCCAAAATTTTAATAAAACGGTCAGAATTGATCAACAGAAAATGTGATGTATTTCTTCATGACAACGCCAGGCCACTTACATCTTTGATGATGCAGCCTAAACTTAAAGAGCTTGACTGCGAAGTTTTGAGGCATTCACTGTATAGCACGAACCTTGCACTTTCAGATTACCATTTATTTTTAGCTCTGCACAACGTTCTCAATGATGTAAGTTTAAGTACAGTAAAGGCCTGCAAAATACAATTAGATCAGTTTTTCGCTCAGAAAACCGATTAGTTCTACACTGATCGAGGCAAAATGTTATCAACGATCATATTGGATTTAATAAAATTCGTTTCAAATATAAGAAAAAGGTGTTTAATTTTTGGCCAAATATTTAACCCAACTTAACCGAGCATCGAATAAACATTTTTTCAGTAGTAGTGGGCGTTGATATCGCAATTGTTTAACCATTAGTGCCTGTGTCTTGGCAGCACGTAAGGCTTCGTAAAAAATTGCTATTCAATATGTCATAGTCGTAAGCCTTTTTTTTTCTTTAATTCTTCTTGAGAGCATAAGAGCTAAGCAGGTGATTGGTCTTCTGTAGCTCGCGTTGCCTATAAATAACACCCTGGTTCGGAGACTAGCTAGCTTAGATTCCTAACCTTTTCCTTCAAGAGATGGACTTTGGCTGGCCATTCCGTTGATGTTTCGAAGTTGAGTTACTTTTTATTTTTCCACTAGAGAGAGAGAAAAAGGTGAGTCAGGGTTTCTTTTGGATGGTTCATCTGAAGTAGTGCAGAGTCCTCTTAATTATTTAAAATTCGAAGTCGTAGAAAATATTTTCCTTGTCATTGCAGAGATTAGAAAATGGGCTTACCACTACACCACATCACCTCATAGATTAGAATCTAGCTCCACTAATTTGAGGAACCACCTTGTAAGCTAAGAAATTTATTTGTGTAGTCCATAAGTGGTTTTGGAACAATAGTCTTGCACCTTAACACTGTCCTCAAGAACGGTTTTAATTTATTTTTAAATTCAAAAATTGAAATATAAATGAAATATAATGTGCTTGTAGGGTCCCCACAAAGTCAAACTTGAATGATTAAGATTTTCCACTTGCATTGAATTCTTTAAAAAGTGAATGAAATTTATGTGGGATTAGATGTTGTATCACTGTTTCGTTTTCAATCAAATAAGAGTGAAAGCAACCAGTCTAGAAAAGAAAAGGCTCTCTCTCTGTGATAGAAGTGAATTTTCCATTAAAACAAATGATATTGAAGTTGAGATTAGAAAAAACCCAAAAAATCAATTGTATTGAAATGCTTTAAATGTTTGTTTGGTTTGTTATTGAATTAAATATGTTTGAAGAGACTTTTTTCTTTTTCAAAAACAAAAGAACACTCATCACATCAAATCAACAATTGTATGGTAAAGAAAAACAAATTTGCATACAATTGTGACAATCAAATAAAAATTTAAATGTGAAAAAAAACCGAAGAAATTGAAAATGAAATGAACTTTTATTTTTCTAAAAGACCAAAACAGTCAGCCCAAGAAGAAAAGAGACCAGTTATTTAGAAAGAAAACAAAAATGTATTCAGAAGAATATCACCATATCTTTTG
This sequence comes from Wohlfahrtia magnifica, assembly GCA_023159175.1. NCBI lineage: Eukaryota > Metazoa > Arthropoda > Insecta > Diptera > Sarcophagidae > Wohlfahrtia > Wohlfahrtia magnifica. The sequence goes on from JAKWBJ010000054.1 coordinate 647,822, forward strand.
AAATGCTAAAATCATAAAGTTTAAGTGTGGCCACATATGCTAAACATGGAAGCAGATAATAATAAGAAAAAAATTATAAGAAAATATTTTCAAAGAAATTTGCATTTTTTTTAGGTGCGAGCTGAGAGTGGCAAATGATAATGATTATTATTTCTTTTACAAATTTATGATTATGTTTGTGAATATGATTATGATTTTACGGTGATTCTATTGTGTGTAGATAATAATATTAAAATAATTTCAAATAATTCGTTCATTTTCTTTGTGTCTTTAGTTGGGCTTAGCCTGCAAAACAAAAAATAAAACAAAACAAAAAAAAAAAAAACAAAAAACTTTCTTAACATTTTTGATTTAAATATCTTTTTCCAAATATTTGTTTAGCTTTCATTGAGAAGCAAAAATAAAAAATAAAAAATGTATTAGAAATTATCACTTTTTGAAATAAGAAGCTGTTAAGCTTTTCAGAAAGATGTCTTACAATTATGGTCTTTAAAATGTTTACCCAAGAAAGTGAAATTTCTTGTGTTCAAAATCTAGGCCTTGAATGTAAAACTTTCATTAAGTAGACTGATAACCACTATAATTAGTTTCTTTAAAAACCATGATATATAATAACTTATATTTCAGTTTCTAAACATACACAGCAACCAAAGACACAAAAGTAATTAATTTTAAATGATTTAGTTTATCACACGCATCATATATAAGTTGAGACTTTAAACCAACTTATTATATCAAATAATTAAATTAAATGATGATTTAAAATATCAGCAGGAACATCAGCAGTTAATAGCCTGTAAACATTATCATTGATTTTTTCTTATCATTTTTCTTAATGCAGGTTTGTTGCTTACAAGCGGATTCCTTCCTTAATTTTGACAAGTTTTCTTGATCATAAACATTATTTTTTTTCTAATAAAATACTTTTTCTTACACATTATTAATAATGCATATACACGTCATCTTCTAATTTTTTTCAATTTATCCTTTTAATCTTTTTATTGGAAAAAAGGAAAAAACAAAAAAAAGTATTAAAAGCGTTGCTGTGTTGAGTTTTCAAGTAGTTTTATGGTCCACCTTCATCCCCATGTATTGCAACCGCACACAATGAGCAATAGAATAAATTTTTTAAACTTAATCTTAATGTTAACTCATTAATTTATTAAATATTAGCCATTATATAAATGATGGTTAAAGGCACTTTTAGTTTTACCAGCTTTAGTTATGAAAAAAAAGAAGAACAATGTGTCCACTAAGAAAAAAGACGTGCAGTAACACATCCAAAGATAGAGTCGGACAAGTAGTAGTATGGTCGTCTATTTGCAAGTAAAACTAAACTTTTATTGCAAAATTTTGTAAAATATGATATTTTGTTATGAGTCCATATGTAATACCATAACACTTAATTGCTTAAATGTTAAAGTCCAACTATGTATGTCCTCCCCAAAGATGTACTGAAGATGTTTTATTCGAAAAACACGTTTAAAAAACAAACTGTTAGACAAAGTGAAGGACGTTTATTGATAGAGAATACTCCCTGAACAAAAAAGTTAATTTTAGGCCTTTCCAGGATAAGGAACCGTTTTCTCAAAAATGGTGATGTAATTTTTCGGACGTTGTTCAGGGACTCCTCCCGGTCAATAACAGTTCTCCACCGTCCCTAACAGTTTGTTTTTTCAAAAGTAATAGAGTCTTTTTTTTCGAAAAATTACATTTTAGGCCTTTCCAAGATAAGGATCGTTTTTCTCAAAAATGGTGATATGTGGGCGGATAACATAACATAACCTGATTGAATAAGAGATTTATCTTTATTAAAAATCCACAGAATATTTGCCATTATACTGTATAACAGTTTGCTATTTCTTCGGTTAGTGCATAATTCCATCGCAGTAAAACATTTGTCATTTATCGATGAAAAACATGGAAAGCTGTAATTCGGTTGTCTCATTTCTGATCATCAAGAAAATTTTGTTGACCCAGATACTGAAACAAATAGCAATCGGACCATGAAAATTTCGCATAACTAACTTTTGGTGTTTAATTAAACATGCATGCGGCCTGGCGTTGTCATAATGGAACGCATCATTTTTTGTTGGTGAACTTTGTTTAGTTCTTCTTGATGGCTTCATTTAAATATTCGATATTGATTTCACACCTTATTATAATCATAGCTTTTTTGGCAGGACATGGGGTCTAGACACCAGGATGCTTTATTTAATGTTTACTATGATTATTAAGGTAGAACAGGAGGATCAAGTGTTTTTTTAGGCTGAAATTCATGCAATTTCAGTGGGCGCTAAGATAAACCTACAAGTTTTCTCACATATGAGCGCATAACTATATTTTCAGATAGTCAGGCAGACAGTTAGAGCACTGGCTTCTTGTTTGATGACATCACGAGTAATTAAGGAAGTGCTTTGACAATCATCAATAACGAAGACGAGAAAAAGAACAGGATCTTGCTTTGCTGGGTTCCGATTCGTTCCGAAGTCGTTGGCAATAAAACTGCTGGGTTCGCAGTAGAATATATCGGCTTAGGGCGGATGAAGTGGATAGATATCAGGCCAAGAGTGAACAGATGGAATCATTAACATTAAGAAAAAGCACTAGAGCGTTGAGACTGCACCAAGGGATGGTGGAGCCTTTATTCTAATGTAAAGTGCTGTATAGATTACGGAAGGCTAACAGTAGTAGAGAGAGTTAAATTCCCTAAATGAGAGAGAGTACCGGCTCTGTTTAGAGGGGGATGAAATCACATGGAGGTCAGACCTTTTCTATCAGATATTTTTTCGAATTAATTCGGAGGGCAGAAAAATAGTTGCTTACACATAACTTTTTGTTAGTCAATGAGCTGCACACGATTCTACCTGTGGACTCAGTTTAATGCTGGCACCGAACCAGTTATTAGCTTATGTTATGAGGTGATATTTTTTTTTCGATGGTCTGGCCTGGGATTAAACTCTTGCTTGGAAAGCGAAGATCTTACCTACCATGCCACAGCGGCACACCCTTCCCCTTTTTATATGGGATCATCTGCTGGCGGTGACTCACTGATGAGTGTGTGTCGTTGATTATATGGGTCAACTTTTGTCACTACAGCAGAACATAAAAATTCTGTGTGTTGTGGTATTTGCCGTTGATAATAACAATATTGTTGAACGGAATGAAAAATCATTTATGAATATTTTATATTCGATCGTGGCTTACCTCTATTCAACGTTATCAATTGGATTAAATAGTGTTTTAAGAGCATTAAATATGCAATAAAAATCCGAAAATATGATCTAAATATTTAAAAATATATGCTCTAAAAACAACAAAAATGTTTTCTTTGTCAATAAAAAAAAGTTATTCAACAATTCAGTATCATAACAATACCGCTGTGGTATAGTAGGTAGGACGCCCGTCTACCAACTAAGAGGTCCTCGGTTCAATACCAGGTCGAACCATCAAATAATTTTCAACAGCGATATCATCTCATAGCACAGCTAGCGACTGGTTATAAGTATTTACGCCATGAAAAACTTTTCAAACTAATACATACGAGTATGCCGTTCGGATCAGGCGTTAAATTGTAGCTCCCTTTCAATGAGTCTATGTCCCACTTGGGATGCCGTGGGAAATATCTATATATGTTTGTAGGAATACAAAAACAATACAAAACAATAATATTCAAAAATTGTACTTCAATTTTTAATTAGAACCGACTACATAAGCCAGAATTTTTAGAAAAACAAAGCTTTCATTTTGTTGTTGAAGACCAGGGAAACCAGAAATACGCAATTGATGGTTTTTTCTTATGCATTAAATTAATCGCTTGTGAGATATTCATCCGTTTTAAGAATATTTATAAATTTTGGCCTCGATTTGTTATTGCATATTTTTGCATTTTTTGCTCATAACAGCATTTTTTGCATATTTCTGTTTTAAGAGCATGTTTTCGACTTTTTTTTTTACAAAAAGAGCATTTTTAAAATTTTTTAAGAATTTTTTTATATTTTGTGCTGTAAAATATTTTTAGGCAAGCACATTGAATAGTGCGGAGTCTCTCATACAAAAATTGCATTATTTTAATTGCTGCAAAATTTAGTTTCACACACGCATTAGAAAGTTTATTAAAAAACTGCAAGCAGTGACCACACCTTAGTTAAGCAGTACTCCGAAAACGTTCAGAATATTGGCAAGATGAAGACTTTTTTATTTTTAAATATGCATCAGACAGAAAAGACAACGCTTTACATTTAGAAATTTAAATTAATGCCTTACTGTTTGTCGCAGTAAAAATTTAAAATGTTCTATATCTTGCTTTTAATATATCGTCATATGAAATCCAAAAATTTTGCAGAATAAGCAAAAAACTTTCTAAAATTGCGAAAAAACAACATTAGGTTAAGCTTAGATAATTATAATGAATTTAATAGCCGATTTTGAATTTTTTTGTAACTTAGGGCTTTTTGCATTTTATATAACGATATGTATGTACAAACAGTATTGAATTGTAGAATAAAACTTTTTTCTATTAACAAAGAAATTATTTTTTTTAGAGCATACTTTAAAAATTTTAAGGTCATATTTTTGGATTTTGAGTGCATATTTTATGCATATAAAACGATTTTTTAAGAGCATATTCCTGGTTTTCCTGTTGATGATATTTCGATGAAATAAAATGTGTTATGTTGTAAACAGCTGAGTTTTTCTTTATTACCTGTCATTTGTGTCCTCAATGTGTACACTGTGTTAACATTCAGAACCGTCTAAGTTCATACGGCATAATACTTGACTAATGAGAGGCCTTTGGTTTGCAACTTTTTAAGTAACTTCTTAATGAAACCGAAGTTTGCAGCAATAAAATCAGTTTAATTACATCTTTTAGTTCATCTATTATCATTTGTCGAATATTGTTTAAAATTCTCGGCTATATTTTGTAAACCGAAAACCAGTGAAATCAAAAACGGGTAAGACTTCAAAGACAAACCAATTGCAAATGCGTCAATTATTTTAAAGTTTTAATAATCCAAGAAGTAGTCTTAAACAAATTAATGATGTTTCAATCGATTTCGGTTTACAGAACCTTTTAAGCGATAACAAACTTAATTGAGGTCTATTTGGCGCATAAATTTTATTTGACAACTAATGAAAAAGAGCCCTGACTTGATCAGAGTTTAAGACAAAAATTTTGGTTTGGCTGTGTAAAGACATATACATTAGAAAAAGACATATACGCTGGCAAAGTTTAACATTCTTTTTAAATAAAAGAAAAAAAAACAAAAATGCTCTTAAAATGGAAATATGCAAAAAATGCTATTATGAGCAAAATATGCCAAAAAATGCTGTTATGAGCGAAATATGCAAAAACATGCACTAAAAAATCGATGCCAAAATCCATTAAAATTCATGACACGGATAAATATCTTACAGCCGACTTGGTTGGTTCCGTAAAAAAAAACATGCAATGGCATATTTCAGGTTTCGTTCCTGATGAGGAGGAAATTAATAATTTATTCTATAAATGTTTGTAGAGAAATGCCAGAACACAATTATCCACTGAAAAACTAAATAATTTTAAACAATTTTCTATTATTAAATCATAAAATTAATATTAAGAAAATAAAATTATAAAAATAATCAACAAACAATTTGTTAGCATTTAAACAATAACTTCTTTATATAATTTTATCTTACACGTTACACAACTCAAAATATTCTATATTTAATGAGTTTTTAAAACGCAAACCATTTAAGGATGATGTTGGCAAATAATTTGAACAATAAAAGATTTAAAAATACTGATATTATTCAATTAGTGTGTATATTGAGATAGCGAGTGGGGGAAATAAATAATTTTATAATTTTTATAAGAATTTTTTTTCATAAGTTTAATGAACTTTGGAAACGAATCGAAGCAGTTACCAAAAGGAAATGACTTAATCTGTATTTAATATAAAAATTATTTTTATTTATTTTATTTATTTTTTGTTAAGTATGAGTTCTAAACTTAACAATAAGCTTAGAAAATATTGTTTTGCCAATTTTAAGACATTTATAAGGAAGATTGTTTAAAGTGTGATAATAATTATTATCAAATTAACCTTTTGTTGATGTTTAGATGTTGATTAAAAAAGCATCATTTCGAATTAATTAAAAATTATTTTATTATACACGAAAAAAAACTCTACGTTTCTCATGAATAAACAATTATAGAGAAAAATTATAAAAATTAAAAAAATTTAAACATTGATTGTTAATTCCAATAGTGATTCAGTTTTAATTCGATTTTTTTTTCTTACAAATAAAACATTTATGCTTTTGTGTGAATTTCTGTTCAATTTATTTTAACGAGAAATAAAGAAAAACAAACTGTGTGATATTCTCACGTTTATTTAAGAGCTTAAGTTTCATTATGGATTTCTCAAAATTTGTTTTTGTTTTTTAGTACAATGACCAAAAGTAAAGATTTCCTTTACAATTCAATTTTCATTTACTGTTTGCTTTTCAACAGAGTTATTGTTATTGGTTCATACCAATTTGTATTATATGTTTATCTATTTTATCTATTTTTTTAGCCCAGTTATTATTACTATTCTGCTATAGGCTTGAGAGTTCATTGCATACTGTAATTGTTTAAACACTGTTATCTATCTCTGATCAAAATAGTGCTATAGTGGTACTGAGAAATATGATTAGAAATGAAATTCCAATAAAATATTAAAACGTTGTTTAGTTTAAATATCTTTTTTTTCTTCTTCAATTCATTTGTTTTGGCTTTAAATGTAAAATAAAAATTAAGCCAAAAGCTATAATTATTGTGTAGTTATGGTTTTGTAAGAAATTATAAATATTTGTATGATCAATTATTCTAATGGGAAATGTAAACAAATGGTGATTAAATTGGCAATTTTTTAATTTCCTATAAGTTTTAAGGCGATTACACAAATAGTAATAAAACTTTATTATAAAAATATTTGAAAAACTCATCCATTCTTTCTAAAATTTTAATTTAATTGATGGTTAAGTAATATATTGCTTTTACAGCTCATAACTCAGCAAATTGGCCTCTATTTGCCTAAATATGCAGGTTTATATCTAAATTTTTGTTTAGCATTATAGACTGTATTGTATTTACTTACTATTTGTTAAAAATAACAAAATTTTATTGCCCGTAAGATTTTGTTCTGTCATAAGTTATTGGCAGAATGATTTATTGATTTTAATTATTTTAATTTATATTTTTTTCTTTATTTATTGATTTAATGTCTCCATAATAAATAACGATTACCTAGAAAAATAAGTACACAACACCTCTTTCCTAATGATATGACATTATTTCATAAGAACGTTCCTTATGCCTCAAGGAAATAACGAGAAATCAAAATTCCAAAAGATCCAAAAGATGACCCATATCATCAACCCCATACACCCTACATATTGTGTTAATGCCCTTTGACCATGAAATTCGATAATAATATCACCTTCGAACGTTTGACAAACATTTCTCTGATAAAGCATTCAAAAACCAACCAAAAACATTATCGCTAGTGAGATCGGTTATTCTACTTTTTTCAAAAACCGGTTTTCGTATAATTCGAAAAGTAGCAATTTAAAAAAAAACCGATTTTCGGTTAATAATTATTCATTTAAACTGTTAAAATTTTTGTTAATTTTTGAAGCGCAGAGGAGGCCTTAAAATTAAAGTGACAATCAGTACTAACAATAATTCTAACAAATCTCATAAAAACTATGCCAAAACGGTGCCCGGAGGCCATAGAAACAAAGTTGCTTAGGTTTTAAACAGCTGTTCAAGCAGCTAATTTTTGTTGTTGTTGTATTACTTGGTAGAGAATGGAATTAAAAGTTTGTTATTATAGCTATTATTTTGGTGCGTAAGATAACAAGAATTAAATGTTTAATTTTGGATAAATCTACTAGTAATATAGGAGTACTTAATTGCCTCAACAAGAAAATTTGCTTAGTTTTCGAACAGCTCTGTATGTAAATTCATGCACCACTCATTTAATAGTGTGTGTGTCACTTTAGTATGTCAGGTAATACACCCACCTTTCAAACAACAACAAATCTTTCGATTTCAAAGGTTTGTCTGTGATATCTAAAACGAATAACTTTTAAGACATCACTAAATATTCGCTAAGAATATGTTTAATTATTTCATTTTGATATCGCTAAATATTCGCTTTTAATAGTTTAGCAATAGTTCGGGAACGAAGCCTTTATTTTCTTCTGTTTTTGCAGTTAGTTTTACTTTTGCTATGCTAAAAAGAAGAGAAAATAAATAAAACCAAAACAATCAGCATATACCCGCTACGCGTGTACATTAGCCCCTGTTTCAATGACGACTAAAAGCAAGAGCATGAGAATACATGTGCATTAAGAAGGGAAGTGGAAAGCAATTTTATAAATATTTAGTAAGAAATAAGCAAAAGAAATTTTTTTTTAGTGCGCAAACGAATATTTGTTTCGATACTTCTTCGCTAATAGTGCACTATTGCAAACATTAGTTTAAAAAAAAAAAAAATATTTTTTTTGATCGATAATTTGTTATAATTTTTGTTTAAAGCCAAAACTACATCTTTGTAGAACTTCTGAGTTTCCTGAGTGAAAAACTGATCCAATTGCTTATTGCATTCTTTTAAAGAACTTAAACTTACACCATTGACGGAGTTCTGCAGAGATCGATATAAATGATAATCTAAAAGTGCCAGGTGGGGGCTCTCTAAGCGTTCTGCAGGGTTATCAAAAATGTGTGTGTCCTGGCGTTGTCATGATGTACTACAACACCTTTTCTGTTGATCAATTCTGTACTTTTTAATTGAGCATCAGAATTTGTGCCTTGACCAAGTTTCTCTTCTAATCCCACAACACACCTTTCTTGGTATTAATTCTGGCTCAATGCACCGAATGTGAAATTTTACATGTTATTTTCATGCGTGATAAACTTTTCATCGCTCATAACCATTTTAGCAGTGATTTGTAAATGAAAATTCGTTCATTACATTTTCACTGTTTATTCCTGTGGCATCTTAACATTGAGCTTCTTTATGTATCGAGCTTTCTTCAAAATGTTGAAATCTATTAACTGTCTGGTTTTCCTTAAATTTGTATATGATTTCATCGACTTTGTTAGCCATTGATCGACATTGAAATTATTAGATGGAAAATGAGAAATTGTTCCAGCAATTTGCGACAAATTCTTACCTTTTCTATAATTTTCAAATATTTTTAAAAGTAGATAACATTTCACGGAATGAGGTGACTTTTAGACGTAAGCACTAAAATTTTTAATTAACAAACAACTTTTCACCTTAAGTTGTAAACATATCTAAGCAGGATAAATAATTTCCGTTCTCTGTTATTTGCTTATAAAGACAATTTATACTCGATTTTTCTTTTTTTATTTGTTTCCACCGACCTCATTTAAGGAATTCCAGTATTTTTCATAATCTCCTAACACCTTAAATTAGTTTGTTTTTTGTCGTTTATTTTCTATTTGAATAGCTTAAACAACAGACAAAAGACTTAAGAAACGAACACCTAGTATCAATGCAACTTTAAATACGGCCATAAATATTCGTGTTTAAACAATGTGTGGAAAACAAACAAAAACACAAACAAACAAATGCATCATGATACACATTTGAATAAATATTGACCTCTAGTTTGGTGGGGACACAAGCGGCAAACACAACTATTTAAATAAAACCAACTTTCTTCTATAAGCCAGACATGCTTAACGATAAAACCAATAAGAAAACCTAAAACTAGAAAAAAAAGACTTTAATTAGAAATTTTCTATTAAATAAATAATCAATAGAGAAGTGCAAACACTTTTAGATCTATTAAGACTTTTAATTTTTCAATAAATGAAGATTAAGGAATGCACTTGTTATTTATGGCCAAGCTGCTGACAGACAGATAGACAGACAGACAGACAACTCAATGGCATAACTTAATGTCATCAGGCATAGAACACTGGTACCCATGAAATTTTTTTAAGAATTAAAATTCTTTAAGATCTTCAAGCGATTAAAGGAATTTAAAGTGTTAAATTAAAACTTAAGATTATCGTTACTTTTGGAAACGGTAGTAAAATTGTTGTAAATTTTCTTGTTTTTTATGTTTCATTTTGGTTACTGAAGCATTTGACATACTTTTTTGGAGAAAGAAAAGGGCTTACCTTTGTCAAGTGTTTTTGAATTGATTTGACAAAACCATAGCGAAAAGAGAAAAGCGAAAAAATTAAAAAAAAATAGGTGGGTTTCGAAATTTTAATTCGACTTTACAAACATACATATATGTGCAACTGTGGAAATAAGAAATAATGAAATTTTGATTGGTTTTGCTGCACTTGGTCTCCCTAACAAAGATATGGCCACTCACTTATCCGCTTTTCCCCATTGTGTACAAAAGAGAAGAAGTTTCTTTGTCCATGCGAGTGATGTGACCAAACCAGCCTAGCCACTGTGTTCTAACACGTTTTACTATATCTATAGTTTATGCAACTCGCTTTTCCAAAGTATATGCTACTCATCTCTAACTCGTTGTAGACTGAAGATCTCGCTTCAACGCCATATAGCAAGACAGGTATAATTGGCGTCTTGTAGAGAGTAAGTCACTAAGCACAAAGTAGCACTTGTTTGCAAAATTTATTCTCTGTTTCATCTCCAAGTTGACGTCGTTCAAGATCTTAATACTGGTAACCAAGATAGACCAAGTCCTTAACCACTTCAAAACTGCGATCGCTAACAGTGGCTTTCTGTCCAAGACGAAAAATCTCTTTGTTTGTTGACAAAATATACTTTGTCGTTATATGCCAGTAGTACGAAAATAGAAGTAGTGGTCGTAGACAAATGAAATTTCTTGCAGAAAGGCGAAGTTCACGAAAGGTGAAGTCAATACCAAGGTTTTTATGTATATAAGGTTTTTGTAGCTCGATTGTTTCGCGAGTTATTGTATAGACGTTAGACTGAACCCCTTTATATTGCATAAGTTTTACTTGAAAACGAAATTTGTTACAGCATTTAAGCTATGTGTGCTTTAATGTATACATTTATAAAATAAATGATTGTTTGCATGTATTTTTGTTTGTTGGTTTGTTTGTGCCTTATAGACAGCTAAACCGCTGAACCGATTGTATTTAAACTTTTGCGGTATCTCTCTGTATATCTGAAAGGACATACAAAATGTATATTTGTTTGTCTAAATCTTCAAAATGGTAACAGAAAGTTTCTCTTTATTTAGCCCAAATAGATTCATAATCAAGCCAACTCGTCAAACAATTACACAATTGAGCTTTGTAGCTACAACACAAAGTAAATATTGATTTTTGTATATCTTGGCAACATTAGTAGTTTATGTTTCTGATCTTGGTCCAAATAACTTTGTGATCAATATCACTCAAAAAGTGGGCAGAATTGGAAAAGTGGGTGTGGCACCTCCTATACAAAGTTAATATTGATTTTTATATATATTCAGAATGGTTGGAATAGCTGTTACTGAGCTTGGTCTAAGCAATTTGGTAATCAGTACAAATCTTCAGCTGAAAAATGGGCGAAATTTGATAAGCGTACATGGTAGCCACCATACGAAGCCAGCGTTGATCTTTGTATACCCCGTGGACATTTAAAGCGCAAGTTTCTGCATTTGGTCTAAATGACTAGGTAATTAATACAAATCATCAGTCAAAAAGTGGGAGGAATTGTATAAGTGGGTGTTGCATCTACTGTACATATTAACTATAAATTTTTGTATATCTTGAGAACGGTAATAGTAAAAGTTTCTTAATTTGGTTTAAACAACTTCTAGGTCAGGACACGTCATCAGTCCATAACATGAGGAGATTCAATAAGTGTGCTGGCAGCTGATCTTTCATACTAAACATGAAGAATTTCATGTGTGGAAAAGGGTAACTGTTAAAGTTTCGTGCTCTATTCATATCAGTCAAAAAGCGGGTGTGATAGGAAAAGTGTGTATTGCACAAAGCACACCGGGTAAAATCTATATACAGGGTGGTATATATATATATACAGGGTGGTCAAATTTGAGGTTAGGAAGTTGGCATCAAGATCTTTATCTTCACGATTATAAAGTTCAAGAATTAAAGCCGGCCGACCAATGTTTGGGTCGAACGTTTGTGAATTGGCTGTTTGAAAAACTGACGGAAAACAACGCATTTTTTTAACAAAATCTTCTTTAGTAATAAAGCCCATTTTCAATTAGGCGGCTATGTAAACAAACAAAATTATCGCATATGGGACTTACAAAACCCAAAAACAGTCCTCGAAACCCCATTACATCCAAAGAAAGTGACCGTAAGGTGCGGTTTGTTGTTAGGCGGCATCATCGGCCCGTATTTTTTCGAAAATCAGAAAGGAAATGCCATCACCATGAATTCTGTGCGCTACCAAGCCATGATAAGCAATTTTGTGTGGCCACAATTGGGCAATGTTGACATCAGTGACCTTTGGTTTCAGCAGGACGGTGCCACAAGCCACACAGCCAGTCAAGCAATTAAGTTATTGCATGAGAAAATTCCCGGTAGAGTAATTTCTCGATTTGGCATTGTCAATTGGCCTCCTCGTGTGGTTTAAAATTTGGTGAAAAGAGAAGACGTCTAATAACCTGCCAGAGATGGACATTTGCCCGACATCATATTCCATTATTAATTCCAATATTTCTATTTTATGTTGGTCTGAATAAAACTGAATATCTCAAAAAATAATGTCTTTTTAAGCCAATTTACTTCCTAACCTCAAATTTGCCCAAAATATCTGACATAATTTGTTTTTTTGGTTTTGTCAAATACGGTTTTTTCAAAATCTTCATTTTCCGAATACCGAATAAACCGGTTAATTTAACACGAATAACCGGTTATTTTATATAAGTATAAATTTTAGACGCTTGTATATTTTTTATTGAAAATATGCTCATCGCTTAACTATTTATATAAATTTAATTATCTTTGTGTATATGACAACCTTGAACGTCTCACAAAGAATGTGAAAACCAAGGTAGATCGAAAAAGATATGCACTCTTGAGCAACAAAAACCTTTTCTCATCTTCTGTAAATAAGTATTAATTTTTATATATGGAGAATGATCAACTAGACTCATTGAAAGCCCACAAACCCACAAACGCCGGTTCCGAACGGCAGATATAATAGTCAGTGAAGTTTTCAACAGCGTAAATATACATAACCTGTCGCTAGTACCGGTGTGAGATGATATCGTTGTTGAAAACTGTCAGATGATGTGGCCTGGGATTGAACCGACGATTTCATGGTTGGAAGGTGGGCTCTTACCTAACATACCAGACACATACGCACACACTATTAAATAAGTGGTGCATAAATTTACATACTGTGCTGCTCGAAATTTAAGTATATTTTCTGGTCGAGGTAATTAAGGACTCGTATATTACTAATAGACTTATTCAAAGTAAAACATTTAATTATAACTGTAATTACAAACCTTTAATTCCCTTTTCTATTAAGTAATAAATACAACAACAAAAAGGGAATTAGCTCCTTGAGTAGCTGTTCGAAACTGAAGCTCTTTTCTGTGCATTGTTTAATAAACTCTGTTTTTTATGGTCTCCGCACATCGTTTTGGCATTGTTTTTATATGATTTGTTAGATTTATTGCTAGTATTGGTTGCCACTTTAATTTTAAGCTCTCCGTCAGATTCTTCTTATTTTTTAAACGACGTGGTCCAGCTCTGCGCTTCAAGAATTAGAAACAATTCGACTTTAAATAAGAGAACCACTTAACCGGTTAGTTGAGTTATTATTAACCGAAAACCGTGCTACTTTTCGAATTATTCGAAAACCGGTTTTTGAAAAAAGTCGTATAAGCGATCTCCTAGACATAGGGCTTGTTTTTAAAACTTCCTAAACTTATCTTAAAAATTGAATAAAAATATATGAAAATTTATAAGAATTTGCTTTTAATTTTTTTTTTAATTTTATTTTATTTCTTTAATTATCCAAATAAAAACGTTTCTGATGCTTTTAAGAAAATTTTAGAAATTTTTTAAAAAAAGTCAATATATATTAAAAAATATGTAAGAAAATTTTTTTTAATAAATTTCTTCAAGGAAGTTAAACATATTAAATACGTCATAGTTATTTGTAAGCCTAGTGCATAAATAACTTTTAACTATTTTCACCATTTCTTTTTTATTTAATTTTAATTTTTTTTTTTTTTGTTACAAAAAACTTATTGACATGCCCTCGTTAATGAAAACCTTTTAGAGAATCAAATTAGAAGACAAAATATAATAATAAAATGAAGAGTTTTTTAGATAGAAGCTTTATTGAAAACAACAACAATAATAACACAAAAAGTTGACATGCAATTGATATTTTTTAAACCAGACAAAATAACCTGTATAATGTAAAGAATGATGATGATGATGATGATGATGATAATGATTACAATGATTGTTATAAGAAAGCATATATTGTATCAATACATCCATTATTATGTGGTGTGTTTATGTGCAGACATACATAAATATATGATCATAGAAAAAATGACATCAATTGAAATATGTCTACAACACAATATAATCTACTCGCATATATGTAGAGAAAGAAGAAATTCTATCGTTGCCAATGCTATAGCAACAATATCAATAATATAAAGCAAAAACAACAACAACAATATGAAAAAATCAAACGAAACAACAATATGCATCAACATGCATGTCTTGCATGTTTGAAATATTTCAAAGAATTACAAAAACTTAAAAGAAGAAGTAGAAGAAGAGTAACAAAAACACACAAACTGAACGTACTTTTGTTAAAACAAAAAAAAAAAACGTATAAAAAACGAAACCAAATAAAATACTAAAATACAATAAGTACCGCACGTACAATATTCAATACCAAAATTGTTGGCATTACTGATGGTACGTACGTACGTTTTTACTAAAGCCAGCAATTGAAAAATAATAAAACAGAAACCAAGAAATTTTATGATCGTGAAGAAGTACTGCTACAGAGAATAAAAACTACAAAACTACAAAAAAAAAACAACAACAACCAACAAAACTGAGAGCATTAAATACCAGGTGATTTAATTTAACGCACAGGTGTACTAGTAAAACAACAAACAAAGAAGCCAATACATTAAAGCAAGAGTGTATTTCCCTTGCTAAACACATACTCAGTAACTTCACACAGAAGAACTAGAGAGAGGAAAAGAGAGAGAAAAGAGTGTGAATAGACTGTTTTAATACACAAAACTTTCTTTTTAATTTCACTCAACGTTTTCACTCAAAGCTTTCTCTGCTATATGGCCTTGCTCTTTGCTGATTTAAAACCATTTCTAAGCCACATTTTAAGTTAAAGAGAGAGGTTTTTTAAGTTAGAGTTTCTTCTATTAGAGGCTTATTAAAATTGTTGTTTGTGCGTGTGTGCGTGTGTTAGTGTGTAGGCTAACCATGAATGAGTTTCAGTTTGGCGCTTTAATTTGTATTTATTTTTAATCATTCGCCAGCGAGCCGGTGTAGTAACCACCAGCAATGCATCACTCACCCATCATCATCATGCGAATATAAATTAAAGCAAATTTATCATTTTTTTTTTTTTTTTTGTTCATGGGGGCTGTTTAATGCTGTTGCTTTATCGTGATTTTTATGGTTTTTTGAATTGTTCAAAAGAGGCGTTCATTTGATGCCTTTTGATTTAGAAATTAATAAAAAAAAAAAAATAAAAACAAAGGATTGTAACTAAATATTACTCGTAAAGCTTGGCTTCAAGTTCATTTGCTGGTTAGTTAATTTTTTGTGTTTTTTTATTCTGTGTCTGATTTTGATTTCTTTTCCTTATTTTTGTTTTATTTTGTTGTTTGTAGTCAAGATAATTGATTTTGAAAAATTCTAAGAAAACTGTAAGAGATTTTATTAAGGAAGTTAAAGAGAAGAAAATGCGTAATGCAACTAAAAATAATTGATTGTAAATCAGCTCTAGAGTCTGAATGGCATAATCTTAAATACCAATTTCTAGCTGTCAGTTTTGTAGTTCGATCGCTATAGAATTGTGATGTGATTTATCAGCTAAAAACTTGGTTTAGTGATGAATATTGTCCCTTGGTACAGACAAGAGTTGAGTTGTGGTCTTTGGAAAGCAAAGTTGATCCTTACGCAGCTCTTAATGTATAATTTAGTTCCAAGCCTCCCAAACGCTGAACATAATTTTGATTGTCATATATACATACATATGTAGGATGGGCCATTTAAAAGTTTAAATTTTAAATTGCAATAAAACAAAAACGGTTTGCAGTTTTTCCAAATTCATATATTGTTGTGAAGTACAATTGTTCCGGTTAGAAAAGAAATATTATTCTATAAATATGGCTGCCGCGTCTCGGCAGTACCCTTTTCCATCGAAACAATTTTCAACAACTTTTCGTGTTTATGGGCTCGTATCTCGGCAATGGCATCACAAATGTTGACCTCCAAATGCTCAATTGTCTCCGGTTTGTCGGCAGAGAAAATAGACCAACCGTGTCAAATCGCAGCTTCTTGGTGGCCAGCTGACATCACCATTTCAGCTTATTAAACGGCCATCAAAAGTTTGATGCAATAAATCGATTATGGCATGAGATGCGTGGCAAATTGCATAATCCTGATGAAAGCAAACATCGTTCACATCAATACCATGAAAATCAGGCAAAAAAAATATCGTTTATTATAGTACGACAGGTGTCTCCATTGACCGGAATGGTTGCGTCGTGCTCATTTTCAAAGAAATATGGGACAATGATACCTCTGCTCCAAGAGCCGCAGCAAGCAGTCACTCGTAATAAGTGCATTGGCTTCTATAAGACCACGTTTGGGTTTTCTGAGACTCAAATACGCCAATTTTGCTTATTAGCGTACCCACCAAGATGAAAATAAGCTTCATCCGAAAAGAAGATTTTTGAAATTTTTTTTGTTTTTGCCATTTCCGACCAATTGTCTTTGTTTTGGAAATAAATTTCCAACAAATACCAACGTTGCTCAAGCATAAATCCATTCATTTCGTTCAGTGGAGATAATATACTGAGTCTTGTGAGAGAATAGAATGAAATAAGTATTGCCAGATTTGAACCGCTGGTTCAAATTTATACCGATATTTGGCCCAACTAATACATATTTATTTTATTTAAAACTAAGTACTTGGTAGGATAAATCTCTTTCTTAATATCATCTTCACATCTCCTTGGTATACTGTCCATAAATTCAAACAATGTTCCTTGTGTATTGCTTACCATTTCTTTCAGGTTTCTGTCCATACATCACTAACGTTTCTAG
This sequence comes from Wohlfahrtia magnifica, assembly GCA_023159175.1. Classification (NCBI taxonomy): domain Eukaryota; kingdom Metazoa; phylum Arthropoda; class Insecta; order Diptera; family Sarcophagidae; genus Wohlfahrtia; species Wohlfahrtia magnifica. The sequence continues at coordinate 665,133 of JAKWBJ010000054.1, forward strand.
CGTTTCTAACGTTGAGCTGGCAAATTAAAAATATCGTTTCTGTACGTTAAATCCGTTTTTGGATAAATATCATGCATAAAATACCATCGTAGTCGCATGTTTTCCTTTGCAAAGGGAGTCAACGAGCTTAAAGGTATTATCTTCTAAGCGTACTGATTCATTTGCGTACTTATTTCAATGACAGAACCCACACCGTGCCCAGAAAATGCGACCCAAAAGTGTCACATTTCCAGCACCATGCTTAACTGTCATTGATGTCTGCCTGTGGTTATGTTTCATGCTTGAAGAACGCCATATTTAAAATTTTTTATCAGATCCAAATGAAAAAAATTTGAACTCGTCACCCCAGAGGATATTTTTTTAAAAGAGCAGTCGCTTTACTGTATTTTCAAGCAAAGTGTACCTTATGTTTTCCAGTGCACCCAAGCAATGTTTTGTTTTTTAATTTTTCCGTCTTCTTTTTGTTTGCGTGGAGGTGTTAAAACCAAATTTTGTCGAAAAAAATGTGTTGTGTTTTAAGAAGACTACATACATTTTTGATGACCCCGCTGTGATTTGGAGAGCATGAGGCATCCACCATCCTGGTCTTGAACTTTTTGTTCATCATTTGTTTGTTTGTCTTAATCGCCCTGATTGCTATCTCAATATTTTAAAATTTATAGACGAATACCCGCTTCATCTCATAATTTTTGTTACTTCACACTTCTTGATTCGCCTATAAAATATTCCAAAAAAGTCTTAACGATCATATTTTACATTTGCAATATGGTTTAGTTTTTTTTAGCTAAGTATCTGACTTTTTCTACACAGTTTTGCGATCATTAGAGAGAAATATTTTGAACTTGCTTTCATCTAAAGATATTAGCTTGCTTCTAAGCTCATTTGACTTACTTAAATACCCTTTGGCATTTGCTAAGCGCTGCTTTTGGTTCACTAGTGATATTCGCCTCTCTATACTACAATTCCATTTTACCTTATGCAGTGTCCTTTGGGCCGAAATGGCGAAATAAATCTTTTCTAAACTACTGTCTAATCTCAGCAGAGATCTGTGTTGAGATTATTTTCAGAATCACTTTGACTTTTTTGACTGTCTGGATACAATGACAGCTGCTTAAAAACCTTAAACGGCTTGTATGCTGTATACTTTCGAAGGTTTAGCCTCCTTTGAACCACTGCATAATGCTTCATATGGTAATTCGAATTCTACACATTATTTCTACAATCTCAACCTGAGATTTATCTTAATTGTGCAGATATAAAATAATTTTTCGCTGGGTTTCTGTTGCTTTCTTCTGCTTGTTACCCATTTTTGGTCAATTAACTTTGGGTTAACAGTGAGTATTCTGCTCTAACATATGGTATGAAATTGTTTAATTTAGAAGTGGTCTTTATGAGTTTTTTTGAAAAAAGTTTTCAAATCCATGAAATCTTAAAAATGTAGTTTAGTGTGCCAATAATTTTGTTCAGCAAAATTTTAATTAATTTTTCTTATTTAAAAATAATATAAAAACATTTTGGAACGAAACGTTATTATTTTGTGGGAAATGTGTTATTCTATGTAGTAAAATTATTAGTTTATAAAAATCTCTTCAGTAAGACCATTAAATCACCCATGAAGTTGAAGGACCTTACTGTGCCAATAATTTAGTTCGTCTCTGTATATGGTTTAATAAAGCTCGTTTCATATATAAGGAGAAGGTGTTTAATTTTGGGTCGAATTTTGAATCAAAGTTAACGGAGTACCCAGTATTGAAAAGGTCTCAGTCTCCTCTAAATAAATAAGAGTAAAAAAGAATATCAATTTAAAGCATCATTGAAAGAGTGAGACAACATCACTTCTTGGAAAGAAAAAACCTGAGGGTGTTGTATCTAATAAACGAGACATGGTAGCATCCACACCTATGCCCGACATCTGCTGCAGTAGATCGACATGTTATCAGTAAAACAAAATTTTGCAAAGATAGGTTTTTAATAATTTTTTATTGAAAAACTGAAAACACTCAATCAAGTTATTATCTGAACTGATAGTGATTTTGAAGTTTAGAAGCTTAGTAAAGAGTGTATTCGTTTGGATTGTATAAATAACCGATATTTGTAGAAAACTTGTTAATTTTGGTCCAACAAAAAATAGTGCACCCTTACCTATTATCAAAACAGTTTGTTTTAAATAAAATTCTTCCCTATTCAAATGTTCTGTAGTATAATATAATTTAATTCTATTAGCTTTTCATCATTCCCGCAAAATGATAGAAAAAAAAACAAAACAAAACAAAAACAACAAAAAAGTTTAATGTGTGTGGATTTGTATTTTCTTTATTATTGTTGTATATGATTTTATTCCATTTCATTTTATACCAGCGACCAGTGATTTTGTGGACCATTACACTTATCAACCTCATTGCATTGCAACAACAGTTGGTTGTTTATATGATGAACCAGCACACGAAGAAAAATGATTTTGTATTGAATAAATGAGTAAATGAATAAATGTCCGCTTGGATGGATGGATGATTATGGAAAGAAATATGGTTTGATGTGCAAAAAAAAAAAAAAACAAAAAATCTAGGAAAGTATGTTCAATTCATTTTCTACTCTATGTAGTGCGCTTAGAACGCTGCCACCAAAGAGTTAGACAATCGTGACCAGCAACGATTATAAGGTGGTCTAAAAAAATTTTTTCTTCACTGATTTTCAATTGAAGCCTACTTGCAAAAAAAAAAGAAATTAAGAAATAAATTCTTTGGCAAATAAAAACAAACAAAAACCTTCTTAAGTGAAATTTAATTTGAAAAATTTTCAGTATAAAAATTTTACTTCTATTTAAATTGTTCTTAATTATTAAAAAAAAAAAAATAAAAGAAAATAAATTTGTACTTGTTTTGATCATGAAATGTTTCTTTCTGAAAAGAATTTTGTATAAAAAAGTGCTAAAAAAATTGAATTGATTGGGCATCATGAAAATCATCATGTTAATTAGATTATAACGTAATAAGCTTCAATTAGTATAAAACAAAAGACTTAAGACGCGAACACAATGGTTATCTTCATATGAAAAATGTTTAGCGTTTCAATGTTTAAAAATGAAATAAAATATAATAAAAAAAAAAAAATCAAATCAAATGAAAGAAAAAGAAAGCAAGTTAAATAATATGTAAAATGATATAAAATAAGATATAAAAGATATTAAAATGAAAAATTAAGGTCAACATTTGGTCAATTATTGTTTAGAGTAATGCATTTGTAGGCTAGCTATTGACCTTCAAATTGACATAAAAACTAATAAATATTATATAAGAAGATAACTTCACGAGAATGGGTATTACAGGTGAGATTTTAAATGCTCGCGTTTTGAAAATTGCATAAAAATGGTATCATGTGACATGTGGCACCGGCTTATTGAAACCACATATCAACCAAGTTCTATGCAGCCATTTTGTGAAAAAAAAATATCGGTCATCAGATTGACTAGAAGTTTTGGTTTAATTTTAAATATTTGCTGTCTTAGGGAATCTATGGAAAAGCACACAACACAAGCAGCCCATGTTCAAATCTCAAAAAGGACAAGAAAAATTTTCATCGTGACTTCACATTTAAAATAATTAAGAGGACTTTCTCCAAATGATATACATAAGACGTCCTCTAAACCGTTGTTCCTTTCGGATTGAAAAGAAAGGAACATCAACTATAAAACGTCATGGAAGGGTCAGCCAACACCATTTATTGGAAAAAAGGAAAAAGAAAAAGGTAAGAGTCTATGATAAACAGCAGTAATAGCAGAGGGCGTTGTTGCCAAACAACTAGAGATAGCAAAACCAATATATATCTAAACACGTGCTAAAGGAGATCGATCATCTGCTAAGCTGGCTGATTATAATGAAGTTAAAGCAAGACAAATGTCGGGGTGGTCCAACTAAAAAGCACGATCTTAATTGTAAGTCAGTCACACTTTAGAGTAAAGTTCTTTGCTCAACTTAATGTAGCCTTTCTTTGTTTCAGTGTTTGATAAATTCAACCAGGGAGAGGTAAGTTCTTGCTCCTATGAGTCCGCCAGCCTAAAAAATTTTAAGCCTGCATTGTGAGATATGATTATGGACTATCGAAATACGACTCTTAGCAAAACACTTCTTCTTCCAGCTAAAAATAAGAGTGAACTAAAATACTTCCATGAAAGAATATAATTTATTCGCTAGTATGGATTATCCAGTTCTGACATCCGACTCTAATAAATGAATGGCGATTTTTTATCTATTCTATATGCCTTTGGTATTCATTACACGCTGCCACAAATTCCTGACTTGCAATTGAAAGCAGCTTTTTTTATATTTTATTCCTAGATATTTATAACACCTTTTTTATCGTATGCATTATATTGGGTGTTTAAAAAAGTTCGGTTTAAAAGTTCACTAAAAATTAATTAACTTTTTCTTATATTTGAAATGAGCTTTCTTAGACCAAATATGTCTGGTTTCGATAAATAAACTTTTCCAATTTTTGGGGTAAAGCCATTATTCCATCAGTGTAGAATTTCTGGGTTTTCTGAGCGAAAAACGTATGCCATTATGTTTCGGAAGCCTCTACAGAATTTAAATGTTCGTTTGACAAGGTTGCAGGAGCTCATAATAAACAAATATCTTCCAGTCCCACCAGACACACAGAATTACCTACATTGGAATGCCTAGTTCTGTAGCTATATCTACGCTGCTTATATGCTGGTCTTCCTTAATTTTTCCCTTGATCGACTTTTTTAGTGATTAGGCGACCAAAGTAAGGAGCTGCATTAACAGCATCGTCTCTCTAAGTTCTATTTAGCAGCTGCAAATCACTGGTTCTAAAGTAGGCTATTGTTCCCCATAGCAACACACACCCCACATTCAACGCGTATTAATTTCTTGTTGGAATCATAGAATATGGGAGGTGTGATAGTGTTTGGAGCAATATCCCCACATCCAAAACTTATTTGGAAATTTCAAGTACTCCAATCCACGCAGCCCTGTCGATAAAAACGTGGACTTAGAACCAAAAAGTTGATATCCTTGAATGGTCACTTTGCTTGCCCGACCTTAACATAATGAAGAACGTCTGCGGATGCTGGGTAGGCAAGTATACGAGACAGGAGAAACTTAATTAGTCGTTGAATTACAGTGGTGGAAGGAATAATAGAGACACTTTCTTTTTTTTTCAATAACACTGGTTTACAGCAAAAAAGCCTTTAAATAAAATTATATTGAATATTATGACGATATCATTTTAAGGCTTAAAATAATAAATTTATATTCTCGGAGCTTTTTTATAACACTCTTTGGAAATAAAGAAGCACAAATTTCCACTAATTTTGCAAGTAAAAATTTGTTTGCTAATTTTAGTCAAAGTTAGGTAGGTACCTTCATTTAATTTTGAATAAACTCAGCAATAGCCAACCGATTTTTACGATTTATAGCTTAGTTCATTCTCAATATTCTAGGCTTTTATTTAAGTATCTAACAGGTAAAGTTTTCATTCTTAAAAATTATTTATGACTTTTTGAAAAAAAAAATTATTCTAATTTTGCGCGAAAAAATTGTTTTCTCTAAAAAGTTATGAATAAATCCGAAACCATTGTAAACACAAGAAAATGTTATTCAGATGATTTATAGGAAATTTTGTTCCTTAAAATTTTGTGTTTGCAATAAAATCGGTCAAGTCGTTTTACAGTTATGATGGAATATATTACAAAGCTACCATAAAATAAATTTGAGTCCAATGGAAGAAAACTGAAAACGAATTTGATTTTAGCGCATCAAAATCAAAAAAATTAAATTTAATATTTATTTTAAAAAATAAAAAATAAATTTCAATTAAAAAAGAAATAAAAAAGAACCAAATCTACCTGTGTGGCATATAAAATGCATATTTTGCCGTCACTATTTTATGGCTTAATTTTTAAGTCATGATTTTACCATTTGTGCCGGTGTTATTAGAATGTCTTGCTTTTATTGCAGTTTTAAGGAAATATGTAGAACACAAATCTAACATTTGCTCACATAAAGTTTTTTATAGGAATGAAATAACAAAAGTTTACGTTTTTTACAATTTAAATTGGCTTTTATTAATTGCCTACAAATATTTCTCTAATGAATGTATTAAAACATTTCTAATAATTTACACTCGAGTGACTTTTTAATTGCATATAAAGGGCCTTTTGAAAAGCAACAATCACTATTCCTTAAAACCCTAATTAAACTCTTTTTTATATATTAAAATAAAAAACACGTGTATTTACACACTTGTAATTTGAAAAAGAAATAAAATATCAAACGAATGCCGACTTGAGAAGCTACAGAGCAAAAACAAAGAAATTATAAAAATATTAATTCATAATTAAATTAAAAAAAAAAAAAACAGAAAAATATATATAAAATAACTAAATCATTAAAGAGAAAAACTAAAGCCTTGGCTGTATGTTGATATGTAAGTATATAATAATATTCATAGTACATGCTTATTAAAATTACAATGTACAATAATCAAATAATCGTACACAAACATATGTGTATATAATAATAATAATAAGAAGAAATAGACAGATATAGAAATTATATGTAAACTACCGTCTTCGTGTTGAAATGATTAAATGTGTTTTCAATTACAAGTCAACAACACCTCTGATACTCTTACCAAAACGAAGAAATCAAGAACGCAACTAAATCACACAATAAACCAGGCATTGAAAAAGAACTCAAATACTTACCAGTAAACTCGAAAATACAATATATTTGTAATAATAAATGTATAGGAAATACAAATGTTAAGGGAAGAAACATGTTTTTTTCTTTTGTTCTTTTGTAGACTATATGACGACGCTCTTGTCTCTATTTTATGTTTTCATGCCTTAAAATTGTGGCACCTTCTTGTAGTTCAGTACAAAAAGTACTTTTGTGTGTTTTTTCGAAATTTTTTCCCCGGTTTTAAAGCTAAAAATATTTATATTTTGTGTAGTAATATGGTTTGTATACCGAGTAAAAGAACCTGAAATAAAATCTCCAATAAAAGCTCGCTTAACCCTGCTGTTAGATTTGCAACATTTCGTCCAAAAATATTTTATTTCTTTAAGCCAATAAAATTGCCAGTGCTGATATTGAATATTCCAAGCTCCGTGTCATGAAATTAAATCAAATCATGAAAATGCTTAATATCATGTTGACATATAAGCCTTAATTGTTAATTAAGGGATTTTAAGCAATGCAGGCCTTAATTGAGCTCAATTTATCGTATAATAGTCAAACTATTCTATTCCAGCTTACCTTTGATGAAGATGACAATTATCACAAGAATGATCAATAGAAAACGGCAATGCTAAAGTATGAACCATCACACACACACTTAGCAAGGATCCTCACCACTACACAATACAATTCAATGGAGGCGTCGGTTCAAGGCGGCGATATGATGGCAGTAGCCTAATCATCTACTTAGCTTGAACAAATAACGCTTAGAGAAATTGAAACAAAGCAAGAATAACAAGAATAAATAACGTGGAGCATCACTGCCTGCGCAACTCGTACATCAAATAGCATCCTATAAGATAGACATCTTGGGTATAAGTGAGATGAGATGGAATGGTATTTGCGAACTTACTACGGCGAATGGTACAGCGGTATGGAATCAAAGCAGAATCGAATTGAATCAAGAGAGACCAATATCCGAACGTGTGATAACGGCTCGATGCAAAAGCAGAATAAGACACATCACCATAGTACAGAGCTATGCGCCAGCAGAAAATGCCGAGGACGCTAGGAAGGATGAATTCTACGTACAAGTAACATCAGTGCTCAACAGTATTCAAACGGGTGACTTAAACATTAAAATAAGAAGCGACAACACCAACACCCGTTTCACTATGGGAACGCAGTGTTGTGCAGTTAAAAATAACAATGGAGAATGTCTAATAGAACTATGCAAGACATACCCACTAGTCATAGGTGGCTCAGTCTTTCCGCATAATGAAATTCATAAGTATACATGGACATCGCCAAGCGGCAACTCAACGTAATCAGATTGATCACATAAGATGGAGAAACTCTTTGGCGGCTGAAAGAAATAAAAAAGGCACTGACATCGGCAGTGATCACGAGCTTATCACAGGCGAAATTCAGCTCAAATTAAAATGTCATAGAAGAAACATTTGAGTAACAAGACGGAAGCATCTTCGCCTACAGCAACTACAGAACAACATGACCAGGAACACATTGACCATGGCAATACGCGAATAGTTACCCCACATGGGGGATATCACAGCAACATATAATCAAGTCGCAGAAGAAACACTGGGTGTAGTGCAGATACATAGAAAATTATTTATATCAGACGATACTTGGTACCAGATCTCTCAAGGGAGGGTACTTAAATTGCAGCTAAACAACAAAAATGTTACACGGCAGCAATATCAACAGCTGACAAAACAGGTTACAAAAGGAAGTTCCTAGAAGATCTAGCAAGCATAGATGAAAAGATGGAGGGAACATCTCCTGGAAATCACACGGCTTTATTTTCTTTCAAGAATATTCAGCATTAGGGTAGATACGAACAGAGTTTTTACAAGTCATGACTAGAAACTGACGTGGTAGTAAAAGAACTATTAAAGACAGAAATGTAACCCTTAGAGAGCCATGAACACCGTTATACAATATGCTATGATCGGACTAAAAATGTGACACAGTGAACAAAATACTAAAAGGGCGGTATTTATAGGCGTCGAAAATAAATAAAAAAAAAAATTTGGAATTGTTTTTACATCATCTTTAATCCTAGGGGGTGACTGGCACAATTTTTTTTTACGAACCACTCTACTGTACAATGTCAGATGAGATATATATTTTTATGAAGATAAAAATGCCTAAAAAAAAAAAATACACCACTGTATAGTGGGATATTTGTCTACTGGTTTGTGTCAAGGTTGATAATGTGTTAACCCGGTACTGCCATACTGATTTGTGTATTTCACGGCATTGCCAAATCGACCATATTTGGGTAACACAATTTTGCATGTTTAATATTAACGGATATGAGAGCGTTTGAGATATTTCCGGAAGTTTCCAAACTGGAGGCAGTTAAGGATATATGGAGGTGGCTGTGCTTAAGTAGACATACATAGTTTCGTCGTAAATAAAAGTGGTGTATAAAAGAATGTTAAATGCAAGATAAATAAGCTGCTGAATTACGATAAACTGCATAAAGATAAAGTGAGGAAATAAAAACTGTAAAACAGCAACAATGGTGTTTATTTCATTTTATGCAATTTAAAAGAACTCAGACTTTTTGAAAAGGTTAAAACGTAACAATATGTTATCGAAATGAAAAAGTAAACCAAAAATTTTGTCTATCGAATTTGAGTTTTTGTTTTAACTTTAAACTCTTTTTAAAGTTAAAGTTTTATTATTTAATGTTCGTGAAATCTTAAATTAGCGAATTTTAAGCAAATTAATTAAATAAATAATAAAACTTTTAAAAGAGTTAAATTAATTCGATAGCTCAATTTAGAAATTAATTGATTCAATTAAAATCTTACGTCAGCAAATATAGAAAAGTAAAGATAAAAAACTGTACATTTTCTTTAATTTAATTTCAAGGACACAAATTTTTTCAATACAAGTAACAATAATAGTTCTCATAATGCATCAAGCTACGCTGCTATAACATATGCAGAATATCTTTACGAACGTCTTCTTAATAAATTTGAGCTGAACGAAACCGATACTTAAGAAACAAGTATTAATGATATAGCCAATATGCAAAAAAAAAAAAAAAATAAAATAAAAATTAACTTGGCAATTCGCTTCGCTTCTGTCGAGACTGAAAGAGTTTTCTGCACAACTAACAATTTCATAACCAAAATATGAAATCGATTATTGGATGACACATATGTGTTTTCAAAATCCATTTAAAAGAAGAAAAATATTGAAGTAAACTTGTTAATTTTTTCTTAAGTTGTTTTGTGTTTTATATACATTAGGGTGCTCCTTATATGTATGGGCAATTTTTTTTAACCGCTGATATATGAAGAGATATTATAATAATCAGGACTTAATAGCTCTTCCTTTCTTATTAGTATTCCCGGGAGAAGATTTTTTTTCCCCGTTTTACCGGGTATGAAAAAAGTGAGGGAAAAAGAAAACCCTAATGCTTTGGGAAAATGATGCGGCGTTGTACTGTCTCTTTGTCGGGATTCTATTGATAATTTTATTACACTCTTTAAAGCGAAAACAAAAATTGATTATATTAAATAACGTTTGTTAAAATTCATAAAATGCATTAAATAAGCATTTAATTGAATAAAATTTAAGTTAAGTAGCAGAAATACACATTAAATGTATTTAAAACATGGTTGTTGGGTCTTTTGGGAATTAAAGGATATTTTTTTTAAAGACTTTTTCATTAAGAGCTGAAATTTTTAAATATTTTTTTTCCTAACTCCTCTCCTTATTTCAGCTTGTTTGTAACCTTTTGTATCTTTAATCTAAGCATGAGATCGGCTTGCAGTAGCCAGTATGTTGGTGCTGCCATCAATCGTTGCCTAGTAGCGAAGCTGCATGTATATTTGGTGTAGTGGTGGCTTATAGCCTTGCTGCTGCTACTCATCGTAGGCTCTTACCTTTTTCTTTTTCCTTTTTTCCCATAAAAGGTTTCGTTACCTGATGCTTCCGGAGTGCTTTTTCCTCCGAAGAGAGAGAGAGGAAAGTCATAAGCGCGTTAACTTGATAAATGATTTGGAGGGGAAAAGCTGAAGCCTCTGAGCCTTATACAATTATTTAAATTAATTAATTACTCCCATAACATTCCATGAAGGAACATGGGGACTTCTCTGAGTCAATCAGTTGCACCCGATTCTATCTTTAGACTTATTGAAACGGACCTACAGTCTAACGGCGGTTCCGAACGATAAATGCATTAGAGAAGTTTTCAATAGTAGTAATACTCATAACCAGTTACTAGCTAATGTTATGAGGTGATACCGCTGTCGAAAAACTTTTTCTTTTTTCAGATGGTCCGGCCTGGTATTGAACCGAGGAGCTTCTGGTTGGTAGGCGGGTGTCTTACTTGCCATACCACAGTGTCACAATAAATAAAATTAAATGACGTCTATAAAAATCCAAACGGCTAAACCAATTTTTTTGAAATTTTGACAGTATCACTCTATTTGTCTGGCAGGAACTAAAGGGTGGTCCAATCATAATGCGCGATATTGATTGTGAGTCACACCTTAACGTCAAGCTATTTGTCCAACTTTATTTGACCTTTCTTCGTTTTAGTGTTTGATAAGTAAAACTCAGGGTGTTAAGATTGTTAAAGCCTTTAACAAAAATGGGCGTTCAAATCAAAATACATTTCATGCACTACGTGATATTTTTGGTCATCATAATCGATCAAATGTGTCGGATCGGGAGAATTGTGCCCAAATTTCAACAATCCGGGAAATATGGAAATACCTTTGCATGCTCGACCAGTTCGTTCTGCGGAAAACATTGCTGTTGTTCACGATAGTGTGGCAGAAGAGCTGCCAACCTCGAGCCATCGTCATGCCCAACAACTGAATATCTTACGAACATCACTGATGCGAATTTTAAATAAGGATGTGAATTTACATGCTTCTTCTTTACAAGCTGACGACTACCGACCATTTCAAACGCCGAATGGTTAGTTGAACTGACAGAAGTGAATGGTGACTTTATAAAGAAAATCATCTTCAGCGACGAGGCACACTTTCACCTCAGTGAATTCGTTAACAAGCAGAATTGCCTCATTTGGGCAAATGAAAATACACGATTGATTGCTAAAAAACCCAAGCATCCACAAAAAGTGAGTGCTTGATGCGCTTTATGGGCTGGCGGCGTCATCAGGCCATACTTCTTTGAAAATGAGATCGGCCAAGCAGTTACCGTCAATGGTGTTCATTATCACGATATGTTTCATCAGGATGGTGCCACTTGCCGCACAACCAACGAAACAATGTTACTTTGGTGTGTTTTCTCATGTTATGGCGATGTTAGTTGGCCGCCACGATCATGTGATTTTACACCGTTGGACCTTTTTTTCTTTAGGGATACTTAAAAGAAAAAGTGTACATCAATAAGCCAAGAATAATTTTGCAAATTAGCGATATCGAACTTCAGTTATGTCCCAGAGTCATTGAAAATATGTGGTACGACGGATAAAGCTATGCCACCGAAGCCGTGACAAGCATTTGGCCGATATTTTGTTTCACACATAATTGCCATAGATTTTTCTATCACAATAAAAAAATATTAAGATAATTCTCTGAAAACTTTTTGGTTTATTTATGCTACAATTAACATCGTGCGTTTTGGTGGGACCGGATAGGCTATAGATAACTCAAAGATTATAAATGGGCGACATTACGCTTAGACAAAGTGAATATTTATATGTATAAGTCTGTGTCTCTAAATTTAGTCCAAACAGCTTCTAGGTCAAAACACGTCATTAGGGAAAGAAATGGACCAAATTGGGTAAGTAAGCATGGTAATTCATTTCTTGGGCCATAGAAAAACAAGAAAAGATGAGAATTTTTTAACAAAATTATCTTCACTGACGAAACCCATTTCCATCTTAATGGCTAACGTCAGCAAGTAGAATTGTCGCATTTTGGTGGAAGAGAAACCAAGAGTTATCTTAGAGCAACCCTTACATCCACACAAAGTTACAATTTCATGTGGTTCGTGGATAATATTTTTCTAAAACGAAAATGGATCAATTAAATTTGCTAAAGAGAGATGATTCGAAGATTTTTGTTGCGAAAAATTTATGTTTTAGACGCAAAGAATATGTCGCTTCAACAGGATGGTGACATTTGTTACACAGCAAGAGATATAATGGGTCTTTTGATTTCCCGTAGAGGAGGAATAAATTTCCCATCAAGATCGCGCGATTAGACACCCTCAACAGTTCAAGAGCTTAAGGCCAACATTATCGAGCTGATATCAACCCCTGACAACAGCTTATTGAATAACGTGGCTGATAATTTTGGTAAAAGATCGACATAATTTTCCATTTTTAACCGGAACCTTTTTGTTATAAACTGAAATAGAAACAATTTTAATATTTGAATCCGAATCATCTTTTATTCATATTAAAATGATACCTCAATTTTGGACACCCTTTATATAGATTTTCAGGGGTCTTATTTATACTTCAGATATTTATTTCTATTAATAATAGGAAAACCAGCATATGATCAATTTTCTAAACTTAAAGCATAAATATCTGAAGAATCAATTAGACCCCAAATGATCTATATACCAAATATATTATATTTCTTACGTTTAAAGGACTTATCGATGAGAACAAAAACGTGTCCAATTATACGTTGGAGTCAGTGTAAGTACTGGTATTCAATTTTGTTTAAACTAATACGTCAAGCCAACCAAAATTACCCAGCCAGCAAAGACAACCAATTAAATGACCGCAAAATCAAAAACAAAATTAATTATTTGGCTACCGGTACAGTGAATGCAGTAAGAGCTCAATACATTTTTGTCTACAAAAATCATTAAACTATTATTCTGTAATTAAAATAGGATTATGCAATGCTACCAACATTGGGCGAGACCAATGCATTAGTGGAATGTGTTTTTGGTGAAAATGTTATTCTAGGAAATCTATTTGTTCATTGGCTTTGATGTTACATTTCTTTTGTGTGCATACAATATGTTATTTTTAATACCTTATTAGTTATACAGTTTTTTTAAAGATATGGCGATACTGATGAATTATGAAGGAATATGGTTGTGTTTTGCAAATTTTCTGAATATTGTTCACAATGCACAGTTAGTGTTAAGATTCTTTTTTTTTAAATTTTCCGGCCAAATAACAGTGCAAAACACAAAAACAAATTGAAAAAAAATCTGACCTTTAGACGCCTTTAGGCATAATTTCAACAATAAAATCTCAGTATTTACTCGAATACCTAAGAATTCATTAGATTTTAAAAGGTAATACCTGTGAAGACGAAAAAATCCAATGGGATTTGTATACTTTTTGACCAAAACCGGAATAACCCCCGTGTGGCGGTCCTATCTTTCCGATTTTAGTTTTTTGTTTTTTGTTTATTAAGTTGGTACATCTGTTGTCAACATTGCCGCTAAATCTTATCTTATATCATAGCCTGACTTATGCATTTTTCATATTCGGTTTTCGGTATGTCCATGAGTGCTTCCTGAGATTTTTCCATTATTTCCTCTCGGTTGCTAGAACTCGTTCCCCGTAATGATTTTTTAACCCAGACAGAAGTCACAGGGAGCCAAATCAGATGGATTCGGTGGCTGTTGGATGGTATTTGTTGCATTTTTCGTTAAAAAAAATTATAATAATGATGGCACTGTGCAACGGTGCGTTATCATGGCGCAAAATCCACAGTTTTCTGCACACAATTTTGGTCTCTTTCGGTGAATTGCTTCAAGCAAACGTCTCATAACAATCAAATTATACACTTTGCTTACTATATGGGCTTCTGGCAAAAATTCATGATGACTACACCGTTGTTATTCATGAAAACCGTGAGTATTGCCTTCTTTCTTGACTGAAAACGACGTGATTTTTTGGTGAACGCTATTCACTTGCCTGATGTCTCGTCTCCAGTAATGATCCTTTCGACGAATGTGGGATCATATCTTTTGCGACCTCAACATGGCCTCTTTTTTGCATGAAGTTGAGGCTACACGTCGGAAGTCCAAATCATTCGCAAAAATGTCTTGGACGGATCCATAGGCAAAGCTCAAGTTCTTTGCTATCTCTCTGATGGTTAATTTGCAGTTATAGACCAACATTTCTTTTACTTTATCAATATTTTCGTTGGTTTACAATGTCGATGGTCTGCTACTGCGTTCATCATCTTCGATTGACTCACGACCACTTTTGAACAGCTCGTGCCGCTGGTTAACGATCGTTTTCTTTAGAGAATTGTTGCCGAAACACTTTTCGTACATTTCCAAAGTTCGCGCACCATTAAATTTGTTTTTTAAGCAAAATTTAATACAAGTTAGTTGTTGCAAATTTAAATCCATTTCCAAAATTGTACAAAATCGCCAACACACATAGAAATAGATGTACACTTGGCTACGTAGCTTTTGCTGAGCCATTTGGCCACTTCGGAGCTGCGATTTGACACCGTTGGACTATTATTTGTGGGGTGCCGTCAAAAATAAGTGTTACGCCAACAAGCCAGAGACAATTGACGTTTTAAAGGAAATAAATATTCGTGAAGCCATTGGTGATATACAGCTGCATACAGTCGATAATGTGCTTAAAAATTGTGCCGTTCGTGTAGGCTACTGCATGGCCAGCTGAGGCAGCCATGGAAGGATTGTACTTTCAAACAGAAAAAGAAATTTGAGAAAATATTCAGTAGTTTTTTTATAGCATTTAAAAAAAAAATTATATGGCGGACCCTTTATAAGTCTTATCAGATTGGCGATAATCCGATGCACATTTTAGTATTTTGTTATTTTTTTATACATTTTAAGAGTGTAACATCAAATTAGCTCTATAAAAATGCAACAATATTAAGGCTTATTAATGTCAAAATATGAATAAACGCTCGTAAAAAACAAAAAAAAAGGTTTAATAAACAATAATGACAAGAAAATTTATAAATGTTTCGAAATGATGGGGTGAAGCACCCAGAAAATTACAGAATTTTTTTTACAAATATTGCAAATACGATGTTGTTCCCAAAATAATACAAGGGAGACTGATAAAAGGTATATATTTGTAGCCTTTTTTAACAGTATTAAGCTTTGTTTTTCACCAAATCTAGCACATTTTTTTTCAATAAGTTCTGGCAACACTGTTGGATACACAATAATGTGAGGAAAATATCATGAACGAAGCAAGGTGAAGCTTTGCCTGACAGTAGCAAATTTATTAATGACACCAGTGTGTCTGATGTGATTGGAAAGAAATTTTTCATTGGGGTGTAATGATTGATTTTGATCTCTACTGTCTACAATTAACGAGATTGAAGCAAGCAATTCAATTAAAACGGCCAGACTTGTACAACAGAAAAGTATCATAATGACAACATGCAAGACTAAACACTGGGGGCTTGGCCGGAAAGTTTTAATGTATCCACCTTAAAGGCCGCATCTTGCAATTTCAGATTATCATTTGTTTTAGTCTCCGCAGAACTCTCTTAACGATCAGCATCAGTTTTTCGTTTAGAAAATCCATAAGTTCTATACTGATGGAATAATGGCTTTATTTTTCTCTATCACTTCTCTAGGGAGCATATTGGCTGTCCACTAAGCATCTATTGCCTTCTTTCAGTTTCATTAATCAGTTTGATTTGAAAGCTAAATAGATGATTAGTCTACTGTAGCAGGCCTTCATATGATTATACAGTGGAGAAGATACTTGCTATAGAATGGTGGTGATCCTTGCTTACCGTTGTACTTTTGGCTTTACCCAGAAAAAATAGCTAAAGCTGATCGGTCAAAACAGCGATAATTTGGTTAAAAAAAACCTTTTTCAAATATAAAAATAAAAACAAGCAGTTTTATTTTTTGTCAAAATTTATAAACAAACTTTTTCGAACAACAACATAATAAAAGCTAGGAGTTTAAGGACTCTTTTTACAAAGAATTTTTAAACAAATATTTAAATACGATACTCGATAGATGAAATAAAACATTTTAAATTTTTAAATGGTAATCGTAACAGGTTCGAAAGTATTTTTCCAAATAAAAATTGTATTTCTAACGAAAATATATAAAATTGATTATTTTTTTTTTAAGTAAAAAAATAAAACAATTAAAAAAAGCCCAGTACCATTAACTATAAAAAACCGCCAGCAAATGACCCTAAAAAAATCGTAAAAACCAAGCACTTTGTGTAGCCATAAAAAAAGTACCATTTGGGTGAAATTTTCAACTGAAAAAAAAATGAAAACCTTTCTCTTTAGAAACTTTAAAAATATTTCAAATAAACTCTCAAACATAAAACTACTCTTTAAAGCCGTACATAAACTCTCTTGAGTGGCTTTTGTGCTTTATAACTTTGTATGTGTTACACACAAAATGAATGAATGAATAAATGGCCAAAACAGTAAAAAAAAAACATAAAGAAAGATCACTGTTAAGTTAAGTACTTGTTGTAGTTGTGCTTTTACCAGACTATTGGTGTTGATGGTTCGGTTTACAACTAACTGCTACAAGCAATAAACAATTGTTTGTAAATTCTTTCAAGTCTAAATGGTATGGTGGGTATCTCTATATATCACTGTGTGTGTTTTTCATTTCTTTCTTTTGAATGCTGTCTGGCTGCTTGCTGCTGCTTAGATGAGAGTGAGCGTCTAAATGTGTGATTGTGTGTGTGTGTGTGTGTGCTATATTGAGCTTAACTTGTACACTTGTGGCAAATTGACGGTGATAGTGGTGGTAGCTTTACTGGCTAAAGACTT
The DNA here is from genome assembly GCA_023159175.1 of Wohlfahrtia magnifica. Lineage (NCBI taxonomy): Eukaryota > Metazoa > Arthropoda > Insecta > Diptera > Sarcophagidae > Wohlfahrtia > Wohlfahrtia magnifica. The sequence goes on from JAKWBJ010000054.1 coordinate 682,579, forward strand.
TCTTTATGTATTTGTTTGTTGTTGCAGTTATTGCTGTTGTTGCTGCTATTGTTGTTGACTTATTTTTATGAATGCTACCAAAAGAGTTATGTTTGGCATTCATAAGCATTGCCAATGCCAAGGTGATAGCACAGACAACGCGCATCATTGCAAGAAGCAACAACAAGCAACGTACATACGTATACGAGCAACTACTATTGAGTTGAGAAAAAACCCAAAACCAAAAACAAAACAAAAAAAGAAAAGCAGAGCAACAACAACAGTAACAGTAACAGACATCTGTAACAATAGTAGCGGCATCTTCAAAATTTTGCCTTGACTTTACACCGCTGCTTCTTACTAAAGCAGTTACGACGAAGCAGTACAACAACAATAGAAAAAGTCTCTCCACCGAGCCGAGCCGAGCCACATTAATCGAGCATACGAAATAAAAGTCTTTCTTTCTCGTTCGAAAGAAGTTAAAAAAAACTATATGATCTTATATAACTACATATTAGTTGAAAGAATACTTTAGTTACACGGTCACCTTCCTACGGTCAAGTTCGCTTTCCTTGCAAAACTACAAACAACACAAAAAACCTAGACAGACTAACAAAAAAAAAAAAAAAAAAATCACCTTTTGGAAGCCAAAATTTCTCAAAGGAAAGCTACACTTACAAAAACAAAAGAAAAAAATTACAAGAATAACCGAAAAATAAAAATAAAAAATTTAACAGGAATTTCAAATCCTCTAAATATCTAAAGTGAAATTTAATTAATAAAACAAGCCATTAGTTAATAACAAAAACATAAATATAAAAAAAAGAAAACAAGTGCTTAAATTAATATTTCCAATTAAAAAACGAAACAAAAATTAAAGCAGTGTTTTTTCTTTTTCAAATAAAACTATTTAAGAAAATATATTTAAAACAAAAGTGCAATATTTTTTAAAGAAATATTTCATACATTTTTTATAAATGGTGCTACAAAGGCTTTCAACAATTATTTGAATTATTTGCTTTTTTACAATAAACTGGATTATCAGTCTTTTAAACAAACAACTGGATGGTGTTTTTAACGAATTAAGAAAAAAGTGAGTGTGTGTTTCTTAATATTTTAATTATTAATTAATAAAATGCAAAATAACAACCAGGACTTGGGATTTTCATGTGCAATTCTTCTAAAAGCCACTAGACGTATGAGTATTTTCAAAATATTCAATGTTCAAAAAAATTTAAAAATATTAAGAAATATCTACATATCAATATCTACATATCAATGAATTCATAAAATTCCAAAAATAATTTTTTTCAAATACTTTTTAATATTTTTTATTTAAAAATTTAAAGAATTAAAAAAATTATTCACAATTAAATATTTATTTAAAGATTTTAAAAAATAACACTATGAAACACTTATGAAAATACTTACCTTTTTAAGAAGTGTATTTTGTATTTTATTTTAAATTAACAAAAAAAAAAAAAAAGTTTCATAACATTGCAGTTCTTAAAAAAAAAATCTGATGAAAAAAAATTTCATGAAAGTTTTTTATAAACTTTAAATGCATAATAATATTTATTAAAAATAAATTATTAGTGTGAATAAACCATTAATTAAATGAAAGAAATTAAGTTGTGTTAACAAGACTGCTTGAGAAAAATATATTATATATCAAACTGTTAGGAGATATAGGTTTAGAGTCAAATTTCAACAAAAAGTACATGAATATTTGCCCTAATATTCATATAAAACGATATGTATTTAACATCTGTTCTAAGAACAAATTTTATAAAAAATTTGAAATAAAATACTTATTAAACTCTTTTAAATTTTGTAAATAAAATATTTTTTTTTATTTCATACCTCCATATTCATAAAAAAATACATATATTTGAAATCAATTTAAAGACAATTTTTATATAAAAAAAAAATAAATAAATAACATTTCATACTCATTTCAAATTTTATATATGGTTTTTTGTATTTATTTTTTTTTTTTGATTTTTAACGCCCATATTCATAAAAAAGTTAAATATATTTGAAATATACACAAAGAAAATTTTTTGTATAAAAAACTATGAAATAAATTAAATTTCATAAAACATAACTAGTTTAAAATGTATTTTTTCAAATTTTTTATACAAAATTTTCTTAAAATGAATTTCAAACACATTTTATTTTTTTATGAATATAAGTGTAAGCTCTATAGTCAGCCTAGAACCATATAGCTCCATGTTAATACTCTTTTGCTAGCGACGACTTAAAATATCGACAACTTTCCTTTTATGACATTGTCATCAAATGCTTCAATAGGATCATTTAAATGAATTAGTGAATCTTTGCTGGAAATCTCTTCATATGATCGCAAAAGAAATACCTCACCAATAGTGCTAAGGTCTACTGTTAAATTTTCAACGACAAGCTCATCTTAATTTCAGTAGATGATTGCATTGGCTAAGGTACATCTGGTCAGTAGTACTACTGACAATGTCACTAGTAAAGCACTAATATTTCACTATTCACATTTTTGCTGGCAATATTTATTTATTAAATTTACTAAAAAATTACTAAAAATTATATGTTTTCAAAAGTCACAAACAGAATAGTTAAAAATAACAACAAAAATATTTTTATGTACGAAATCCTTTAAAATATTTACAATAATAAACTTTTAAAGTCTAGTCATTGAAAGGGTAAAATAAAGAACTTTCTAATTCCAAACTCTATGTTTCAATGCGCTTTTCATTAAAAGGATTAAGTCTAAAATTCATAAAAACAAATAAAGTTAAAAAAAATATTATATAGAAAATATATACTTTTTGTTTGTTATCGTCACCATATCTACATATATCCACAACATAGATCTGAAATTTTATTAAACCTTTTCGAAGTGTTAGTCTGTCCACTATGAATATAGTTTAGGTTAGGTTATGTCAATGAGTTAGGCATTGTCAAAAATCTTTCAAGCAGAGAAAATCTGATAGACTATATTTTCTCTGGGAAACCAAGATTGGCTGAGTATAAAAACCTTCTAAGGTATAACAACTTAGCTTCTATTAATATAATTAAAGTACAAAATTTACACCCATATTCATAAAAATTATTTTTTTCGATTTGTAAATGGTTTAGAAAACAAATTTTCATACGAATTATGTTTTTTAAAACATTCACAAATCGCAAATATTTTTACGAATATGGTGAATAATCTATAAATTTACAACAATTTATGTTTTTTATTTTCCAATTACATTAATTTTTTTTAAAAACTTTTGCAATCATCTGATGTTCTCTCTCATATTTTTCAAATTATATTTCTTCTCTGCACCCAGAATATAAGTTTTCCTAATCTGCTCTTTAAAGAAAAATTAAAAATAATGAAAAAGTTGGCTAACTAATTGCAAATTGGTCCGCAGTTAATTTTTCATCAAATGTGAGTGGAAATACTTTTAAGGTGAACAAATATTAATTTTTTTTTTTAAATTGATAAATTATAGTATACAATAGCATTGAATAATATTTGCTTAAGAAGTGCACCATTTTGTATAAATTTTAAATGTGGCCAACACTCAGATTATAAATTGTTGCTATTATTGAGATTTAACTTTTCATAAAAAAAATTAATAAATTTAAACAATTTTACCCAATTGAAAACAATCTTATATATCAACCATAAAATTAATATCTTACCCCCATATTCATAAAATTTTAAAGGTTTTTAAAATGTATTTTATTTCAAATTTTTTACACACAAAATTCTCTTAAAAAATAGGTAAACGAAAATATCTTTTTCTAATGTATAGTTCTAGATTTATTAAACCAAATTTATTAAAACCGTTTTGCTATTTCTGCGATAGAGCTATTATTACATTAGTGTAGAACTTCTGGCTTTTTTGAGCAAAAACCCAAACCAATTGCATATTACAGGTCTCTGCGAAATTTTAATTTACACTATTAAAAGCTTTAAGCAGCGATTGAAACAAATAATATTCTGAAAGTGCGAAGTTCGAGCTATATAGTGAATGCATCAAAACTCACCAGCCAAGCTCTTTCATTTCTGCCGGGTCATCAAACATCTATGTGGTCATTTAACGCAAAACTTTTTCTGCTGATCTCCACTCTCATTTATTGTCGACAATAGAGATCAGGATCATTCTTTTGAACAGGTTGTAAAAGCTCATAATGAACAATTCCCCTGCAATTATACTAAACACACAGAATTATCTCTCTTAGTGCCTATCTTGACTTTTCCACCGTCAGCGAAACTTTCCATTTGCTTCGTCCATGATTTTTTCGCACATTATTGTCGTTGGTAATCTACTTTTCATAGCCAGTAATCTTTTGTTTCAAAAATGGTTCCATTTCGTTCCATTTTAGCAGTGAATTGCAAATAAAAATTCGTTCCATTAAATTCACGGCACACTATTAATTCATGGGGCACACAAACATCGAGCTTCTTTGTATATACAGCCTTCTTCAAATTGTTGATGAATGCTTTGTTCATTAGCAATATCCGCGCTGCTTGTGCGCCGGACTTTCTCAATATTTGCCATGACATTTTTTAATGATTAGTCGACCATTAGCTCGAAAGGAAGCAAACAATTTTGCTGCTGTTTTTCTAGTTTTAGCATCGTCTCCGTAAACTTCACGAATTTTTTCAGCAGTTTAAGACGCATTCTTATCTTTTTCTATAATAGAAAAGTAAAATATGACGACAATGTTTAGAATTGTTCACTCCTTTTTAAGCGTAGATAACTTTTCACAGCGTTTTTGTGATTTTAATAAGCCATAGAGTTGCCCGATGCAATTAATATTATCAGATATTTAAAAAATTTAAAGACATTTACTGACAATTTGTAGTCGAAGTTTTTCGAAAACCATTTCGGACCAAAACCAAATTTATTTATTATAAAATGAACAAATTAAAAAAAAAAACAAAATTATGTAAAATTTATGATAAATTTTTTTATTTTTAAAGCAATTTTTCATGAAAAATATAATTGCTGAGAATTATAATACTTTTGAAGGTATGGATTTTATCCAAATTGCATGCTGCAAGACTTTTCCTTCGTCGTCGAATCTTCTTCCACCATACAAAAACAGACTTATCCTCTTGACATTATTTCATAGCTGCTGGAACTGTAGTTCTTGGTGTAGACTCTAAAGTTTCTAAAGCTATCAATAGATATCAGTTCTACCATAGTTATCGCCATTTAATTTTAAAATTGGAGAATTCAAATTTTTTTCAATAAGCCCACGAATGTTTTAACAATGACCGAGAGGAAACGATTTTTTAAGAAATAAAATGTTAATTTTTAATACATTGTTAAATCACTTCATGTTCCGTTCTCAGGAATATATGTCGTCAAAAGCCGAACAATTTCACAGAAAGTGTTTTGCAGACTTGTCCTTCTTATCATCAGCGCATCTTCTGCAGAAATCATTATTTTTCTTTTTGTATAAAGGTTAAGGCGTGTTAACCAGGAGCTCAATGGCCTGTTGTATACCTTAGTATACAGTCTAGCTTGTTCCAACACTTGCCCCCATCTTTGGCCATTAAAATGCGACCACATTTTGCTGGTTCTTGTTGCTGGCGAACTCACTGGCCCAAAAATTCTTCTTTGATTATGAGATGCAGTAACTGCAAGACCAATTGTCTTGCCTTTCAAGATGAGCTCCGATGCTCCGAGACTCCGAATTGATCCATAAAGTTCGAAAGTGGTACGTGCCTATGCAATTTCATCCACCATGCAGTTATATTTAATGATCCCATATCCGGGAAACCATTTAAGAGTAATCGTAGAATGTCCTGTTAGCTCATCAAGCTAAAACTGGCATTGTTAAATCATTTTTGAAGTGATAAGTACACTCTCTCGGAATATTATGGCGGCTTTGCTGTCAGTAAATATAAAGATATTCCTGTTGAATATCCCGTAAGACTGTATATACTGAGAGACAATAGTTATGTCCGTATTTTGTATTGCGGTAATCTACTATAAACATATCTACTTTCATACATCTTTTGTTTTGTTCTTTCTCTTTACCACAATTGTGGTTTTCATTTGATATACTTAATAAACTGCTACTTTATTGGTACTTAATTATAGAAAAAATCGTTTTATTACAATATACGAGTCTGTATTTGAAATCTTATTGTAAAAAATAAATGTTAAAGCATATAAAGGAAAAGCATACTTCTTTAGATACTTTTTCTTTTCAATAGAATTTATTTTTTATTAGCATTGGAAAGCCTATGACACTTACAGAAATTATAAAAATTATATATGCAAGTAGGTGGTGTACATCGTTTTAGTGAGTTTAGGTTTTAAGCTTGTTTCTTAAGTCTTTTGTTTTGCAAAAAATTTTCAATTTATTTAGTTTTGTTTTTAAGACAATGGCAGTTATGTTTAAACTTTGATTCATATTTAAAGTGAAAATAAGAGCAAAATGTTAAACAAAATTTTTATAAAGAAACCAGTTGTAAAACAAAGGTTAAAATTTCACTTGTTATTAAGCGCTTAATAAAGAAACAAATTAAAACTTTACTTTGCTTTAGTATTAAAGGTAATAAAACATTGGAAAAAAATAACAACAAGAGTTATATAAGTTTTTATAACATTTTTAATGACTTTGCTTTTCTTTTCCTTTTTTTCTCTATTTTAGTTAAAAGATAACTATAAACCAGTTAAAATTTAACTGGTATACCTGGATCTTTTATTTAATTGCTTACGCTTGTGTTTTTTGTTTAGCTTTCTAGTGATTTATTTCGTCAGAAATATCCTACTGTTCGTCTACTAAGACCATTGCTACACTTGTCTTGTACAGATTTTATTTTAATTTTTTTGCTTTTGTTACAGATATCTAAAAAGCATCAAGAATGATGTAAATTTTTTTATGATGATGCTGCAGTGCATAACATGAAACATGACACATGTTAAATTTTGCATTAAAAATGACAACATTTTCTTTAAGCTTAACATATACACACACGGAATTCAAAAAAATTTGCTTGCTTGTAGAGAATAACATGTGTAGGGTAGTAGTTATAGACTTATAAGTGCATATAGAGTGTAAGTGTATATAGTAGTTCTGCATATTTTAAATAAATTTCAATACCAATAGCTGTAGTATTTGTAAGAAACTAAATAAAAAATATCTTAACGTTCAAAACATTTCATATAATTTGTTACAAATAACAAGCAATAGCAATTGAACAAAGATGAGAAGAAAGAAAAAAAATAAATTTATTTAAAACAAACACACATTCACTTAAGTAAATTTAAATTTACCTTGATTTCTAAAGACTGCGTGCTTCTTTTAAACTGGTGGAGAAGAGAGATGGAGAGAAATTTGTTAATAAAAACTTAAAAGACATTTTACAGGAAGTGCTTGTGGCACGTGATTGTATGCTTGCCATATAATTTGATTTGTCTTTCAGTAGACGAGAAGACGAGACGTCTTACGATGTTTGCTGCTGCTGTGGCCATAGATTAACGAAAACAGATGCTGTTATTTATAGTGTTTACTTTGGCAAACAAGCAATTGTAAACAAACAGACAGACACACATACACAATCATCTCTCTATCTGTATGCTTTAGTTCAATCGTTGGTTGGTTTCGTTTGAGTTCTATGGAAAAGGTTGTTCCTGTTTAAGCCTGCCTGTCTGCCTGCCTAACATTTTCATGGAGTTTTTATTTGTCGCTGCTGTTGCTGCTGCTATTATTGTTTGAAAGAAAAGTTATTGAAGTGATAAGATTTATGTTGTTTAACAAAATGAAAATAAAACCAGAAATAAGCTCAAGCATAAATATAATATAATGGCTTTTCACACAACTATTACGATTTGTCGTCAATTTAATGTATTTTCGTTCTTCTTCAATTCGTGTGCAGTGGTTTTGATTTTACAAGACAAGAGGAGGACTGTCATATGGAGTATGAGGTGTTGTGGTTGGCTGTTATAAAAAGTAACATGTAAGGAAGTTATGAGAGGTTTAGAAGGACCTCTGTGAGACCTCTACAGTTTTACTGACTTAATACGTAATTAAATGGCATTAAAAAAGTCTATCGCTTTTGTTGTCCTACAAAGAATTTATTAAATTTGAAATAAATTTTAAAAAAAGAAACAAAATATTTCCAGATTTAGTTAAGAATAAATTTTTCTAAAATTCATTATTCCGCTCTAAGTTAGCCAAGATACGACAAACTTAACTTATCTATTTTACACAACTAGCCGACGACAAGCGTTATAGCAAATCATCGATGAATGACAATGAATTTTCTTTGGTGTCATAATACATGACTCTTTTAAATAATTGCCACAAATTTTCATAGATGACAGAACTTGATTTGCTCTTGCAGACACCTGCGAGTTAATAATTTTTAACAGATATTATGATTGAGATTCATTAGTGCTTTATTCGTTAAAGCGGAGGTGTGGCACAGAAAATTCTGCATTGTTTTGTATGTAGACGAAACATAACAGACAATGTCGCTAAATGTCAGCTTTTTAAGTATGACGACATTACAATAACATTGTCTTACATATTTTCTTTTCTTTACGTCATAGTCACAAGGATTTATCAATGAAATTTTCTATTTAGATCCATTAGTGATTTATTCGTTAAAGCGGAGGTGTGGCACAGAAAATTCTGCATTGTTTTGTATGTAGTCGACTCATAACAGACAATGTCGCTAAATTTCAGCTTTTTTAAGTATGACGACATTCGAATAACATTGTCTTACATATTTCCTTTTCTTTACGTCATAGTCACAAGGATTCATCAATCAAGTTTTCTATTACGATATACAAATTAATAAACAATTATGTTAAATTCAGTTTTCTTGAGAATGGTGACATTACAATGACATTGTTATGTATATAACTCGCTTTGTGTGATTGTCAAGAGGACTCATCAATGAATTTTTTTATTTACGATTTCTAACAAATTTCGCCTTAATACTGCTTCTGTGAGATGGGATGAGAATACATAGTGACGGTATCGCTCAAATAAGCCATCGGGTAGTGTAGCGAGAATTTGTGATTTTTCGTTTTTCTAACTCCTCTTGTGGGCATTTAAATGGCTTATACCAGGCTTTTTTTGCCTTGTTTCAGTTTCTTTGTAATAATTTTTGCCTTTCAGCTAAGCTAGTGATTGCTCTGCTGTATCACTTGTCTAGGACAGATACCGAAACTGCTTTCTATCGTTGCCTGGAAACAACACCCTCTGTGTAATTGGTATAGTGGTGGTTTGAGCCTTGCTGCTGCAACTCCCCATAGACTTTTACAATTTCCCTGGTGGCACTGCCTGAGACTTCAGATGATGTTTTGTAGTTGATGCTACTTTTCTCTAAGGATGGAGGGAGATATTGGTTGCCTTATATTCATTCTCGCCGCGCAACCTCATATAACAACTACGAAATTTCTAAAACTACAAATCGGGTATAAAACTGCTACTGGCGCCACTTACTGCAGTGTTATGACAGCTTATCGAAATAAATGATGCAGTCGATTCTCTGATTACAAAATGTGTACTATAGTCGACCTTAAAGACAATCTGAATGAATCGTTATATTCGTAGGTTGTATGAGACAGTATAACGCTACCACCTAAGCAGGTGTAGGGTATTCAAATATTTTACTGCTAAACAAACTCTATTGTCTTGTTTATGAAATCTATTATGAATTATTATGAGAAGACATCAAGTGCTGATGTGTTACGTTAGATAAGAGAATGTGTTGAATAAAATATGATGCAATTTATTAACGAGTTGTTTGTAAAAAAGGGAAATGGCTTATAATGAAAGTAAAATACATAAAAAAATTACATTCTTTTATAACTGTTGCCGAGAAATGGTCTTAGGTCACAAACCTGAAGTACAAAACAAAAAATTTTTTTAACAATAAGTTAAGCGAGCGTAAAACAAGTAAGTTTTGCTCTAAAACTTTGCCGTAAAACAAAAGACCTAAGACACTAACTTTTTTTATATAATAAATTAGAAAAACTATAGACTTTCCTCATTTGTAACAAGATTTCAAAATGATATTTCAAATAGCGTTCACGATAAGCTAAGACATACAAATTCCAGAAAAAAAGCGAAAGATATAAACCCATTTAAAAAGAAATTTAATAAAAAGTAAAAAGTTTATAAAATGTCCTCCAGTAGCTTAAGATCCTTGGCGCCTTACATGGATGTCGTAACACAACAATACGCCCCCCTTTAATAAAACAGTACATTACAGTAATATACAGTAAAAACAATTTGACTTTAATTAGACAGTTATTTATAGCCGTAGAGTATTTTGATTTCTTCTTATAAAAACAATGCCACAATGTCATTACAAAACTTTACCTACAGCAAAAAGCTGAGCTAAGCTAAACTAAAAAACTATAAAAGGAAAACCAGTACAAAATAATGCCTTTAGTCAAAAAATTGAAACAAAAAGAACAAGAACAAGAATAGAAAAACCAAACCTCAATTATTGTTTATCAAACACATAAACTTCTAAAATGGGGTTTGGTTTGGTACATCTTCATTTCTCTATTTTTTTTTTCTTTTGCTCTCTAAGCCTACTACCATTCATTGTAAACATTTTTCCGCATTGAAGCATTGATTCATGGTATTTGGTATTTGAATGTGTATCGAGTAAAATGTATAACAAAAGAAAAAGAAAAATTTAAACAATAACCGGCAATTATTTCTATAAATTTTATTATTAATCAATGGTTATTAGATATCATCATAAGTAGACTGAAGATTTTTTCTTTCGCTTTTTTGTTTTTAATTTTAACTATTTTGTTTAACAATAATTGTTGCTATTCAACGGTCTAAATAATTATTTGTTATTATCATTATAGTGAAATAGGTAAAAGAGAAAAAAATCTAAATTAAGAACAGACAAAACATCAAATATATTATTAAAAAATGAGAGCATTAAGGCCAAGGTTAGATTAATTTCAATAAGCCGCTATAAGCGGTACGTGTCAGTTGGAGCCAATAATAGGTGTGCAATTGATATACCAAAGTTCTCAAAGTTCCTACCTAGCTTTCTTCAGCCAAACAGTCGTTTGTATTGGATTTAATCCACATAGCCATGTGTTAAAATCTTGATTGAATAAGCACAGACATTAACAAAGAAGATGTTGCGTAAATTCCTCTTGTTCTTCGTTTAATCATTTAAAATTTTTCACATGTAGCCTGGTAACTTTCATTCCTTACTCCGTTTCAAATATGAAGAGTGCTTCCTGGCCTCGAACCAGGCGGCATCATTTGCACGAAGAATTGAGATAAAGTTTCTGTAAAACTATTTGTAGACTCCCCTCAAAAGGAGTTCCGATGTACTAAATCGATATGTAAAGTTCCAAAGTGGTACATGCCCGTGCAGGATCATCCGCCATGCAGTTACCTACCAATCCAATATCTAGAAACCCTTTTAAGGGCATTGTCCCGCTAACTCATGCAGATACATGTGGCATTTATGAATAATCTTCCTATTGTTATATACACTCTCCAGGGATCTAATGACCGCCTTGCTATCAGTAAAAGTGTAAATATCCCTGTTAAATATCTCGTAGTACTGGATATAACACCCTGCTATATACTGCCTGTACAACACTGCAGTAAAACGGATGTCTCCTAGACACACCTTCATTCATGGAAGACAGTTTTTCCATGTCTACTGGACCCATCATTGTGTATATAAATAGTTTCTTTAGGCAATGTCAGGGCATTATTATACCATACCCTATCTGGTATATCAGTTGCGAAACCCATGTCAAAGCAGAGTGCCAGTATCATTGGTCGTTTGACAAATTTAAAAATCCAAGCATAATTATGACCTACGCCGTCAGTATGGCCGAACAAAAGACAATAATCCGGTGACGAAAATCATAAAGTAACATTGCGACAAACGCTTAAAATGATAAATTATGAATGACGGTGAGCATTCTTTAATGTCATATGTGACTTGTTAAAGTAATTGTTCAAATTTCATTTCATAGATGATTGAAATTTATTTTGTCTTTTATGCGTCCGTTTATTAGTAACTCCAAAAAGACAATATAATCAAGAAGGCGTCCGTCTATTAAAGCGTTTTAATATAATATCATCGATAATCATTACTGCTTTTACGTTAACAGCAGCAAATAAAATCTAGCATCATTCAGCACATATTCGACTCATAATAGACAATGTCTCAAAATTTCAGCAGATGGTCGACTCTTAATAGACAATGTCATTAAATTTCAGAAGGTAGTCGACTGATAACAGAAAATGTCGCTAAATTTTAGTATGTAATCGGCTCATAACAGATAATGTTGTTAAATTTCAACATTTGATCGACTCATAACAGAAAATATCACAAACTTTTAGCATCTAGTAGATTCATAATAGATAACGTCGTTAAATTTCAGCGTATGTCGATTAATAACGGAAAATTTCGTTAAATTTCAGCATGCAGTAGGCTCATAGTAGACGATGTCTCTAAATTTCAGATTTCTTTAGTACGGTGATGTTATAATAAAGTTGTTAGTGCCATTGTCAAAGAAATTTTTCAATTTACGATAGCATCATACAAATTTCGAGTTCATATTGATATTGTGAAGAAGATTCATCGATGAAAATATCATAGTGATAATGTCGCTCAACTACGGCACCGAACTGATGAAATTAACAAAAATATACATTTTAAAAAATACAAAAAATTAAGAAAAAAAAAATCAAAACCGTTGCTTAAGTCTTTTGTTATTTAATTAATAGAGCAATTTTAGAATAATCGGCCACGAAAATTATCTTCCAAAGGAGTTTAAAACTGTACAGATGCTTACAACAACAAGTTTTTTTGTAGAAAACTATACGAATATGCTTTCAAATAATTGTTTAAAAATTAAAAGAATTATAAGTTGAACATATTTGTTTTTTCATTTATCTTCATATGTGTGGTAAAAAATGAAATGAAATATTTTCCTATAAGTTAATATTTAGCCATGGCTTATATTAAAAGAACTTCTATCCATTATGTAAAGAAATTATATTTTGAAAAACGGTTTCCTCTTCACTTTCAGTTGCCTTCAGTTACGGTTATAGTGACTACTAACCTTTATTTCAGAAGCTATCAGCATCTGCCTACTGTATTTCTAATCTAATTTTAATCATAGCCCTAATGTGGTTTTCTTTGTGCTTTTAATGTAATGTAATAACAAAAACAACTTTTTGAAAGAAAAAAAAACTAGATCACCTTTAGCTTCCAACATCCCATCTACTGGTTTTTGGTTAAGATTTTTTTATGGTCATTTACTGGCGCTTACAATAATTACATTGTTCTGTCGAAGATGTTAAAACGAACTTTAAAGAAAAAAAAAATTGAATTTAAAAAAATAACGAGAAAAGAAACAATAATAATAACAACAACAATAACATACACCGACAACAATTAACTTAAACGCTAATCTTTTTATTCTTTGTTTTATTATATTTTCGTATTTGTCTTACCAACATCATCTAATCGTTTAAACCCCTTTAGTTTGTAGTTGAACGAATAAAAAAAGACAGGAAAAATCGAGAAAAAAAGTCATCATCATCATCAACCGCCACAGCGCCAGCTGCAGCAGTCACATTAAGAACAATAAGAGGAAAAACACTAGATAGAGAGACATATCGTTTTAGTTTCTAAGCTTTAAAACTAAAACAAATATTTAAAGAAAAGTAGCGGGTTTTTTGATTCTTCTTATATTTTCTTAACGAAAAAACAGCAACAATTGGGTCAGTTGGCTAATGTTTTTTTCTGTTTTTTTTTTTTTATAAAAAAAAAAAATTAAATAAAGTTTAAAGCAGACGAGGCTGAAAAATTAAAATTTGTTCTACTCTCTTCTCCCTTAAAGTTTTGTATTATGTTTTCTGTTGAGTTTGTGTTCCTTCTTATAATTTTGTGTGGAAACTAAATACCGCAATTATGCTGCTTAATTTTCATTTATATAATGAATGTATAATTTCCCAATTCAATTTCAATTATTTTTCTCTAAGTAATTTTCAGCTATGCTGAGAAGGTAAAACTGTGCTAAAGTTATTGTTTTTAACGATGATTTATAATAGAAGCGTAGAAGAAAGAAAAAAAATTTAATATTTAAATGCTTTTTAGGCACAAGTGTTTGCTTATGAAAGTTTCACAAAAGTATCATAACCACCTTTTTGAGGTCCATATCAGTGTCATATTGTTGCCTTTTGACAAAGATTTTGCACAATATGTCGGGCGTCGTTAATACACAAATTACAGGAATAGGCTATTAAGTGATGCGACAAAGGTTTAGAAATTCCTCAGCTCCCTTAAAATGAGAGTTAGCACATTCTGCTAAGATAGCACGAAATTGCAACTTGAGTGTCTCTTATAGTAGAAGCTTTATGGGCGCTTACAAAAATCGTCGTCTCCTGTATAATGTAGAGAACACTGTGCTTCATATGCAATAAACACGATAAGCACGTTTATATCAAATTTTTCAACTAAAGAATGTGTTTGCCAACTCGACATGCATTTCATCTTCAATTTAATATAACAGCATCAGGATCGATTTGTCATCTTCAAGTGTGTGATGAACGCCCTCATCGTTTATTGTCCTGCGGTTTTGATTCCATGATTTTTTTGTGAAGAAGCATCCATTAGCTTGTTTCAGTTTCAGAAATTAAGTTGATTTCAAGCTTGGTGGGTTATTAATCTACTGTAGCTCGCCTCCATGTGATTGTGTGCTGTAGTGAAGATCCTTGCTAAATGGTAGTGGTGGTAATCCTTACTTAACATTGTAATTTTTTCCCAGTAGGTGGCGTTTTCTCATGATCATTTGTCTGATGCTTGGTATCATCGTCAGAGGTAAGCAGGAAGGTCAGGCGGGCTTTTTTAGATCGATTTGTTTGGAGTGAGATTGAAATTTCTTTATGAATCACTTTAAACTGCAATTAGTTTTTGTTTTTACGCTTACCTTACAATATAATCCGATGGTTATCTTAGGGTAAAGCTTATTCATTCCTACTTCTGTCTTCGGACTTGCATACCTTTAATAGACCTCAAACGGTTATTTAATATGGATCCCGGCTAAAATCAGTAATCATAGGGAACAGTAGCTTAAGTCGACTTGAGTTATTTTTGCACGGCACAGATTTATATGATAAAAGACAAGTTATGAAGAACAGAGCATCGAATACGACTGGAGTTTTTGCAATACAGCTGTATTATGTCAGATTTCTTTCGGGATTGTCACTAAATATGATAAATCTGTGGTCAAATGGAAGAATAACTTAAGTCGAGTTAAGCTACGCTTTCATATAGACACAGATATATTTCTTAATATTTACTAACTTTAGCTCTTGACGTCTGGAAGGATTAGATGTTGCGTGTTGCATACATGGTTCGCAGCTATATAGCATATAGGAATAATAGAAT
This sequence comes from Wohlfahrtia magnifica, assembly GCA_023159175.1. Classification (NCBI taxonomy): domain Eukaryota; kingdom Metazoa; phylum Arthropoda; class Insecta; order Diptera; family Sarcophagidae; genus Wohlfahrtia; species Wohlfahrtia magnifica. Next base: position 697,982 of record JAKWBJ010000054.1, read on the forward strand.
ATTCGAATATTTTACCAGACGTCCTTAATAAAGTTTATCCACAATGACTGCATGACGAATCTTAAATAAGAATTTCGCTTTAAAATCTTACAATGTACAGCCGGAATATTCTTTAGTTTTATTTTATTGGATGTTTGAAAAAGCTCGTTTACAAAATTTAACCAAAAATGTAATACCTTTACGAGCTTTATTACACCAAACAATATGTAACGTTTTGATAGATAACCTTCTGCAATTTTCTTGGGGGTGAAGCGAAAAACTGGTCAAATTGCAGGCCTTTATGTATTTTAAATTTACAGCATCTAGAAAGCTCCGCAGAGACTAAAACAAATGACAAATGCTATGTCGAGGCTTTAACTCTCTCAGCTCATCGGAGATGGAATAGAACACCTTTTCTGTTGATCAATTCTGGCCGTTTTTATTGTATTGTTTGTATTGTTTCAATATCGTTAATTGTTGGCAGTAAAGATCAGAATAATCGTTTGACCCGGTTGAAGAAGCTCATAATTAACAATTACCTTTCAATCACACTAAACACGCAGCGTGTGTATGTTCTTTATTGGTGCCAACTCTGGCTTTGAATTCATGTACGAATCTTCAACTTGCTTGGTTCATAATGATTTTGCAAATGCCCGGTGGCAAACATCACAGTGTGTCATCTTGATATACACTGAAAGTAGTAGATAATCAATGACTGATGATGAATTTTCTTTGGTACATGATTTTTTAAATTGTCTCAAATTGTCATAGATGACAGAAGTTGATTTTGTCCTGCAAGTGTTCGTTTATTAGTTGAAATTAAAGAAAATCGTGACACTAAAACTGCAAGTATTAGATGCACTGTTTTAGCTCTAATACCAGGCAATTATTTTAAAAAAAAATTTATAAAAAAATAATTTCTATAAAATAATACCTATTTTCTTTGATTTTACTTTACCAATTTAACATTTCGACACAAATAAGATGCGCATCAAATTAACCATTAAATAAAGAAAATATACAATTTTTTTCTTTTGATTTAAAGGTTCCCCTTATAATTGTATTTATATTTTCTTTTAAGGCCTTTTTGAATGCTTTGGTAGACATTTTTTCGTTTCGTTTGTCTTTCATGTCTCTTAAAAGAAACACAAAAGAAGAAAAAATGAAAATGGAAGTCATGTTACTTTTAACAGCTGACCTTAAACTTAATAAGAAACAAAAAGAAAGAAAAAAAATAATAAAAATAAATAAAATATTGGAAATAAATCAATGAGGAGAAGATGTTCGTGTCTTATACACTTTCGGTGTGTTGGTTATATTGACAGTTAAATGCTTAAAGCAATTTTTTTTTATTTTTAGCAAACTTTTTTAAATTGAGTGAAATATTTTAGTTTTGGGCTAATGTGTTGTCTATATGTGTTGTGTAGTTAACACTTTCATTTTTTATTAAATGAAATTGAAATTGTGTTTGTATTTATTTCTCTTTAATTATAATAATACCTAAGGCTCTTTCAAACATGAGCGTGTATGGACTAAACATTTTTTATCTCAAGGCTGTAACATACGATTTTTATTTATTTTTTCTCATTAAGTCAAAGTTTAATAACATAGGAATTTCTTAATCGTATATAAAGTTTACAGATCAGCATGCATTTGTATAATACTTACTAAAAACTACATAATCATTTTTTTATTTATTTATTTTAATATTTTAATTACAAATTATATTATGATTATAACGAAGCTGAGTGAAGTGTAAAAGACCAGAGTCTTTGGTGGGACTCCCACCCATGAAATGGGCGCTGACAGACTAACACACTACTAACTAGCCTGCCTGGGCAGCCACTAGTTCGTCCGAGTAACTGAACAATAAACAACACCTTTTTCTATTGGCCTTTATAAAGAGTCTGTTTTTATATGCAATACAGAGAGTCTTAATGCATGCAGATGTTGAAAATCAAGAACATGTGGACATGCAAGGTGTTTGATTAATTCTGATTATATTAGTCAACATACAGATTTCAAAAGAATTTTCAAAGATAAAATTTCTTCCAGCATCGGCTGGTATAATAGCCGTCTTTTAAATGAGTATAATACCAGAAATATGTGGATGGTTCAAAAATGAACTGCGATATATATTACAGATATTCCTCTCCCTCACCATCCATGAAATAACTGTAGAGCTTTTCGGTCTAAAATATTCATAACAATGGCAGCTGCTAGACTCTGATAGGCAACTTGCCCACCAATTCAGAGATCCTGGTTTCAATCAGAGGCCAGACCATCTAAAAATTTTCAACTGCAGCATCACCTTATTACATCAGCAGTATTACTCGAATCTATTTTAACTACATGCTTGTTTAACACAATCGAATAAGTGTTGCCATATACCTATATGACCAAATTAAAAATTTTTGTCATAACGCATGCTTTCTCTGTTTTCTAGTAGACCCTATTTTAAGATCATTTACCGTGTGGCGAATGTCATAGTGAATCATCGTGACGAACGATGACGCATTCAAGATTCATTAATGCTTTGTTCGTTAACGGAGAAGTGTAGCAAACAAAAGCCATTCAGCATGTAGTCTGATTAGAACAGAAAATTTCGCAAAATTGCACCATGTAGTCGACTCATAACAGACTATGTCACCAAATTCCCACATGTGGCCAACTCATAACAGTCAGTGTCGCGAAAGTTTAGCATATAGTGGGGCCGTAGCAGACAATGTCGCTAAATTTCAGCTATGGTGAATATGACAATAAAGTTGACATACATAACTACCTATGTTTGTGTAATTGTCGAGAGGATTCAAAAATGTAAATTTTCATTTACAATAATCTTATACAAATTTTAATTTGATACTAATATTGCGACTATGATTGATCACTGAAAATATCATAGTGACAATATCGCTTGAATAGGCTACTAACTAAGTACTATTAATAAAATTCCTATACTTACTGCATATTTTCATATATAAGCCCTGTTGTCGAACATCATGGTAAATTATCATGATAAACGTTGAATATGGTAAATCACTAATGACTGACGAGAAATTTTCTGTGGTGCCGTACATTATTATTTCAATTAATTGTCCAAATTTTCATAAGTAATAGAAGTTGTTTTTGTCTTGCTGACATTTATTTATTAGAGAGTCTTAACACACAACTTTGATAATCACTAGAGCTCAGACTCATAACAGACAATGTCGCTAAATTTCAGCATGTATCTGAACCATAAAGGGCAGTGTGGCTAAATTTCAGCATATAGTCAACTCATAATAGACAATGTCGCCATATTTCAGCATGTAGTCGGTTTATAACAGACAGTGTCGCTAAATTTCAGTACGTTGACATAACAATGAAGTTGTCATTATAAATACCATTGTTTGTGTTATTGTCAGGAGAATTCATCAATGAAATTTTAAATTTTCGATAATATCATCCAAATTTCGACTTGAATCTGATATCATGGTGACAATACTCGTATAGCTAAAATACGCTAGCAGTTGTTAAAATATGACTATAAAATTCCAAAACAATTTAAATTCCTTTAAAAATCATTTTTATTTTCTCTTTTATTTTCCTAAAATATTCTTTTAATTTTTCAATTTCCCAGAAATTACTTGCCCAACCTAAATCAATATGCAAATTTTCACTTTTTTTATTTAAAATTACAAATATCTCTTATAACACCCGTAACCGAAAAATCAATGAACTTGAACGGAAAGTAAAATCAAAAAAAAAATAAATAAATAAATAAGAAAACGTTTAACAAAAAAATCTGACAATATTATAGTATGAAGGAAAAGAAAATTGTTTTGAATAATAAATTACAAATAAAGTAAAGCAAATTGAAAATAAAACTAAACGATTTTCAATACAACACACAACCAAAGAGTCAAAAGTGTTTTTAAATAAAATTAGAAAAGAAAAAAAAGTAGCTCATCGACAACAACAGAAGATGATTTCACCTTAAACGTGAGTCAGGATGCTGTTTTCGCAAATGTAACCATGAACAGCACAAAGACTCGCTTAGTACAGCAATAGTACTTTAATATTTTTTGTGATAGAAGGAGAAGGTGGTTGTGTGGGGTAGTACAGGAATTTATGATTTATAAATAATTTCTGGTGTTGATATTTTAATGTGTTTGCTGTTGTTGTTGTTGTTGGTTGGTGTAATAAATTTCGAATGGCACCACACACAATAGCTAATAATAGCAAGTGTTTAGAAAACAAGCAAATCATTTATCTTTCAAAGGCTAAAACTAACAAATTTATTGCTTTTTAAGCAGAGAGTGTACTTCGTTTTTATATATTTAAATAAACTTTGACACTTTGGAAGAGGAAAATAACGTGGCAGGAGTATTAGGAAAGACAGATGTTTTTGAGCGTTAAGATAGATAATAAATGGCAATAAAGTTTTTAATACATTAAGGATTTTAACAAGTGTTTGTCTAGAAATTTTTTTTTTATAATTGACAACATTAATATTTAAGTACCTTTAGCTTTTCGTTTTCATTTATCACTAAATTAAAAAAAAAAATAAAAACAATTTTTTTTAATTTGTTTTATTCAGCTTCATCTTCATCTTTATTTTTTTATTTTTTAGTAACGCTGTTTAATTTCTAAAACAAAAGAAATATGCGGGGGAAATGATATTAAATTAACCTTAATTGGTTTTATTTTTAAACATTTTTTTATTTCTTTAAGCCAAAATACTAAAAAATTGAGCATTTATTTGTAATTTATTTTTAGAAAATATTTCAAACATTTAGCAGAATATTTTTCAGTTTTTAAAAAAAGAAATTTTTTAATTATTTAAATGGTGGTCATTTAGTTACCGTAATAATTATTTTAAAAATCATTAAATTTAACGAAAACTTAAGAAAAATTTAATTTCTCTTTCAAGTTTTATAAAACAGCAGTGGCTTATTAAATTCGAATAAATTTTTCTTTAAATTAAGAAAAAAAAAGTGAAATTATTTTTTAAGTTTTTATTTGCACCATGGGAATCAGCTAACAGCCATGATTGTTTATACATATTTGTATTACTTTACAGAAACTGCAATTTCCAGCAGAAAAATAGGGGAGTTTTTCTTTTATTTTAACAAAAAAAAGGCCAGTATCTGTTTTCTTTTACTTTAAATTTTGCATAAAACATTTTAAAACAATGATGTCTCTGTTGAGCTCATTCTTTCTGTTTTTGCATTCGGTGTATGCAATACAAGATAACTATCGCGTTTTATACAAATAAATGGTAACAAGCAAACAGAAAATAAAATAATCAACTGATAAGAAATGTGTTACAGCAAAACAAAAAAAAAAAAAAAAAAAAAAAAAAAAAAACAACTTGAGTTATGTAGGTGAACTTGAAGAAGAAGAAATGGTAATAAATAAATAAGAAATGTTACAGTCAGGGAAGAGAGCGTTTCTCTGGTCTGACATGCTCAATGTCGTATTCATACATACATACACAATTCTCGCATAAGCTCAACAGGAACCAGGGCGACTTCTCTCAATCAATGAACTAGACCAGATTCTATATTTATACTTATTGGCGCATACCTACAGTTCAACAAAGAGTTCCTAAAGGCGGATAAGCGTAATATTCAAAGCGTAATTACTCATAACCAGGCAGTCGCATAAGACGATGTTGAAAATAATCAAATGTATAGGCTGGGATTGAGCCGAGCACAAATTTATTAGTAGGCAAGTGTCTTACCTGTCACACAGTATCGGGCTTACATACATTTTCTTCTTTTTTGTCTTTGAAATTTTCAATGGAAATAAAAACCATAATGCGCTTATTAAGCTTCCTAATCCAAAAATAAAAATAAAAAATAAAAATAAAATAAAAAGCAGGCGTACTTTTATGAACATTTCTCTCAGAAACCGATTTAAGTGCGGTATTATTGTATTATAGGTTCTGTTAAGAAAATTGGGAATTAATAATTTCAATTAGATTAGTGCGAAACTCAAATGTGACATATTCCGAAGAGTAAATTTTGAATTCAACAACCACTTTATTCTCAGTGTTTACTGATCAGATTACGGCCAGTGCTAAAACAAAAACAATTGATTCTCTAAATATCTAATTAACTAATATTTAAATGTAATATGTTAGGTGTTTGTGGGTGTGGTATGGTATAGTGGTAAGAGACAAACGACCCACGTTCGAAACCCAGCAGAGGACATGACAAAGAAAAAATGTAATTGTGGTTTCGAATATTTAATAAAAAAGCTTCAAATTCCCTCCAGATAACTCCATCTTAACAATAAATAAGAGGCTCCCCTGGCAAAGACCAGGCAAATGATCAGGAAACTACGCCACCTACTGGTAAAAAATTACAGTTCTAAAATAAAGATCACCACCAATTAGCAAGTATCTTCACCACTACGCAAAAATCATATGGAGGAAGCTACAGCGGGTTAATCATCTATTTAGCTTGAAAAGATTAAATTGATTAAAGGAACTGAGCTAAGCAAACAAGCTATAAATTGATGCAATAAATATTACCAGAAGTAGTACATTTTAGGTCATTCACCAACAGTTTGCAACCGAACTTAAACTTAAAATATTTAAAAAAATCTCTCATACAATGCTACAGAAAGAATTTGTTAAAAGTAGGATTTTTTACTAAAAATAAAAATTCAGCAACAGACGAGTAGGCTGTACTTTACTTATTTGCTTCTCTAATAATATATTACAAAATTCTCTGCAAGTACATATGTAGACATGAATAATGGATATTATTTTGGAAACATCGACTTTATTTTCAAAATTAATTCGAAAATGTGTTTTTTTTAATAAAAATAATAATAATGTCTTTTAAATACGTACACACTTTGTAGAATATCTTTGCCCACTACCTTGCTTGACTGGTATATATAAATTGCTTTCATTCTTTTTTTTATTTATTTTCTCTTCTTCTTCTTGACTACATTAATAATTTGCAATGCATTCGTGGCATTTTTAACACAGTTTTCGTAAAAACCAAACACCAAAAAGGCAAGACAGTGTTTAAAAAAAGAGCTAAGCTATGCCAAGAAAAAAAAACGCAACACCAAAGACATTGAACTGTAGCCCTACTTTCAATTGAGGCCAGACACACTATTCAATATAAGAGGCTTTATGCAGCATGTATGATTGTATGTATGATGGGTACTTTAAATAAAATTAATAGCAGCCAAGAAGAAAGCTAATGTACTCATGTACTCGTGCTTGTGTATGCATAGGTACAAAGTAAAACCCTTTTTCTGTTTTCTTTCCATATTAATGGCAAACATTTAAAGTTTTAACACCTAAAAATTAAGGAAAAATAATAACAACAAACAAGAGAGTGCAGCACTATAGCTATAGGTTACTATATGGCCTATACACAAATGACAAATTAGTTGGGAATTGTTTGCAAAAAGAAAAAACCATGGTTCTGTGGGAACTTAAAGCCATGGGTGGCTTATATAGAATTTGTAAGATTTTTTTTTGCGATTTTCGAAGCACAAAAAAATAAAAATAAAAACTGAAAAACAAATAAAAAACCTAAACATATGTTCATTTCAGTTATTTTGTATGCAAAAACTAAATAAATAAGTTCAGTAAAATCAGAAATAGAACAGTTATTTAGTGCTTATCTCGAATTTCACTGCCTTAGTTTTTCTCTGTCACTCCATATGGCTTTCTACAAAGTATTTATTACTTTGTTGCAGCTTAGTCAGCTGATAGCAAGCTAAGTAGATGATTAGTGTACTTTAACTTGTCTCTTTAAGATTAAATAGTGATGAAGATCCTTGCTACTCTGACTTAGCACTGAAATTTTCCTCGGTAGGTGGCGTTTTTTTCTCATCATTCCATATTGTCTTTTAGGCCTCCTTGTATTAGTGAGTCCTCGTTAATGTGTGGATGTAGTGGACAAAATCCTGCATCGTTCAGCATGTAGTTGGCTCATATCAGACAATGTCGCTATGTATGGTGACATTTGAGTGACATTGTCATACATAATATCCTTTGTTTGTTTCACTGTCAAGAGGATTCATCATTGATATTTTGCAATTACAATAATTTCATATAATTACGACTGATTCTTATTTTGTAACGATAGCTCATCGATAAAACAAATCACAGTGGCAGTGTCGTTAAAATCTATCACCAATAGTTTCATATATGGCTTTTCAAGTAACTGTCCAAATACTCATAAATATTCCGTGTAACTCTTAACAGGCAATAGAATCTAGTAGTTGATTCATAATAGACAATGTCTCTAAATTTTTTATTTTTCTAATCTGGTGACATTTCATAACATTGTCATACATAACTCCCTTTGTTTGTGTCATTGTCGACTCAACAAAAAAATTTTTAATTTACAATAATTTTGTTGGGACACCTCATTAGTGAAAACCCTTTAACTTTAGATTATCTTTTTCTCATTTATAATGTAATACAATATACCTATATAAATTCTTCTCAAGCTCTTATTATATAAGCATTCTTTCCTATTCTCTTTTTACTTTATGATACATAAATTATGATCTTATATTTATGTATCTGTAATTTTAATGCTCTTATATTTGACATCTTTTGTAAACTATATTTGTGCTCTTAAATATAACGGTAGTTAATCATAAATTCTTTATGCTTTTGAACTTTGTAACAAAAAATTGAAGTAAATAAAATTTTGTCTTATTCTGAACACTCAGCCAGTTACGACTCTTCCCAATTCATTTAAAATTGAATGTCAGATAAACTAATCTGATTTATCAAATTTAATACAAAATTTTATTTGGAACTGATTCCATAACAATGAATTATCAAAAAGCTGCCATAATGACAATGTCGCTTAAATACGCCACCAGGAAACTCTTATCAAAATATCCTATAGTAACTACATCTGTACATATAAGCCCGGTAGCGAAAGTCAAAGCGTATCATCATGGCAAATGCTACCAATAGTAAATCATCGATGAATTGCGATATATTTTCTTTGGTGCCAAACACGACTCTTTAAAGTAATTTGCCAAATTTTTATAGAAGACAGAAGACGATTTTGTGCAGGCGACTATGTATTAGTAGCAGACAATATCATCGAGTATCATTCGTGGTTTAATGCGTTCACGGGGAGATGTAACAGACAAAATTATGCATCGTTCAGCAAGTAGTCGACTAATGGCAGACAGTGTCCATATACAAGGTGACATTACAATGACATTGCCATACATATAAATCTCTTTGTTTGTATCATTCGCACGAGAATTCATCAATCAATTTTTTTTACGATAATTTCATACAAACTTCGACTTACTACTGTTCACTGTGGCGATGATTCATCGAGGAAAATATCACAGTGAGTGTGTACATATGTATCAAAAATCAGTTTTGAATTGACAAAAATTATTTTCCAACTGCGTACACAGCAACCCTCAATCTTGTAAAGTATTTCATTAAATTAATACTACTGATGATACTAAAAATCAAAAGCGATTTAAAACTTTGCCAAATAGCGTACATGTGTGTACTTTTAAGACAATAAAATGTCGACTATAAAATTGCGGTTAAAATGTTGTTAAATTTTTTAAAGCTTTTCAATGTTATTTTCTTTTTGGCTATAACATATACTACATAAAGCGAAAGTTGACCCGTAGTTGTGGGGCAGTTTATTGAAATACAGTTGCTGTAAGACCAAACGAAAACTATCAGCCAAAGAAAATGTAAAATTATACACAAAAAATGGTTTTTAGTTTTTTGTTTAGAAAGAAAAGAATAATAAAAATAAAAAAATAATTTACATAAATATCAAAGCACCTTAAATGGTTAACAGATAGTTAAATGAAGAGTTGATGATGGTTTAAATAAAGTGAAAGAATTGGCCAGATACTGTTTGCAAATAAATTATAATTTAAAATATAAAAACAAAAAGAAAAAAATGAAACATAAAATTCCACTCTTTGTATGGCTTAGCAAATTTGGTAGTGTCACCTACTTCCTAAGCAGTTTATTTATTTATATACAAGCTCATACCTTATAAAGCGAAGAACAACTGAAAAGAAAGATGTAAACGTAGATAAGCCAAAAGAAAAACAAACTAAAACACCACACCACACAGATATACAATTTTCACTTGTCTATTACCACACAAAAGAAAAACTACAAAAAAATAAATAAATAAAAAACCTAACTAGTCAATATGGGAAAAATGTCATAAATAAATTCAGCATAGATTATACGATATTTGTAAGTTGAGTGAAAAAATGTGACTGTTATATACATTGACCACCATGAGTAGCGCTGGAGCTGGGGCAGTTATAAGAAAATTTATAAGTGATAATAAATTTTTGAATTTTTAAATTATAATACTTATGTTTTAACAAATCGTATTTATTATTTTTATATGTTTAATATTAAGCTACTCTTCGTTGATTTTATTTTTATTAATTTTTTACTTTTCTATTTACTTTCAGTTTCTTTTCATTATTTATTGGACCGCAGAAGACCCACCTCAACATTTTGTTGTCTTTCACAAAATAAGGTATTTTTTTACTGCTTATTTAGAATTAATTTCATATAAAAAAAAGTTTCACTTTAAAACCACGTAAAAAGAATTTTAAGCAGATGTTTAAGTAAACAGTGAATATAAACCGCCCACCTTTGGTTAGTCATAGGGAGAAATCAATATCGAAAGGCTTAAGACATATACGCACATAAATTATGCGGCAAAGCATTTTGATCATTTGTATCTGTAGGTTTTGTTTTTTTTTTTTGTCTTTATTTGTCATAAATAAAGGAAATCTGTAAACATAGAAAACATGTGAGTTGTATGGCGATCTAATTAATTTATAAATGGAAATTGAATATAAAACTAAAGGGGGTTTTCAAGCAATCAAATTTGTTATAATCACCAGCCACAAGCAGAGAAGATGTGAATGGCATAATTAATGTTTTGAAGAAAGTAAATTTTAACACAACTAATTAAGATTTTATCAAAACTATGTGTAAAGAAATAACACTTCAATTCGCTCAAAAATTTAACATTATTAAACACATTTGAAACATTTTGTACTTTTGAATCACAAATTTTCTATCATTTTTCAAATGAACTTAAAATATCTCTACCCGTTGGCGTATTTAAGCGACTCTGTCTGTCACTATAATAGTTTCCACGATGAATCATTGTTTCATAAGCAGAGTCAGGTCGATATTTGAATGATATTATCGTACATTAATTAAACAAAGGGAGTTATATGTGTGACAATGTCATTGTAATGTCACCATACATAGCGACACTATCTGCTATGAGTCAACTAATTGCTGAGGGACGTAAGATTTTGTCTGCTACACTTATCCATGAACGTATGAAAGCACTAATATTACTAGATGATATTGTCTGTTAGCACTCGTCTGTATGACAAAATTTACTTTAAAACAAAATCCACTCTTGTCATCTATGAATATTTGGCAAATTACTTTCAAGAGCCGTGTTTGATACCAAAGAAAAATCATTGTCAGTTAGCGATTATTTACCATTGTCAACGTTTATTACGATAATTCACTTTGAAGTTTGCCACCGTGCTTATATATGCATGTGGTTAGTTAAGGAATTGTGTAAGAACTTCCCGGTGGCGTAAATGAGCGACATTGTTACGATGATATTTTCGTCGATGAATCATTGTCTCATAAGCAGTGTCAAGTCGAAATTTGAATATTATTATCGTAAATGAAAAATCTATTCAATAAATCCATGTGACAATAACATAAGCAAAGGGAGTTATATGTATGACAATGTCATTGTAATGTCATCATACATAGCGATACTGTCTGCTATGACTCGACTACTTGCTGAAAGATGTAGGCTTTTGTCTGAAACACCTCACTTTGAACAAATTTAAACACTAATGTTACTCGATGATACTGCCTGTTATGACTCCCGGTCACCTGTAGGATAAAATCAACTTCCGAAATCTATTACAATTTGACCAATCACTATAAAGAGCTGGGAAAAATCATTTTTAGTCTTCGATTATTTACCATTGTCAGCATTTATTACGATGATGCGCTATGAAGTTTGCTACCGTGCTTATATATGCATGTATTTGAGCGACATTGTCACTATACTATATTTCCATCGATGAATCATAGCACAGTGATCAGTATTAAGCCGAAATTTGTATGAAATTATTGTAAATGAAAAATTTCTTTGACAAAATATTCGTGACAGTAGCACAAGCAAAGAGAGTTATGTGTGACACTGTCAATGTAATGTCGCCATTGCAAGAAAACTGTTTTTTTCGTTTTATCTGATACAAAACCCTTCCATTCCTTTCATCTACTCCAAAAATTAGCATTTTTTTATAAAAATTATTTCTTGTCAGTAATAAACTTTATTAACTTCAGTAAATTAAAACTTAAAAAAAAATTTAATTTAATTTAACTGTTAACTGCAAAAGCAATAAATCTCTTAATTTTGAGACCCACTTGCACAGCACTTACTCATACTGCAAGTGGCTAGTTGAAAAGAAAAATTACTTCAGGAAAAAAAAATCTGAAAAAAATAAATAAAAATTACCAAACAATGGCTTGTACTTCAAGTGATTGTTTTATAATGTTTTTGTCAAAAGAAAAAAAAAAAAAAAACAACGCAGAATCTGGACCCCTGTATGGTTCTCAACATAATAAAGTTAAATAGGGAACAAAAAGACAAAAAAAGTTCAGGAAAATAGGTAAATTGTCATATGACTTATTTACTGTACAACACAGTCTCAGTGACTTAACTCTATGTTTTCTAGAGCATATAAAGGCGAACTTGTGGTCTATTGTTTAAGCCTCTGTATATATGTTATACCTACTTAATTTTGTCTTATATATTGTATATGGTAATCAATTATAACAATATTAAAAACAATAGAAAAAATTGTAACAATTTGCTAAATGCATTTTAAACGACACATATACAGCACTACTGTTGCACTGGCTTTGTTTTAGGAGCTTCAAGATTTCTATTTAGATATTTTTAACGTTATATGGAGAATTTTTGAAAAAAAAAATGCAGAAAAAAATTGTACCGTTGAAAAGCATTTTTTGTATTTATTTTTTATTCTTTAAATATTTTCTTTCTCTAGATTATTGTTAAACAATAAAAACAATAACAGAAAAAATTTATAAAAATAAATCACGTTTGAGCTTGTTATGTTTACACGCATGATTGCCTGCCTACAGCAGCTGCTGGTCGGCTGCCTACTGCCATTCAGCTGCCTGTCTGACTGCCATTGTTTTATTAATGCGTGCTTTGAAAATCTTATCAGATTTTCGTTAGAAACCCCCAAAAAAGCTGGCTTACATTCTGTTGTTAAACGCTTAAATGTGTTGATATGAATTTAGAACAATTTTGTTTTTATTTTTTATTTATTTATTATGTTGAATGCAACTTAACGAACATAAAAAGCAAACACTTTATACATACTAATTGCTGACGTTTGCGTTCAAAAATGTTTGTATATAGAGTTCTAAGGCAATTAAAGTAATCACGTTCATAATTTTTTTTTATTATTTTTCTTGTAACAAAGTCTTAACAATGTACATATATAACCAGACGATATTGTTATGCACTATTAACATAATGGTCAGTATGTTTAAGTAACAATATTTGCTTAAGTAAAATTATTTCAAAGAAAGTTTTTTAAAAGAAAACATTAAACTGTAGTCAGAAAAGAAATTTTAAAAATTAGAATAAATTCTTTTATTTATCCAGTCAACATGTTTCTTCAATTTGAAATGATGCACAATGTTGCTTAAAATTTCAGTTATAGTTTCTGTTGCCCTTGTATTCCTACTTTCCAATTTTTTAACTGATTTTCAATAAGAAACTAGTGAAGAGATGTCGTAGTGTAATGAGAAAAGTGCCTGTATATAACACAAGAAGCACATGGTCACATCTTAGTGAGAACTAGGAAAACTACTCACCGCCACTTAGTATTTTACATATTTAAGAGGCTTAAGAACATGCACACACAAGTAGACCAGCTTGACATCTTAGCGAAGGATTTTAAATAATATAGAGGCTTCAGCTCTCTTTTAGATTATTCATTCAAGAAGATCCTTGTATGAGTAATTCTGGACTCAAAAGAAAAGGAACAGTTTTGACTACAAAACGTCATCAGAAGAGTTAGGCAATGCCACATATTGGGGGAGAAAGAAAAAAGGTAGGAGTCTATGATGAAAATCAGCAGCAAGGCACTAAACCACCACTACGCCAAAATACACAGAGGGAGCTGTGTTAAGTCAACGACAGATGGCAGTACCAACATATATCCCAGACACCGGCTACCGATAGACCGAGATAACCTGCTTAGCTGCAAAGCAAAAAATATTATGAAAATATTGAAACAAAGCAATGCTCCCAAGAGGAGTTACGGAAACAAATGAATAAAAAAGAATTTCGGTATCAACATATTCTGACCCTGCAATGAAGAAAATAAATAAATAATAACTGATGTGGGGATAGCGTGGTGTAGTGGTTAGAGTGCAGGTATACAATACAATCGGTTGAGGTTCGAATCCCAGCAGAAGACATGACCAGACAAATTTAATTACGACTTTTAGTGCTTAATAAAGAGATTTCAAGCTCCCTTCAAACAAAGCCATCTAAAGACGCCCGTTGACCTTATAGCCTACCTCTGGCGATGATGACAATCATCAAAAGAAAACGCCGCCTACTAGAAAAAAATTACAATGCTAAGTAAGTCTCACCACCACTCAGCAAAGATTTTCACCACTACACGCAATCATATGGGGGTGAGCTACAGTAGATTAATTATCTACTTAACTTGAAAATCAACTTGATTACTGAAACTGAAATAAAGTATAGGAAGGAGCAAAAAAAGCTGACATAATGTAACTGACGAATACCTTAAAGGGATTTGACTCCATTTTTATCCGCACTCCCCTTAGGAGCAAATGGGATCCTCAAAGTATCTCTGCCATGTTTCGATTCCTTTATATTCGTTTTCGCCGTCAAGATCTACTGCAGTAAGTGTCTAGAATAGATGTTGATGTCTAGAAGCAACGCCATTTATATATTTGTTGTAATGATTGTCTAGAGCCTTGCTGATGCTGCTCATCACAGACTTCTATCTTTTTTCCTGACTTGATTAGATTACATAATTTAATTATGTTTCATTCCCTGTTTTAACTTTATGAAAGCCAACTTTTTTCTAAATATTATAACCTTTTTAAAACGCTTGAGTTCTTTTTAATTGCGTCAAAATAAAATAAACACCAAATTGTTTTTATTTTACAGATTTTATTTCCTCACTCTATCTTTATACAGTCTATCTTAATACATCAACTTATTTCCCTTGCATTTAATATTATGACAGCAAAACCATAACTAGCCTGACGTAGGCAAAGCTGTCTCTTTATATACCTTATTGCCTACAGTTTGGCAATGCCGTCATATATACAATTCAGTACGCCAGCCAGGACACAAACCAATAGACAAAAATCCCACAATACGATCCCAAAAGCACTATTGTGGTGAATTTTCTTTTTAGGCATATTTTATTTTCGTAACAATATTTTAGAAAAATTTCTTAATTTTTATTAAAAAAAAAAAAAAAATACATCCTTCTAGGAGATTTATACTTTTAATAATGACAGTTAAAATTGTATATAAAAAACTTAACAAATTTAATTTGTATTAATTTCAATTAATAGTCATTAACATAAAGATAAGTGCTAATGACTAGCACGCATTAATATTCCAAAAAATTAGTTAGAAAGATGTGACTGATATAGCAGTATACAATACGATTAAAATATTAACTTGTTAATGGCAAAGATTAATAAAAGAAAATCGTCAACACCTTGACGGACTGACTATGCACTTTAACCACAATTTCCTTAAAGTTTTTTGTTTTTTTTTTTTTTTATTTTTGCTGCTATGATAGCGTCTATTAAACAAGCTAAATTTCACCTTGATAGTGTCTGTATGATTAACAGAGATTTTCTTTCCTTAGTCATTGTGGCCAGAGAGTGTTAAATGTCAGAAAACAAACAGCAGACATCTAGGCAGCAAACAGTCAGGTAGATGTACAAACAGGCAGACAGACAACAATTGCCTTTAAGACACTTATCAAAAAGAAAATTGTTTGTTTTTTCTTTTCTTTGTTTCTTTCCTTTTCCTCCCCTTTTGATAATATTCAAATACAGATTAGTGAAAAATGAAAATGTAAAAATAATTGCCAGTTATATTATTTGTAAAAGCAAAGAGAGATGGTAGAGAGAATGTTTTTGTTTTGTGTTACTCAAGCTTTAAAATGAATTTTTAATTGTTGGCTAAAATAAAACACAAACAAAAAAAAAAAAATTGGTTTCAATAAAAATAGATTTCCTTGGTATAATTATTATGAACACACACACACAAAAATAATGTCACGTTTGATTTCCTTAAACAAAATATACCATAGGCTTAGAGACTTAATTAACTTAAATAAATTACATTTCTAATCCGGCCTCATTTGTGTCAATCTGAAATACTGCAAAAACCCACCTGCTCCCCTCCCGCTTCATGTTATGTGTTTGGTATTTTTCACATATTATTTTTATAACATTAACTTTCATTATTAGAGCTTTTGAGCTTCGTTGTCATAAATACATGCACGTTCATTGTATATCTCTTTGGAGTGTATGTCTTGTAACATATTTAGTCATTTCTTGTCTGAAGACAGCGCTAAGCAGTTTGGTGCAGAGATGAGAACAATAATAAAATATTTCTTAATTAACAGTAGACTTACATATGTAAGTATGCACATAAAAGATATATATTGCATGTTTCAGTTTTCAAAGGAAAATTAATACACAAAGTTTACAGAAAACATAAAAACCAATGAACGTAGATTCTAGTTCATAGCCAAAGAGGAGTTCGTTTGATTTAAACTATTATTGTTTGTTATAAATTGAAATAATATTTCAACTATTTTTTAATAAGATCTCCTCTTTCTCTCTCTTCGTTCGTTTGAAACATTTTTGAGAAAAAAGCTTAGATTTAGAAATTACCGCTCAAATTTAATCATCAAAGTCAAACTATTTTATGATTTACCATTTTAAGACATCATTGACGACATGATTAGGGTCTATTTTATAGAGAGTCAGATAAAATGTTTAACAACTTAATTGTTTCATATATTTTCAAAAGAAGAGTTTGCGATACAAACATATTCTGGCTAACCATTTAACTTCCATTTAAGGGTATATAATTATAAGTTATTTAAATTTTTTTATTATATACTTAATAAATTGCTTTTAATCAGTGGAAATTATATATAATTTTCATTTCATATATTTTAATGAAAGCTGTCATAAGTAAGGTTCGTGTCTTAAGTCTTTTGATAGCCAAGTGAACATGTGGAATTTATTTATTTTTTTATTTAAATGCTTATCTCTTTAAGAAGTTTTGTGCTATTTTAAACTCAACTAAAGCCCTACAGATGTTTAATAAGTCAGTTAAGAATATAACTTTTAAAGGGAAACCTAGCTTCTTAATTTCAATCCTGCACTTCTTCGGTATCACTATGGATTATTCCTGAGAAAGGATCAACTCCTGACTTAAGCTGAAATTTGTCTCGCTGTCTCCTAGCAGATTCTGATAGCTACCACTGCTTAACAAGATTGAACTTAGAGTGCTAAGAGGTCTTTTTAGAGGATATTTTCATCACAGATGCCATCAATATATCTTAGGAAATGTTAAAATTATTCAGTGTGGTGCCCTGCTATTTAATCTCACAGAATAAAGTGGCTTGTGGACTCCATAGTCACTTCAAACAAGGCATATATTCCCCCTTAGTTAATATTGTGATCAGTCAAGTGGTATTAACTCAAGCCATTTTTCTTTTAAATAATTGAGCATCATATCTCAAATAAATATAACATTAAAGTTCAAAAAGTTTATTTCGGTAAAGCTCTTTTTTACAGCCGTATATGTTTACAATAATTCTTTAAAACTTAAAATTAAGTTTTTCAGCTGCTTCATGATTTTTCATCGCAGGAGAATATGTGTGCTTTATAAGCAGATCAAATTTGAACATTTGATTTTAAGGGATTCCTTGGCCATTTGTTTATTTTTTAGCATCGAGAGAGTTTCACACATTGCATAACAAATAGTAGTCAAACGGTACAAGGTCAAGGCTATACATAGAATGCATCATATCGAAATATATTATCTCCTCTATCGGCCAATTCTAAAGTTTCCAGAACAGAATTGAGCAAATCACTGTTCCCGCTAGATCGATAGGAAAATTAAATAGCGCTGTCTTGCCTTGAGTCTTATAGCTAAGCCACAATGCCGTACTAAATTGTGTATTTGACATTGCCAATTCGACCATAATTGGGTAACATAATCGTCAATGTTTAAAATTAACGGACATAAAATATAGGATTTGAGACATGCGAAACTTTCCAAACTGTAGACCGTTAGGAGGCTGCTTTGCCTACGCCGATATGGTTATCGTTTTGCAGTTATAAAGTAAAGTCGTGTTTAGGCGAAAAGTTTGTATAAACGACTATTAAGTCCAAGATAAATAAGTTGCTGTATTAAGATAAAATGTACAAAGTAAAATTGCGAAAATGAAAGCCGTAAAACAACAACAACGTGGTATTTATTTTATTTTGAAAATTAAAAAGCACTCAAATGTTTTAAACAGGTTAGAATGTAACAAAATGTTGGTGCTGCCATTTATCGTTGCCCAGAACCAAAATTTTTATGTAGTGGTGGTTCGAAGCCTTGTGTGCTCATCATAGAATTATAATTTTTTCTGTTTCCTTTTCTGTTTCCGTTACCTCTTGAGGAGATAACATGTTTCATTTCTTTTTTCCTCTGGTGGTGTAGCAGACTGAAGCCTGCTAACTTTTTAAAATACGAAGTCGCGATGAAAGCTTTTCTTGTCCTTGCTGATATTTGAACCAAAGGTGCTTGTGTTGTATTCAAGCACACTAAAATGTCATATTTCAAACAAGAGTACATTAGTGTTACCTGAGGTACAGGCATCATCAACCCGATATTGTCACTGTGATATTTTCATCGATGAATCATCGTTATAGAATCAATCGAAATTTATATGAAATTATTGTAAATGAAAATTGTAGTTGATGAATTCTCGTGACAATGACAGAAAACGAGTTATGTATGACAATGTCATTGTAATGTCATCATACAAAAGAAAACTGGAATTTAACGCCATTATCTGTCATGAGTCGACTACATACTGAAGCATGCAGGGTTTTGCGTGTTTCACCTACACGTTAATGAATGAAACACTAATGAATCTGGATGATATTTTTTGTTAGGACTTACTAACACACGGATGAATGTAAGACAATATTCCCTTCTTTCATGTATGAAAATTTCGACAATTTTGTCATGTTTGATACCAAAGAAAATTCATCGCCACTCATCGAAGATTTACCATTTTCAGCATTTATCACAATGATTCACTATAAGGTTCGCCACGAGGAACACTTAGGAACAAATATCGCGGATACTTTTTATTTGTGCCAAAACAAATATAATTTTCATAATTTTCAGTGCTGCACAGCCCAATTCATTTTGCTTAGCAAATATTGTGTAAACCTAAGTGCAGCAATATGATTTCTGCCATTTGCAAAACAAACTAGATTTTAAGATATTTTATGTTTCAATTGCAGTTTTTGGTGAATAACTATATTTAAAATAATTTTGTAAATAATATATATTTTGATATAAAACAACAAAACAGTATCAGCCATTGAAATAATCTAGAACTTTACAAAAAAATAAAAATAAAAAAAATACAAAATAATATACAACAAACAATAATAATTTTACACAAAAGTGGAATCTTTTGCCTCAACTAGTTTCGAACAAGAAATAGGCACAAAAATAAATAGAAAAATTCGAAGAACAAGAATTTTCTCCTACAATCAAAATTACTTGGTAAAATTGTTTTTCATTTATTTTTTTTTTTCAGTTCTTTGCCATTACGTGCATATAGCGTGTGGTTTTCTTTCAATTTCATTGGGTGTTTTAAAATCATAAATCATTTTTTGTATTTTTTTTTTTTTACTCTAAACATAGAATTTAAGGAAAATTTTTCTTTTAGAATCAAACAAAAGAAAAAAATTAGAAAAGAAATTCAACTCAGAACATCATCTTAATCGTTGTTTTGGCATAATTTAAAAGCGTGTTGAAGTTAAAATAAAAAAAAATTATTTATTGTAAATTTAATTTTTATGTTCTATAAAGAACACTTCTTGAGTGTTATACGTTCTTTGCACCCCATTTTTTATTAGCTTTCTTTTGTTTGCTCTTAAAATTCTTTTTATGTATGTTATGTTAAAGTAGCCTCTTTTCTTTTATTATTTTCTATGGTTTTCATTTACTATTCGTTTCCATAATTTATTATAAAAGAAAATTTAATGCCACTAAATTCTAAACAGAAACAAGCAAAATTCGAAATATATGTCTGCTTTGAATTTTAAATAAGAAAATCTCATTCTTAATCGTATGTACGTATGTAGTACGTACGTTAGTATTTAGGCTTTTAGTTTAAATGTTAAGCGTTTGCTATATAAAAAGAAACACTAAAGAAATGCAAGCCCAGATATGGTGTGAAATTTGTACCGGCCTAATTAAAACAGTTTTTACAGCATGTTGGTTGGTTGACTGGTTGCTAAGAAAATAATAAATTAATGATTTTAATTGTTTTTATAGCAGCATTTATCGTTTGAGAGTAGGCGTGAAAGCATTTAATATTTTGAAAGATAAACAGCGATATTTAAAAGAAAATAAGAGAACAATAAATCAGTTAATCTACATACATAATTGCTTACGTATGTTTCATGATTTATGTCTATAAATATTTAGACAGTATAATTGTTTCTTTTAAATTGAAAAAAAAATTAAATAATTTATTAATCCTTTTAAAAAAAAAAAATAATTGCCTTTATTAAGAAACAAGAGACTTAAGCAAGCTTTGGTTTTCTAACTCAATAATGAGTAATTTTCTGAAACTTATAAATTCCTTATAAAATATTGCTACAAAATAGGCGGGTGTCCTACTTACCATACCACAATGGCACACATCTTACTGATCTCTGTCTTTTTTTCGTCGATGGGTGCTAGTCACTATTCCGAGGGCGCCAACCCAAATCAACCAAACCTCCCAACCACTATTTACTAAAGGGTTTTTAACTTTTTCTGCAATGCGAGGCCGAGCTTTGTGATAATGAAATATTAAGGACTCCATATGCCGGACGTGTTTCGTCCAACGTTCACTTAAAGCAAATCAATTGCATTGGTGACATGTATCCTGTGATCGTGTAACCCGATTTCAGCTGCTGAAAATAGTTTGTTTTCTGATTCTACCAAGTACATTCGACTTTGCCATTGAATTCGTTGTTTCTGTTTAAGGTAATTGTAATGGATTACCAGTAATGGTTTGATGCAAAAACATCTTCCTTTAAAAAGAGTATAAGTAAGATTTCGGAGGTATGATTCTATTGCTTGCAAATGTTTTGAAATTGATGATTGAGTGTTTGCCATTGATTTGGCAAAATCTTCTTGATATTGACGGGAATAATTATGGTGCAATGGCTCCAATTCATATACTTCGAATTGATTTGGCTGTTGTATTAAAATTATGGTCTCTGAACTGCCCAAACCATATTTCGCATGTTGAAAACAAAGGAGTATGTTCAAGATAAGCAAAAAGTGTATATGTCTTAAATCCTACATTTTCAACTATAAACCGAATATAAGCACAAGATTCAATATAGAAACAAAAGGCAAACCGTCATATTAAAAAAAATTTTTTTTCGATTTAATAAATTGTATGAAAATTTGTTTAATAAACTCTTTATAAATAGGAAATAATTCTTATGAATTATCCCCCATATTATTTTAAGTTATATTTTGCATGACAAATAATTAATTAAACACATTTCAAATTTATTTTAATTTTTATGAATAATGGGGGTTAAGTAACAAGCTTATTTAAAAATTAGCGTTTGCATAAGTCTTTAGCAGCTTAGATTCAAATTTCGTCATCACGTTTTCGAATTTTAATTAAAAAAGCTTCGATCCCCTACAGACGATCTATTCAAGAACTTTAAGCGACGCCAACTCTTGAGAAAAAAAAAGAAAAAGATAGGAGTCTATGATAGCCAAAAACTCTTTAATACTAGGCTAGATACACAGAGGGCGTTTCTCATAGTCAATGTCGAATGGCAGCAGCATCATTCATCCCAGACCTGCTAGAATAGGCCTATTATCTGTTTAGGTGAAACGCAATTTACATGACAAATGATTACAAGGGAAATGAAATAAGGCAATGATGTATATGCTTCCAACTGAAGCAACAACACGTTATCAATTGAAAATTTATAGATTTTGGTTTCCGAAAGGACTTTTCAAAAATATCTAAGAATTTATTATAAAATTATAGATTAATTGACAGCAAGTTAGGCTTATAGAATCATTTTAATGAATTTAAAATTTTGTATTTCTTATGCATTCAATTACAAAACAAACAAAAAACACACACTAAGCCCTGAATACTAGTAATGTCGGCATTCAACATTGATTTTATTTTGTGGGGGACAAGTGTTATTCTGACAATTTTTTTTCTGTTTGACATTTCAGTTCCATAGAACAGGAAAAAACAAAAAAATTTCTGATGATGCTTTACCTCAAAAAATTAATAAAAATAAAGACAAAGAAAAGAAAAAAACAGAAAAACCGTAACAAAAAAAGGCTAGAAATGTAGGTTAATAGCCAGGTTTTTTCTTTCCTCATTGTTCTATGTCTTATGCATCTTCTTCTAGATTGTGGTATTACCACAACTTGTAATGATGATCATCATCATTATCATCAGTTCCAAAGTAGTGGTATACTAACTACTCATCAATGATGAGTTTTTTTTCGTTTTAACTGAAAACCTCATTTACTTTAACTCTTGCTTATATAGCTTAAAACTACAAAAACCATATATAAGGCCAATTATTAGCAAATGCTATGTTTAAAGCTATTGCTATTTTTGTTGCTGTTGTAGGTATGCAAGTTATAGTAGATGTTATGGCAAAACAAAACATTATACAAAAACTAGAATTCCTGGTATTATGTTTTTATGTTAAGGTAGTCGTCTCTCAACCACATTCTTACATCATTGGCATTATTAGATTAGTTTTCGAATTCATTTTCGGTCGCCTACTTCTAATAATACAGCTATTAAGTGAACGACTTACTGACTGACTGAGGTTAATGTCGAGATACTTAACTAATTTAGTGAGGGAGTGAGTGAATGAAAAATGTCTGCAATATATACGAAAATATACACCAACGTAAGATAAATGTTAAGACAATTTCATTTTGGGTGTTACTACTACTTTTACCTCAAAAAGAATAGAGAAAAAGAAAAATCAGATTCTTATTCTTATGTCAGTCATCATCATCACCTATCACCAGTTCTATTTCTAAAACTATTTTTTTCCAATTATTCGGAACTCATTTCTTATGCATAAATTATGACTGCTGAGACTGACACACATACATACACCAAAAAACACTCACGGCGCTGTAAAATATTTAAAAATAGAATTTTCTTTGGCACTGTGTTAGTCTGGATTTTATGTATGAGCAGCACAATTGGGTGCTGTTGATGAAAACTGTGAAAACTATTGTTGGCAATCGTTTGTACTCTTTTTCTTATTTATTTTGCGTAATGATAAGAAAATTGTGTTAATTGCTTGCATTTTATGTCAGTTTTTAATTTTATTTATCATTTTATTTTGTGGTAATTCTTTTATGGGAATTTAATTCTAATGATTTCCTTAGAAAATTGCTAAAGATTGTTAATGAAAAATGCATAAATGCGGTTTTCTTGTTAATTTTTTTGCAAAAGTAATTATTATAATTAAAGCAAGTTTGTTTCTTAAGTCTTTTTTTGCAGAAGCAAAGCAATATATAACTAAATAACAATTGAAAATAATTTTACGACTTTTTGTATATGAATATTTGATTAAAAACAGGAAAATTTTCAGTAATTTTTGTTTCTAAAATTGCTTAAATCAAATTTTTATCGTATAAGAAAAATGTTCATCGAGACTGCGGATTCCAATTAATTACGTGGTTTCAGCCCACTCCGGAGATTCATCACAGAAGTCTACTGACACCATTTTCCCACCGAAGGAAAAAGAACAGGCAGTTCAAGCGATGCCACCTTTTTTAAAAAAAGGAAAGAAACAAGGCAGGAGTCTATGCTAAGCAACGACTCCTAATCACTAAGGAAAAGATAAAACAAAAAACTTTATTTTGACGAAGTCGTTTAAGTAGAAACATTGCAATTGTCTGCTGCAGTATTTAACTAGATCCAGATTTATCAATTCTGCTATGAGGCGGTGTATTTTGGCGTATCTGTCATTATGTTATTTTAATCGATGAATCATCATCACAAAATCAGTAACTAGTCGAAATTTGTACAAAATAATCGTAAATGAAAACTTTCATTGATGAATCCTTTTGAAAATGAAATAAACAAAAGTATTTATGTAATTTAGCAACATTGTCTTTTATGAGTGCAGCACATACTGAAATTTAGCGACATTGTCTGTTATGAGTCGACTATATGCTGAAATTTAGCATGATAGCCTGTTATGAATCAACTATACGTTGAATTTTAGCGAAATTGTGTGTTATGAGTCGACCTTATGCTGAAATTTAGCGACAATGTCTATTATGAGTCGACCATGTGCTGAAATTTGGCGATATGGGCTGTTATGGGTCGACCACATGTTGATATAGTCTGTTATGAGTCGAATATATGTTGAAATATAGCGATATTACCTGTTGCGACTATTTACTTTCAAAAGTCATGAAGTATGACACCAAAGAAAATTCATCTTCACTCAAATATGCAGCCATATATGCAAATATACCACAAAGCAAGGGAAAACTTTTCAAGCGATCAGAATCCAATGGGCTATCATGGTTCGCAAAATTTTTGGTGGTAACACCCAATGCGACATCATAACTGAACTCAAAGTTGCGTTAATTGCTTTTTGGAAGTCGATCACTGAATAAGTCTACTTAAATCTTTTACGCACACAAATGAATTTTTGAGCTAACTTTTAGGAACGGAGAGCTAACTTATAAGAGCAAAAATACTCTACGGAATAACGAGAGATAAGCTTTAGTTTCATAGTCATGTGCTGCAGTTTTATATTAAATCTAGAATTATCAATTCTGCGATGAGGCAACCACTCGGTGGCGACTATGACACTATGCTATTTTTATCAATAAATCTAGTAGAAATTTGTATGGAATGCCACAGAAAAGGGAGTTATATATATCAATGTCATTGTAGTGTCACCAAACTAAAGTAAGCAATTTTATCAGGAATTTTAAATAACTTTTCAAATGAACTTAAAATATTTGTATCCGTTGGATTATTTTAGCGACTCTGTCATTATGATAGTTTCAACGATGAATCATTATATTATAAGCAGCGTCAAGTCGAAATTTGAATGAAATTATCGTAAATGAAAAATTTATTTGATAAACCCACGTGCCAATGACAGAAACAAAAGGAGTTATATGTATGACAATGTCATTGTAATGTCACCATACATAGTGACACTGTCTGATATGAGTCGACTACATACTAAACAATGATGAATTTTGTCTGTGACACCTCTCCATTAACGAATAAAGCACCAATGATACTCGATGATATGGTTTGTTAGGACTCACTAATACACAGACGCCTGCCAGACAAAATTAACGTCTGTCATATATGAAAATTTAGACAATTATTTAAAGAGTCATGTATGACACAAAAAACATATGACCATAGTCAGCGTTTATCATGTTGATTCACTTTGATGTTCGCCGCAGGTTAGTACATGCAGTAAAGCCATCTAGCCATTTCCTTAGCTAAGTTTTTTTTTTTTGAAAATTTTTATAGCTTAGTCATCATTTTAGATTATATGCTTTAACATTTGCTTAAGTGAAATCCATGAAATATTTATTTAAGTTTGTTAAAAATTTACAGTCAAAAAATACGTTAAAAACAAAAAAATACAATTTAATTTATTTAAAAATCTTACTTAGGAAAGACCTTTAAGTGTACAATATATGTACAAAAGTGTTAAAATTAATTAAATAATTAAATTTTATGCAGTAAGCATTTTAGCTAATATACTTCCTATTCCTTTACTTTCAGATCAATAAACCCATTAATACAAGAAAACCAATGTAAGTTTCTCTCTCCTGTCTCTTTCACCATTATTTTATGTAAATTAAAAGCAATTATAAATGCAATATTTCTCGAAGCATTAGCATAATAATCTTTTGTTTTTTTGGCACACATGCTCAATTCTTTATAATTTGCCATAACAATAATTGTTGTTTCTAATTTCAATAATTAACATATAAAAGACCATTATTTGTATGCAAAAAACAACACATAAAATAAAGCAGTTAAAAGTAACCATAACATAATTATTAATAACAATAATGAATAGAATTAAGAAACATAACGAAGAAAATATGTAAATTTTCTCTTTGACTAATTGTAGTTAATGAAACATATAAGCGGCCTGCATACACAAAATACCATAGAACACAGAAAACAAAAACACAAAATTATAATAAAGAAATTTATAAGCAAATAAATAGTAAATGACATTGAGGACATAATCAAGAAATTTTATTGAAATATAGAAACGCAAATAAAAGCGGACCAGAATATATAAAACCGTAGGCATATACGAGTAGTATACACAACGACACGCAAACCCCAAGGTAAGCTGCGTTGGCAGTTAAGAGAAAAACCCATTAAGAATGTCATGCAAACGAGTATAAAACACGTGAAAAGAAAACAAACGAAAAGAAAGTGTCAAATCATTTAAAGAAAAGACAAATAATAAAAAATACATTCAGACAAGGTTTACAAAAATTATAACGAAACACTTTCTTTTCACTAAAATTCTAGTTCTGAAATGAAAGCATTTAAAATTATTAACAAAAAGCTTATAATGCAGTATAGAAGAAAGAATGCTCCATAAATAAAATGATAATAATAATAAAATACCAGTTTAAAAGCGTGACAAACTATAACACATAAGCTGGTAATGATTCTAAAAGGGAAATTTTTTTAGATATAATATTGTACAACAAAAGACTTAGACAACAAACCTGCCAACCCGGCTTAAATTGTTAAGTTTTTTTTACGTTTATTATTTGTCGTTATGAAAATTGAAAGTCAATTCAAAATGCACTCAGACGACAGCCTAAATATAAAACAATACAAAGGAAAAAAATAAAGAAAAAAACATTAAATGTTAAGTGATTTATGATTGCACGCAGCCATCATCATCATTATCATCTTCAACACCGCCGCTGTTATTGCCTTCAATTTACTTTCACATGCTTGTAAAAGCATGTAATCTCTTCTTCTTAAATGTCAATTACTTCTCTTGTTAACAATCATCTGAACAATTTTTTTGTTTTTTGTTTTTGTAATTTTTAGAAAAAATCAAAATCATTAATTTCATTTTCGTTACAATGTTTCAAACAATATACACACTCTTCTTACTTAAGCACCATTAGAGACTACCAAGGAAGGGGTAAAGACGGTGTTGATTTACCTTAGCCCATCATCAATAACATACAGAGCCAATATTAATGATGTCCCAAAGTAGTAAAAGTGTAAACAGGCCGGCTTACAATTTGTGTGGCGTATTATGAAATAGTGGCAATCAATTTTTCGAAAAAATTTTTGAAGATTTCAAAATTTTAAATATTAATTACTACTACTGCCTTAAAAAGAAAACAAGAAACCATTAGATAAGAATTTTTATTTTTTGATTTTATTACACAGTGGTAGGGCGTATTTGAATGCCTTTATTAACAATCAAATCATTTGTTTGAAATTAAACGGCTATATTTTTATATTCTAGATAGCGCAATTGAAATAAGTTATTTAGTAAAGAATTCATTGTAATTAAAACAAAGAAATTAAACCTTAACAAAATTTATTAACGCACTCCTCTCATTACTATTTCCCACAGCTTTAACAGCGGAAATAATGATGCTGTTGCTTGGGAAGATTCTAAATGGAAAAATATTTCTTAAAAGAGGAAACTTCAAAGGACTGTTTTTTAATTGAATAGCTTTCAATTTTGTTTCGCCTTGTCAATACCATTGACATGCTCCTTAAGTTTAGTTTCGTTTCGTTAAACTTTTGAATTCTTATCACTTAACATTTGTGAATCGTGAATGTGATTTTCCTTTAAAGTAAAAAAGGAAATATAATAAATGGTTTCTTAACGGCTACCTTTCTTGACCTCAAAATAAGAAATTACTACTCAAAAACAAATGAGAGAAGTTTTTTAAAAACGAACCAATTACCCGGTAGCGAATCAAATTAATAAATGCTGAGAATAGTAAATCATCGCTAGCTGATGATGAAATTTCTTTGGTCTCATACTTGGCTTTTTAAACTTATTGTTCAAATTATCATAGATGACAGAAGTTGATTTTGTCATGCAGGCATACCTTTATTATAGAATCCTATATAGAAATCATTAGTGGTTTATTCGTTAGCAGAAAAACTTATCGGTTGTAACATAACTTCTTCTGTTTGTGTCAGTGTCACGAGGATTCATCAATGAAATTTTTCATCTACAAAAATTTTATACAAATTTTGTCTTAATACCGATTCTGTTACGATACATCCTAAAGATAATTTTACTCAAATACGGTACTGGATGTAACTGAAAACTGATATCAACCACTCTTATTACTCTATTACATTTTGACAAAATATCTCATCAATGAATGAAATGATCATGTCACGGATTTTGAGTTTAAGATTGTAAGGGATTCGATTGGCTATTTATAGATTATAATTTTAAAAATTCCGCCAGAAAAAAAAACAGCAAAAAAGAGTTGAGTGAAATCGCACTACTCTTGGGAGCATAAGACATCCACAAAGCATACATTGACTTGTTTCAGTTTCTTTTGTAATTATTTTGGGCTTCAGCTTTTCCGGTAAAAGATTAATCTACTGCAGCAGGCGTCTAGTGTAGATTGTGGCGTTGCCGCCGTTGGCGGTTGCCTAGAAATAACGTTGTGGTGGTTCGAAGTTTTGCTGCCAGAGGGCATCATAGACTCCTAACTTTTTACTCTTTTGTTTTCAAAGAGGTGGTGTTGCCTGACATTCCGATGACATTTTGTAGTACAATTTCTTTTCCTTTTCTATACATTTGGTGTAGGAGTGGTTCGTAGCCTTCCTGTTGCTGCTTATCATAGACTACCACCTTTTCCTTTTTTGTCTTTTTTCAAATAAAGTTGCCTGGGGTCAAGAGTCTTCTTAGAGGTATCATCAGGAGGTGGTCTAAAGTTTCTTACCTATTTAATATTTGAAGTCGCAATGACCATTTTTTCAGTGTTCGCTGA
The DNA here is from genome assembly GCA_023159175.1 of Wohlfahrtia magnifica. Taxonomy (NCBI): domain Eukaryota; kingdom Metazoa; phylum Arthropoda; class Insecta; order Diptera; family Sarcophagidae; genus Wohlfahrtia; species Wohlfahrtia magnifica. The sequence continues at coordinate 727,438 of JAKWBJ010000054.1, forward strand.
GAATTTGACTTGGTCTGAAAGCACTTTAAATACTTCACTACGTCATCTCCCAAATAACAATTAATGATTTAATATTGTAAATTTATGCAGTAAATACTATTACTTTTTAACCTTTTTAAAACGTTTGAGTTCTTTTAAATTGCTTCGAAATAAAATAAACACCAAACTGTTGTTGTTTTCGAGTTTTTATTTTCTCACTTTATCTTTGTATTGTTTGTCTTGATGCAGCAACATAATATTCGTTTATACAGCACTTTTATTTACGCCTAAACACGACTTCATTTTATGACAGCAAAACGCTAACTATTCACTTATGCATAAAGCGCCACCTTTTATAAACAATTTAAATTACTTCCGAATGTTCGTGTTCTTTCCACAACAATTCAAATGTAACACACAAATATGGTCAAATTGGCAGTACTGGCAAATACAAAAATATGTATGGCAGTGACAGTGTGATACATTAATACCAAATATATCAAAATCCCACAATACAGTTTCAAAGACGCTGATGTGGTGTATTTTCTTTTTAGGCATTTTTATTTTAGTAGCAATACATTGACATATGGCAAATATCGTGTTGATACCAGAACAATAACATCAAAAATAGAACAAAATTTAGTGGTCTACAACACCCGATAGCATGATTCATTCACCGCAACTACATTTCCAAACAAATTTTCATACAAAAATAGCCAATCATGGCTCCAGACCATAAAATAAACTATAGACTGGCAATTCTTGTAAGCATAAGCTTCTCAATAATTGCCTTAAGATTTTTTATAACCCAAAATTAGGCAATTTTGCTTATTGGAATATCCAGACAAATGAAGGTGGGCTTCAACTAAAGAAATTATTTTTCGTAAACATTCAAGGATTATTTTCAAATGAAGCCAACGAATCTACGAGGCTACATAATGTCATAGAAATGGTCAGGCAAATGACACCTAGTAACTGATAAGCAGCAGTAGTGAAGCTCCAAACTACCATTACACCCAATGTACAAATGGCGTTATTTGTAGACAACGACAAATGGCAACACCGACATATATCCTAAACACCTGCTACAGTATATCGATAACCTGCTTAGCTAGAAGACAAAATGCTTCCAGATGAGCAACAAAAAAAAAACTGTGGAGAGGATACAGTTCCAGCTACAATTCCTGCAGCAGTTATAAATTGTAAGGCTTACATGCTAAATCCTTACTTCCGATACGCCATGCAGTCGTTGTTTGACACGTTGGAATTTTCTTAAATACTGCAGTTAACGGCTGTTATCTTTTGACTTAGACAAACCGGTCAATCAGTCTCAGAAGGAGTATGATGGTGACCGAAAATCTCACAATTTTTAAGAAATGTATCTTCCAGAGATGTATCCTTATCACAATGAATTTTTAGTATCTTAATGGTATTTTCAAGCGAAATTGAATTCAATCTAATGACTTCCACAGCTTCAACTACTTGGTACGCCAAATAACAAGAAAAAGAAGATGAATCAACAAACCAAATTACAAAAGTGCCATATGAACGGCGTAATTCGTATAAATAATTCAAACAGAAAACATAGTAATTCGAAATTTCAGGTGAACATACTGTAAGAGAGAATTTCCTAAAGTCTTTCTCCGAAAATTCAGTTACTCAAAAAGAATAAAACAGCAACTATAGGCTTTCATAATTCTGATAACTTTCATGTGTTATGTGAACACTTAGGAAATATGAAAATGTTTAATTTCATTATGCTTGAATTTTCAACTGAAAACTAAGATTTAAATATTTTTAATCAAAAATTTTAGTTTTAAAATTTTTAACTCAAAAATGTTTGCTTTTTATGTCATTTAACTTCTTCTTTTTGTTTAAAAAACTGAAAACAAAACTGAAAGTCCATAACTGATCATAGTACAATAACTATGGAAAGAAATTGAAACCTTTTTTTGTATTTTTATTTTTTATTTTTATACATTTGCATTAAACTCTGTTTGTTAAATACTAAGAAAAATGTTAAAAACCCAAGCTTAACTTCAATAAAATATTTTAGCACTTGTCTAAGCCAGAGAACCCAAATAAAATGTCATGATGGTGAGGAGCAATGTAATAGGATTTTTATTGTACGAAATTAAATAACCTTTAAAAATGGAAAATTGCCATAATCAGCGGTCATAAAGCAGTTCAAACGTAGGCAACCTATAAGAAAAATCTTGTGGCAAAAGAAAACTACCATGAGTGCTAATTTATCATCAAATAGACACACGTACACTAGAGCCACCGCCACCGCCACCGCCATCGCCACCAAAAAAGCGAGTATCAATGTCAAATGTAGGCGCGCATAGACACTGAACTTAAGCTAAACACCATCATTAAAATTAAAGTTTGACTGCTATGTCGTTATTTCTTATGATTTTTGAAAGAAAACTAGATATTATATGATTTGAACACAAAGCCAAAATGTGCAGCATATATGAGTACAAAGGAAAAGAGTAAAATTGAAAATCAAAATTATAATTTAAAAACGTGCTGCCATATAAAATTGAACTTATTAAGGGTTAAATAATTTTTTGTTTTTTAATTTGCTTTTTTAGAAACAAAAATTAAAAAAAAATCGTAATTTTATAATTTAAAATATTCACTAATTTGCAAGACAATTTATTATGGTTTTTTCCGATTTTCCTTTACACATTTTAGTGGGTTAAACTAAATTAGTAAGTTTTTTATGGTCACTGTGGTAATATGTTATTTGAAACACCTTTAGTTTTTTTTTTGTTTTTTCTTTATTTGCTTTCTTTTTAGCCATAACCCATGGTTTTAATAGCCAAGTACACTTGCACATATATTTGAGTCTATTGTATAGATATTTTTTTAAGGCCATTGCTTGAAAACTAGTATAGAAATGTTGGCTGCATTTTTTCATACCATGGCTTTCAACACCGCTAGACGACTATTGGTGTTACGGTATATAGAGTTGGTGGCTTTTTTTTGTGCAATGCGGCAATGATGAGATGACCTGCTTTAAACAATTGTATCCGCTGCTTTAAGTTTTTTCTTTTACTCATTCTTTTTTGAATTTGTGTGTTTTTTTCTTTTTTTGCGTTCAAATTGTTGTCTTAATGTCTATGGAAACAGAACACCAGTTGTAACTTGTGTGGAGATAAGCAAAAAAAAAAAATAGAAAATTTCTAAAATTATTTTGCAGCCACTCAATACAAAAGAATTGAATATTTGTGGTTAATTTCTAGTTTTAAGGTGCTAAATTGGTCAATAAAAAAGAAAATGCATTTTCAATAATTTTCTTAAGCTAAGCCAGGTAACAGGTTTTTTGTTTTTATTTTCATCTTTTACGGTTTGCAAACGAAAGAAACTTTTTTTTAGCCGCATAAACTTGATTTATTCTAATTTTGCTGTTTAATGTTTTGCATTTTCTTTATCTTTGAACAAAGTCATTGACTTTTAAAGTTTAAATTGATTTATAAATTATAGAGATTTATTAACATGCACTCACCTTGTTTTTTTTTTTCTCTCACACTGATATAATATAGTTTTGTAATTGAAAAATGATTTTCTTTTCTGAATACACATTGCAATATTAAAATATTATTTAACTGCTTGCATTGCCATACCACGTAGCAAAGAACTTGTTCTCTTTCTCGTCATTTCTGTTGTGTATGTGATTATTAGTTTTTACATTTTGATGTAATTTTTCAAGCCAGTTTCTGTCAGCTAGTCAGTCAGTCAGTATAGTGTACTGTCTATGCCTTGCCATGGTATATATAATAGTTTTTTGAAATTGATTGCTTGTGAAAAATCAACGTTAGAAATGAGTATGTATGGATGATGTACTAAACTGAGATATGTTGCTTCATTTTTATGAATTGATTGAGTTTTTGTTTCAATTACAATTTCCATTTGCTGTTATTTATTTATGCTCTCTCCTCTACCCTAAACAAAGTCTGTATGTATGTGCTAGAGTGTTGTGTATTGTTTAAAAGAGTACCATGATGGTTAACAGTAAAATTTATTGGAAACATTAACATTTGATCCCTCTGTATTACGGTAGTTTTGAAAATGATTTGTAATTAGAAATTTTTTTTCGTTTTTTTCTTTTTTTCTTATATTTCTTTATGAAACAGATTCTTTAAGATATATATTCTTAAATTTTTTATATTTAAAATATGCCATAAAACTTAAGGAAAATTCAAACCATAGCCAACAGTTACGATTCTCAGCAATTAATTAAAAGCAGCAAAGGAAAAAAGTAAAAAAAAAACACAAACTGAAGACTTAAGCAACAAACTAGTAACTTAATATTTACATAAATTAAAAAAAAAAAAATTTAAAATAAATCTCTTTTATTTTAAGAATCTTTATAACACAAAAGAAAGCTATAAAAGAAATGCGATAAAAGAAAATTACAAATAAGCCACAAAAATCTTATGTCACTTAACATAACAATATGATATAATACTCGTATTGTATAGCCAGACTTCTCCTCAAAGCCAGCTGTTTGTTTTATTTAACAAAGTTAATGAAATGAAATATATAGGTGGTACACTAACTACCGTAATACTAATTATACACATTGTCTTCTACTAACTACTATATAAAATAAAAAAATAAGTTTAATTATATGTTTGTTATAAAAAAAAACGACAGCCAGACATAATTAAGGTTACATTTTCTTTGACTTAAGAAAAATAAATAAAAATAAAAAAACATAAAAACTTCAAAGCATAATATCAAGCTTTAAAAACAAAATTAGTTGTTTAAAATTAGTTCGTTTAATGATAGAACCATACCCCAAGTAGTTTAGTGTTATGGTAATAAATTTAAAAAAGTAGCCGTAGTTCTAATTAAAAAGAGCAGCTCATAATAATAATGAAAATGTTTTAAGCTCAGGCTTTATTTAATTTGTAGGTTACCGGGCAATTGTTTCAAGTTACTATGCGGGGTAGCTTATACTGGTCATTAAATTAATAGCAAGTGATTAGAAGATAAAAGTTAATTTAATAACAATAAAAAAGGAACACAAATAAAGGGGACCATTTACGTGGTTAAATAATTAAAACAATAATTCGATATTGTACAGCAACTACAGCTCAGAAGAAGGATCACTTGTTTTCAAAATTCCTTCAAATCTAAGCAATTTTTTAAATACAAATTAAAATAAAAATTTTTAAAAATAAAAAACACAAATAAAGGGGATCTTTTACGTGGTTAAATAATTAAAACAATAATTCGATATATTACTGCAACTACAGCTCAGTAGAAGGACCACTTGTTTTCAAAATTCCTTAAAATCTAAACAATTTTTATTTATTTATTTATTTATTTTTTTTAAGTAAAGTCCTCACCACGTAGAAAATTTTGTAAATGACACACTGCAAAGTCGAAAACGCTCAGTATGATTTGCCATTTAACCATGAAAAGAAACAAATGAACAACGCTTGCAAATCACAACGTTATAGTGAATAAAGCAAAATACCGCGCTATGATTGCCGGCAATTTTTTGCACAAAATGCATAATTTATATTTGATTGCCATATGATTTTTAACAAGACGGTGCCCCATAACACACGGCACGCGATAACGTGACCCTATTGAGCAGTGCAGTCAATTGGTTGCCAAGATCATATGATTCGACCCCGCTAGTCTATTTTTTGTGGTGATACGTAAAGTCTCTCGTGAACACAGACAAGCCAGGCACAATTTCAGCCCAAGAAAACAACATTACATCTGATATTGGTGAGATACAAGCCGATATGTTAAAAAAAGTTGATTAGATAGAAACGCCATCTTTTGGTGAAAAATGGTAATGTTAAGTAAAGATTCACACCATCACTGAGCAAAGGTCTAAACCATTGCACAATCACATGGAGACGGGCGACAGTAGACTAATCACCCACTTACTTAGCTTGAAATCAAGTGATTATTGAAATTGAAATAAGGCAATGGATGTTTTGTGGAAAGCCCTTACATTGATTTGCAAAAACTTCTTATATTTGACGTGAATTTAGATCAAGTTAAATCTATAATTTTTTTTTTTTTTGGTTTCTTTTGGTCTTGTAAAACCTTCGATCTTTTGTTTTGCTTACATAGAATATTTTATTTAGAGGTTCATAACTTAGAGTTGCCAACACTGCTTTATTTTACAGCAGACTTAACAGCTGATAGTTGCTCTTTGTTCAGTTTGGCTTGACATCTCATTATGGAAAGACTTACACCAGAACAACGCTTGCGAATTGTTGAAATTATGATCAAAGTAATGATTCTGTTCGTTAAATTCAAAAATTTGTGCTTTTGTGAAGCCCATATTTGGTTGAATGGGTACGTAAATAAGCAGAATTGTCACATTTGGATTGAGGTTAAGCCACAACCTTTTGTCGAAACACTGTTACGTCTACATAAAATTACTGTGGAGTCATTGTTCCATATGTCTTCAAACACGATGATAGTCAGAATATTACTGTCAATGGTGAAATGATTAATGCATTTTTCGTACCTCAATTAGCGGGCACTAACCCTGCTGACATGTGGCATAAACAGGACAGAGCCACATGACGCACAGCGCGAGATGCAATTGATTTACTCAAAAAAATTTTCGATGAAAGACTAATTTCACGTAATGATTCAATTAATTGACTATTAAAATCTTGAATCACACGATCAATTAGATTATTTTCTACGGCGTTATGTAGATTAAAAAGAGTAAAAGTTTGTGAAAATTGGTGTTCCAGATTACACTCTGTACTCAACAAAGTACCTTTAATTGTTATAAAAACTTATTTCTTTCTTTTATACTTAAGCTTACGTAACTGTAAAAAATACCCGATATTTTAAAGATTAACTATGTCTTAGTTCTCTTAAAAAGCTTTAAAACAAAAGTAATCATTAGCAAATATTCTCTTTTTAAAATATTTTATTTTTAACCTTTAATTTCGAACCCACTGTGTGTGCTTAAGTTTTCTTTTTCATTAATTAAAACTTAAAACCATAACAACCATCATTGTTAATTTAACTACTGGCTAAATAGCTGTTCTAAGCAAATATTCTATTTCGTTCCATAATAATTTTTTAGAAAAAAAATAAGTGCTATTTAAAACTAATGATTTCCACCTATTGTTTTTATTTCCAAATCCTAACTTTTGTATTAAAATGTTTTGAAAAAAGTGTTAAATAACAGTGTTAGCTAGCAAATCAAAAAAAAAAAAAAAAATTTTAACATTGAAATCTAAAATTAAAAATTTTTACAGTTGGGCTTTGAGAAATTCATTATTAAAGAAAGAGAATGATGGCAAAAAAAAGAATGCAAACTTTTCTTCTTTTCTACCCAGTAAATATGTATGTATTTCCGTAAAGAAATTTTATATGCAAATACGCTAATTATATAGCTTCTCCACTTTAATTTAAAAACACCTCTTTGATGTTAAGCAAGAGATTATTTTATAATAAATTTAAATTAATAGTATAGAAGAAATAATAGTTTAGTTTAATGATATAATAAAAATTACATCGTTTTGATGTTTTTAATTTTAATAAAAAATCAAATTTTAATTCAAAAAATCTTAGTGCCAGTAATGTAGTTTATGGCAGATATGCATTTTTTAAACCTTTTTACTGCTTGGCTCTGCATATGTAGATATTTCCGGAAAACTTAACTTTTACTTACATATTATGAATTAATTTCAAAAGCAAGATACTCTCACCTGGCAAGAGAGAAAAGAAATGAGAAAATATTAAAATTAAACAAAAAAAAAAAGCAATCGAAAATCAATAAGATGTCGATGTATGTTGTCTTTAATTAAGCTCATAAAGTTTAATATCTTCAAAGATTTAATAATTTTTTTTTCACTTTGAATATGAAAATTACAGTTAAACTTCTATAACAGCCCTGTGGCGTACTTGAGCGACATTTTCATCGTTGAATCATAATTATGTCAATATCAGCATTAAGCCAAGATTTGTATGAGATTATATTAAATAAAAAATTTAATTGACAATGACACAAACAAATTTAGTTATGTATGTATATATCTTGTAATGACACGATACTAAAGAAAGCTGAAATTTATAGTCATTGTCTGTTATGAGTCGAATCATGCTGAAATTTAGCGACATTGTCTGTTATGAGCCGACTATAAGCTAAAATTTAACGACATTGTCTGTTATGAGTCGACTACATGCTGAAGTTTAATGACATTATCTAGTATGAGTCAACTATATGCTCAAAAATGAACAATTTTATCTGCTACGCCATCACAGTTAACGAATAAATATTGTCTTTCAGGTCTCACTAATATACAGAAGCCAGCAAGTCAAAAGCAACTTCTGTAATCTATGGAATGAAATTTGGACAATTACTTAAGAAAGTCATGCATGATAACAAGAAAAATTCATAATTAGTCATCGATGATTTTCTATTTTTAGCATTTTTTATGATGATTACTTGTGGCATACGCCACCGGAAGACTCAAAAACATTTCTAATACTGTTAGTTGCTTTAGCGTTCATTTTTACTCCAATAATATTGGCGTTTAAAAAAGTTCGGTTACAAATTGTAAGTAGTTGGCTCTAAAATGTAATATCTCTAGTAATATTAATTACATCAGTCATTATTAAAATTGCATTATCATGCTTAAAAATTAGTGAAAAGTTGTATTTTTTTCTCCGTCGTACCTCTAGAGAGCATATAGGCTTTCCACAAAACATCCATTGCTTTGTTTCAGTTTCTTTAATCAATTTGATCTTTTCAAGCTAAATAAATGATTAATCCGCTGTAGCTTCCTCCATATAATTTTTGCGTAGTGGTGAAGAACCTTTCTAATTGGTGGTAGTCTTTGCTTTAGCATTGTAATTTTTTCCCAGTATGTGGCGTGTTTTCCTGATTATTCATTTGATGTCTGTTATCGTCACAAGAGGTATGCGTGGAAAGTGAAGTTGAAGCCTTGTTATTAAACATTCGAAAACACAATTAAATTTTTTTTCGTCATACCCTCTGCTGGCGGGTTCGATCTTGGGTCGTTTATGTCGTTATGCGTGCACTCTAACCACTACACCACGCTTCGCCCGAAAAGTTGGAATATTATCATCATATTTTGCTAACTATTAATTAAAATGAAAGTAAGCATGCGTCGCCCGCTGATGAACAAATTTGTTAATTTTACGGAAACGCTGCTGTAATTATAAAAACAGCAATAGTTAGCTTACTTGTTTTCGATCTGTTAATTTTGATATTAAAGACGCAGCGCGTTCTGATCGACCAATCACTAAAAAAGTCAATGAAATGATGGAAAAAATTTAGAAAGACTTTCACATAAGCAGCATGAATATTTCTAAGGAACGAGGCATTCATCACCAAACAGTTATGAGCCACTTGAAGAAAGGTGAATACATAAGGAAGGTCGATGTTGGGTGAAAAACTAACGATGAATTGGCAGTCAAAAATTTAACTGACCGAATTTCCATTTCCGATTAGCAGCTAAAACGAGAGGAAATCAACACATTTCTGAAACGAATTCCCCACGAAAGTAAAGTGCAAGTGTTATAGACGAGTAAGGTGAAACTTCGCACATGCTGGATAAGCCGAGATTGACATAAAAAAATGTAATGTTCTGTGCGTTTGAAGGGATCAGAAGGGAATTGTTAATTATAAGCTGCTTTAACCTGGTCAACTGATTGACTCTGATATCTGTTGTCAACAATTAAGGAGATTGGGGCGAACAATTCAATTAAAACGGTTAGAATTTATCAGCAGAAAAGATGTTGATTTTCATAATTACAATACCAGATCACACATATCTTTGATCCTCTAGCTGAAACTGATTGAGCTTGACAAGAAAGTTTTAAAGCATCCCCTATCTAAGCGGGACAATGCACCTTCAGATTATCATTTGTGGCGATCTCTGCTGTAAATTAATATTCCTTAGAAGCCTGTAAAACTCAAGTGGATCAGTTTTTGGCTTAGAACATCCAGAATAACACACTGAGGGAATAAAGGCTTTACCTCGAAATTTGCAAAACGGTTATTGATCAAAACGGTATATAATAAAGCCTATTTGAATTCTAAGAAAAACATTGTTCATTTTTGATTAAATTTATTAACGAAATTTTTAGAAATCCAATACCATCAATGAAAAAAAATTCTAAAAATTTAGTTTCTATTTCGAAGTAGAGCCGCCATTTGGTGAAAACGTTGTTGAAAATGTTACTAAAGGAATAGACATCTGTATGCGGATGATCGTATAGATAACTGCTGGTTAATATAAATTTTTTTAATTGCCTAACCCGACCATTTTAAAAGCCATACAAGTATGAATGATTTTCGTTAATTTTCTTTAGTTTTAAAGTATAAATTTCTTGTAGCAAAATTCTGTACTTAATTTTGATACCCTTGCTGTCAATAAGAGTAAAACAAGGAAATATATGGCTATAAAGGTTTGAGCTATAAAAAAACACAATTATGACCCTTTATAAAATTTATTAAATAACTGTTGGTTGGTTTATTAAAATGCAAAAAATTTAAAACAAATTTTTTTGTATAAAATTGTAAAAACCATAAGCAAGGGCATTATAAAAATGTTTATTGTTTAATAAAATCACTTTAATAATTAAACCTTTAAGTTTCTTTCGAAAAAATTAACAAGTAACTATAAAAATATTATTGCAAAGCCATAGCAACAGCAATTATAGTTAGGCTTGTTAAATAAAATTAAAAAAATAAAAACAATAATAATAAAAAAGATAATTTTATGAAAAACTTTTGTCTTTACAGAATTGTTCTCTGCACAACACAATTAAAATCAGAGCTTAGCTAAAAACAGCAACAACAACAACAGCAACAACAGGGCAATAAAATCATCATTATGTTCTTACGCAAAAGTTTAGTATTTTTAATGCTTTTCCTAGTGATTAGCTCAGCGTCGGCTGCGCGCAAAACCAAACGTCCCGTCAAGCCGGCCAAAACATTCCCGCGCACAAATGTAACACCTTCACCATCATCACAGGCAGTCTCATCTACAACGACTACATCATCCACAACAACATCGGCACCAATTAAGCAGCAACACCAGCAAATGCAACAGGAGAACGTTAGTATTGAGGAAGCTGATCTAACAGGAAATGTTATGAATGACAGTGAATTGCCAAAACCATTGGATACGGGCGCTGCTGCTGCTGCTGGCTCTAATCAAGCGAACGGAAATGTACAGCAGCATGCAGAACAATTGCAACAAGAGTCAAAGACTGAAATGCCAACGGAATTAGAAGGCGTTAGTAATGGTGCTGGTATGATTGAGGAGGAATGTGATCCGGATATGATTGGTTTTGAAATCATAACGGGGTAAGTAAAAATAATTAATTAGAAATACGATAAAAGCTTTGTGGCGTACCACAAAGCAAAGGAGAAGAACGGTAGGCAAACATAGCGAAGATGTAGAGATAGAATTGTAGAAACGAGAACAGTAACTGGCAAGATATAAAGCTAAGAAGTGTTGTAAGAATAATTTATTTAAATATTTTTTATTTTTTAAGAGTTATTTAATGTTTAATAATGCAGTCTTTAAACGTGATAGTAGAAGGAGGTCCGGTACTAAAATTTGATTAAAAAATATGTTGCTACGAGTATTCACATCTTACATATACAATAAAACTAGTCGTGTCATCAGTCAAGTGTAATCATAATAAAATTTTACTTAACTTTTAAGTTTTTTTTCTATAAATTTATTTCAATCATAGGCTAATAAATATTAGTTTGAATATTATCTCCGCAATATTATGACTGCCACAAATGATTAATCTTTATTTTGATTACGCCTTTTGAGAGCATCTGGCTTTTTACAGAATATTCTGCTACAAAACTGCTTCAGTTTCATTAATCAGTTGAGTTCGAGCTAAGTAAATGGTCTACTGTAGCTCGACTCCATGTAAATGTGTAGTGATGAAGATCCGTGCTAAGTGGTGGTAATTAGCCTTACTTAGTGCAGCCATTTTTCTCCGGTAGATGACGTTTTATCCTGCTAATTCGTGAGATGTTTTTCATAGTCGCCAGAAGGAAACTGAAATGTCAGCGGTATACACTTTGGATAGATTTTTCTCTCAATGTAATATTCGACGCTTGCGCGTCCATTAGCCAACCTTTTCAGTGCGTCATATCACGCCGGTATTTCTTCATTCTGCTGAAAAGTTGCTAATGTAATGTCAATTCCTAAAAAGGGTGAAGCTAGCAACTTTAAAACGGATACTATAATTATATAATTATTTACCATTTTGTTAAGTCTTCAGAGTTCAACAATTTGCTAGGCGATCGTCAGCACAACATCCGCATGGTTCGTTCAACTGGCCACCTGCTGGCTGTCTTTTCCGAGATATGAAACAAATCCATTCATAGTTTTGGTGAAAGCAAAGTTGTGGCTTTGGAGTGGAGTAGTGTAGTGGTTATATCGCATGCATAATAACACAAACGTTCCAGGATCGAGTCCCAGCAGAGGACATGATGAAGAATAATTTAATTATGGTTTCGAATGTTTAATAAAAGGGGCATCAACTTCCCTCCAGACAACACCATCTAAAAAATAAAGAATAAGCACCCATACCTCTGGCGATGATGACAAACATCAGACGAATGATTAGGAAAACACGCCATCTATTGTGAAAAAATTACAATACAAAAGTAAAGATCACCACCAATTAGTAAGGATCTTCACCACTACCAAAATCATATGGAGAAAGCTACAGTGGATTAACTATCTACTTAGCTTGAAAAATCAAATTGATTAAAGAAACTGAAATAAAGCAATGGATGCTGTATGTAAATCCAATATGCTTCCTAGAGGAGTAACGGAGAAAAAGAAAAAGGAGTTATGGCCCTGGATATTTCCAAGGCATTTGATAGAGTTTGGCATGAGACGCTCGTGTCGAAACTTACTGTTTTTGGTATTGGTAGTCACTTCTCTCGACTTATATCGAGATTTCTCAGATATCGCTGGAATCACATCCGACGAGTTCGGGTAAATTCAGGGGTATCACAAGGCTCTGTCCCCTCTCCACTTTATTTCTAATATTCTTAACGACTTTCTTTTTCTCACTTCCTATCATATCTACTCTTTCGCAGATGACAGCAACATTTGACATTCATATTCTTTTAAGAGTAAGCCGAGTTTCATGGAGAATGTGGTGATGAAACGGAATATAAATGACACACTCGTAACCGAACTGGCGAGAATCTTTAAGTGTGGTCGAATGAACAGAGTCGATTTTATTACTCTGTGACCATGGGTAATTTAAATATTGAGGATTCAGATGTTCTTGATATTCTGCGTATGATACTTCATTGTGATTTTCGTTGGAACGATTACATATCTTGAGAATCGAAACAAGCATTCAAGCGCCTTGTTTTTTAAGATGTTGCAAGAAAATACTTCATCTCATCTGATCTCCTTAATATATACATGACCTATATCTGATATAAAATGAAATAAAACTTTCATGTATGGGCCGGAGCTCCATGACGGTGGAGTAACTAGCTCTATCGATTCATTAGAACACCGTCACAATGTAGCCTGTATTTCATATTTCTATCAACACTATAAAGCAATGCGTTCTGATGAACTAAAGGGATTAATTCCTGATAATCACATATTCTTAAGTAGTACTCGTATTTATCGTGGAGCGCATCTCTTCGTAGTTGATTGTCCAGTTAAACATTATAGAGTGAACTCGTTTTTGACCGCACCGTTCTTTTGTGGTCTGTAGTCTTTCCGTGAAAGTTTTATCTGTCACTTAAGTTATAGGTAAATTCCAACTAAACGTTCATAAACACTACTTCCTCTATCATCCTTTCCACAACCTATTTTCCTAGTACCTTCACAATACACTCTATAAGTAGAGGTCATACCCTGAGTACTTGACTCATACGAATACAAATTAACTTTCAAGACATATTCACAAATTTTTTTCTGAATGAATGAGCGATTAGACTTGGAGCACAGCCAATCAGAAATATTGGGTTGTCGGAAAAGTTCACCTACAAAGTTTACTAAGAAAGAAACAATCTTTCTTATAATTGAAACATTCTGGAATTTCTAAGCAAAAAATGCGAATGCATTTTGCAGGCCTCTAATAAATCTAAATTTACTTCATTAAGATAGGTCTGCATAAATCCAAACAAATGATAATCTATAGGTAAAAGGTTCGGGTCATATGGTGGATGCATTAAAACTCCCATAAAAGAACTCAGCGTTATCTTTCTTGGCGTCGCACACTATTGTCGTATGTAATTCACTCTGCATCACAAGTAATCATTTGGTTCAGAAATGATTTGATTTCGTTCTGTTAAAGAATAAAATTCGTCCTATTAAATTTCTCGCTGTTAATTTATGTACCTACCAAACACTAAGCTTCTTTGTGTATCCAGCTTTCTACAAATAGTTGATAACTGTTTGTTGATAAATGCCTAGAACTTTAGCAACATCCATGCTGCTTATTTGCTAGTCTTTCTCAATTCTTTCGTTTCAGTGATTTTTTAAACGAACTTTTACCCACATCCAATATCGTGGATATTATGATGGATTTTCAATACATATTTAAATGCACTTTTCGAGCTACTATGTTGCCACGAAAAATGTTAAAGCAGTTATATTACACCTTCCCTTTTCATTTTCTTTAATTTATTTTGAATATTTATTTGGTCAGTTTTTCGAAGTTTTACTTTAGGCTACCAACTCAAATTTCTTTTTTTTGTATTATTATGATCAAGCTAAGCCTACTTGTATTACAGCATATATGCTTAAAAATTGTTTTGTTTTTTAAAGAAATAATGTAATCAAGTTTGTTTCTTAAGTCTTTTGTTTGTGGTTAACCATATGCTTAAGAAAGCATTAACAAAAAAATTTCTTTTTTATTGAATCATATTTTAAGGAGTCTTTTTCCATTCAGACACAATAGATGATTCCATATATCCGTTATCATGTTTGTTGCCTAAGTCTTTTGTTTATTATTTATAAAACAATACTAGAGATAAACAATGAGAGAAAAGTGAAATTCTTATTACGTTTAAAGCTTTTATATAATATTTAGAAATTTTATAGCGTTTTCAATAAAAAAACTTATATGATATTTATAAATAACAATTACAAACAATAAATGCAAATTTCTTCTTTTTTTAAATACACTGTAACGGTAAACAATTTAAAGAAAATAAACTTTTGCTTTTTTTGATTTGGTTTTTATCTTAATGAAATTTATTATTCATGATTAATATGTTAATTTTATGTTAATTTGTTCCAACAATAAAATTTAAAATTTTATTAAAAAAGAAATAATTTCATAGCTTTTTATATTTTAATGTCTTTTTAAATAGTATGAGGCAGCAGTCGAAGCCTTAAATAATTCTTTTGCTTACTCATGTCATATAGTCGTTAGCGACGTCATCAGCTCTTAAGATTTTAACACTTTAAGCGGTTGTAAGCTGTCAGCGTAGTTGAGTCACTGAACTTTCATTTTCACTTCCTTTTTATAAAAAAAAAAAAGCGGAACAAAAAAAATCATCTTCTTAGTGTTAAAAATACGTGCAAAACATTTGTTCTTTTCTATTAATTACTTTTCTTTGATCATATCTTATTGATACACGTTATGATTATTACAGTTTCTTTGTGTTGATATTTCTTTGATTTTTCTTATCAAGATTGAAAGTATTTTTTCTCGCTAAAACTGAAGCTATTAAGGCGTTTTTAGTTAAACAATAATTAAAGTGAAATTATTTATAACATTTAGATGACAACACGTGGGCTTGATAAGTGTTAGAAATGTATTCAATAGAAAGCAATAGAAATAAGAATGTGAGAAAATATTTAATACTTTTTTTAAATATTTCTGTGTTTAAAAAATATATTGAAAATATATTTATTATTATATTATATATTATTCCTATAATTACATTATTCTTTATCTTTTTTGTTACTTTTCAAGTTATGTATTATCGGCGCCATCAAAATTACTTGACACACTGCCTGGTACACTTATGTTGACCGACTGCTTAGAGGCTTGCCAGATAAATGAATCATGTACGGCTGTTAATTATGAAACTGGACTGTGTGTATTGTTTAAAACAACAGCAGATCGAACACCAGGTAAGTTTTAACACAACAAAAACAACAACAACAGCAATATCAAAACGAAAATTTAGTAAATCCTGCCTGTTACTACCAAAACGCATTAACTCAACAATTTTTATTTATTTTTATTATTTTTTAAATATTTTTTCCAATTTTTTTCTTTTTTTGTTATTATTGCTGACCTATTGAGCAAAAATTCTTATGTTTGGCATAAATTAAAAATCATGTCTAAACTGGGAGGCTTGTCTTTGTAAACTTGTCCTTGTTATTTGTTCCGTGTAGAAGAAATATTGAAAGTCAGAACCCATAGAGAATTTAAACAACCGTTTACGTGTTTATACTTTTAAATGTTAAAAAAGTATGAAAAAAATTAAACCATAGGCCTGTTTTAATAACAGGTTTCCGTTTTAACATACAAAGAGTTCTTTTGCAGGCATATTTAATAAAAAATACAAAAAAAAATCATTGTGCCAACGCCTTAACGCACTTTGTATGAAGAAAAAATATAACAATAAAAAAAATAAAATAAAAATATAAGAAATTGCCAAGAAAATCTCTAAAATATTAAAACTTACAATGGGCTGGCAAATTACAAAAAAATGAAAGAAATTCAGAACAAAAATTTTAAAAAAGATTTAAGAAGGAAACTTTTTAATTAAAATTAATAATTTTATGAAATATATTAATTAGAGCTAGTTAAGCCCAAATGCTTGACAGCCTACACCAGTCTTTAGTCTTTGAAATGCTTAGCCACTAGAACGGTTGTCAAGAGTGTACTAAATAGATTAATTACCGTGACATTTACATCTATGCAGTGGCTAAGTTTTATAAAATATTTATCACAGTTGTTATTGCAAACTGCGGCTTTTGTTTGTGTTATGTTATGTTACGTTCGCCAGGCTTAGAACGCACCGCGAACCAAAGGATCATTCGTGCAGCCAAATGCGTTCACGACATCAGATTGAGGCTACAAATAAAGCCAGTAATCCGATTTGATAATAAAAGAAACACCACTTTTTGGGTTACCACGGCATCCCCAGTCACTTCATCCTCTGAGCCGATATAGCTTAAATATCACAAAGTACGTGTTCAGATGTCTCGGCATAAGACGTGCAGAACCTACACCTCAACCACAATGTAAGCACAGAGTACTTGGTAAACTGATCCGTTAGTACCCTGAACTCGCTGTTATTAAGCAGCAATAGCTTTGTGAATCCGCCAAGAAAAAGCAAAAAGAATCTTTCCGCATGTTTCATAAAGCAGTTATATCATGTTCACACATTCATATGCTTTAATTGCCAATTAAGTGATTTCACACAATTAAGGCTCTAATTGAGCTCAATTTACCATACAAAACCAAAATTTATATACTGTACACTATCATATGAAATATAATACTATCAAAATGAGAAAGTAAACAAAATTATTGTATATTGAATTTAAGTTTTCTCCTTAAATTTTACATTATTTTAAGCGAACAAAATGTATATTAGCATTTTCAGCTGTCAAATGCTCATTGGGCAACATTAATTGCGCAATGTGTTCACACCAAATTAAAATGTAAGTTTGAACATGGTATTAGGCACAGCCGCTTTTCTACATCATTATCTGATCCCTCACTGGAATATTAAGACACAGCTTAACAAATTTCATTGAATTACCTTACAACTTCTACAATTATTTAAAATATTGGATAGAGGCATAAAAAATAAATTTTGAAGACAAAAAGATGGTTCAAAAGTATGCTGGTTGTTAACAATTTAGTGTCACTATACTAATATTATCAGATTCGACAACCACAACAAAAAACTGCTACAACGCTGTATGTAATTTTTTCTCTGTGATATCTTCCTGCAGCATGTAACGTTCCACAAAACATTCACTGCCTTGTTTCAGTTTCATCAATCATATTAGTGATTCCAAACTTAATAGATTATTAGTCTAATATAGCTCGCCTCCATGTGATTGTGCAGTGGCGAAGATCTTTGCTAAGTGATGGTGTGGATCTTTACTTAGCTTTACCATTTTTTTCCACAGCAGTTGGAGTTTTCTCCTGTGCCTTCACGTGATGTTTATCATCATCGGCAGAGCTAAGCTGGAATGTCAGAAGGGCTTCCTTTAGATGGATTTGTCTAGAGGGATTTAAGTTTCTTCTGCTGGGCATGCGAATCTAGGCTAGCGGTACAAGCATATTGTGTATGAGCACTTTAACCACTACACCACGCCACCCCCATATTACTCTATATCTACATCTACATATATATGTTCCTTGCGCTCGTCTGTTGTCTTTTATTTTTTATTCAAATTTAAACTGTTTTTACTGCACCGATTTTCCTTTACTACTTTTAAAAACATTAATTAGTAAAAGTTTTAGTATAGAAAAGAAACTTTGTAGAAAATTTCTTATTAATTGCACTTGTATACATTAGTGCCTGTGTGAGTATATGGCGAACTTTATTATTCATTGTGTGTAGTAGTTAAAATAAAAGTTTCCCTAAGCATTATAAATTATTGCTGTTGTTTAAGTTCTCAGACCCTTATGGACTCATGATAGTGATATGATATTAGGGTGTGCCTTTTTTCGTTACTCCTCTTAGCAGCGAATGGCTTCCACAAAACAGCTTTGTCTTATTTAAATTTCTTTGTAGTCATGCTTTTCATAGACTACTACCACTTAATTTTCCTTTTTTTCCTGACAGTAAGAGTCACCCGACATTACTATGATATTTAATAAATGGTTTTGTACATATTTCAATTTTTTCACGGGTGGGCCAGAGGACTTCCTGGTCTGATCTTCTGGTGGAAATCTGAGCTTCTTTAATGCTTTAAAATTCGAAACCGTGATCACTTATTGTTATAAATTTACATTTCCTTAACAATATAAAGAGGCTATACACCAGCGTCAGGCAAACTAATATTAATGCTTTTTACAATTGTGGTAGTAATTTGAGAGTCTCACATTCACGCCAATTTGCACTGTATTTTTTCACATGTTTTCTCTTTACTTCTTTTTGTTTATTTTTTGCCTATGCGTGTGAGTACGTACATGTAAAAATACTAGAGAAGAGCAGCTGTTTGCCCAAATCTGCTATACACAAAACATATTAATAAAAATTTTAACTGAGCAGATATCAGACCAAACCTCTTTAACTTTTCAATATAATATTGTTATTAACATAGTTTTAAAACCCAAACAACTTTGCAAAAAAGTTTTAAAATTGTTTTTCAACTAAAGCAGGTGCTTTGTATACAAAAGCGAATCCTTTTTTCCAACTACCATCCCATGGTGTTCACAAACTCTTGTAAAAATAGTCTCCACGTTTGCCTTTTAAGTTGTACAATATTTTCTTAAGTTTCTTTTTTATGCTTTTTCACACACACATATAAACACACAGTCACACACTCACACACTCGGATACAAGCCTTTATTTTGCTATAGTGGCTTTAAACAGAATAAGAGAGGGGAAAAAACACAGAAAAAATATATAAAAAAAATATATAAACAAAACGACGACAAAAGATTATATGGCCTTCGTCTGATTTCTTAACGCCTGTTAATTTTTTACTACCAACCAACAACAAGTGCGTGCTTAAAATATGCAATAATATTTTGTTTGCACAAAACAAAAAAAACTGAAAAGCCAGGCCTAAAACTAAGCCAAAATGGCTATAACCGAAATGAAAATGAAAATGAAAATATAAATGTGTAAACAGCCTGTAAGTCTGGTTTTAGAAACAGCAAAAAATCAAAACTAGAATCTAAAAAATAAAAAATAAAATAAAAAATAAAAAAAATTGTGCGTTACTCCAATAACCGTTAAGCAGAATTTTCATGCGTAAAAATGAAAATTACTATTTATTTATGTACGAGTATGTATGTCTGACTATATGTTTTTTCGTTTTGTAACTATTTTTTAGGCTCACTTTCACGTTCCCAGTACCCAGTTTTTACAATTTACGCACAAAAATCTTGTTTGGGTGTACGTCCTTGCTCGAAAGCCTGGTGTATTGATCGTGTGCAAAACTATCGTTTGGTTGAACATGTTAAATCCAGTCAGACTGTCTATTCGAGACGTGATTGCTTGGAATTGTGTTTGGGTGAAACTGAATTTACATGCAGGTAAGAGTTTTGTGCTTTTAAAGAACATTTTTTATTTTATTTTTTAATGATGTTCCTGTGCATTCATATGCGCAATTAAAGGCGTAAGAGTAAACAATAGCTGTAAGAAATAAATAATAGGTTAATAACGCTATTATATACATACATATGTGTGTATATGTATACCATATCGTAAACATACATATGTATTGTACATATATGGTATACTAAGTGAAATCGGAAAATAAATACCGGATTATTTGTCATATCAATTTTAATCTAAAATTTTTTTAACAAAATTCAAAATTTGAAAACTATGTTCGACCAGTAGTGGTATACCATAAGTCTGAAACAGATCAATGGAATTTTGGTTGTTTCGATTGTGCTTATGGTTGTTTCGATTGTGTGGTACGGTATAAATAATAACAGGCGTAAATTCACTTTTATTGGAAAACCCTTTACATTTTAAAAATCGAGTGGCTTTAGTCCTAAAAGCATATTAAAAAAATGAATAATTAATTTTTTTTCATGATTTTCTCGCTTTATCATATATATTTTGCTTTTCTTTTACTTCATTTTTTATGTTCTCTAATTCATATTGTCTACTTTATCTTTTTCTCTTTCTCTATACCATCATCTGCCTTTAAACTGCATCCTTTCTTCCTTACTTTAAACACTTTACTTTATTTCAACGGTTACAAAAAAATTTCTTTACATTTGTACTTCCACTTCAAAAAACCTTAAACGCAAAAACGAAACAAAACCAAACCACAAAATCAAAACTAGATCTGCCAATTATTATCGTCATTCCGGCTTATGCGAATTGTCTGATATGGATCGTATTACTTTGTCTGGCTCGAATAATGTGGAGCCTTATGATGGTGCTGATTACTTGGAGAACAATTGTGCCGAAGAGCCCAGTAAATTGTGTGAATTTAAACGTATCTCTGGCAAAATCTTAAAAACTGTCGACTCTGTCTATCAGGATATTAACTCGATTGAAGAATGCCGTGATTTGTGTTTGAATTCACCCTACAGGTAAAAACAAAAATTTCTTCCACTAAAATTCATTAAAAAAAAACGGTATAACCTTTTCCTAGATGTCATTCTTATGATTACAACGATACTGGTGATATGGTTTGCCGTTTGTCTCATCACTCGCGTTCCACTTTGACTGACGTTAAGGATCCCTACTTGGATGTGGCCGAAGCTGCTACTTATGAATTATCCTCCTGTTACAACGTTTCTATTGAATGTAAATCCGGTGAAATGATTACCAAGATACGCACTTCAAAACTGTTCGATGGCAAAGTCTATGCCAAGGGCTCACCCAAGTCTTGTTCGGTGAATGTTAACAATTCTTTGGAATTCGATTTCCGCATGGGCTACAATGATTTGGAATGTAATGTACGTCAATCAGCCTATGGCCGCTATATGAATGATATTGTTATCCAACATCATGATATGATTGTTACTTCCTCTGATTTGGGTTTGGCTGTATCATGCCAATATGATTTGACCAATAAAACGGTATCCAACGATGTAGACTTGGGTGTTACCGGTGAAATTGAATCGTCGTTGAGTGAAGAGATTATCATTGATTCACCTACTGTTATAATGAAGATTACCTCTCGTGATGGCAGCGATATGAAACGTATTGCTGAAGTTGGTGATCCATTGGCTCTACGTTTTGAAATTATCGATCAAAATAGTCCTTATGAAATATTCGTACGTGAATTGGTAGCCATGGATGGTACTGATAATGCTGAAATCACTTTAATCGATGATCATGGTTGTCCCACCGATCAATATATTATGGGTGCTGTACAGAAAATGTCACAAAATCATAAAATCTTATATTCACAATTCGATGCGTTCAAGTTTCCCTCCTCGGAAGTTGTGCAATTCCGTGCTTTGGTTACGCCTTGCATACCTCGTTGTGAACCGGTTATTTGCGATAATGAAGACTCTGTTAGCGGTGACTTGAAATCGTTGGCATCGTATGGCCGCCGAAAACGTTCGATTGTCAATGGCACAGATGGTGGTAAGTAAACTGGAAATGCAGTTGGAAATTTAAATTTTACCGCAGGCTTATGTGTTTTGTTTTTGTTTTTTTTTCTTTGTGTGTGTGTGTGTTTTGCAGCTGAATTTATGTTGTCTCACTTACGCCGCCAACAACGTGATGTTAGTCCTAAACCTGCCGATGATAATATTTTACTTACGCAATCCATACAAATCACTGATAAGTTTGATTTCAAAAAAGAAGATGCCAATGCCTTGAACTCCTCGGAACAACGTGAAAAGGTGTACGCTGGCATTTCAGAAGACGCCTTTACCTGTCTAAATGGTTATGGTAAGTAAATTGAAAATTATTAGATTTTTAAAAAATATTTTTAAGCACTTGACCCAAAAAACAATAATAAAAATTGTTCGCAAACAAAAAATCCCACAAATCATTAACTACTACAGCGATCCTTAGAAATCTCTGGTAATTGAAAACTGAATCAAAATTAAAACAAAAAAATAATTCAATTTATGTCTTAGCCAAAAAAATAAAAAAAAAATATCACAAATTGTTGCTGCAATAAAATATTAATTTTTTTGTTCCTCTGATACCTTGCAAGACTACCACATGGGAATGTGTAAGACCGTAACAGGGAGAGAGTTCGTGATCAGGTCACTAGTTCAGTAGTTTGAACACGATACAATATGTTTGTTACGGTTGCTAATCGTGCAAACCATAAAACAAATGTTTTTCATTTTAAAAGCTTGACACAAACTATGTTGAAACGAAGAAAAAAAATAATAAAAAACGTTATATATATGAAAAATATTTTAAAGATATATCCCAATCAAAAAAAAAAAATAAAAAAAAATGTTGGCAAATACTTTAGAAAGCCTGCCTGCCTGCCCATGTTTTTTAATGCTGAAATACCAAAGAAAAGATACCTGAAGTAAAAAGCATATATGCCATGTCTTAACCGCCATATATATGTCGGCTAGATGGTATTAAATGTCTGTTTAATCCTTTAACAGTATGAAAAATCTTATAAATAAAATGGCCTGAAGCTTTGATTTTTTTTTATTCACAAAAACAAAAAATAAAAATACAGTTTTACCACCTGTTGTGTGCTTAAAACAAAGTTAACAAACTGTAGTACAAAAAAAAGTAGGTGTTCATATGACCAAATAAAGTAGTATCAGACATTTTTTTTTAAATCACAGAAAATGCTCAGCGGAATATATAACATAAAGTATTGGGTGTATAACTTAACAATGCAGGCCGTACAGCAAATGGCGTAGCATTTGTGACATTTATTCTCACTTTCTCAATGAATAAAACCAGAGTAAACCATTGACCGGCGCACGAAATTCCTGGAGAACAAATGTGCTACTTTTATACTCGCTTTATACCGTCTATTGGCTTTAAAAAAAATTCTTTT
This sequence comes from Wohlfahrtia magnifica, assembly GCA_023159175.1. NCBI lineage: Eukaryota > Metazoa > Arthropoda > Insecta > Diptera > Sarcophagidae > Wohlfahrtia > Wohlfahrtia magnifica. The sequence continues at coordinate 751,077 of JAKWBJ010000054.1, forward strand.
ACTATGAAAATATCCAATTTAGTGATTTCTTTTTCAGTTTGATAGAACAACACCCTAAGCTCATCGATTGCTCACCAAAGCTTATCTAAAATTTGTTTAATCGATTTCAACGTGCGTGATATAATTTGTGTGGTTCAGAAGTAGTAATTCTAATATAGCAGGGGGTTTTCAAATTCAAGACGAATATATATCGTGTTGGCCATCTATCGGCCTGAATTTGAACCAGCGGTTATTTTGAATCTGGCAATGCTTATGTTATTCTATTCTGTCACAAAATGCAGTATATTATCTCCACTGAACGATATAAATCAATTTACGCTTGAGCAACTTTGTAATTTATTGGAAATTTATTTCCAAAACAAAGACAATTGGTCGGAAATTGCAATAAAACAGCTCATTTTCATCTTGGTGAGAATAGTGATGAGCAAAATTGCCGTATTTGGGGCTCAGAAAATTCAAACGTACTCTCACACAATATACCCAATTACCCATTTCGAGTGACTGTTTGGTGCGGCTTGTGGAGCAGAGCCATCATTGACTCATATTTCTTTGAAAATGTGGACGGCGCAACCATTACGATCAATGGAGTCACCTATGGCACCATGATAACAGATTTTTTTATGCCTGCTCTTCGTGATATTGATGTGAAGTATGTTTGGTTTCAACAGGACGGTACAACTTGCCACACATCTCATGCCACAATCGATTTATTGTGTCAAACGTTTGATGGCCGTTTAATTAGCCGAAATGGTGATGTCAGTTGGCCGCCGAGAAGCTTCGATTTGACACCGTTGAACTTTTTCTGTGCGGCGCCGTTAAAGATGAGTGTTATGCCACAAACCAGACACAATTGAGCATTTGAAGGCGAATATTCATATGATGCCATTGCCGACCAAGTACGACCATATACCCGTGAATATTGGTCCGATCGAATGGAGTACTGTGAAAACAATGTAATCAAAATTGAATTGACCCCAAATAATAATAAGCTGTTTTTCTGACAGTGAATTCGTATGCTAACAAAAGTTGTCAAAAATCCCGCAATTTTAAATTATACGCCGAAGAATTTTGCAAATATATATTCAATAAAACGAATTTTCAAACACTTCTTTATGTGTATGCCATGTGGTATGGTAGCTTAGACACCCTGAGTTTAACCCAGGCCAGATCGTCTGACAATTTTTAACGGCGGTGTCACCTCAGAACACATTTCTAGCGATTGGTTATAAGTATTCACTTTACGATCGAAACGTAACGAAAGCATATGCGGCTTAAGGCCGACATTAGGCTCTAGGTATTTTTTAGTGTGCCTAAGCACAGATTTATATGCAGCTCATTAATTGAGAGAATCAATTAATCCTTGCCCCACTTGGAATACCGTGGCAATTATGTATGTATTTTCCGCACAAAAAATTTTGGCTTTTAAGCCCTTTTTTTATTTCTTTGATTCCATTACTGCTACTTTTCTCAAAAGAATTTGTTTTCTTGTTCTTAACGAAAATAAGAAATAAAAATATGTTCAATGTCTTAAAGCGCCACTAGTTTTTTGTCTGGGTTAACCATTAGTTTTATTATTATCATCAACAAAAATTTATGTAGCGGCGGCGGTCTGTGTAACAAATTTCAACAACCCACTTGAACATTTTCTTCTTGTTCTTCTTTTATTAAGTGTTGGTCTTATTTTTTTTTCCTCAACTTATTTCGGACTTAAATACGGCATGCGCTTTAAGTCTTCCTGTATTAAAGGGGCATATTCTCGAAGAAAAAAAACAGAAAAATATTATGTGTGTGGCATTACATGTTGAATTTTTGTTTTTTTTTTTTTTTTTTTGTTTTTTTCTAATATCTTATCATTATTTAGCAATTTAACATTTAATATCTACAAAAAGATTTCCACGTAATTTGAACATTACTTAAGTTTCGTTAAGCTCATATACAGCTTTTTATTTTGTGATGATTTTGATATAATTTTGATAATAAAATATTTTGGTTTCTTTAAGGGGTATAAGTAGGTTGCCTTAACAAAAGAAAATTATTTTTTTTTTAATATGTTTAAAAATAGCCAGACAGACTAAGGCAACATGACCATTAACACTTTCTCTCTTTAAGTGCAATGGAAAACAATGAACATGTAAATTACCATAATGAAATACAAATATATTTTAAAACATTTCTTATAACAAATTGAAAATTCTCCACAGCTTTGGCTATAAATTTAGCATAAAAGTATGTACATACGTATGTATGTGCCTTAAGTCATTTGCCTTGCTTAAGGAAAATCTATTACAAGAAAACAAATTCAATTTGAAAAGTAGAAAAAAACTTCCTTTTAACTGTTAAATGAATACAATTCATATAGATTTCACTTTAAAAGACCGTACGAGAGTAAAAAATAGATTAAAATAAGTTTCTTTTAGAAAAAATAAAAAATTTGAAATTAAAATTTTATTACTAAAATGGTCCGATATTAGATTTGAAATGCATCCATCCGAAATCAATTTTTTTATAAAACCAATCATCAACGATTTTAAAAATGATTTCAAATAAAGCCTGCATTTTTTGTTCTTCTTTGTATTACACAATTTCACATAGTGCGAATCATCCAATAGTGTAAGTAATACAGTTTCAATTACTCCGTGGATTACAAAAAAATCAATGTGATCTCTAACTTTCATCGGGTGCTTGTCAATGCTAAATCTGTTTATTTAATTTTCTAATTTCAATTTTCGTTTCTAAATACACAATTTAACGCCAAATAGCATAAAACGATAAATTAAAATAAAAGAAGAAAAGAAAGAACCATCAAAATTAATTAGAAATGAATTGTGAGTAAAACAAAATTTATTGGAGGTCTAAGACACAGGGTTTTTTGTCTCTCCCGACAATTTGTCAATGTTTTAGTTGTAATTGCTTTTGGCTTTGAATACTTTCCATCACTCCGTATGGTTCGCCTCCATGTGATTTTGTAGTGGTGAAGATCTTTGCTAAGTGATGGTGACGATTCTCACTTAGCAGTGCTGTTTTTAGCAGTAACATTTTTTCCTGGAATGTCACCGAAGCTTCCTTTGGATGGATTTGTTTGATTAGGCATATCAAGCCAACTTAAGTCTAAATTTGTGTAAAAGACATTTATGGAAGTGGAGCTGGATCAACTTAAGTAAGGATATCAATAATATTTCTGAATCTAAGTTGGAGAAAAATTAACAAATGGGCTCTTATAATAAGGAAACAACCACGACGGGCTAAATGCATGTGATTCTCCAGTAGTAACTTCTGCAGAAGCTTTAAAGCCGACAAAGACGATGTATAATTTTTTTAATTACAGTGTTCAGCTGCAGCTCGACTAATCATTTATGTACTGGTCCTTATATGGCACAATTTTTTTTATAATTTTTCAGTGGGTAAAAAAAATTACTCTGTGAAAATTTGAAATCTATATCTTACTTTTAGCACGTGCCTCTTTGAGGTGGAACTGTATACCTATAGGTTAAGTTGGTCCTTAAATGGCACAAACTTTTTGTTTTTAATTTTTCAATTGGGAACCTCTTAAATTGTTGTTCTCTTTGGAAACCGGATCTAACAAATGAAAAATAAATGTTTTTCTTAAAAGCAGATAACAAAAAAAAAAAATAATAATAATAATAAAGATAATAAATTTACAGTTTTAAGATTTAACAACCGTTTAGTAACATTTTAATTGTTACTGAAATTACTATAAATTTACAGTCATATCCATAAAAATTATTTTCGATTTGTAAAGTTCATACAAGTAATGTTGTGTAAAACTTTTATAAATAGAAAATAATTGTTATTAATATGGAAGTTAAACTTTAAAGCTCTCCTTTTATAGCCTTTAGAAGAAAAAATTAATTACAAATAAAACTAATATTTTTGTTATATTCTTATGGCAATTTTCAGGTCTCATCATAGCTGGTGCTGTCTTCCTTTTGGCTCAACTCTCCGTATTTATTATTTGGCAAACAGTGCAGAAACGCTCGAAAAAAGAACGTTATTTATACCAACAAGATTCAGCACCCTCTTCGGTTAACTACGGAGCCCCACCAACCATGGTATACGGTGGTTCACACGTACACAAACATGCAGGACATCAACAACAGAACAATGCCAGTGACACATTAGGAAAATTATATGATAGTGGCATGACTGGACGTTATGGTCAACAGTTTTAAAGAATAAGCAATGAATCAAACCAAGTATGAATAAAATTTTAAACGGTTTAAGAAAAAATTAAAATAAAATAAAATAAAATAAAGTTAAACCATTTGATATGGAAAATTCTTTCTTAAAACAAAAAACTAAAAAATTATTAAGAATTTAAACTTCATTTAAAAAAAGAGACTTTTTTCTACTTAAATTAAGAAAATTGTAAAGAACAATATAAATTTCGTAAAGTAATAGTAAAATAATTTATAAACGAAAAGCATTATATATGGTATATAAAATTAGAATTTTTAGTTAAAAGAAAAATCATTTAAAGAAAGAAATTTATAAAAAAAACGAAAGAAACTTTATCCAACAATGCCCGCTTTTAAAAGCAATTCTAAGTAAATGGCTACAAAACTTGAACGTTTCTTAAGAAAATTAATTTATTCTTAAAGCCTATTCTCTAAATGGAATTGCTTTTTTAAAACCTGGCATTGTCTGCTTTAAAAAAATATTTAAAATAAAAAACACATAAACACTTAACGCAGGTATTATATAAAATTTAGTTTAAAAAAAATATATATTTTTTAATATACTTTCCTTCTTAATTTAATAATTATTTTTAACTTTATTTATTTATTTATTTTTACTCTAATGTTTCCATGTGGCCACTAAATAGTAAAAACTATACTTTTTAAGCAAAAAGATATTCTTCATAAACGGGAGAATTTTATTTTTAAAATGTTAAGTTTTTTTTTACCAAAATAATTTTGTATCAAAATATTTGCAAAAAAAAATTTACATTTTTTAGATAATTTTCCTAAAATCTTTTTGTGCCTATTTAACTTTAACCTTAACCTTAACTTATAAACTAGAACTATTTATTTTAATTGTCTATCGTAGTTTAATTATTAGCTGTAATTTTATACTTTTTTATATATGATAAAGAAAAAAATAAATAAAAATTACTTAAAATAATTTTTAATTAAAATAATTATTTTCTCTTATAATTCAAGACCGAAAGCAAAAAGGTGCTTTAAATCAATTTAGTTTTTAGTTTTATTATAAAAAAATTAAAAACAATCACTAATATTTGGAAAAAGAAACGAAAAATTAGTAAAATTTAATTAATTTAAAATTAATTTAAATTTACACTTAAAAGCTAAAAAATATTTAATTACTCTTAAGTAATGTGAAGAATTAATTTAAAAAAATTCTCTTTTTTTATACGCAATGTACTGATTAAGAAATAAATTCTAAAATTTTTTTATATAATAAATAAAATCGTAAAATATAATAATAAAAGTTGTTGTTTCATTCTGAACTACTTCAATGGGATATTTTGTTTTTTGGTCTTGATGCCGTTCAGAGATCAGCAATGAATACTGAGTATACTCGAATGTTGATTCATGAATTCTTATATTCATACTCATTGCAAAGCCTATTCATAGGCATTCATACTCTGAAGCTTGAATACTCATAATTTGCTTTTACATTTTTTTTCGCCGCTCAATGCTACAAACAAGAGAAATTTACTTGTTTCTTTGAAGCAGATTCAGGCAATGAGCTGCCTGAAACAAAAATAAAAATAGATGAATATCAGCACATGTCCAATATGTATGTTCCTTCGTCGCTGTTTCAGTGACGATTAATCGCAAAAGCGTAAGAATATATGTATGTGAATTGAGAAGAAACGAAGGTCTTATGAAATGAATCGCAATGTTCTATGCTCTTGTTCGGCAAAAACAAATAATAAATAAATCTCAGCTCAAGCGGGTATTATGAGTATTTTCTGAGGAATTAATGAATCCTATGAGTATGAGTACAGCGTTTGATTCCTACTCATTGCTGCTTTTACTTATGACTCAACGTTATTATCAGTATGAGTGTGTATTCACTTATACTTATAAATTCATAAGTAAGTATTAGTAGAAAAAAACGGTTCATTGCTGATCTATGATACCTGTAGAACACAATCTTGGACAAATTTTGTTTCAATAAGAGTTCTCAGTAAATAACACACTTTAACATAAACTCAACTGAAACATGACCATGAACACACAAAACCAACAGCAGCATTTTATCACTGACCAAAATTTAATTGGCACAAATCAGCTAATCAGTTCTAAAGATATATATTGACTGTGTGACTTTACATCAAATAAATATATTTACCGATGGCAAGCAGTGGTAGAACTGAAAATCCATTAAAATACGATTTATAACAGTAGCAGTGATAACTTAAGTATCCATAGTTCTTTTCACATTTTTAGACTGGTTATCTCCAGATAGTTGGGCAAAATAGATGGCGCTAATAATGGCAATGAGATTAAATATCACCGATGAATGGAATTTGTGTAACTCTGGACTTGCTAGCCTTCTCGACGCAATCCTACCTTGATGTGGGGTTCACAAGAAATATACCAGATATGTAGATTAGATTTTAAAAATGGTTTTCTTATCTTTGAGAATATATGATATATAAAGGGTAATTTTAAGAGGTTCATAAATTTGATAGTTGCTTTTTGTTTAGTTTAGTTTGATACTTCATTATGAATAGACATATAGCTGAGCAACGCTGGCAAATTATTGAAATTTTTAGCAAAATAATGGATCTGTTTGTTAAACTTATCGTGCACTTCGTCCATTTTATGGCGAACATAATTGTCCTCTAGGGCCATTATCTTCATTCCACTAATATCGTGCGATTTAACCCAATTGGATTACCCTCTATGGGGTTATGCAAAGTCACATCTTTACGTCGATAAACCAGAGATTGTCGAAATGCGACTGTATGTGCTGCGAAAGGTTTGTGAAAATTGGTGTTTCAGATTGCGTCTTTTTTCCTTGGGAAAATAGGAAAAGGAATAAAGTGGGACTCAATGATGAGCAGCAACAGCACAACTTCGAACCATCTCTACACTAAATATGTAGAGGATGTCGTTTCTAAGCAACGATAGATGCTATATGGTGGAAACATTATCAGTCAAGCTCTCGCAGTACCTGCCGTGTCATCAAAGATCCGTTTCTTTTGAACAATTCTGGCCGTTTTAATTGAATTTCTTGCTTCACTCTCGGTAATTGTTGGCAGTAAAATCAAAATCAAAATACTTTTCCTGGATTCGCCATCGTTTTCAAAGCTTGATCTTGCTGCGCCTATGATCTTTTTCGCACGTAATCATTCGCTTCAGGACGGGTTCAATTTCGTTTCGTTTTAGCAGTGTAATGCAAAAGGTAATTTTTGCCTGTTAATTTTTTTTGTTAATTCGTGTGGCACTCAAATATCGGACTTTTCTGTGTATCCAGCTTTTTTTAAATGATTAATTAGTTTTCCTAGCAACGTCCAAGATTTCATCGACTTTTTTTGTGATTTGTCGACCAAGGCGAGGTGCATCTTTAGTACGAAAATTACTAAATCGAAAGCGAGTAAATCTTTTCACTGCTAGTTTTCTAGTTACAATATTTTCTACTACTTACACATTCTTACTTTTCCATAATATTGTTATGTTTGAACCTTTTTAGAACGCTTGGGTTCTCTTAAATTACGTTAAATAAAGTAAACGAAGCGAATTTATTGTTCTTGTTTTAAAATTAACTTTATACACAACGTCTAACTTATTTAACTTCCACTTAATACACAAATTCACTCAGCACTTATTACACGACGTTATTCCTTGACTATTACATTATAACTGACTCACTAAGGAGAATTTCCCGGCTTATATAGTTAATTAACATTAGTACATTCTACAATATTCTTATGATTTCAGGATTTAGTACAAATTTATCTCGTAGTTGTATTGGCAGCAGTGTTCAAATGGATACAACTCTTATACCACCAATCCTAGCAGTGACACAAACCGAGAGAATATCTCCCACAATACTTAAGCTTTAAATAGCTTCAATTGTTAGTGTATCTTTTGAGGTGAATTAGTTTTAGTAACAATATTGTAGAAAAGAAAAACTCGGCGGCAATGTTCCGAATTTTCTCTTATTTGAAAACGTAGATAACTGCTAACAGAAATTTTTTCCTGCGATTTTAATAATTGTCCTCCAACAAAGTCTATCTTAGAATGTCACCTTTCAAACAAGCTATAGTGTTGACAGAGATATTGCATTTTAGAGCCATCTACTGACAATTTTTAACTGATCTTTTTGGAACAGCATTGCAGTTGGAAACAATTCAAAAACTATAACTTATAATGCATTTGGCAAAAAATTTAAACATCAACACACACAAATTCAAACATTTTTAACCGACAATATGCTTTACTATTAGGCAAACATCTGCAGAGGTAAGAGCGATGCTAATTTTTGACCTAAAAAAATTAAAATCATAAAATTACACTAAACCGCCAACAATGTAAAATTACCTATTTTCTCATGGTATTATAACACAGGTGTTAAAATATTAGGAGATTTATAAAACTTTAACAAATAACGGACAATAAAAAAAACCGCAAAAAAACAAAGAAATAATAAAACAACAAAAAATATTACACCGTCATAAACATAATTTATTTGTTAATATTTATTTTGCTGAAATCTTTCATAAAATAAACAAAAAATGAACCAGCAAACTATTAAAAAGCTGTTAAATAAACAATGAGTGCTTAACTGATTATGATGATTAAAAGCCAGAAAAAAAATATAAATAAAACAAAAACAAAACGGCGTTAATAAAAGGTGTTAAAAAACTAACAAAGATGGTCGAAAAAAAACATTCAGAAACAAATCAAATAATTAGAGAACCAACCGTATGTGTACTCGTCTTGTTCAGCCAGGCGTTTTATGGCTCTTAAAATAATATTTTAATCACAGTATATACACTATAGCAGGCATTTGAAAGTACTAACGGTGTGGACAGTAATAAAAATTATGCTAAACTGGTACAGTAGGTGGCGTTCACATTTGTTGTGTTTTTAATAACTTATAAGGCATCTTATTTTATTATAACGGGTCCGCAATCTAACGTTTGTTTTAACTAGCGCTTATTTCGTGAATGGTAACATTTAGCTCATGTCTGATTTGACAGGTAATTAGTTTTATCCTTCCGCTGAACGAATATGGTTGTGTATACGCTTTTTTCGCTTTGCTAAGTGGGCCTGCGATCGACTTACAGAAGATGCCGATTTTGCCAAAAAAAAAATCATCTTTCCAGATGAAGCTCATTTGGATCTTGGCGGGTACGTAAACAAGCAAAATTGTCGCATTTGTGGCACAGAGAACTCGCACGCATATATTGAAAAGCCGATATGCCAAAGTCGAGTCACTGTTTGGTGCGGTTTTTGGTCCAGAGGCATAATTCGAAAGTGAGCAAGGAGTGGCCGTGTTGAATGAATTTTTGTTCACAAAAATTGAAGAGGAGGATATTAGCAACATTTGGTTTCAACAGGACGGCCCTACGTGCCACACAGCCGAAGCGACACTTGATGTTTTGCTTTTTCAAAAAAAAAAAAATTATTTGGCGGACCCTATATATATATTATATAAGTATATTATTATATATGCATATTACTTTTACAAATCATTTTCATCTTGCTCGGTTTTTCGCTTTTGTACTTTCTAGTTCTAGTGAGTTAGATTCCAGAGATCCGTGCTAATGATGTTATTAGCCCAGAATATTCTAAATATTATTTTCAAGCACTTGTCGATCAATACTTGCAGCTTTAGCGTAATAGTGTTCAATATACGAAAGGGGACACATGGGAGGAAAGATCAAAACACTCTTGGACAGTCAATTGTTTTTAAAAGCCCGCAGCAGTTGTGCTTTTATGTCCAAAGCAACACCAGAATGTCATAACGCGCTTAACAACCTGGCTACTCAGCATCAGGATACTTTAATCTATGTGTTGGGATATGAGGGGCACAGGGAAAGTAAAATGGCGGGCATCTATGATGGCGGGAACACATTCTGGGGAGATGAAAAAATGCTTACTTGCTTACATCTTTTCCCCACCTTTGAGCCAATTGACGAATTCCATTTCAGAAAAACTTCTAGTCATTTGAGGCGATCCAACTTTGAAGTCGATTTTGTATTTCTTAAAAATAAGTGACTTGGTGACATGCTAAGAGCGAGAGCAAACGGCGGGTGAGGCTTTTGATCGTTTCTGACAATAGCTTGACAACTTTTGAGACATGAGGCCGAGCGTTTTCATTGAAAGGAATAACTTAATCATGTCTGCCATACTGCACGATTCAAACGAAATAATTTCAGTCCGTTTTAGCCAGCAGACTTTGCTTGCTAATCTATCCAGGTATCCTAATAATACTTGCATGTTGAAGTTCTTATGCCAGAGTAGACAAATATCAGCTGCATAATTCATATCCTAAAATTGGCTTGGAAAACTCAATGTAAATCCTCTTCTTTCTGAATAGACTTGGCTTATGATCCAGAACAATGGTGAATAGTTCAGGTAAAATAGGGCATCATTGCTTTATTGAAGCGTTGGTATAAAACGATTGACTGATAGTCGCTTTGTGGAAAACTGAAAGTCCTCCATTCTCGTACATTGTTTTGAAGACTCTTGCGATAGCGAACACTATTCACGGTAACTGCTCCTGACGCACTATAGCGAACAGCTGCAAAATTTTCCGCAGACGGAACTGGGCGAGAATGCACAGTTGTTTTTACATTTCATACTGATCCGGTTTGCTGAAATTTGGGCATCATTTTCCCGATTGTAGACACATTTGGTCGATTACGCTGACCAAAAAATCACGTAGTGCACGAAATGCATTTGGATGTAAACGCCCGTTTTTGTAAAACGTTTCAACAATCTTAACGCGCTGTCCAGTTGTGTACCTTTTCATTGTTGAATTTGTCAAAAACTGAAGTAAAGAAATGTCAAATAAGTTAATTAAAAAACTTGACGTTAAGGTGTGGTTCACAATCAACATCGTGCATTATGGTTGGACCACCATTTGCAATCGGACACGGTGTTTCTGGAACGGTTACAATGAGATGTGTTATTGTGGGCAACGATTACAATCAGGCACAGTATTATCTGGAAAGATGAAAATCAAATACGTGATCGCTTGGAAAGGTTATAATCAGGCGATGAAACGATCAGCTTCTAATATAGTACAGTATAGTTAATATAAATGCAATACTACAATAATTATGGGGTGGCGTGGTGTAGTGGGTAGAGCCTAAGCATACACCATAATCGGTCTAGTGTCGAATCACCAGCAGAGGATATGACGATAAAATTTAAATGTGTTTTCAGCCTCCCTCTAGAGCAATCCATCTAATAAAAGCCTCACTGAACTTCTTGCTTACCTCCGGCGATGATGACAAACATGAGACGAAAGATCAAGAGGTAACGCAGCCTACTGGTAGAAAAATTACGATGCTAAGTAAGAATCGCCACCACTACTTTACAAGGATCTTCACCACTATCTACTACACAATCATACGAATCATACGCTAGCTCCAGCAGGACTAATCTTCTACTTAGCTTGGAAATTAACTTTATTAATGAAACTGAAACAAAGCAATGAACGCTTTGTGGAAAGGAAATAAAAAAGAGGCGTGACGGAGAAAAAAAACTACAGTAATGACAGAGAGTATTTGAAAGAATTTTGTAGCCAGCATAGGTTAGTCTAATTATAAGGTAGTATTCGGAAGCCTTTATAATTGGTAAAACAACTATATGATGGCAAGAAAATAATCGGAAGCCCTTGCCACTAATTACTATTAGTGTTACCACAAAGACTCTCTTAAAGTAGCCCTTGTTATCGCGTCTTTGTTAACAGAGTGAAGATATCGTGATATTCTCACTCATCCAGCACCCATTAGAGCACTTAAACCCTAAACTATTATATTAAAAATTGTATGAATCCAATGAGAATTAAATATGTTTTATGTTTAGTCGAAGTAGGTAAGTTATCTTGATGCCAACCCGCAGAATTTCAGCTAGTATCCATTCTCACCCGATGTTCTATTGCTCCTCAGACACTTGGATATTTACCATATCCAAAATTAGCTTGAATTGTTTTTGACCTTAAAACAATTAACAGTTCTAAAATATGTTTTTTAACCTATGTAGTGATCTATTTTTATTGGTTTTGTAACAATTTAAAAATTTCTTTTATGATATCATTTTAACGCCTCAGTTACGCAAATCATCATTATGCGGTGTAGTTACTACTGAAAACATTTAATTTTTTTCATTCACAACTACCCAACAATTTATTTTTTGCCACTACACCCGAAAAAAAAACAACTTTGTAAAGCTTTACAAAAACTATTCAAAGATATAAAGCAAACATAAGCATTAAACCAACTACAACTTGTTATAAGACTGCCTTATGTATAAAAGAATAAAATAAGAAAAAAATTAAGCAATTAATCATATTCACACTGACAATAATAAAAAAACGAAAAGAAGGAGCTATAAAATCTACACAACAAAAACAAAACAAAAAAAATCATAATCATCACTTATGCTGAATAGTGATGATGCTTTTTATGCAGTAGCTAACAAAAAAAAAATTACTACTAAATACTCGTACATGAGAGATCAGTTGCATTTTAATGGAGATATTCACACTTGATTTTTATCTTTTTACCCTTTCGTCGGTTTTATTATTTTTTATTTCGGATATTTTTTTCAGGCAAAGCCTACATGGTACGCAATGACATTTTTCATTTTGTAAGGCGCAAAAACTAAATTACAAGGAGCTTATGATCATAAATATCAACAACAAAGTGCGTTTATCGTCCACACCCATGAATTAAATAAATGCAAATATAAATATATAGTCAGGCATAGGCTTGATTATGATATGAAAATTTACAAAAAAAAATGTTGTTAGTTTGGGGAAAAAGCATTTCAGTCCTTTTACTATCTTGCAAGATTTTAATTAAAATTTTATAAAACAAAAGTTTTAATCTACTGACATAGGCACATAGATAATATTCGCTCATAGGGAAAAATTTCTTGAAATCTTTCCAGAAAATAGTTCTAAGAGTATAATAAAGAATGGTCCAACAATAATGCACGATGTTAATTATGAGTCACATCTTTGTTTCAGTGCCTGAAAAATTTAACCAGGCAGACAATTGAGCAACTCATTAAAATTGTTGATGCCTTTTACGAAAATGGGCGTTCAAATCAAAATGTATTTCGTGAACGTCTTGAATTTTTTGGTCAGCATAATCCATCAAATGTGCTTATAATCGGGGAGAATTGAGCGCAAATTCCATTAAACGGGGTCTGTAGGAAATGTAGGAACTTCTGTGCACGCTCACCTAGTTAGTTCGACGGAAAACATTGCTGCTGTTTGCGATAGGGTGGCAGAAGATTTGTCAACCTCGGTTCGTCGTCGTGGTCAACAACTGAACATCTCACGAACATCACTGATCGGAATTTTTAACAGACAGAAGTGAATGGTGACTTTACAAATAAATCCTCTTCAGCGGCGAGGCACACTTATACTTCAGTGGATTCGTTAACAAGCAGAATTGCTGCATTTGGGCAACTGAGAAACCACAACTGTTTGTTGAAAAACCGATGAATCTACAAAGACTGACTATTTGGTGCGGTCTATGGGCTGGCGTCGTCAACGGGCCGTACTTATTCGAAAATGAGGTCGACCAAGAAGTTGCTGTAAACGGTGATCGCTCTCACGAAATGATGATAGACTTCTTGTGGTCGGAAATTGAGTATATGGACCTGGATGGTATGTGGTTTTAACAGGATGGTTCCACTTGCCGCACATCCAACGAAAAAAATAGCTCTTTTGCGCGAGAAATTCAATGGCCGCGTTATTCACGATCATGGATTTTGACACCGTTGCACTTCTTTCTTTGGTCATATTTAAAAAACAGAAAACGTCAATAAGCCAAGAAAAATTCAAGAGCTAAAGCATGAGATAATTCGATATGTCACCGAAGCCGTGACGAGCATTTGGCCGGTATTTCGTTTGACACATTGTTGTCATAGATCCTTCTATCATAATAAAAAATATTAAGATAATTCTCTGAAATCTCTTTGTTTTATTTACAATTAACATCGCGAGTTTTGGTTGCACCACCATTTAGTAGTAGAAAATGTTTGTAGTGTGCGTTTAAGAGAAAAATTAAAAGAGTAAACAACAACACAAATAAAAATTTTAATGCAGAAAGCGATATGCATGTGCTTTTATCAAAATCTATCACACAACTGAATAAAATTGCTGTTTATTTGTTATTCTCTATTGATTATTTTGGTTTTCGTTCGGTTGTATAACATTCATATCCGAAGCAGATTATATTCTAGCCATACATAATGAGATACTTTACGACTATAGTCTGGATTTCATACATTACACATTAGTATACATACATACGAATACTTACATTACGGTATTATTGACAGTACATCTGCTTGGCTTCTTGAGTGTAGTGAACTACCACGGAAACCAACCAGCGAACACTACGTGATTATCTATTAACTACCACGGTACGATACGCCTTGACATAACTCGATAACTTTTTGTGGAGCTACGATATTATAAGACGTAGCACCCTTACCCTTAGCTAATAAATTATCAACACTAATGATACTTACGAGTAATTTTAGTCAAGTTTTATTTTGCCTCTTTCAACAGTTTGCGACAGTTTTTTATCGCTGTTTTTAATCTTTATTGGAAAAGTATGAGCCATCAAATATTGCAACATCATGTTGAGAACACAGGTAAGAGCAATAAGAACTTAAACGTCTGAATGCTATATAGAAAACGCACAAGCGTGTATATTACGTAAAGAGGTGCAATGCGTATGCACAACACAAGTTCGCACATAATCGTACTGCCTTCTACTCATTCATTCGCTTAAATGTTTTGACAACTGCACGAATTCTGTAGAGTCTATGCTTCAAGATGTTCTACAACTTTTTAACAGATAATTTACGCATGTAAATTATAAACGCTTTTATTAAATTAAACATACAACCAACCCATATTTTGTACTTTTAATCGCTATAACGCCACTCTATAGACTACGACGCATGCCAACAAGAACGAGTCTGGAGACGGCAAACAGGCAGCAAGACATCATCACATCATTTTAAGAAAATAATTTATTGAAATTGCTTTTTAAGAAATTGTCTAACGCTCTCTTTAATAGTTTGTTATACAAACATTGGCAATGACATTCAATATCATTCATCGTTCATCGCTTATTTCAATAAGCAAGTGTGTGGATGTGCTTCATATCAAAAACAAAAAAATAAACAAAAAACAAAAATTAAATAATGACTGGCGTTTAAAAAGTTAGCAATGTAATTGACATAAAATTGTTTGATAAAATTTCAAAATTTGCATAACGGATTCAACAATTTGTTTGATACTGCTTAAGTGTCATTGTGATTTAACAAAATGCTTGTACAAGTGCATCTATATGATGAGATTGAGTAAAATTGTCAAATGAAACTTCAATGATTTTGACTGACAATGTATCAAATCAATGGAAATTTTATATTTTGATCAGATATGCGCACAAGTTAAGCTAAACGTTAAAATATCGTATAATTGGATTTTTACATATTTTCTTTAGATTTGGGCATAAGTGGGTCAAATGAGAAATACTGATTAGAAACTCATTAAAAGTTTTAAGTAGAAGATAATGAAATTAAAATACTGTAAGCTATTATAGGATGTGTAACTTAAAAATGCGAGACATTTTAAATGTTTATTGTGAAAAATTGGTACAATATAAATTTGTTTAAATTATTGCGCATTATTTGTTTACGAGTGTTTAATTAAGAGACTTCAACCCCTCCTCCAGACAAATCCATCCAAAAGTTACCCGCTGACACTCCAGCTTACGTCTGGTAACGACGGTAAGCATCTCACAAATAGTCAGGGAAAAATAGCAATGCTAAGTATTACTTAGAAAGGTCTTTACCACAACATAATCACATGGAGGCGAGCTACAGAATAATATTTCCCTACTCAGCTTAAAAACAATGCGGGACAGCTTAAACGTTTATTGTGAAATATTGGTACAATATAAATTTGTTCAAATTATTGCGGGAGGGATGGCGTTGTGTTGTGGCTAGAGCGCACGCATAACAATACAAACGACCTAGGTTCGAGCCACAGCAGAGTACATAACGACGAAAAAATTGAATTGTGGTTTCAAATGCTTATTAAAGAGGCTTCAACTTCCCTCCAGATAAATCCATCTAAAAAAAGGAAAAAGCCACCTTGATTTCCACGCATACCACTCTTGTGACGATAACAAACATCAGATATATGATTAGAAAAAACACGCCACCTACTAGGGAAAATTAATGCTGAAGTAAAGATCACCACCAATCAGCAAGGATCTTCACCACTACGCAAAAATCATATGGAGGAAGCTACAACGGATTAATTATCTACTTAGCTTAAAAAGATCAAATTGATTAAAGAAAGTGAAACAAAACAATGGATGGTTTGTGGAAAGCCAATATGCTCCCTAGAGGAATCACTGAGAAAAAATTCCAAGATGAAGATATTCCAGAAAAAAAATTTTGCACCGATGGAAATAAATTGTGATCGTACGCGGCAAGATTAGTTCGTTAATTAATCGGAAACCTGGCAACTACAATTAGTATCTGTGCCGTTTTGAAACCAAAGGAAAAAACAAAAGAATGAAGACATTATAGTTATCCTGAGCAGTCTATACAGCAAAGAAGGCCGAGGATATCCAGGCCTTAATCGTCATTGTACATTCAGTTTAACAGTTTGGTAAGCTATTGGTCAACGATGAAGGTAAGGCTGTGACTGTGGATATTTCCAAGGCGTTTGGTAGGGTCTGCCACGAGATTCTCATATCGAAAACGATCGATTTTGGTGTTGGTACTCACTTCTCTCGATTTAAATTGATAGATGGGATCTGAAATGACGAGTCCAGGTTTAATTCAAGGATATTGCTGTGTTCTTTCTTCCACTTTATTTCTAATATTTCTCAAGGAATTTGTTCTTCTGATTTCCAACCGAATCTACTCTGTGCATGGCGAGCCTCTTAAAAATTGAAGGTAACTTTCATTCGAAGGTAACTGTCATATGGTTTTCAATTCAGGGATATCGTTGGGAATTGCGATGAACTGGGTAAGGTGGGTACAGAGCACGACATTTTCGAACTAGAGCCTATCATTGGTGTCGTTATTACCACGACTAAGCTGGATATTCTGCGATCGATGTATGGCGAGGCTCAATCTCGTTGGCGGCATCAGCCGTTAGGCGCCGCTGGATCGCCCTCAGTTAAATGAGGACTAGATGTCTTCTTTCCTTCCTTAAGACGCACAGCTATTCACCGCATTATTGCCGTTGTCACGGTTCATTGCTTGATTGAGAGTCATGCCGATGACTCGACATTCCCTTGCATGATATTTGCAGGAGTTGTGGTTCTGAAGAGAAGAAGGAGACTAACTTTCACCTTTCGAGCTTTATTTTGGAGTCGAATAGGTTTTCTATGGAGACTGTTGGATGCCCGTGTTAGCTTCTATGCTTGTACCATCACAATGGGCCAAACATCTGGCCTAAGTAGGACTCATTTGTTTCATTTTCAGTAATCAGTAATCAAGTTGATTTTTCAAGCTAATTATTAATCCACTGTAGCTCTCCTCCATATCATTGTTAAGTGGTGAAGATTCTTCAGTGGTGGATCCTAAGTGGTGGCTGTGATCTTTACTTAGCACTGGAAGATGGCATATTTTCCCAATCATTCGGCTGATGTTTGCCATCATCGCCAGAAGTAAACTGGAACGTTATTTGGGCTTTTTATTTATTTTTTAGATGGACTTGTTTATAGGGAGGCTGAGCCTCTTTCTTAAAAACTCGAAACCACAATTAAAATTTTTTCTTCATGTCCTCTGCTGGGGTCTCGAAAGCTGGGCTGCTAGTGTTGTTAGGCGTGCGCTCCAACCACTGCACCATGCCACCACCGCTGTGACGAGATAAAGAAATCTACCTCTCGCATGTAGTTAATTGTCCAGTGAAGAGCACAAGACATTATAGGGATAATTCGTTGTGGTATAATTTTTCCGCGATTTAGGCCTGTCATATTCGCCTTAAATAAATTTAAATAGAATATTCATAGACAATACTTCCTCCTTCCTTCTCCCCACAACCTATTTTTATTTTTTTATACCTAAACAATGCACTGCATGTCATCCACTGAGTTTTGGACTCATGTGGAAAAAATTAATGTTCCTTTGTATTCTGTAATTGGATAAGTTAAGCAAACTATTATTGGCACCAAGAAAATTTTTGTTTACACTATTCAATGACTAAGTAAGAATAAATGATAGATTTCTTCCCTTTAAAATGACAAAAAATTTTACATTCAAATTCTGTTCAGCTCACATGCTCTGTTTAATGTTATTCTTAAGCAATCCCTTTTATAAAATATGCTTTTTGCGTGATTTTCTAATATATTACACTTTCTACATTGATGTAGGCTAAAAAGTGACTAATTGTTTACTATTTTACCAGATAAGATTTCAAAAAATTCAAAATATTGCCTTTCGAAATTATTTATTTCCTCACATTAACCTGCCACTTAGCACTAACCAACCGAACGTTTCATGCCAGCCTTCGCCTTCATGTGAAAGTAATTTTATAGGATTTATTTTAATTAAATTTAAATTAAACAGTGTAAAATTGCCTGTAATGTGTAACTGTGGGCGATTTCAAGACATTAAAAAAAAGACCAACAAAATTTGCAATCTGCTACCGACAACTGGCAACAGGCACAGTAGAGAAGAATGAGCAATAACAGTAGAAGAAAATCAGCATAATGTGGGAGTAAATGAGTTTGTATTTAATACACCATCCATTATGGGAACACATCAGCTATTTGGAAGAAAAGACAAAACCTAGGAACGTAACGTACGGTGTTTAAGAAATCCCACTTCCATTAAAATCACACACAACATTGTTGATACATTGACAAATGCTAATGAGCAGGACATGTAACGTCTCACATGTTAATGAATGTCACACCAGCAGATTGGTAATGCAATGAAAATAAAAATGATAAAAATAAAATGAAATAGACAACAAACAAGGCTATAAAAAGCAAAATAAAAAAAAAACATAACTAGACATTGAAAATAGCCACGTTTAAAAATGACCAATTTTGTCAATACAGAAGAGATATTTTTTCATTTTCATTTCCTTTCCTTCAAAGTCAATTTTACTTTCACATGAATGGAAATGCAACGAATTTATATACAAACAAAAAAAAAAAAAATAAATAGATAGACTGGCTGATAGATTTTCCGGTCGTTCCTTACCAAACTAGATAGTAAAACAAAAATCAGGTTAAATGGCGTTTTTGTTTTCTTAAGATATTGGGTTTAAATCATTTTTATTATTTTTTCTATTTATTTTCTGTTTTGTCCTCTATCGATAGCAAATGTATTAAAAGTGTTGGAAATTCCACTAAATTGTTCAGATGAAAAAATTTAAACGAAACATCATCTCTCCCTGGAGACTTTTTGTCTTTGACATTGTTTTTCTATTTCTCAATGAAAATGTTTGTATGTAACAGTGATTCAGTAGCATAAGTTTCCAATAAATTTTTAGTTTTGTTTTAGGTTAACTTTACCAAAAGTGAATAAAAATTTTGACAAAAAGCAAAAAACGAAAAGCAACGTTTGTGTGTTTCAATACATGATCGTGACTCAATGCCAACATGAAAAGAAAGGTGGAGATTCAACAGTCAAACTTAAGAAGAAGAATTTTTAAAATTTTAGACATGAATATGAGGAAAGTATCCTTCTACACCTAGTATAGCATTAAGGTTGAAAAGAGAAAACTTGGTAAGTTATCTTTGGATAACCCAAAAATCTTATATCGGACATTTTTAGAGCTTCATTACTTTAAGTTGGCAACACTGCTTTTGTTTAGTTTCGTTTGACATTTTATTATGAATAGGTTACACTGGGTCTGGTCCTTACAGCAGTGACATATAGCCAAATACCTCTTATCGATACTTTAAAGCTGAAAAAACTATTGACGATACATTAATTTTGCAGAATACACAACAGATATCCCAAATGAATGTTCTGTTTAACAAACTATAGAGCAGAAGTAGCATACGGGAAATACCAGATCCCCTATGCTACCATATCTGACCAAATTCTTTCTTAATATAGGAGCTGATCCTCCTCCCTATGACCCAGTACCTATGATAACGTAAAATTTTGTGTAGATTACCAGCCAACGGCATGATCGGCTCACATTTCCTTCGAAATAAGGTAGAAATTATATTATAGTGAAATAATTATAGTTTCAGAACCGAACAATGGAAACCATGAAAATATCATTTCGGTGATAACTTCATATAAGAAAATGAACTTGTTTTGTCACCTTTAAGATCGTAAGATTATAAGTCTAGCAAGATTGGAGATCAATATATAATTCATGTCATTGCTGAAATAGCCCAAAAAGTTCTCGTGAAGAGTAATAAAAAATTCATATTTTTTTTACTCATTTACTAGCTAAAACCCGGCCAGCTTCGCTAGCCACATTTTAGCTATTATCTTAACTATTTTGCTTATTAATATTTCATTCAATTTGACTCTGGTGAATAGATAACGAAACTTAAAATGTTGTTCTAAC
Source organism: Wohlfahrtia magnifica (assembly GCA_023159175.1). Taxonomy (NCBI): domain Eukaryota; kingdom Metazoa; phylum Arthropoda; class Insecta; order Diptera; family Sarcophagidae; genus Wohlfahrtia; species Wohlfahrtia magnifica. The sequence continues at coordinate 771,843 of JAKWBJ010000054.1, forward strand.
ATTAAAAAAATTCCATATTAAGGCTGAATGGACGCCACGTCCACTTATCTAATCTCACCCAGTTATTGACCGATAATGCGTATTGTTCACAACGTTATTTAAACCAAATTTAGAAACTTTTGGTACTACCGTTCTTAAGATATAGCACGCCCACTTATCAAGTTCCACCCGTTTTTTGACTGATGATTTGTATTGATTAATAAGTCATTCAGATTGAATTCAGAAACTTAGGCATTGACCGTACTGAAGATTTACAAAAATTAAAATTTAGTTTGTATGGGAAGTACTATGCTCACTGGTCCAATTTTGATCACTTTTTGACTGATGGTGTGTATAGACTATGAAGCTATTTGGACTTAATTTAGACACTTTTATTACATAGAAGATATAAAAAATAAATATTTACTTTGTATCGGGTGAGCCATATATCGGTTTAAATTTGAACCAGCGATTATTTCGAGTTTGGCAACACTTATGTCCTTCTATTCTATCACAAAATTCAGTATATTATCTCCACAGCACGAAATGAATCGATTTACACTTGAGCAATGTTGGGATTTATTGGCAATTTATTTTCAAAACAAATCACTTGGTCGGAAGTTGCACGAAAATGTCGGTCAAAATTTGATCACAGAGAAGGACCAACAGTGCTCGATATACGCAAGTTTATTGTTAAAGTTTATGAAACTAGTTTTGTTGTTGATGCGCCAAGACGCAAGCGAGTGACTATTTGGTGCGACTTATGGAGCGGAGGCATTATTGGCCAACATTTCTTTAAAAATGAGGATGAGCAACCATTAGGATTAATGGAGACACTTATCGCGCCATGATAACATATTTTTTTGTACCCGTTTTTCATAATATTAATGTTAACGATGTTAGGTTTCAACAGGATGGTACAACCTGCCACACATCTCATGCCATAATCAAACGGCCGCCAAGAAGTTGCCATTTGACACCGTTGGATTATTTTCTGTGGGTCGCCGTTAAAAATAAGTATTATGGCGACAAACCAGAGACAATTGAGCATTCAAAGGCCAACATTCGTAATGCCATCGCCGAGATACGACTCCATAAAAAAGTTATCGAAAAATTGTCCGATCGAATAGAGTATTGTGAGGCCAGCTGCGGCAGCCATATGAATGAAATAATATTTCATTTTTAACCGCAAAAATTGTATTTCACAACAACAAAATAAATTTGGCAAAATTTTAAATCGTACTTGTTTTATTGCATTTTTACTGTTACGTTTTAACGTTTTTAAAACGGTTAAGTTCTTTTAAATTGCTACGAATTTATGTTTTACTTTATAGTCTTCTATTTTATTTCCACACTTTATCTTTTATACAGCAACTTCCCCTAAATTCACAAATTACTCAACACGCTTACTTACGCCTTTATGACGGCCAAACTATAACCAACTATATCTAATGCATAATGCGCCGCCTTTTATATACAATTAACATTTCTTCCGAATGTTCTTGTTCTTACTAAAACGCTCGATTCATTTCCGTTAATTCAAATGTAACACCTCAAATCGGTATGGTAACACCATTCAATACACAATTGGCAACACTGTTAATAACACAAATTAAGTATGGCATTACCAGGGTGGCACATTAAGAGCCTTGACACAAACCAATAGACTAGAATAACACAATACAGTTTTAAATGTATTGATGTTTTTGGATCTCCTTTAGACATTGTTTATTTTCGTAGCAGTACATATATGGTTACACACAGGGTAACTAAAAGTTTATGTTCGGTATAGTGACTAGTCTTTGGTAGCAATTGAACCCGCGAGCTTACAGACTATCTATCACACTACCTACTAGGCTGTCGAGCACCAAAATTCACATATTATTCTATAATTTTTTATTGTTTTTATTTTTAAGTCCAAAGTTCGGACCATCAGAAATTTCCACACTTCAATCATATGTGCAAATTGGAATTCATTCCCATATTAATGCGATACAAATTTTTAGCTCTGCCCAACAGAAGATTTTTTTTTTTTTTTTTTTTTGTTTTGTAAAAATCGAATAAAAGAATTCAAAAATTGTGTTTATTTATCATTTTTTTGTTTCTCTTCATTTCTCAAACTTGAGCTGAGAAATTAGGTGAATTCATGACAACTTTAAAACACCACCGCCACAACCAGCGCTAACCAGCTACATAGGCGAGGATACAGCCAACATTGGCAGTAAAAAAATACAAATAAATAAAGGAAATAAAAATCACTTTGCAAAGTGTAATGAATGGATCGACCAGGTTAAGGAAACGTATGTGTATGAGAGTGCGTTTCTTTTAGTATTTCTTAAAAAAAAGCAAAAAAAAAGGAATTTCACGTTGCATGTTTGCCATTTGTTGGTACCAGTGTAAGAGCCGTTTAGTTTTTTTGTTTTGACTGCTGTATGCCTTTAATGGTGGTTACATTAAAAAACAGCATTTCTTTATTTTTTTTCTGCCTTTTTTTTGGGCTGTTTGTCATTGTTTTATTGTTGTTATTGTTGTTTTTGTTTCTTTTTTTTTGGAAAAGAAAGTGTTCTTGTCTTGTCTGGCATTTTGAGTTGGAGTATCTGTTTTTGGCAACTGTTTTTTTTCTTTCTTTTTCTTCTTTTATTATCCATTTCATTTTGTTATTTTTGTTGGCATGTAGGCAATCATGCGGATTACTATTTTTGTATGAGATCTTTGTTGGCAATCTTGACATTCGTCTTTTAATTCCTTTTATAACACAAATAACTTTGTTTCGGTCAAGATCTGTAACTTCTTTTACTTTTTAGGACAAACAAACATTTTAATTTTTTTTTTTCGGGCAGCATTAAATTTCACTATTAAAAGCAAAAGTAAAAAAAAATTTTTGACAAAATGCTATTCTTTTACTACTGATCCGACTCTATATGAAGAATGGAATGATTTATTGTTTTACCAAATGCGTATTTGGGTTGTTTCTGCCTATCAATAGCAATTTATGCGAGTATAGGCGAAGAGTTGAGTTTTTTTATTTTTAAAATAAAAGAAAATCAAATACATATGTCATCCGATTTTTAACTTTGAGAGTGAAATTTATTGGGAAAGGGTCAACAGGTCGCCAAAAAGAATTGTTGTTTTTTTAATTACAGGGAGAATTTTTAATAGCAAAGAGATAAATATTGTTATTCATGTAGTCATTTACTGAAACACTTATGATTGAAAAGATGGCCCAATTCATGCAGTGCATTTTTTTTTTCATCTAAAAAAATTTGGTTGTTTGGCGGAAGAGGGAGTAAAGTTTAATAGACATTGGACTTAAATCTATTAAAATTAACAGATGCAGAAAAGAACGTTGTAGAAAGATTGTTCCATTTAAAAAAATTCGGCTAAAATGAATATTCCATGAGGAAGACAAATACTCCTTCTTTATAGCAGAGTTTGCAAAAATCCGGGTTTTTTTAAGGAAAATCCACCACCGGGTTTTATTGGGCTTTTTGATGTTTTTTTTTTGTTTGATTGGGTTTAATATCTGCTTCCAAATTTCATTCAATTCGATAAAAAAATTTTTGTTTGTTAGTACAATTATACCATGTTCAGACATAGATTTTAATTGAGTCAACTAACTTTTGAATTGAACTATCGAATTTGCTGTTCGCATATAACGCAATTAAGTTGAATTAATTAGCATTTGACAGCTAAAAATACTAAGACAGATTTTATTTGTGAAAACTTACATTTATAATCTTGAAACAAAATAATAAAACTTTGGTTTTAAAAAGAGTGTAAAATTTAAAGAAGAAACCATAATTCGATACACAAAATTTTTATTTACTCTGTTCATTTTGGCAATATATATTTCATATAACATGGTACAGTGTGCGAAACCCGCATTCATACAACCACAAAAATTTATTTGTTTCAATTTTATTATTTTTCTAAAAAAAAACGATATAATTCAAGAGCCGTTTTTTATTGGTTTTAAGTATTAAAACATTTTTATTAAAAACTGTATAAAAAATAATTTTTAGTATTTATTTTATTAAAAATTTATGTTTAAAAAAATGCTTTTTGAAACTTTGTATGAATACAGATTTTTCATACTGGTAATGGTTGTCAGTTCTCACTCAACACACATCAACGGAGTTGCCACTCCTCATTCTACATCCTTTAAATTGAACAATTTATTAATTCTGCTATTGTATGCTAAATTGAGTCCAATTAAGGCTTTACTTGTCAAAAATCCCTTAATTGGCAATTAAGGCTTATGTATGAACATGATATTACTTTGCTTTAGTATTTATAATGCAATTGTGCACTCCTGGTGAGATGAAGATGGTATTGTGTACGATGAGCTGATAAAATTTGGTGATCAGAACAGATTGCAATTACTTCGTTTGAACCGCGCATTACAAGAAAAACGACCGGAATATAAAAACAGACCTGATTAAGCTATACTTTTGCATGACTGCGCTCAGCCTCATGCTGCAAAAGTTAACAAACAATTGTTAGAAACTATCAAATAGATTATTTCGCCTCACCCGTCGTATTTTCCAAGCACTGCTACTTTTAGCTATTGGCTGTTTCGACGGATACAACATTTCTTGTCATGTCATCGAAGGAATCAATTCTTTTGAAGACGTGTAAATTGATCGCATCAAAAGAAGGGAAGATTTTCTTTGACCGGATTAGTAAATTGGCTCAGAGCTGGGAAAAGATATATACAGTGATGTGTAAAATTACCATTTTGATAAATTTGTTAATTTATACTCCCGATACAATTCATATATCCATCTATCGGTTTAAATTTGAACCAGCGGTTATTTCGAATCTAGCAATACTTATGTCATTCTATTCTGTCATAAAATTCATCAACTTGCAATTTTGGGATTTATTGGAAATTTATTTCCAAAACATTGTGTCTGTTTTGGAAATAAATGGTCGGAAATTGCAAAAAAAAAATCGCAAAAATTATCTTTTCGGATGAAGCACATTTTTATCTTGGTGATTACGTTAATAAGCAAAATTGCCGTAGTTGGGGCTCAGAAAACACAAACGTGGTCGTACAAAAGCCAATGCACACATTGCGAGTGGGGAGGAGGCATCATTGGCCCACATTTCTTTGAAAATGAGGACGGCGCAAACATAACGGTTAGTGGAGACACCTATCGCACCATGATAACCGATTTTTTGTCCCCCTCTTCATGGTATTGATGTAAATGATGTTTGGTTTTAACAGGATGGTGCCACACATCTCATACCACAATCGATTGACAATTTAGCATTTGAAGGCCAACATTCGTGATATCATTACCGAAATACGACCCAATGCACTCGAAAAAGTTTTCGAAAATTGGTCCGATCGAATGGGGTACTGCCCAGTCACAGCAGCCATATGAATGAAATAATATTTCATTTCTTACTGGAACAGTTGTACTTCACAACAAAAAAAGAAATTTGCCAAAATGTCAAACCGTGTGTGTTTTATTGAATTTTTAAATTTAAACTTTTAAATGACACACCCTATAGCTATTTTTGTTGTAAATAAACTACGAAAACATTAAAATAAAAGACCTACCCGAGTTCTTTTAAATATAATACCCAATAATAAACGGGTGGGTTCAATTGGGGTACCCAGTGGATAGCCAATCCTGCTTTATAGGCAAATATTAAATATTTTCTATATACATATATAAAAATAGAGGCTATTATTGGTTTACGTGTGTATGTCACCGCATCACGCTCAGACTAGTGGACCGGCACACTTACGACATTGAACTTCAATAATGTCTAGAGTCATTGAAAATATGGACCGACGGTTAGAGATATGCCACTGAAGCCGTGGCGAGCATATAGCCGTTATTTTGTGTCACACATAATTTCATGAAAATTTCTATCATAATAAAAAATATTAAGATAATTCTATGGAAACTGTTTGGTTTTGGTTGGACCACCCTTCAGTAGTCAATGGTCCCTTCTATTCAAAGTAAATATTAATTTTTCGATATCTTGATAAAGGTTAAGGTGGAGGTTTACGAATTTCGACTAAATGCCTTCGTGGTTAATATAAATCATCAGCTTAAAAGTGGGCGGAATTGGACGAGCGGGCGTGGCATCTCTCATACAAACGTGATTTTGATTTTTGTATATCTTGATAATGGTAATGGTACAAGTTTCTAAATTCGGTTTGAACAACTTCTTGGAAAATATACATCATTAATCACTAACTGAGTGAGATTGGATCAGTGGGCGCGACAACACCCATTCATACTAAATACGTAACTTTAAGTGTATGCAGAACGGTAACAGTTTAAGCTTCGAGATTGGATAAGCGGGTATAACTTTTTTATCAAAGGTACAGCGAAGCACGCTGGGTCAAAATTACCATGGGGTGTTTTTAGAGACTCATAACTTTGAGTTGGCAACACTGCTTAATTTGGCCGATTTAACAGCTGATAGTTGCTTTTTGCTTAGTTTTGTTTAACATTTCATTATGGATGGACTTACGTCAGAGCAACGCTTGAAAATTGTTGAAATTTTTTATCAAAATAATTATTCTGTTCGTCAAACTTTTTTGTTTCTTTTTTGGCTTCATTGGAGAGAACAAAGCAGTACAAAAAAAATTTTACGAACACAACCATTATTTTGATAAACAATTTGCAACAATTTGCAATTGCTACATTAACTTGTAAGTAAATAAAAATTTGTTCTAAATTCTTCCAGCAGATTAACAAATATTTCGTTATTTTCTGCAAACGTTTAAAATGCTAATGAAAGTTAAAAATTCAAACTTGATTTTGATTGTCGTCTAAAAGACCTTTTAAAATCTCTTTAAAGCACCCACAAATGTCTTTAGATTTGTAGTAACAATTTCACTACATTTCTTTTGCATGTTCTAGCAGAAATATATTTTTTGGAATTTCTTTCATTTAAGCTTTAAATGGATATTAGCCGAGTATACTAGCGGCTTATCATATAATGTATTTAAAATCACATTTATTAGTATTCACTTAACTTGGCTGAAATTGCGCAAAAAAGAAAAAAGCAAACATTTTTAAAAAGAAATTAAATGTAGGTGGAGTAGGTAAACGATGTTAGAATTTAAACAAAATACTGATGAAAAACAAAAGACTTAAGAAAGCAGAACTACTCTACTATCACTACTGTACTAGACAAACTATGTACTGCCATTGACTGGGACATTGGTTTTTCTAGATGTTTGTTAATAAGCTAGTGTGCGAATTTTTGTCTATTTAAACTGGGTTTCAGCAGTGTTTTGAATTCTTTAAAAAAATAGAAAAAACAATGAAAACTCAGACAAAACTTTTCAACTCATTTTCGTATTAACAAGTCGCGTTCTTTTCTTTTTCTCAATCTTTTCTTGAATGGCCAGTTGGTAACAAATGTAGTAATGCTTGCCTTTTAAAATAATGGCATAGAACAGAGAAAAACAGAGCAATATATTGTTGTTGTTGTTGTTGTTGTTGCTTAATATTTAAAAATGCTAAAATAAACACTACAAAATTAGATTGCAATGATGCACGTTTTCAGATATGATGCGTTCATTTTTTTTTTTATTTAATTTTTCCAAATGCAGTTTTTCATCGTTAGTACTGTTGCCATTCGAGTTGTGTTTTTGTTTTTATTTTACTGTTTAGACGGTATATGACGTTTTGCTTTAACAAATGCGCATTAAACATGAGTTGCATATTTATTTCATTATTTCTTTTTTTTTGCCTGTTTAAAAGAAAAATCTTTTTTTCAAAACTAAAACTTTTAATTTGTAGATTAAAATAGCATCACCATCATCATCATCATGGTGATGATCATCATCATTATTATTTCTAGTCATCATTGTCTTAGACCTTGTTTTTCATATCATCTTTATGCTGGTCGTGTGTTACGTTTTACAGGCACAAAGTGCCAAAGTGGAGGAGGGTTAATATTACTGGCATTTAATGTTTTAAAATTAACACGTTTCAATAGCAGCACTTCGCTCAGGCAATTATATATTTAACACGATAACACAAATGGTCCAGGTTAGCAATAGTTAACAAGACAGAGCAAAAATAATAAAAACAAAAAATGACAAAATCAAATGTTATTTTAAGACATATTTAAAAAAATATTTAAATTTTATTTTTTTGTCTTGGTTTTCTTTTATTCTCTTCGGAGCATATGCTCTTCACAAAGCAACTATTCACCTGTTTCAGTTTCATTAATTAGTTGATTTCAAGCTAAGAATATGATTAGCCCACCACTGTGTGATTAGGTAGTGGTGAAGATCCTTGCTAAATGGTGGTAGTGATCCTTAATTACTAGCATTGTTGCCATATACCCAATTCTGGGGTATATTACTCAAAATACGGATTTTTTTTTTAATTTTGAGCTTTCTTTCCGGCAACATATGGCCTGATATAAATGTAATCCAAAGTACCACAAAGCCTAATTCCAGTGACAACGTTCTGCATTGATCTATACAAATGTTCTGATCTTTAATCACTTTTTTCTAAATAACTTTTAACTGTGGCTGAGCATTATCATGATGAAATATTACGGTTTCATTGGACGCGCATTCTAAGCTAACATTTTGGGCAGGAGATAAGGGCCTAGGAGTTAGTACTGGATGGACAGAACTAATTTTCTTTACCAGAAGGTACAATTTTGAGTGTTTAAACTTACCTATGCTATATTTTAAAGGCGATTAGATATTTCGGTGTCTATCTGAATAGCAAGTTTCCAAGGAGGAGGACAGTTTAGGAGAGAAAAGGAGTCAACGCCTACGACATGTGCAGACACTCCAATAGTAAAAATTAGGGATTGCGGCCAGAGTAGTATACCGGTTATACGTATGGCGAAAAGCTTTGTGGGTTAGTAGTTACAGCAAGCTTCTTGTAGAGATTCAGAGGCTTCGTGGGTGCTTTTTTGGGTATAACTACTGCCATCAGTAGTACTTCACAAGCGGCTATGGTCATCATTTTTCACTTACTTCTAACTGAGAATTCTGTATATGAAGAAACAGCAATGATAAGTTAAGAAAATTGCTCTAATTTTGCTCGAAAAAAAAAACATTAAAATCGGTCAAGTCGTTTACAAGTTATGATGAAATATACTGGCATAACTACTATATTGTGGGCGAAAAATTTGCCACGCCCATAAAAATAGTTAGAGCCCGATGGAAAAAAAAACTGAAAACGAATTTGAATTCAACGCATCAAAATCATTATATTTCGTAAAGTTTATCTAAAAGCCTTTTTTGCTTTAGAACAGTGTAATTTCTACAGTTAGTTTTGGGATTTATTAATGTGAGACCTTGGCTGACTTTCATTCCTAGGTCCTTAGGGATTTAACTAGAGTGCTGCTCAATAGGTTTCTTTCAAAAATTTTTATGCATTTTTACCTTTTGAATTTTTGATTTTTACTTTTGTCGTGGCAAGTATCCAGTGACGCTGACAATATATATATATATATAGTGACTGACAATGTATATATATAATGCTGACAATGTACAATCATCGATGACTAACTAAATATAAATTTTCTTTGGTGTCATACATAACTTTTTTAAGTAATTGTCGTGCAGGTGTCCGTGTATTAATGAGTTCTAACAGCAAATATCAAACAGAGAATCATTAGTGATTTATGCGTTAACGGGAAGGTGGACAAGACAAAATCATGCATCGTTCAGCATGTAGTCGACTCATAGTATACACTGTCGCTAAATTTTAGTTTTCTTTAATATGGTGACATTGCAATGACATTATCATACATAACTCCCTTTGTTTGTCTCATTATAAAATGGATTTATCCGTGAAATTTTTAATTTAAAATAATTTGATACTGATTCTCTGACGATGATCCACAGATGAAAATATCATAGTGACAATAGTCGAGAAATACGCTACCGTCTAGTTGTTGGTCGGAGATTATTGTAGAATTTTTTGGAGACAATAATGAGAATAAATGACAGATATCTACCTTTATGTAGATATGTACCTTTAATTGAATAAAATATTTATGTACTTGCTTGTGAACACCCACTGTATCAAATTATGAATGTGTTTTTGTATTTTAAATGTCAAACAACAAATAAGTAGAAGCAAGGCAGATTTTATAAATTGATTGGTAGGATTGGTTAATGATATGGACCTAACAGGATGGTGGTTCTAACAGGATGGTGTCACTTGTCACACAGCCAACGAAACAATGGCTCTTTTACTCGAGAAATTCAAAGACAGTGTTATCTCATGTCGTGGCGATGTTAATTGGCCTTCACGATCATGTGATTTGACATTCTTGGACTTCTTTCTTTATGGATATTTAAAAAAAGCATGTACGTTAATAAGGCAAGAACAATTCAAGAGCTAAAGAATTAGGTAATTAGACATTGAACCTCGATTATGTCTCAGAGTCATTGAAAATATGGACCGACGGATAGAGGTACCATATGCCACCGAAGCCGTTGTGAGTATTTGGCCCATATTTTGTTTTAAATGTCATGGATCCTTCTATTATAACAAAAAATATTAAGATAATTCTCTGAAAACTTTTTGTTTTATTTATAATTAACATCGTGCGTTTTGGTTGGAGCACCATTTATAAAATGATAAATAGAATTATTGTATAAAAATTATTTTTTATTTAGATATGTACACATGTATTTTTTAACAAATTTTATGCTGAAAATAATATATATATATATACGAGCATATTCATTACATTAATAGCACGGAAACCAATACAACTTTTTTAAAAACGCGTGAAACAAATCTTATGAGTGTACGACATTTTTATATATAAGTTTACAACCAAACATTTAATACAATGATAATACAAGGGTTTTGTGAATTCGACATACATATACGAGTATATAAGTTATTATGTACCATTAACTATGTGTAAGAGATACGCCATCTGTTGTGAATTTCACATCTTAAGTGTTGTACAACCAATCTTCGAAAATAATTCTTTAAAAATCACAAATAATTTAAATAATCAAAATATTTCCACATAAAAAACAATCAATTTTATGTTTGTTTTTCTTACTTGCTGCAGTCTTTAAAACTGGATTAGAAAAAGATTTTTTTTTTTATTTGCAAATTACAAGGCAATTACATGAGTTTGTAAAATAGCATCACAAAATAGTAACAACTGCTATGATAACAACAATCGCTTAAATTTAACAACTTGCCTATATGCTTTGGTCATAGTTGATGTTATTTGTATAACAATTTGATTTTTGTTTTTCTTTATTTTAATTTTATTTTCATTCCTTTTATTTTTCTAACTAATCTTGTAAGAATCTATTCTCCATTTATTTGCCTTTTTTCAAGCCAAGTGCTACTAATTGCGTTAAAAAATGCAAGCGATGGTAAATAAGAATAATAAAATTTACAGCATCCAAGCAACGCATTTAAATCTGAGGTGAGAGAGAATAAGAATGGAAATAAACAAAATATAAAGCAGAGCAACATCAGAAAACGTTGGTGAATTAAGGATATGTTAGGACTCAGAGATAACTCTACAGAAAGGTATCCTCGCATACACGTCCTAGATATAACAAAGTAAATATTTCCTTGATTAAAAAAAAAAAAACAAAATTATTTTTATCTAATTGATTTGCTTCAAAAAGTGAGCGGAGGGGGATAAGTGGGTGTGGTTCCTCCCATACAAAGTAAATGTCTAAATAAATTGGTAGTCAATACAAATCATCAGTTTAAAAGTGAGCGGAAGTGGATTAGTAAGCGTCTCATGCAAAATGAATATTGATTTTTGCATATCGTGAGAACAATTATAATAAAAGCTCAAAATTTGGTTTAAACATCTTCTCGGACAATACACATCATCAGTTAGTAACTGGGCGAGGTTAAACAAGTGGGCGTGTGCACCTCCCATTCATGTTAAATATTTAATTCTGCATGTTTGGTGAAAGTGTTATTGATAATAAAATCAATTTACTCTTAAAACCGAACGAAATCTGTCATAATTTTATTGTTTCGGAACTATTCTGTTTTTAAAATAAGGCTCAGGCCTTAAAGAAGAAATGGTTTAAAGCACAGGATTATTGCAAAAAATGAACGTTCTCAGCAATTTTACAAGAAAAAAAAAACATAAGAGAACGTAAGCATAGAGTCACAACAAAAGTAATTGGGTAGCGTGTTGCAGTGGTCAGAGTTAAGGCATACAACACAAACGGCTCAGGTTCGAAAAATTTTCAATTGTTGTTTCGAGTATTTAATGAAAATAACTAAACCTCCCTCCAGACAAATTCATTAATCCTTGGTCGTCCAGCTTACCTCTGGCGATGATGACAAACCATTAGATGAATGATCAGGAAAACACGGCCATCTACTGGGAAAAAACTGCAATGCTAAAGTAAAGATCACCACCAATTAGCAAGGATCTTCACCACTGCACAGAATCATATGGAGGAATCTACAGTGGATTAATCATCTACTTAGCTTGAATGATCAAATTCATTAAAAAAAAAAAAACTGAAACAAAACAATGGATGATTTGTTGAAAGCCAATATGCTCCCTAGAGGAGTGACGGAGAAAACAAAACGGCTAATTACAATGCGGAACGCACAAGCAGTTACAGAGATGAATAAAGTTAACCGATATGTTAGTGGCCATATCATTGCCCAGGAGCTAAAGATCGACCATAGAACACTTTTCAATCATTTGCACCAAGCCGAATACTAAAAGTAGCTCGATGTTTAGGTATCACACCAATAAACATTTGATGGATCAGATTTCCATCTGTCAAGCATTGACTAAACGGATTGAAAACAAATGGCAAATGGCTCACATACGACAATATTGTGGAAGACGATTATAGCACAAGCTCTTTAAGCAAAGACAAGGCTTACTTGTATGATATTTTATACGGACAACATTTCTTACTCGTTACCTAAATTTCTTAGTGTTGCCACTGCGTTTAGCGAGCAGTAATTTCGACCATAGCCAATACAATTGTGTGAGAATAAAAGGTGATATCAAATCATCTGTTAAACGAAATGGAAAAATTAACAACAAGAACAACAAAAAACGTGTATATTTTACAATATTTTTTTCTTTTTTTTCGTTTTTAATAAGACAATAAAATCTGGCTACAAATTGGAACATTTGTTTTCCTTTTAAAGTTAAAAGGCAAATATTTGCAAAAGTACAAGAAGTCTTAGGCAAAAAAAATAAATAATAATAATAATACTGACTGAAGGAAAACGAAAGAAAAAGAAGAGCCAAGGGTCAATGCCGCTTTTTTAATTTTCCTGTTAGAGTTAGTGGTACTACCACTACCACTAGAGGTAGTGATAATGGTCATAGTCGTTTAAAGAAAAAAAGCCAGTCCATGTATCCTGGACACCACAGCGTACTGGAAGATGAGGTGATAATATCTCTGTAAAACCAAAGAGAAGAGAAAAATGAAAGAGAAACGAGGGAAACAAAGGTTTATACTCTTCAAGCTGTTGAATGTTAAGGATTTTTTTTTTTTAATATCTTCACTTCCGCTTTTCTTCTTTGGCTATAATTTTTAAACTTTTGCTTCTTTTTTGTTTTTGCTAGAGAGTGTGTGTATGTGTGTGTTCCTTAACTACTTAATGTTGGCACGTTTGTAAACATCGGTTATCTTTAATCTTGAAAAACTAACTCCAACAACTACGTAGTGAAGATCACCACTGCTTAAGCCTGAGAATTAGTTGAAATCACGCTTGTTGTTCCTTTTTAAATTTCGGCATCATGTCTGGAGAGTGAATCTTTCTTTTTCCTCTTTTTTTTTGGTGTCTTTTTTTCATGTAATTTTTTTTCAAGTAAATGCGTGTGTTTTTATTCACTGTCTCCATGCGATGGTATATGAATATCTTGTTGTCGGTTCCTATTTGTATTTGAGACCAATGCTTCTTATAGAAGATCTTAACCTCTTGAACAACAACAAAAAAAGAAAAACTTAAACAAATGTTTGCATTTATTTTCAATTTAGAATTTGCAAGAAAAGGGCGTGCGTGAAAATTATACACGGCATCACTACAAAAACAATAAAAAAACGAAAATTTAAAATAAATAAAAACGACACGTAAACTTCTATCATCGTCACCCACCACCAAGCCCAACAAACTAACGACCCACCACCAACACCACCATCGTCTACTATAATGCTTTTCTTTTCTCCTTATAATGGCACTTTGTGTCCAATGAAAGACGCACGACATGGCCTTAATGTTGTGTCGTTGGCGGTGGCCATAGCGGTTGCTGCAATCGCTTCTTTGTCAGATTATGTAACTTTAAAAAAGAAGCTTAGGTGAGTGAGTAAATGCCAAGCCACCTTTCGCTTTCGTGTCTTTCATTTTTTTTAGTTTTTTGTTTTCTATTTTTCGTTTTCCTTGACCGCATGGCTGCTGTTCTTGGCTTGTTTCATTTTCATTCACTAAGGCCAAGTCAGTGGTAATAGCAATGTGTGCAAGGAAGTTTAAAATTATGTGATAATCATTTAATTCATTGGTGTTTTCCAAATAAAAAAAAACAAAATCACTAACCAGTCTACCAAGTCTCATATTTTCCATTTTAGCTGTCTTTTTAGAAGTGTCATGGCATGATCTAAGCAAAAAATTAGTGTTTCATTGCCGTCATCCAAGCGGTCAGTGGGAAAAATTTTAATTGAAAAATTTCAAGATGGTTTTTAAACGAACACAGTTTAAAGATTTCGTTCAACATTCAATTTGATTTTTCAAGTGGTTTCATTTAAAATATTAGGTCATATAAAAAGTATCCGCCTTTTTTATAAAATATTTTTAACTAAAATCTTTAGTGAAAATCAATTGAAGTACTTGCACACAACACAAGCAGCCAAGGTTCACATTTCAGTTAAGACAAGATCAATTTTCATTGTGACTTCGGATGCGTAATAATTAGAAGATGATCGAAGGGCAACCACATACCGTGTAGAAAAAAGAGAAAAAGATATGAATCTATGATGGGGGTAGCAACAACAAGGCTCCTAATCATCACTACACTAAATACACAGAGAATGTAGTTTCTAGGCAACAATAGATGGCCGCTCCATTAACATCTATCCTAGACCCTTGCTTTAGTAGACGAATCACCCACTTAGCTGAAAGTATAAAAATTTTATAAAGAAACAGACTGTGCACAAATGTCTTGAGGAAGCCATATGTTCTCAAGAGGAGTTACGGCAATAAAATATTGTTTACATTTTAAGCGCTTTGAAACGTTAAAGTTCTTTTTAATTGCGTTAAATTAAACAAATAACACGTAGTTGCTGTTTTAATTTACTGTTTCTTTATTTCTACACTTTAACTTTACACAGTAACTTATTTAAATTCCACTTTAAACACAAATTACTCAACACTTTTGCAAACGCCTTAACACGACTTTACTTTATGACTTTTAAATTACCTTCCTTATATACCTGACTGTCATTCACTTCGAATGATCTTGTTAAGCCTTAAACCTTCTTAAATCTTCTATTCAGATCCATTAATTCAAATGTAACATCCAAAAGCTGAATTGGTAACACCATTCAATATGCAATCGGTGACACTGTTAATAACACAAATAATTGCAGCATTTCTAGGGAGACATATTGACAGCCTCAACACAAACCAATGGACTAAAATTCCACAATAAAGTTTTATAGCTCCACATATACTAATATTGGTGTATCTTTTCTATAGGCATTATTATTTTCGTAACAATATATTAGTCATTAATAGAGTTTGGCTGACCCAGAAACAAATTTTTTGATCATCTTTGTAACTTCCCAAGTATATTCGATTTTAGACGAGTCATCTGTTCTAACTTTCTGACTAATTCTGCCTGCCGCTTCCTGATTCAATCATTTAAATAGTTGGATTTTAAGCAATAGCATCAGAATTTCTCAAGTTATAGGGGCTCATAATTGATAATTCTTTTCCAAAGCCACCAAATTTTAATTACCGTAGATGTGGGCTTTGAAAGTTTTTCATTTAACATTGTCATGTTTAACCCAGTTTTCATCGCACATTTTGATTCAGCTTGTGCTCCTTTGAGTAATCAATCGTTTTTAAATGATTCTGAACTAACGATCTTACCCACGCCCTACCAGTTACAACATTTTAATTACTTTTCAATCGACTGTTCAGTTGGAGGTTAAGTATTTCGAAAAAAATTTCACTGCCCAGTATAGACTTTCACTCGAGACTGTTCGAGTCAGAGAACCAGTCGCCTATACTAAATATTTCAATGTGGAATCCGTACCAGACAGATAAGACATATTCAATATCATCCAGGTTCAGGCGATAAACTAAAATAAATCTAACATGTTGGTTGCAATAGCCAAATTATCCCAAATTATGTTCGTTAAATGTTCAATTGTTGGGCACGACGACGAATCGAGGTGGACGGCTCCTCTGGCACACTATTACGGACAACAGCAATGTTTTCCACAGAACGAACTGGGCGATTATGCACAGGTGTTTCCACATTTGTCAAATGTCAATTTAATTGAGCGAAAAACTTGACGTTAAGGTGTAACTCACAATTAACATCGTGCATTTTGGTTGCACCATCCTTTAGCATTATATACCCATTCTTATATGTGCTGCTTAGATGCAAGCAGATGAGGCCATTAAGGTTAAAAATTTGTCGTAGGAAAGTTTATTATAGCATTTACGCTTAAGCAAGCTACAATCCAAATTGGCTTGAATCACTAAATTCTTTTGAGGAATCAGGATGAAATCGATTTGTGATGACGTTTTTTCTCCAAATTTAATGAAAAGCGTTTCTGTTTAAGAATTGGTAGAAGAGTGTTTACAGACTATTTATTGAATTCTATAAATCAAACTCTAAAATATAATTAAAAAAATTAAGAAAAGTAACAGTATAATAAGTATCATAGTAGAAATGTGATAAGAATTAAATACAAATTTTTAAATCTGAATTTAAAAAAAATTATGGCATGAGTTTTAATTCAGAAAAAAAAAAAAAAAATTTTAATTTTTCCATATAAATTCTCACTCATGCCATATAAATCACACAAAGGCACACACGCACACATATCTCAAACAGTAAATGGAAAAAAACCTAAACCGCTTAGAAGTCAAGCGGAATAATCAAAAAAATAAAGTTGTACGCCACCAACTATAGAAGTCAACTCAATTAATGTTGATCTGATAAGCGCCATTTGAGGCGGTCTTATAATACTCACATAAAATAAAAGAAAGAAAAAAAAAGAAAATTTAGAACCTGTCAAAATGATCAACGCTTTTAATAAAAAACGGAAATCAAGAACAAAAAGAAGAAGAAAACGAGGAATAAAGCACCTACTAAAAGTAGACATTGGCTACTGACAACTAAAGATAAAAAAGACGAAATTAAACAACCGCAACACAATAGTTAAGAATGAAAGATTTACTTAAGTTTCAACCAACAATCAGTAACCGCAATAGACCCTGTGTCTCAATGACCGCAGTTTTTTTGTTTTTTGGTTACATATGGTATATGAAGTTATTTGGTAAATGGCATGTGAAGCGATCATTGAGCAAAGATACGAACTGTTGTGTAGACGCTATGATCACGCACGCATAGCGTACAAATAGGAGTTGAAATGCTGAAAATGTTTAAATTTTTGATCAGTGCACCGAAATATTTTGGCTTTTTTATGACCATTGACAATTCATAGGTTTAGGAAACAAATAAAATAAGTATGTTTGTATGTATGTATGCATGTATGCATGTAATTATATATTGAAAAAATAACACTATTAAAAGAAAAATATCAACAACAACAAAATTATATTTTATTTAAAAATAGCCTTTTAGTCTATTTTTTTCCATTTTTATTATCAAAGGATTTAAAAAAATCGCGTTTTTTACAGTTAACTCAGGTGTAAACTATAATAAAGCAAAGCAATATATCTTTAATATCAATAAAACGAGCTTTGTTGGATAGAACATTGTAAAGGGTGGTTCAACTAAAACACACGATGTTAATTGTAAATAAAACAAAATGTTTTCAGAGAATTATCTCAATATTTTAATTATCTTAATATAGAAGAATCTATGACAGTTATGAGTGAAACAAATTATCGGCTAAATGCTCGCCAGGGCTTCGGTGGTATGCCTCTATCCATCGGTCCACATTTTCAATGACTCTGAGACATAATTGAGGTTCAATATCATTAATGTGCCGAATTATCTTATCCTTTAGCTCTCAAATTGTTCTTGGCTTATTGACGTACACCCCAAAGAAATAAGTCCAACGGTGTCAAATCAAATGATCGTGGCGGGCAATTAACATCGCCACGACATGAGATAACACGGCCATTGAATTTCTCGCTCAACAGAGCCATTGTGTCATTGGCTGTGGGCAAGTGGCATCATCCTTTTGAAAGCACATATCGTCCAGGTATATATTCTCAATTCTGGCCACAGGAAGTCTGTTATCATCTCGCGATAGCGAGTATCATTCACGGTAACTGCTTGGCCGATCTCGTTTTCGAAGAAGTACGTCTTGATAACACCGCCAGCATATTTACCGCACCAATTAGTCACTTTTTGTTGATGCATCGATTATTCAGCAACCAATCGTGGATTCTCATTGCTGAAGATGATTTTCCCTGTAAAGTCATCTTTCACTTTTGTGTGTTCAACTAACCATTTGCCGTATTGACAACGCTTGAAATGTTCAGTAGGCTTCAGCTCTTAAGTAAATTGAACCTTGTAAGCGTGTAAATTCAAGTCTTTATTGAAAATTCGTATTAGTAATGTTTGTGAGAATTTCGATTGTTGAACATTACGACAAGTCGATGTTGACGGCTCTTTTGCCACACTATCGCGAACTACAGCAATGTTTTCCGTAGAACGAGCTGAGCATGCAAAGGTATTTGCACATTTCCTACTGACCCGGTTCGCTGAAAATTGCGCACAATTTTTTCGATTGTGGACACATTTGGTCGGTTATGCTGACTACGAAAATCACGAAGTGCACGAAATGCATTTTGATTTGAGCGCCCATTTACGTAAAAGGCTTCAACAATCTTAACGCGATGCTCATTTGTGTACCTCTCTATGATTAAGTTTGTCAAACACTGAAACTAATAAATGTCAGATTAAGTTGGGCAAAAAACTTGACTTTGTGGTTGGATCACCCTTTATGACAATAATGTTTAAATATGATATCGGCCATGTTGCCGTCTCAGCTGGCACGTACAAGACGAAGTTTGGTACACCCATTTTCACAAACTTCTGGCAACCTAGTTTTTCGGCAAATACTTTTCAAATGTTGATTTCCAGAAGTTCAACTGTCTCTGGTTTATCGACGTAGAAAAGTGACTTTACAATTTTGGTGGCCAAATTACACTATTAGGTACACTTTTTTCATCAAAAATTTCTGTGAGTAACTCAATTATAGCGTCAGCAAAAATGTTTTTTCTCCATCACTCCTCAAGGGAGCATATTGGCTTTCTGCGAAGCATTTATTGCTTTGTTTCAGTTTCATTATTCAAATTGGTTTTCAACCTAAGTAGATGATTAATCTACTGTAGCTCGCCTACATATGATTGTGTAGTGGTCAAGAGCCTTGCTAAACGGTGGTAATGAGCACTATTTAACATTGCCATTTCCACCCAATAGCACGCATACATTGCCTTGCATTAGTTTCATTAATCCGTTGGTCTCAAACTAAGTATATGATTAATCTACTGTAACTCGATTGTGTAGTGGTGAAGATCCTTGCTTAGTGGTGGTGGTGTTTCTTACTTAGCATTGTATTTTTTCCCAGTAGGTGGTGTTTTCTACTGATCATTCGCCTGATGTTTGTCATCATCTCCAGAGGTAAGCTGGAAGGTCAGGAGGCTATTCATTTAGATGCATTTATCTGGAGAGAAGTAGAAGTCTCTTTATTAAACACGCGAACCACAGCAAGGTTATTATATCATTATTAATTTGCATAACATTTCATGAAGGAACACGGGAACTTCTCTCAGTCGATGAGCTGCACCCGATTCTATTTCATGACACATTGAACAACAAATGTATTAGAGAAGTTTTCAATAGTAGTTATATACACATAACCAGTTATTGTTATCGGGTGAAACCGCTTTTGAAAAAACTTTTTTAATTTTTTAGATGAACTGGCTTGGTATTGAAACGAGCACCTTCTGGTTTTTAGACGGGTGTCTTACCTATCATACCACAGCGGAACACATAGCAAGTCAAATTCAGCTTGAATTATGCCCCAGAGTCACGGAATATTAGACATTACGAATGCACGTCACACAGTAAAGCCGCAGAGGATATATGGCATCTGTAGGCCGAACAAACAAAAAATGTTGATGATCTCTCACACACACACACACACACCCACACACACACATTGTTTTATTAAAATTTAAAAATAGAATGTTTTTAATGAAAGTCCCTTTATATAGTATACTCACTATAATAACATACAACACCGAAACATAGAAGCAAGTGCAGTCTGAAGGTTACATTGCCATTAATTCTATAATAAAAAAAAAAAAATTAATAAAAAAAAATTATCAATAAAAAAGTTTGAGGTTCGAAAAAATTTCTAATCATGTTCCTACATTGTTGACAGTAATGTCTAAATATGTGCCAAGTATAGATCAATCGCAGCACGCACCAAAAACAATTTTCTGCGGATATAATGGTGTTTCACTTTAAATACGACAATGCTGTTTATTTACGTATTCATTCAATCAAAAATGGGCTTAATCGGACCACAAAACTTTGAATGGAAATTCAATTTCAATATCAATTTATCTTAAAAGCTTTTAAGCCAATATCCTTTCGTAAAATCTTATATAAAGTGGAAGGACAATCAGCAATTTGCTAAGAACGGCAAAAAATTAATTGATTTGGATTTTCCTCAATGCTTCTCTACACAGCTACTACGGCTCCTTCAGTGCGAAATGTTCGCACATTGTTATTCGAAATAGCCGCTTTGGAGGACGTACGCCATGAAATGTACGAATGCAGTATATATTTAACGAAGAGAACCATTTTTTTATAATAAATTTCAAGAATTTACAAACGTTACTCTGGTCTAAGTCTATCCATAAATAAATGTCAAGTCATACTAAGCAAAGAGCAACTATCAACTGTTAAATAGGTTGTCAAATAAAGCCTTGTTGCCAACTCAAGGTTATGAACCTAAAAAAATACCCGGTATTAACAAACAACTTATTTTCCATTTAATTTATAGTCTTCAGCATTCAAAGAAACAAATGAAGCAAGTGAAGGCTTACTTACAAAAAATAAACTAAAAAACTATACTGGTTTAGTGGCCCAATAACTCTAAACAAGCGTTAAATATGGGCAATTAAAGCCAAGGGCAAAACATGTCTTGATAATAACAAGTTATCTAAGACATGTATTTACTTTATGGAACACTTTAATTATTATTTTATGCAGTTAAATATGCATTTATGCATAAATAAGTGAGTACTTAGACTAGCATAAGCATAAGCATTGTGTTGCTTGAGATTTAATAGTCGACTAAATATGGGTTATGTGCACCTTTAAGGATAGTTAAACGAAATGTTTTACAAAACAAATAAATCGTTTTGTAAAATACAGAAATATAAGAAGAAGAAAATCAGAACCAATCAACAAGAAAGGAATTTATAGCTGACAAGGCTGAACTATTTAATACCTTACATCGCAATTCCGCCAAATAAATAGACTGTTGGTGTCTAATGGAATGAGTCAGTAATGAAAATATCTCCAATCCAATGGAATCAGAATGGATTAATGAATCAGAACATCATTAGTACCATTTGCTTGGAGGAATGCATGGCCAATGATTTCTAAGTCAGTGTGCTATGCTCTGAACGTAAAAAGTAAAACGAAATCGTTATATCTTCCGCTGGTGCTCCAACCATGGTCGTTTGTGTTGTTATGCGTGCGCTTTAGCCACTACACCACGCTACCCTACAATTTAAATGATATAATTAGTTCATACCAGTAAAATAAATCTAAACCGAATCTATCACCCACCAAATTTTCATACTACGCCAAATTCTGGAAAAGACTCAGGAAAAATATATTGACACATATCATATATTCGTACCATTACAAGGAAATAGTCTCTCCGAATTATTTAATACAAAACGAGACTTCAGACAGGGTGATAGATTATCATGTAATCTCTCAATATTTTATTGGGAAAGATATTGCGCGACGTAGCTGTTAGTGGAACGTTCACAATCTTCAACAGCAGACATATGCTATTCGCATATGCTTATGACATTATATCATTGGTCGGACATTGCGAGAAGTAATTGCCGCTTTTGCAAATATTGAAAAAAAATCGACGAAAGTGGGTCTGGTAAACAAAATTGCTAGTTTCCATTGGCAGAGATTTCTTAAGACTGGATAAAAATGTGAACGTTAGTAACTAGAATTTTGGAAAAGTGGACGAATTTAACTATCTCTGTACAGCCACAAGTGAAAAGAATAACATCAATTTGGAGATAAGACGAAGAATAATACTTGCTAATGGTTATTATTCGATCTCAGCAAGCAGCTTTAAAACAAAGCTCTCTTGATAAACGAAAATCACACAAGCCCCGTGTTGTTGTATTGCCCAGGCAAGAGGATAGAGCTGTTCTTGGAGTCTGCGAGAGCTTTATGCTGACATCGAAGACATTGCTCGCATCAAAGTACAACGTTTGCTTTGTCTTAGAATGCCTTCTACCCAACGGGAAGACTCAGAAGTGGTTGACAAAAACTCCGATGAATGATAAGGTTGCAGAAGATCATTTAAAACTTAGTGTTAGAAATTGGAAGAACAGTGTACACCATCGAATTGCTTGGAATTCTCTGTTAATTTAGAATAAAGACAGAAGGTTGTTATGACCATCAAAGAAGAGAGGAACAAGATTGCATAAACACTAAGATTTAAGAATTGAATGATTTTGTTCATACTACTACACGTATGATAAGAGATTATGATGGTGAGCATCTTATTATCCATCTTTGATTAACAAATTGATAGATGGCATTATACAATTGCTGATACGATAAGAGATGACAAGTTGACCAACAACTTGATAAATGGCATAGTTTTTTCTCTACCATTCCTACTATCACACCAACATCTAAGGTAAATATTCATCTCTCCACCCAGTCTGTTCTTAAGTTCTTAAGTTCCTCATTAGTCTAAAAAATGAAAATCTGCTGGCGTTCACAACACCACCATCAAATTATTAAATTAAGAAGCAATACCAATAGACAAGTGCTTTCACTGATGCGATACGCAGGGCATTTAAAGAGGAAGTGTTTGTAACAGTGCCAAAAAGAGGTGACTCATACCAATCTGAAGACTGGAGGGACACACAGCAGTTATTTAAAAGGTTATGTCGTTGATATTATGTATTTAAAAACATCAGCCCAGTTATTGAACCTCTGATATTCAGAGACTATTTATATCTTCATTTCGTGGACTTCGATCGAAAATTCAACACAGTTTCCTTAAGCGCTATTCGCTATAAAGGGAATACCGAAGAAGTTAAAAAACCAAGTCTGGAAGCTAAGCACAGATACTAAGCCCGTCCTTTACTTCAATGGCCATATAAGTCAACCTTTTCAAACCACTATGTTGATGTGTTCCGTCACCTATATCATACTTTTCCCAATTCGACATAACTCTCTTATGCGTCCAGTGGACTTAAATTCAAATGAATATCTTAAGGATATTGACTATACGTATGATTTGTACTTAATGGCCCTACGTTTCTCCGATATCGAAAATAAACTACAGAAACTGACTATGAAGACAGCAGCAGCAGCACCAAAAATATCACAATAATGCTTTTTGGGTCCACGAACACTTCTGCCCTCACACTAGACAATGAGCAGTTACCTATGGAGTATTCTGACCAAATTTGACGATTCTGATTCTGTAATATCATATCAGTAAGTTTTTTGTAGTGTAAATACTTATAACCAGTAGCTAGCAATGTTACGAGCTGTTACTGATGTTAAATATTGTTAGATAGTCTGGCGTGCTATTGAACCGAGAACAACTTCTCTGAAAGACAGGAGTTTTCAAAACCGTTCATCAATCGTTGCCTCCGACAAATATCCTGGCCCAATTCGTTGACAAATTACTAATTACTAAAGATCTTTAAAATGTCACCTGTTGCGAAAGTAAAACTTAGACGCAAATGGACTTCGAGAGCTCACATGCAGCTCACACACCCAGTCCTATTTATGCTATCGTAATAAATGTCTTGGAATGGAATTCCTAAGGCCATCGTAGCTCATCCACCTAACACCTGGCAACGGACAGTCGTTAAAGAATATCCAAAGACAAATAAACCTTAAAGCCAAATTAAAACATTTGCAGCTGATCGTGTAAACTGGAGATAATTTGTTGGCGCCCTGTGTTCTACTACAAATCTAATAAACAAGGAATAAGTCCCAGTGAAAGTGTTCAATCTATAAGGTCACGTAAATTCATTTGTGAGGACTCTGAGGTAGGCCAATGTACTCCAGTAGAGGTGGTAATAAACAGCCGGAACCTGCCAATATGTTGGCCAAGCACCAAGAACTTTTTAACGAAAATGTAAAGAAATGGGTAGCAGGTCTAGCAGCTCCAGAAGGAAATAAAATAAAAAAGCGGCTAAGTAGGTACGTCTGCGTTTTCGCCACGAAAAATAAAAACAAGATATAACAGCTGCAGTCAAATATGAAATAATTACTGGCGAAGCGAGACCGATAAAACAGACACTAAGAAGTATAACTCTGGCAAAGCGTAAAAATTTTTTAAATAATTATCGTGTATAAAGGCAATAACACGAAACGGGTGTGGAACTTTAAAATTTAGAGTTTTTCAGAAAATTTTGGGATCCTTTTGGATCCTTGTATCAAGGTCGAACTATTTAAGGTATTGGTCATCGTGAGCTGTCACTATATCTATACCGGCTTATGTTACATGTCTTATATGTATTATTCGGAGAGCATTAGCGTTAATGGACCGATTACAAAGTAAACTAATATACTTTACTCATATTCAATAAATGAGATTCAGTTTTATTATCTGTTAAAAACCAAATTAATTAATTCCAAACCAACTTTAAAGCTGTAGAGTGCAAACAAAAATTGAAAGAACATATACTTACTCGCATATAAACAAGTTAAGTTGACTTGCTATACGTTTTCATTTTAATATATGATGCTGTTGTTCAGAGCAAAATCTTAGTACTAACTTCACAGCAAGTAAATAAATTTGTCTACTTTTAGGCGTTCGATTATAAATCCGTACTAAAACCAAAAGCTTTAGTTTCTTTTATCCGTCTATTGATTATTTAATAAGAGAATGTTTTAATTATAAGAGATTTAAAGAAGAAAATATTTGTTAAATAGTCTGAGACTCTCTTAAAAAGCTTCATTATGCTTTGAACAGTTTGCCTTAAGCAAAAAAAAAAAAAAAAAAATTATTAATTTTTTTTACGTACATATGTTATAACTTTTTTCTATTTGGAAATATGTAGTAACCCGAAATTCTGATTACCGAAACGAAAGAGTACAGGGCCAAAAAATTTCTCAGGCAGTAATTAAATTGTTTCAATGGCTGTATGGCACGTGACGTCTTGTGACATATTAAGCCAATACCTTTTTATAATAATAATTAATGGCTTCATTAAATGGAGTCATTCATACACTTTATCTTAAATTAATTGGAAAATGCAACCAACGGTAATATCTTTACTAGCCTACGCAGACAATGTGGCTATTTTGGACAACCCCGAGGAAGACCTGCAACAGACTGTGAATATTTTTTGCTCAAGAAATGAACAAAATAGGTTTCCGCATTAATACAAATAAATCCTAAAAAGAGAGGATAATGAGAACCGCTTGTAGAAAGCATGTCATACTTTTAGCTGTTTAAGATCAATTTGTAAATCATCCATAATATCGTTACGTACGAAAATTGCGGCATTCAATTCTAATATAAAATCCATCTTTTTGTTGCAAAACGTTTTCACCTTTATTTATATACATTTATACGCTTTGGCGCAGAACAGAACAAGAACTATTATCGATTGAGATATAGAGGCTAAAATAGCGGTTGATTGATCACGCTTATAGAAGGCAACTATATAATATTAGCAAAATTGCCATAGATTGGAATCCACAGGTGAGCAGAAAATATGACGCTCAAACCATACATAGAGACAACAAATTGAATCCAAGTGGAACGTATGCGGTAAAAGTTGGAGAGAAGTGAAGGCGTAAGCACAAAATAAATAGTAGTTCGAGGAATTTATTGAGGCCATATGCTCCCTTTTTTGGGTGGCGTGGTGTAGTGGTCAGAGCGCACGCATAACAATACATACAAGCCAGGTTCGAGCCTCAGCAGAGGACATGACAAAGAAAAAAATTAATTGTGGTTTCGAATGTTTTATAAACAGGATTCAACTTACCTCCAGACAACTTCATCTAAAAAAAATAAAATAAATAAGAAGCCCCTGACCTTCCCGCACAGCTCTGGCGATGATGATAAACATCAGACAAATGATCAGGAATACACGCCACCTACTGGGAAAAAATTACAATGCTAAACTATAGATCATCACTAAATAGCAAAGATCTTCACTACGCAAAATCATATGGAGCAAGTGAGAGTATAGTGGATTAATCATCAACTTAGCTTGAAAGATCGAATTGATTAGAGAAACGGAAACAAAGCATTGGATGCGTTGTGGAAAGCCAATATGCTCCCTAGAGGATTGACGGGAAAAAATGGTTCTTTTGGGATTGATTGGAACTTACTATTATTAATCCCTAAAAAAGTGAAGCTAGTATCACTGAAAACTGGAGCCCAATAGCAATTTGTTCTCCGCTCTCCATGAGTGGGCATGATTAATTAACTCCTTGTAACGTATTAAGAGTCCAACATCGCAAGTACGGTATCCGTTATTTTCCAAGCGGTGAAATAAGTTAATTCATGAATCCGGTGAAGGTAAGGTTGTGGCTCTAGATATTTCTAAGTCGAGGCTTTCGTATCGAAACTTATTTCCTTTAGTCTCGGTCGTTAGCTCTCTCGATTAATATCGAGCTTTCTCAAAATCTCGCTGTAGGTGTACAGCTCTGTTCGTTTGCCCAAATTATTTTCTAATGTTTCTCGACGGCTTTTCTTTTTTACTTCAATATAATCGAACATAGGCCGAGCCTCTTGGAGATAAGGGTGAAAAGGCGAAATATGAATAACACATTATAAGATATCTGGCAAACATCTCCGATAAACCAATTAGATTTTGTATAAATTTCGTTCAGATTTAAATACCCGATAATTCGTTTTTCACTGTCGGTAAAACCTAGTTCTGAAAACAGTTAAAATGATTATAAACATTATTAGCAAACGCGTTTAAATCAAATTACGTCACCAAATAATTTTGTACTAGACGACACACTGTGCGGCAGGCAAAATAGCTCGTGGTAGAAGAATAACAATGCCAACATACGGTCAACAAAAGTCTAATCGAGAGCAATATAGAATCTCGTTGGCTGGAGCAACCGCTAAAAATCGAATAGCATGGAGAAGACGAAAAAAGGTATACAGAGGTGTAAAATATGCAAGTAAGCAAGTTTATTATGTTCTTTCATAATAAAACTGTGACCTCATTACTTTGTCGAAAAATTTTAAAAATGAAATTCTGTAATTATTCGCTAAAACAGGCTATTTATTAAAAAAAAAAAATTTACTTTATAACTCATAAACAAATAAATAATTAATAAGTCAAATGAAAACCTGCTACCATTTTTACTAACCCAGCTTGATAAAGTAGCGAAAAATATTTCGAATCAAATGAAGTGAAGTAGATTAAAGAAATGCCGACAAACCAGCCTGACAGCCAGCTAATAGTACTTGCATTTAAAAGTACAACCCTTTTTACACATTTAGTAATTCCACTACATTTTTTTTTATTTTATTTTTTTTTTGTCCTTTCTCATAAACAAGTCAATAAATTGATATCACATGGATAGAATCAATAAAGCAGAATGAATAAAAAATGTATATTTATAACTACATAGATACACTTTTTTCATGTTATAAATAGAATTTTTTAGTTGGCAATACATTCTAAATATAAGTAGAAAATAAGGCCTGTTGGTTAAGACGACAAAGTCTTCTTAGTTGTGTCGATGATGATGTGTTTGGCCAGACATTAAGATCCTTGTCAACAATTCGTTAATCCAGCATGTGAAGATTTTTGTTTTTTTTTTTATTTTTTAATTCTACTTTTGGTTAAGTATTCTCTCTTTTTATGTATTTAAAGCAGCTCATGTTCGATTTTTACCATTTTTACTACATTTTTTCTTCACATCATACTCATTTTCTTTAATAATAAACAGGCAATAAACACTTTTCTATTTATAGAAAAAATCACAAAAAACGAACATCATATTTTATAGACATTTATAGTTCTAGTTTATTTCTTTAATCATTATAAGCATTATACTCGTACACGTCGTACCTGTAACCAACTAACCAACCAACCAACTTAACCAATCTAAAGAAGAGCAAAAAAAAAAAAAAAAAATTAAAAAAAATTAAAAACAAATCAAACCAAACCAAAGTGTCTAAGAATTTTATATCGAAATGACCTTGAATAATGATAATTAATACAAGTTTAAAGACATTTTTTTCCTCTCCTTACCAACACCAACCACACTCTACCATATTCTTGCCTTATTTTCATGTGGTTTTCGCAACTAAATTCCTTTGAGAAGAGAGAGCGAAATACAAGTAACTCTGATGGTTAAAGTTGAGCATCATAAGACAGAAAATGCAGGAAAAAAATAATCATTAAATTAGTTTTAATATGGTACACAAAGTGCACTAGGGTGCACCATTTACAATACGATTCTTATAAGTATTTATGGCTTTAAGTGACATTAATCTATTTGCTAAGTTTTTTTTTTACTTTTATTTAAAATCATTGCAAATAAACAAAAATATGCTGTAAGAGTGAGGCAGCATATTTATAAACTACTTTAGATCTAGACCACAAATACTATTTGGTTGATATTTATATTGTAATTGGAAAGATAACCTTTTAAGCTGAAAAATAAATTTTGAAATTTTATTTTCAAGTGGGAAAAATATATGCTGCTTAATAATACAACTGGATATGTAAGGAAGTATTAAAGTATTTAAAGGGATTTCAGTTTTATAAGATGGCAGATATAAAAATAGAAACACTTGTTAACACTTGTTTTTAGTTATTCTAAGTCCATGACTCGCTTTGGAATGTGATACCAGTGGGATCCAGAATGGAACAAGACGAGAAGCTTAATGAGGCTGAGTAGGATTTAAGCAGCCGTTTAGCATTCTAAACTCGAGCTTACGAGCACACATTTCTCGAGCATTTGTATGTCACTATGCGTCATTTGCTAGAAATAAGCCACAGTTCATTAAGAACGACATAATTCCGAACATTTCTTATCTTAGGCATCTCGAATCAAAGAAACTCTTCTAAACTGGCACACTTGTACTACATAGACTTAGCAGGGAGTAGTATTTGTAAAGCTTGTAAGGTAAGAATGATAAAAATCTCCGATATATGTCACTGTGCTGTATTTGCAAGAAGTAAGTCGCGGAAAGACACAACTGTGAATATTTCTCACCTGAGGCATCTTGAATAAAAGAAATTCTTCTACACTGTTACACTTAAACTGTACTTCTAAGGCTTGTGGTGAGGATGAAGAAACACACTCTGTTACTATCTGGCCTTCATCAGAAATTGGTCACACGACATGTTTTCGGACATTTCTCAAGCTAGACGTTTCGAATGGAAGACACGAACGAAATATGTCTATAGTACCGAGTTCATCAGAAACTCAAATGATTGGGTTTCTCTTTTTTTGGATTTGATAGCGAGCTTAGCCGACATATGAACGAGAATTTCCTAATTAAGAACAACTACACCATGAAGACATAAAATTATTATCATAAGAGTGTACGAACTTGTATTTTAAACAAAACAAGAACAATTAAATAATTTTTTTTTAAATGTTAATTAAAAATTGAAGTGGCGTGGTGAAGTGGTTAAAACAAAATCTGCGAAAAAGGGAAAAACTTCCATCATAATTTCGAGTTTATAAAAATTGAGAGCCTCATCCGCAGAATAACAAACCAACATCACAGAAAAGTGAAGCAATGTGCCACCTTTTGGAAAAAAGGAAAGAAAAATGGTAAGAGTCTATGACAAGCAGAGGGGATTGTTCTAGGTAAGGACAAATGGCAATACCATTATTTAGCGTAAACCTGCTACAGTGGATCGCTCCCCTGCTCAGCTGAAAGATAAAACATCCGATCACAAAGAGACTGAAAAAAAGTTTAAGATATTTTGTGGAAGCTATATTCTCCCAAATGGAGTAATTAAAAAAAAAAACATTAAAAATTATGAAAATGATTTGCTGAGCCTCAGGCACAGCGATATAGTATCCAAAACTAAACTGATTGAGGAAACAGTACTTAAAGCCGGGCTTGAGATCAAAATCAATTAAACGAAGTTAGTTCGTATTATTATTAATATTCCGTCTTTATCAGCCAATAGACGAAGCCAACAGCTTTTTCAATTTTGTCAGCATCATCGAACACAAGAGAGAATCAAATGCAGACATTGCTCACAATGCACACATGAAACTCGCCACATATTTCTAGATAGACCAAGTTCGCCATCGCGATATCAACGTAAAATCAACTTTGTTATATGGTAGCGAAACTTGGAACGCCGAAATCCAAGACGTAAAATTTCTACAAGTGTTCACTAATAAATGATGGGTTTTTTTCGACGAAAATACCTAAAGGGAACTAGGGAAAGCATCAGGGTAATTCCCCTGGCATGCTAAATAATAAAATGCAAGTAGAACTGTCTTGGACATATGCTGTATAAACAGCCAGACGACCTGATAAGAGCTGCGCTGGCCTGAAATCCACAGGAAAACCGAAGAAGGTGATGACAGCTAATATATGGAGAAACCAACTCGACATCGAAATCGCACGAATGATGAAAACCTGAGCGAAATAAGATTAGTAGCTTTTGATAGATCCGAATATAAATTATTTATGTATATGTATTCACATTGGAAGAACGGTAATGAATACATATTAATACGAAAATAAACAAAACCTAAAAAAAGAGATACATAACATCAGTGTTTTTAAAACTGTTTTGAGGGATTTTGGCATATTGGGTTGTGTTAAGGTAGTTAGTGTGTCATCCGGGCAATGCCGTACTTATTTGTGTATTTCGCAACATTGTAATTCGACCGTGTTTGGGTGTTACACTTGAAATTAACGGAAATCGAATGTTGTAAGAAGAACAAGAACATTCGGAAGTAATGTCAGTTGTATATAAAAGGGCGACGCCTTATTCAGCTATCGTTTTGCAGTCATAAAGTAAAGTCGTGTTAAGGCGTAAATAAAAGTGTTGTATAAATGAATATTAAGTGTAAGATAAATAAGTTGTATTAAGATAAACTGTATAAAGTAAAAGTGAGGAAGTAACAACTGTAAAACAACAACAATGTGGTATTTATTTTATTTTGACTCAATTAAAAAGAACTCAAACGTTGGATGGAAAATTTTATAAAATTTATGTTTAAATATGATTTCAACCATAGCACGTATAAGGCGTAATCTGGAATACCAATTTTCACAAACTTCGAATATTAATTTCGAATATTAATTTCCATGTATTCAATTGCCTTTGGCCTACGTCAAGCGATAATATACATAACCCTTAAGACAATAATCCAATAGGGTTTGACGAACAGAACCATTGTTTTGCTAAATATGTCAACCATTTGCGAAGTTGTTCTGGTGTAAGTCTATTCATAATAAAATGTCAAAGTAAACTAAACAAAAAGCACTATCAACTGTTAAATCGGTTATCAAATAAAGCAGTGTTGCCTACTACAAGCTATAAACCTCTAAAAAGCACATAATATTAGAGAGCAAACTTAAGAGTTAAAGGTGTTTAGGCGATGCTAATTTGCCAGTAGCATCCCTACGGCCATCAATGCTGCTATTAAATCCTTGGACGCCATGAGTTTTTTGACATCAGGCTCTATAGGTTACAGGGGCACATAGATAGGTTTCCAGATTCTCATTCCAACTTGTAGACAACTTAGGGTTCTCTAGCAATGGGTGGACATGAAGAGAACTAGGCAGGATAACTGCAGTGGTAGAAACACTAAAGGGATATTGTCTTAGAATCATGGCCTTAGATTGAGTCAATAGGAACTCCTCCCTCTGTGGAGATGCATGGAAGAGCATGAGGAAATTACAATACATTTTCTCTTGGATTGCCCAGAGTTGACTAGACTACGAACTAGGGTATTTGGTAATCCTATAGTTAGAACCGAAGTTCTACTTGGACTACCTGTAGACTAATCAGCAGTTTCCTAGAAGAGGGTGAACTGGCTAAACAACTATTCAGTGGCTGTAATAGGGGAACTATGGGGATCTCAATGGTTCTTATGGCTTAAGTGAATGAAATGAATATAGACCAATAATGCCGTTAGCTTACTTTATTTTTCATTATATTTCTTCTTAGCTATATGAACTTTTATTTGTCTTTTGCATGGCGTAATGGTTATTTCTTAATAATTAGTTGAGGGGTGTCAAGTTAAATTTTCTCTTTAATATGTCATAGGACTGTATGACATGTAAAGCTATATGAAATGAAACTTCAATTAACTTTTGATCTGTTGTGCCTGGTATTTTCCTGCCAAACGTGCGAATTTAATTTTTTATTATATAACTTTTTTTTTGAGTACACGTATGCAAATAACCTCTATCTCACTCTTGCATTTGCAGAGCGGTATTCAATTTTTAAATTGTCTAATATATGACTAACATATCGTTTAATTGAAAACTGCCGTTAAGAAGAAAGACAAAAATGAAAAAACAAAATGAAAATTTAAATATTTATTACACTTTCCCATAGAATGGAAATTAACCTCTAACATTTAATGATGGCTTTATATAGAAAAAAAAACTTAACTTTTTATAATTTTCCTTTTTTATCTTCTTGCCACAAATGAAACTTATAATTTGACTTCGTTGAATGTTGCACTAACTTAAATATATTGTTGCATGCGTTTGCATAGTAGCATATTAGTGAACATAACGTACTAACAACTTACACTTTTACACTCTTATTACTGCAAACTTACCGATGGCTGGTACTGTGTGCTGTGTGCTGTATGCTGCTGTAGCATGTAAGAATGTTATTAATCGTTAAATTGTCCAAGAAAACGGAGTCCGGGAAACAGGCTGTAAGAACTAAAGTATAAGGAAACACGATTCAAACGAATTAAATCATAAAATTTACACACATAGGGAGAGAGTGAAACAATATCCAGTGTACTCATATTCTGGATATGGTTACAAGGAAAAGAATATTCCACAAATTACGACATATATGAATCGAACTCGTATATAAGTAGATAGATAAGACATGAAATTTTTAGCAGTTGAAAAGGAATTTTCAATATGATTTCATTTTTCAATTTTTTTGTTCGTTTTCAATTTTTTCATTTCATAATATCCCAATGCACAGGTGCAAAAAACAGTTTAATGACTATTTAACTTAATAACGTAAATTTGTTTAATAGTTTGGTTTTTTTCTTTTATTTATTTTTTTTTTTTTTAATGCTAAGATATTGCATTTAAATTGCATAAGGATTAGAAATGAAATACTCATTTCATTTTTCTTCTTATGGTCTAAATGATTTTAATCATTATAAATTGGCTATTAAATTTCTAGTTTTTACTAACAAGTCTCACTGAAATGATGTTCGTGCTTCAATAGTTTAAAATTCTTAAGTTATTATTTCATAAAATATTTGGAATATTTTATACTTGACGTCATAGCAAGTCACATACTCGTATTTGGCTTCATGCAATGTTGTAACTATTAAATTAGCAAGGATTGTATTGAAATCTGTCATTCTAAAAATATTAAATTTAATTGCAAGAAAACAATTTATTAGATGTAGTTTTTTAACAAATGGTGTTGTGTTTATAGACGTATAGAACTTTGAAAAAGGTGGAGGTTTGAGCGCACGCATAACAACACAAGCGAGCCAGGTGCCAGTGCTCCAGCAGAGGACAGGACGAAATTTATTTATAGTTTCGTTTCGAGTATTTAATAATGTGGCTTCAGCTTTCCCTCCAAACAACTCCATCAAAAAGTTAAGAAGAAGCCCCCCTGACCATGCAGCTTTTATATGGCAATGATGACAAACATCAGACGGATGATCAAGAAAAAACGCTACCTACTGTGAAAAAATTACAAAGCCAATGTAAAGATCACCATCAATTAGCAAGGATATTCACCACCACTACACAATCGATATGAAGGGGGCTACAGTGGATTAATCATCTACTTAGCTTGAAAAATCAACTTGATTAATGGAAAGCCAATATACTCCCTAGAGGAGTGAGAATTTTGAAATGGAATAAAACCAAAGATAAAGTTTTTAAATTGACATAAAGTTTACTTTATTCCATGGCGTTACTGGATTTTATCCATATGTCTTTATTTAGGACTAATCTTCAAACGATACATGTGTAACTTTGACAACAATCTGACTATTGATTCGTGAGTTATAGCATTCTGTGTGAAGAACTTTTGTTATTGAGCAAAAATAAAGAAAAAATTTAAATTTCGAGTTTTGATAAAGCTTTGCTTTTTGATGAAAAAACTTCAGTGGAGACCAAACAATGGCAGAGCTTAGTAGACGCCAAAATGAGGCTGTTTTTTCAGAAAACATCAAAAATATCCACAAATTGGTTATGAGCGAAAGCAAATTAAAGGTGCACGAGCTAGCTGACATTGATATAAAGATATCAGATGGTGGTGTTTTTACTTCTTGTTTATTGACCTATCCATACAAACAAAAGTGGGCTTCATCGCTAAACAATATTCGCTTAAGCTGTATTTACACGGTATGTGGGTGTCATATGGAATGTCAAATTTTTACATATGAAATTTGTAAATTTTATATGAAAAAATTTAATTAAGAAGGTTTCAACTTTCCTTTAGACAACTCCATCTAAAAAATAAAGAAAAAGTCCCCTGAACCTCCCGCATATCTTCGGTGATAATGACAAACATCGGACGAATAATAAGTTAAACACGACGCCACATACTGGCAAAAAATTACAATGGAAAAGTAAAGATCACCACCAATTAGCAAGGATCTTCACCACTACGCAAATCATATGGCGAAAGCTACAGTGGATTAAACATCTACTTAGCTTGAAAGATCAAATTGATTAAAGAAACTAAATAAAGCAAAGGATCCTTGGTAGAAAGTCAATATGCTCCCTAGAGGAGTGGCGGAGAAAATAAAGTCAAACGTAAATTTCTTTTGAACGTGCGAACATAAAAATTATAAATCATATGTATGTTTGTATATGATTATTTTGACAAGCACAAGAAACTTTATATGTATCTCAAATTTGACATTCCATATGACACGCACATACCGTGTAAAAAATACAGCTTTATGAAAATTGGGATTTACGGCAATCTTTTTTTCGGCCCATCTGGGCCATTTGGAAGCCTTGTTCAGGCGTCAATCTATTCAAATCTATTGAAATGCCAAACCAAACTTGATATAAATTACTTGACAGCTGAAAAAATTACCGCCGGTTAAAAAAGTGTTGCCAATTTAATGTTTTATACCTCTATAAAAAACACTCGGTACTATTTTTTAGTACTTTTTTTAATACTTTGTCTCAACATTTGGCGGTTTTTATTTACTTTTAGTACTAATGGCAACTCGATTACACCATGAGATGAAAATAAAGTTGAAATACGAAGAAGTGAATATTTTTTATTTGAGATATTCTTGCCTTCATGCACTTAGAAGCTTATAACTTAGCTTAACATAACTCGCAAATTATAACAACGCGATTTGTTCGATATTATCCGATTTTCAATTTGCATAAGATCCCTGGTGAATGTACATAAAGTGTCGGGAATTTTTCATGAATTCAGATTGTCTCTGGATGACATAGCGGTTACCTTTACTAAAGATCTTAGACATGAGGAAATTGAAGGTAACTGCATGGCTGCTGTACTTGAGCAGACAGTTATCACTTTGGATCCGAACGAATCGATTTGAACATCGATGCTCTTCTTAGGCAGAATAGAAGGCTGGTATTACGGAAATTTCGCCAAATGGGGATCACACTATGGGGAAATGAACCAACTTGGTATAAGACCAGAAAGATCTGGTCACATTTGGGGACCGGAGATTGAGGCTGCCTAGAGCATATGTAAGGTACTTTATATGCGTCACTAGTGACTGTTGAGATGTTGGAAGATTTGCTCCAACGATGGGAATTCCATATAATTATCTTTACAGAAGTTGCGGAATACCCTTCATTGCTGCTGCCTAGAAATCGACGATTTGGCTAACTAAGATGAAAAAATATTTTTGTTTTATAAAATGTGTTGCTCTTGTTGTCAAAAAAGTTTTCTTAAAAAAAATTTTTTTTTTGATACCGAATGAAAATATCATTTCCAATTATTAGTACTGTGTTCATATCTAAACACTGTAAAAATCGTATATCATTTTCTGTACTCTTTCGCCAAAAAAGAAGTGCAATTGTTACCTCCTTTTGTGATATAATTTCATAATAAACGCAAAACTTGTTTGCCTTTGGAATTTTTCGTGTTGTTCAGGTTTCACAGTCATACAATTGAAATGATTTAACATATAAGCTTAGTATTCTAAGCTTAGTTCGTCTTGATATATCTGAGCTTATCCATGCTGACTGCAGTCGTCTGAATGATGATCTCGCTGTATTGAGTCTGTTGTCCACCTCTGTTTATGCGCCGCCGCGTTAGTCATTGTACTTCCTACGTAGCACATGCTTTCTACGTACTCGACTGGTTTTGACTTTGTAGCATGATGTTTTCAGTAGTAGTAATGTTGATTCTCATTGTCTTGGTTTTCTTGATGTTTATCTGAAGTGCAATATTGCGATTCAATCATTCCTACAATTTCGACTGGATAATGGAGAACATAGTTCAGTCAAATAACATCATAGTTTAAATTTTTAAGTTGGCGTGAGATACTTGATGTTATTCCTCTTCGCTTTGAAAAGACTTTGCTCTTTAGGTCGTCCAGCGCGATGACGAAAAGTTGAGACGATAGAGAGCATTCTTGTTTTACTCCAGCATTAGTGTGAAATTTCTGATTATTGTTTCCATTGTAAAGAATTTAGAGTTCTGCATCCTAGTACAATGCTTTAATTATTCTGAGGTATTCCGTATGCACTCAATGCTTCCATATAGCAGGCCATCTGATGATATCAAATGCTTTTTTGAAGGGCGGTACGTTATTCTACAGATGATTATGCGTAGAGTGTTGGCCTCATCTGCTCTGATCTTGTTTGGCCTGAAGTCTGCTTGTTCGTCTATTTTTCCTTGGAGCCTTCCCCGAATCATGAACGAGAATATTTTATATATGGTTTTAAGCAACGTTTGACCTAAACTGGTATACCAATGGCTCGAAAATGAATAACTGTGCCGCTGCTGGTTTTCATGGACCCTACCGAGACTGGTCAATCCCACTGGGGAGATAGCTTAGTGTCTTCCAGGCTGAGATCATAGCCATCGCCATATATGGGAGATCAACCTAAGCAGTGGGCTCCAGTCCATAGTATGACATCCAGTTTGGTCAAATATTGCTACGATACGTTGCACAGGCTTTCATTTAGAAATAAGATCCAGTTGTTTTGGGTACCTGGACACAGTGCGATATATGGTAATAAAACAGCTGATGCATGGGCTAGAAAAGGTTCCGTGACATTCTACATTGGTTTGACCTTACCTTTTGCTCTGAGGTTCTCAAGTGTGGCATGTCGGAGTTTCTTATTAGCCACTGTGAACTAAAAGCGCATCTGAAGAGGATGGCAGTCACAGACGTGGATGTTTGTAGACTCTGCTCATAGGCATCAAAGACAATCTTAAAGCAAGACTTTACAAGGGCTCAGCTGTGGCCCATCAGGTTAACTAAAATTAAAAAATGATAAAGAACGTAATATCTACTAAAGTAATTAAGCTTTTACTCTTTTATTTTCCGAAATTCTTTTATACATACTCAGAACCTATTTCAATGAACAAGTGAATCTTTTTATTTCAAATACCTCTTAACTTAAAATGTTAACTTTTAATTATCATTTTTATACACTTTTATGCTTCCAGCAATAAAGGCTTATCAAGATTTGCTTTTTCCTCATAAAAAATCGGGAAATATGTAATTTGATCATTTTTATGGGAGTACCTATTTTAATGATCACATACAATACACACACATATATGTGTACATGACAGCTTTATAACTCCATAATGAGAGTTTAAGCATTATACAAATTCATCTGTAAGTTCGAGATACAAAAACAAACAATTTATAAAATAAAAACAATTTTTCTCTCTTCTTACCGAAATGCTATGTTTTTATTACTCCTTATAAATATCAGCTTATTTACTCAATATGTATATTCATTTATAGATTCCACTAATGAAGCAATATAATTTTCGATTTTGTTAACATTTATATTTATTTTTTCAATGAAATACTAAAAATTATTTTATTACAAAATTGTGAAGAAGCTTAGAAGGCTTGTTTAACATTAAGATACCTTTCGATTAAACGATTTCAATTAATCTTGATTGTTTATGATGTCATAAAACGAAACGTAAATCACATGTAACTGACAATACAAGTAAAATCCATGCAAGGCCTTGCTGTAGAAAGTGAACTGTTATGGATTTTGCCAGTAACAGTTCTGTCAAACTAAGTAAAATAAAAAAAATTTGAACATTCGTTTAGTTTATGATCTGTTTATCTCTAGATCAACTATAAAAAGCATAAGAAAGCTATTCTGGTTAAACAAATTCAAAAACTATCATCAAGTAAGAAACTTTTAGCATTAGTCCTCGTCTCTTAGAGATTACCACCCGTTTTCGTATAACGGGACCACAAAAGAAACATTTAGTTGCTATATTAAAAGTACTTTAACTGCTTTCAGGTGGCCAGTTACTAAAACAAGATCAGATTATATTCAAATAAATTTATATTTGATTTAAAAGTTACAAGTACTTCAAAAGCAATGATTTTAAGTAATAATTGTAGATCCGACTGCATTAAACCAACTAATTTGATGTTAAAATAAATTACACAATTTTGCATGCCAAGACAGTTAGTTTTCAATTTGTTTTTGATTAGCAATACTTTGTCATGTTAATCATTTGTTAAACCATTAAATGCTATTTAAAATATCAAATACTCATTAATTTATTAAAATTCTCAGACACATTTTAACAAAATGGCTGGTATATTCCATTGAGCTTGTCGCGGATTTTCGATTCGTTCGATTCATTTTGCTTTGTATAGACTCTCGGCCTGTTAAACCTTTGTTAAGCAAAATTCCTTAATGTTGTATCCAAAAACGATGTTATTAGCTTAAAATCCCTTTGTTAAACCTACGTTAACTTTAAAAACTTTAAAGTTGGAAGCTCTTTACTTTAAGAGTACTTTGAAGTGACATTTATGTTTTGAATATTTAATATAAAAATAAAAATAGCATGTCTCGGAGCACAGGAAAATTTTTTGGAGGCATAAAACCTTATGATGATCCACGCCAGACCGCTAAAATTCTTGAGTAATGGCTGTTGCAACAGAAATTTTAGGTAAATTAGCGATCACCGTAAAGCTTTAATTCCAATACAATGGAGAACTTTTGGACGATAGTAAAAGAACGCCTGCAAATATAATTGAACTTTGAGGAACATGTTGAAGCTATGACAACGAATATAATAAAAATGGGACAATATGTCTCTTACGCTTTCGGGTAATATTTTAGAGAATACGTCGAAATTCTTCAAAAATGCCACAAAAAAAGTAGTGTTAAAAAATATAAGTTTCATTCAATTTAAGCGAAAAGTACGAAACTAAGTGAATGCAGAATCTTTTATATCATTGCCTTTCTCCCATTCCAGTATTTAAATAGCATACTTTTTGGTAATGTTTTTTTGAAAGGACTTAACAGTGAATAAATATGTGAAGTTTTGTTTTATTTGATTGAGTATTTCAGTTTTTATAGGAACTTTTCTGTTCAACTTCAAAACATGCACTTGATTTTGCATCCCACTGTGTGTATATGCATTTTTACACCCACTTTATTATCCCCGGCATTATTTTCGAACCTTTTTCTTTTAAAACTAATTTGTTTCCAATAAATTTTTTCATTTAAGCACAATAAAAGTATTTTTCTTTTAGTGATGTACATAAAATCACAACAAATACATAAAGCTCGTTATTCGGGTATTTATTATTCCACTAATAAATTTAATTGTCTTAACTTTTTAGGATTTGAAAAATTTTTTATGGCATCTTCCATAAAAATTAAATATTGATTTTTGTATATCTCAAGAACGATTAAAATGGAAGGTTTTGAATTTGGTCTAAATGGCTTCTTAGATAGTACAAACCACCAGTTAAAAAGTTGGCTAAGTCGGATATGTAGGCATGGTACCTCCAATACAAATTAAATAATGATTTTTATATATCTTGAGAATGGTTAGTGTTAAAGTTTTTAAATTTGGTTTAAGTAACTTGGCAGTTAAAGGCTCCCAGCAAATTGGGAGGGATTACTCTAGTAAAATATAAAAGGGCAACGAAAACTTAAACAGACTTAAACAAACTTAAACCTATTAAAAAATATATTTTTATATTAAATTAATACAAATAAAAAAAAATTTTAGTTCGACTACTCGTATATGTGGCATTCGCTTTTTGTATCGCTGACACAAAAAAAATCATGGTATTGCCAGCATGAAAATTTAAAATTGAGTAAAGCAATCAGTGCTGCCATTTTGGTTATTTTTAAGCAAAATTGGTTGTCTAAAGGGTCCGCCAAATAATTTTTTTTTGAAAATGCTATAAAAAAAATTACTGAATATTTTCTCAAATTTCTTTTTTTTTGAAAGTACAATCCTTCGGGTTAATAATGGAAAATAATTTCATTCAAATGGCTGCCTCGGCTGACCATGCAGTAACCTACACGATTGTGTGCAGCTGTATTTCACCAATGGCTTCACGAATATTGCCCTTTAAAGCGTCAATTGTCTCTGGCTTGTTGGCGTAACACTTTTCTTTGACGGCACCCCATAAATAATAGTCCTACGGTGTCAAATCGCACTTCGAGGTCGCCAAACGACATCAGCTCTGCGGCTGATAATGCGATCTTCAAAAACAGGGTGCAATCGAGTGTAGCTTCGGCTGTGTGTGCAAGCACATGTTCTTAATGTCCTCCTCTTCAATTTTTGTGAACAAAAATTCGTTCAACATCGCCCGATAACGATCGCCATTGACTCCTTGCTCATTTTCGAAGAAAATTGGCCCAATTATGCCTCTGGACCAAAATCCACACCAAACAGTGACTCGTCTTGGGTGTATCGGCTTTTCAATGTATGCGTGCGGGTTTTCTGTGCCTCAAATGCGACAATTTTGCTGGTTTAGATACCCGCCAAGATCAAAATGAGCTTCATCTGAAAATATGAATTTTTATTCTGCAACATTACCATGATTTTCAAAGTAAAGTCGCAATATTTCCCATCGTTGTTCAAGCGTATACACAACCATATTCGTTCAGTGGAAGGATAAAACTAATTATCTGTCAAACCAAATATGAGCTAAGTGTTACCATTCACGAAATAAGCATTAGTTAAAAACAAAAACGTTAGATGTCGGACCCTATACACCAAATTCGATTTTACAACACTTTTTACTTGCGCCTTAAGCAGACTTGAATTCTTGACAGTCAATTGTTCACTACTCCCTCACAACACTTCAGGAGAAGGCTGCCTCCTACCTACTATGGAAGAAGGGCATCATTATAAATTTACCAAAAAGTGGCGAGTTGAAGGACTGTAATAATTGGAGAGGAATTACTCTACTTAACACCATATACGATACGTGCAGTCATAATACAGGGGAGGCTTCAGAGCAGAATAGACAACATACTGCGAGACGAACAAGCTGACTTCAGATCAGGCCAACACTTTACGAATAATCATTGAACAGTCCATAGAATGGCGTACCCCCTATGTCTTCTGTTCATCATCATCAGACGAACGGCTATATGGAAAGCACTAAAAACAAAAGGAGTACCCCAGAAGATGATTCGAATAATTATAGCGATGTATGAGGATGTAGAACTTTCAGTTCTTCACAACGGGAATATCAGCCACCAATGCTGAAGTTAAACAAGAATGCCCACTATCACCTCAGATATTCACCATCGTGCTGGATGAGATAATGAGTAAAGTTTGTTCGAAAAGAAGGGGGATCACATGGAGTCTCTCACACCAACTCGAAGACTTGGATAATAACAATTGGCGGATGACATTTGTCTACTCTCACATAAGATTTTTAATATGCAGTCGAAACTGGAGGACCTAGAAAAATTGGCTCGTAGTGTTGGGCTTGCGATAAACATCAAGAAAACTAAGGCCATGGGAATAAACAATACGAGCACGGAAAACAGCATGCTACAGGTTCAACCAGTCGAGTATGTAGATAGCTTCTGCTATCTAGGAAGTACAATGACTACAAACGGTGGCGCAGAAACAGACGTAGATAACAGGCGCAATAAAACGAGATCAGCATTTGGACCTCTGCAGTCAGTATGGAGAAGCTCACATTTATCCACATGGACTAAACTCAGAATATTCAACTCGTGTGTTAAGTCGGTACTGCTGTATGGCAGTAAAACCAGAAACTCCAGGTATTCATTAACAAGTCCCTCAGAATCATATGCAGAATATTCTGGCCTAACACCATAAGTAACACAGAATTGTGGAGCACGACACATAATAAAACAGATAAGGAAAAGAAAGTGGGGATGGATCGGTCACACCATCCGAAAGAGTCCAGAAAGTATCACCAGAATGTAAGTCGAATGCAATCCTCAAGGCTCAAAAATCGTGCTCGACCAAAAAACACCTGGAAATGCTTAGTTATGCAAGAACTGAGGCAGAACAACCTAACATGTGAAGAGGCAAAGCCAACAGCTGTAAACCGTGTAATATGAAGATACTTTGTGGAAGCTAAATGCTACCAAAGGGAGTAACGGGAAAAAAAATCAACAGGAGATATACCAACTTAACAAAAAAGAAACAAAAACAAAATAAAACCGGTACGATGGGACCGCCACACGGGGATTATTCTGAAAACTTTTTCATCAACATAGTATATCAATTATAAAACAGCAACTGAGAGGGCTTCGAAAATTTCCTAGTTTTACTTATACTACTGCCAAACGTCACATGAATGACCAGAGAAAATGGCAACTGCTGAGGTAAAATGCAATGCTAATACACAATCACATGGAGGCGATGTAATAATTAATGAAGCTAAAACAAGGCAGAAGATGTTTTGTGAAAAGCCATATGCTCTCAAGAAGAGTGACGGAGAAAAAATTTTATCATAAAAACATAAAAGCAATAAACTATTAAAATTTTTAATTCTCTATTGATTATAATCATTTTCTATAACATTTCCGTATATGTTTATTCAAATTTATTAATGGTTTAATTACAAACGTTTGTCTATGACTGATATTACACTTTTATTATTAAACCTTTAAAAAATATATTTGTTTTTTTAGGAATAACGAAATTCTAAATACTTATTTATAAACTTGTCTTTAATAGTCTTGCCACTTAAGCTAACAATAATCAAGCAACCTATTAAATCAATAAATTATTGGCTGCAACCAATAGTAGACAAATAATTTGCATTGAAATTTATCACTTGGAAAATCAAAACAGACAAGCATATCGATGTTTTTTTTCTTTTTTTTTTTTTATAAAACAACTTGAACAATTTAATTCTCTAACACTTGACGAAGACGATAACGAAACAAAAAGAAGAAAAAGTGCTACTGTTTAAAAAAGTAAAGTAAAACTAATGAGGCGACA
Source organism: Wohlfahrtia magnifica (assembly GCA_023159175.1). Taxonomy (NCBI): domain Eukaryota; kingdom Metazoa; phylum Arthropoda; class Insecta; order Diptera; family Sarcophagidae; genus Wohlfahrtia; species Wohlfahrtia magnifica. Next base: position 815,864 of record JAKWBJ010000054.1, read on the forward strand.
ACAGATTTTGCCACTGTTGCCACTGTTGATGTGGTGAATTTGAAATGTATTCTGTAGCTCTCAAAAAGGGTCTTGTTTTTTTACACAAAAGTCGCTTGAATGTAAACTAAACTAAATGCATTGAGATGTTACAAGTGTTCGAAGTTATAAAAATTACTTTTAGTGATCGTTGTCATTAACAGCGGATATTTTAATCTCCAATTGAAAGCATTAGGGTCATTCGTAGATGCACAAATTATTCTGATTAATTTTTCACATTGATTTTGAGAATTTATAACTTTTTTTTAAAATTTGTAATGAACAAATTATCGTAGATAGGGAGAGATATTGGCTACGAAATAAATTTCGAGAATAAAAAGCTATGGTGGAAGAAATTTACCAATTTACTACAATATATATTTTAGTTATTGAAAGTACATTTAACCAACTCTGTTGAAGTACCAAAACTACTTCTATTACTTCCTCCCTACTAGCTTTGACTTCAGTTTGCCTAATCAAATAAGCAAAACTACAGAAGTCAAAATATTTATTGATGTTTACACCTGTTTAAATAAATAACTATTTTTCCCCTTCTTTTATATGATTTTTAACGATGTGTCTTGAATGCTCTTGTATTTCATTGATTTGTTTAGTCGTTTGTTTTTTTTTTTTTTTGTAATCGTTGTGGCGAATTTATGCTTAAGTTTCAGCCTTAGCAATAAAAAAGAGACTCTTCAATTACTGCAGTAAGGCTTGACCATTGCAAGCTTAAAGCACTTTTAATCAGAAAAGCATTACGATTATCAATTAAAACTGTAGACGCTACAAATAAGTGTCATATATGTATGTATGGTATGTATGAATCTATGCCTTCTGCTGATCATCACTGTTATCATCACTTTCAAGAGACCGAAAGAAATATGTAGAAACGCCTAAGCTATTAGCTTTGGCAACCAATTATTTGTTTCCTTTTTTGGAGAAGGCGCTTCTGAAATCTCTTACTCATATACTTTGTCGTTAACGTTACGTTTACCTTTTTTAATGAATAGGTATTAGAAAATTATTTAAAAATGTTTTAATTTTTTTTTTTTAATATTTAAAGACATCTTTGTTGTAAAAAAAGCAATAAAAATATAAAGGAAGCAAAAAAAAATTAATGAAATATTATGTTACACAATTAAAAATTAATTACGTTCTGATAACAACAGCATATGCAGGAGTTAGTTAACGTGAACTGTAATCATATTGGACTTGACAAAAATCAATCGAGAAACTAAACAACTTCTTCTTGCGATAAAAGACTTTACAAAACTACTCGCTTAAATTAAATAAATAGAAATTAAAAATAAAATAAAAAGTAAAACGTAAATGGAACTAGATCATCGACAGGCAAAGAGCTGCTCTTCTCTTTTGTTGCCACACGTATAGGCAGCGTTGCCAGCTTTTTAGTACTCAAAAGGCGCTAAAAAGCACTCAATTATAATTTATGTAACTACTTGTAATCCAAATACGCTCTAAAAAAACGTTTATAATATTTAAAGTCAAAAAATATACTGAAATTGTAAAGAAACAATTTCTACTATAAAAATTTACAATTTTACAAAGATTTTTTAATAATTTGAACGATAAAAAATGAATTTAAAAGCGATTTAGAACAAAACAACAATTTAAAAATGTTTTCTTAATTTTTTGGTGCTGGTGTAAGGCAAGGTTGTGTTCTTTCTCCACTCGATTATGTGTTGCAACGTGGTATAACCATGGGACTTAACACAAATTTGTAAGGCCTAGATTACTTAGATGACATCTATTAATTTGCTAACAGACATTGCAAAATGCAATGGAAACTTGACACTATCAAAATCAAAATTATATCAATCAGCCCAACGATCTTCCGAATTGTGAATCAGAAATTTGGTAGATGTCTCGTCTTTTTGATGTTCTCACGATGTCCGTAGGTTCCAGTACTGATATTCAGAACAGACTGGACCTAGTCAGGCTGACTGATTGCTATAGGGCGTTCTCTTCCATTCAGGTGTTTATAAACCACTGACTACGGTGGATTTTGAAAATTTTCTGGCCAGAAACTAGTTCACACCAAGTTCTTGTAATGAAGGAAATGTACTGGGCACACTCTGCTGAAACCATTGAATGGAATTCGCAGATAAACAGAAGAATCGGAAGGCAAGCCTATTACTAGAACGACAGATTGAAAGAAAAGCCCATACCATGACTTGGTTAGATCATCGACTTTAGATAGGCTTAAATGGAATAAATTCGTTATGACTCTGTGATCCCCTTGGGATCTTTAAAGGTGTAATATAACAAATAACGAGTTTAGTGTTTTAATTAAATACTTACAAATTTTAGCTTTCTTCTTAAATGGCTTAAAAATCTTGCAAAATGGGCTTTTAGATTTGCGATACGTTTCAAAAACTCTATTTTTATTAATTTTTTTTTACAAATATTATCTGGAATTACGTAATTCTTACAGCATGAAGTCAATCGCTTATATGAATTAATGAGTTTATTGAATTTACTAAATATATATTTCTTACAAAAAATTGGAAGTAGAAAAGCGCTAACCCAGCTTGTTTCTGAAAAAAGCGCTAAAGAGAAAAAATTCGTAAAAAATAAAAAAAAACTAAACAAAGAGAAGTAAAGAAAAAACAAGTGGAAGAATACAGTGCAAAGTGTAGAGTGAGAGACTCTCAAATTACTACCACAATTGTAAAATGCATTAATATTAGTTTGCCTGACACTGAACTAGATGGACCATGTATTGAGGAGACTATACGATGAGGCAGCTTAAGCTAGTAGAAGAAGAGGCGCGCCTGTTAAACCCTGAAAAAGGTAGATAGATCTGTTTAGCAAAGATAAATTAGACAGTATGTTGCATGACAGATCACAATAGAAAATTTTTGTGGCAGTCTTTTGTTTCACTCTAGAACCATAAAAGCCTATAATAAATGTACTTATGTCGTCAACTAGTATGATCGATCAAGAAAGATAAATCAATGTAATAGACAGACCTGATTACGGTACTGAAGCAAAATATCATACCATTACACTTCCTTAGGTTGAGATCCATAGCCGCAGTGCAATTTACTTATAACTGCACTTATCAGTCTACAGTCAGAATAAATAATATATATGTATATGCCGGAGACCATTCGTTTGAAAGTATATAACAATAGCAGTTTGTTCGGTACTCTTCAAAGTCATGGAAAGTATGGTATTTTAATGGTCACCTTGTGAAGTATTTAGAGTCCGACGATTTCCTAAACGATCGTCAGTACGGCTTCCGCAAGGGCATCTCTACTGGCGATCTACTGGCGGTGCTCTCCGAGAGATAGAACAAATCAGACATATAATTCCATTGCAGGTGTTAGAGTTTGGCATGAAGCTCTCATTACTTTTGGTATTAATTATTATTTCTTAATTACTTCCTTCTTCTCACTTCCAATCCTATCTAGTCTTTTGCAGATGACAGCAACATTTGTCATTCATATTTCTTTTGATCACTTGCCGAAACTTTTCGACGAAAATCTGCGAGTGTGGTCGTGCCTGATTCTTTTGATGTTCCGGACATAAGAATTCACTGTAACGTTCAGTGAACCGAGCACATTTTTCAAGTGTCAAAGGAAACTTTTAAGTGCCTCGGTTTTTTGAAACAGTGTAGGAAATACTTCACTCCATCTGACCTTCTTAAGATTAGCAAGACCTTTATCCAACCTAGAATGGAATACAACTCTCATGGTTTGGGCGATACTTCAAAGTCTATTTTAGGGTCTTCTCGACCACTTATTAATGCTGTTAGGATAGCCAACTAAATCGATTCCTTAGAGCATCATTGGAATGTGGCGGATTTCTCATTATTCCATAGGTACTATTTCTCATTATTACATAGGTTCATTATTCCATAGGTACTAATAATCACATATTTTCATTTAGTTTCGTTTCACTCGTAGTGCGCGTCTCGCACAACGCATTATAGGAAGAATACGTGTCTTAGTCGTACAGTTCGTTAGTGGAACAATCTTCATGATAGAGTCTTCCCTGCCACTAATGTCATGGGTAAATTTAAATTAAACGTCCATAAGCACTACTCCCTTTATTCTCCTTCCCGAAACCTATTTTCCTAGTACTAGCGCAGTGCACAGCATGAGTATGTGCCATATCCTTTTTTGTGGCAGAGTTTAAATAAGATCGTTCGAACCACAGTAGTTGACCAATTGAGGTGACCACGTCAGAAGCGATTAAGAAAATCCACAGTATGGTTTTGGATGAGCTTATTTCAAAAACTGCTTTTTTCATTTTGCCTTGGAGATGAAAAAGCTATGAGCAAAATTGATGCCGAGTTTGCTCACAGTATACCAGCGCCGTTAACATATTTCAGTATCGTGCTTGGCAATCTTTCACCGCAATAAAGTCAAGTTTAACCTCAATTCATGGGTCCACCACGTCACACTTGATGTAAAATAACAGTCAAAGCCGTGTACTGGATTAGTAAAAAAAAACGCTATCATAAGCCTAGATTGACTGTTGCCAATCAGCAAACACCCTAAGGCGGGACCAGGCAGGATTTAAAGAGGACGGATCCTGTGTCGATTTTTTCTATACCCTACGCATCATCGTTGAACAAGCCAGAGAAAACAAATCAATTCACATCCTATACATCGGCTTTGAACGTGCTTTCGACAGCATCCACTTGAACAGCGTCTGCACATAGGGGTCTCCCTCGCAAATATAAACCTTATCAAAGGCATTGTCGGGGGTGCTAACTTTACAGAACATATTCTGCTTTACGGATGTGAAACATGTGGTCTTAAACAAACATCTATTAAAAAGCTCCAAACTGATCTACAAACAAATGCCTTAGATGAATCGCGCGATGCTTCTAAGCTAACACAATATCGGATATAACCCTCCATCGTACAACAAACAAAAATATGATTGGATAAGTTACACAATAAGGTCGACAAACACCATACCTAAAGCAGAAGTAGCTGGTTATAGCTAAAACGAGGTAACAACAATTGCCCCAATTAGAGTTCGCTGGAAATCTTTAATTAAGACCGTTTGCTCCCCAGTTATAGAATATCAAAATACTATTATATCCAAAAAGAAGCAATCACGGCATTTAACTGTTGAAGATCCCAAAAACTGATTTTTTACCCGTAAATCTAGATTTTGGAGGTGTTTTGAAAATTCCAAAGACGAAATTATTCTACTCGATAGCACTTATCAGAAAAATAGTATCACTCGCCAGGTAGTTTTTTTTTTTTTTTTGTTTTTTTGTCATACCGTGTAATTTTTCATTTTGAAAGCCATTCCCTTAAGTCTTTACTGTACTTTGAACAATTATTCTAATATTTTCTTTCAAACCCACATTTTCTACGTATTCACATTTAGAGTTTCCTGTTTTAATTTTTTATTCGTATTCTCGCTCCTTTATACTTTTATGGCATCACTTTATGTTGTCGTAAATCCCATATCTCTACTTTACAAAGGTTGTATAAAAAAAAAATTATTGCATTTTTAATTTAGAAAAAAATTAATAAAAAATAAATAAAAACTTTAGTGGTAGAGCACTTGTTGCTTTGGTCATCACATTTTTCTTAAGCCTAATGATGAAAAATATTCTAGAGGTGGCTACTGGTTTCAACATTAAATATCTATGCCCCGTTTCTTAACTTCTCAAATGAGAAGTCTTGCTTAAGAGCTGCAATTTTTTTCTTTTAGGAATAAAAAATTAGATACAAAGATAATATTTTATGATTTAAATAGATTTTGTAGGTGCCATTACATAGGATTAGTACGGGAAACGTAAACAATTTTAGCTGACTTTAAAGCCCGTTTAAAGTGTGAATAAGTATGAATTTGTTAAGATTTGCTTAAGCTTCGATTAAGATAGCAGATGTACATATTTAGATAGTAAGTGTATATTTAGAATATTTTAACGCCTATTTATGTAAAAAAAAGCTCAAATTTATATGAAATGGCTTGTGAACATGTATTACAAATAACAAAACATGACATTTAACTAGAATGTGAGCAAGAAATAAATCTTTAAATAAATATTTTACAAATATGGCCTTAAACACATTGCAGTATAAGTTATCGTATAAGTAATACCTAAAGGTTCCGTTTTCATTCCTTTGGCGGCCTTTAGCACAGATATTAATTATTAGCTAACTCTAGTGTTTCTACAAAACTATATGGCTGTTAATGTGCTAAAGGTTATTGAAAAGCATCAAATTATAAACTGGCTGGCTATTCTTATGGTATATGTTTTGCTTTTGTCTCTTACAATACCTAAGCTTACCAACAACGCATAATTTTTCAATCTTCTGCTTAATTTACGGGCCAAAAAAATATAAACATTTTTTAAATGCCAAACCAAAAGAAAGTCCATTGCTTTCAGGCGTTAAATTCATTCAATAGTTGACCGTAATGAACAAGCGTTGTAGAAAACAAACATCTTTTGATCTATTGGCTTATTACCTAGAATTTCAATGAATATCTTTCATATATTTTTGCAATTTTTTTTCTTTTCTACACAACTGTGAGAAAAATTATTAAAAGCAGCACTTGGCAAAAAATAAAAAGAAAAAATGTTTTTTAAAGAAATATGGTTGGTGCTCATATGCAGAAGACACACTTAAAAAGCTCGAAACATAAAATTTTCATAAATTTTCAATTTATCATTATTAACGAAGAAAACAAAAAGCTACGCATGCCAAAAAAAAAAGAAAAAAAAAAAAGAAAAACAAGTGCACATGCGAAATCAGTGGTGGGTTCTTAAAGACAAAGATAGATTCTTCCTCAAAAGCACTTTACAAAATAAAAGTGTATGAAGCAAGTGGGTTCTGCTTCAATGGAATACATAAACTCATAAACAATATATTTATGTATCTGTAGAAAATTTAATACAATATATGAGTTTGAGAAGATTTACACTTAAGAGAAAGAGGGCAGGGATTCACAAATGGTACTGAAATATATACATATATTATGCTCCAGGAAAGCTTAAAAACTGTTGGAATTAATTTGAAATAAAAGTGCTCTGTTGTTTAATTACCAAATGTGTAGTGAACATAATTCAACACAATTATTCATATAAAAAATATCCAAAATATCTTGTATTACACACTCGCCATTACTATTTCTCCGTTACTCTTCTTGGGAGCATAAAGGCCCGAAATACCTAATTTAGCGCCATTAAATTTGCAAATATATAAAAACAAAGCTTAATAATTATTCACGACTGTGAAATGCGTAAAGAATTAGATTTAAAAAAAAATTAATTTACTTCAGTGCTTTAAATATAAATATATACTATATATAGTGTTTTAATATAAATAGTAATATATACGGCTTATGGCAAATATATATTTTTTTTAAATCAGAATCAGGAATATCAGAACCAACAGCATCTTCTTGAATAGTTGGATTTGAAAAGAAGTTCAGTACATTCGGATCTATTTTAAAATTATTCCGGAAGAACCTAGAAGGTCCTTTAAAGAGCGAAGATTTGAGAAGATCTAAGCAGAAGAGAATGCATTGAATCTTCCATTGTATTTTTTCTTGAATTTTTGTGCGTATGATGCGATTCCTGGGCTTCTTCAAACATCATGCCGATTAGGAGAGACACATTAATTATGATGTCAGCACTGTGAATTAATATCTTGTTAAAGAAGATGTCACATGGAACCATGGATATTTTTCAACAAAGATTTCCGCTGTTTGGCAGCAAAATATTTTCAAAGCATTTGTACGAACTCTATACCCATATGACATAGTTCGTAATATAACACTGAATATCTTGATTATTTCCTCAGTGACTCCAATTAAAAGAGAGCCAATTTTGGTTGTTGAAAAAATCTTCTAGCAGTATTTCCATTGTTAGTATTTCCCGATCCAGGCCTAGGAACATCTACTAATAAACTAATTTTCTTCAACTTTTCGTCAAGTTTCGTTCTGTTTCATTTGCTTACGTTTCGCGCGAACCTGAATGCATTCTACGTACGTAAATAGCTTTCTGTGTGCCATATGCAAAACAATAAAAGAAACACGTTGCACCATAGATGCTCTTGCTTTTATTCGTCACTGAAACTGCGACTAGTGAACATGCCTAGCGGATGCATGCAGATTTTTTAATTTTTATTTAAACTGTGTTATTTTTTTGATAACAATTTAATTTTTACACAAAATACTAAAATTTTTATATATATAATAAAAAAATAAATTTATTCAGTTAACAATAATGCTTATTACTCATTCAACTCAACTCTCAGATAGCAATTTTCATGTTCTCACTTACACAACTATTCAAAATATACATCATAGTCACCAAAAAGATGATTAAATAAATATTTGATAGACTTTTCGTTGAGTTTTTGACAGTAGCTTAAGTTAGTAAAATGTTTCGGCCTTAAGGCCTCTGTAAAGCAACTTTCCTTTACTTCTTTTGTTACTGCCTAGAAACAACGCCCTCTGTGCTAAAGTATTCTCGCCGTATGCATAATTACTTACATAATTTTCGGTATGTTCTTGCATCTCTAAAAGTTCATTTTTTACGAAATAAACATCACATGACGTATTTGTTTTTATATACCAATTATTTTCATATCAATATTATTCTTTAAACTAGTAGCGAAGCATCTTTCAGATGAAGAAAGTAATTTCAGAGACCGGCAAATCTGGCCAAAGCTGGAACATGGGTGTACGAAAAGTCTGCTCAACCTTCAAAGAAACACACTCATTCTAATTATTACAGTTATTACTGGGCACTAGCGCCAAAAGTCGGGACTTGAGTTACCTAGCTTCTACTATGCAACTAAGCTTACTGAACTCTTAGAGACAGACATTTATTATATGCTTAGGTTAATTGCAGTTTTAGAAAGGATGATGATTCATTGTAGTATTACAATGGGTAACACTGGCCTATATGTGTCATTCTTTTGGGGACAGCCACCTTTATCTACCTACATACCTAGTGACGAATACTAGAAATAATTTCACCAAAAATGTAACATGAACTATAGTCTTTCAAATGCGTGTCCGTCTGACAAAATTGTATAAGTTTTTCTCGGATATGGGCATCAACACCATCTAGTGGCAAAAGACAGCGAATACTTTTTAAGCGATCTAATGATTGAGGCACCATTGCCACAACGGTCCACAAAATGAGTTAGCAGACGCCCTTTCAGAGTCAACTGATATCAATTCCACATCCTAGCTTTTCGATTAAGCCTTCGGGATGTGCTTACAAATGTCATTTATGTAAAGGACTTGAAGCCTGAAAGTAAGTAAGAAGGGAACCAAAAATTTTTGGAGAACGAAAGTGGTTGCAGAACACTTTCGAATAGAAACTACAGAGAAGTATAGTGCGGAATGATAGCATAGATCTAGATCGCAGCTTGAACACGATTCGAACTTTTTTCAGTCGCTGAGATTTCGGCTAATTATTATTTTAAATTGGCCATTCAAAACACTTGTCACGATAACATAACAACCATTTAAATTCTTGGCTACCTTTGCTGCTCTACCTCGCAACTATCAAAAATGAAAAATCATTAAAAATCGTTTTGTTGAAACATTTAAGATTCTCTGCCATAAAGAATACCGCTATTGTCTTAATGCATTGTGATGCTATTTTTTTTTCATTCCTCGGTTTCAAATTTCTATTTGTATTTACGCCTTTGGTGACACCTTTTACGTATTGTTTAGTAAACAATTTCTGTTTAAAAAAAAATCATTTGCTTTTATTTAATATTTATTGTATTATGCCGTTAATCTTGTGTTCTTTTAAAATTTCATTTAAACGCTTGTAAAATCTTAGCAAAACACAATTTTGCAACACAAAACAAACGTCTAATTGATGTCACTTGTTCAACATTAATTCTATTAAGACATGGACATGGGATATTTAATTTTCGTTTAACAAAACAGAAAACAAAAAATCATAGTCTTTGGTTGACAAGGAATAGTTATTAATAAATGGCTTTTAAAATCTATCATAAAATGCATTAGAGTTTTTGGGTCACTTGTTCTGGTAATTAAGGAAAACTTCAAAAAAAGTGTCATATTAGAAAGCAGAATTGCTTTGATTTGTTTTTGTCAAACTTTGCTGTGGTATGGCATTGTATTATTAATAATTTTTATAGTCGTTATAAGCAGGATAATTTAATTACTTAAATATCATAAATACATGATCATAAAAGTTATGTTAATAACCAGTAATATAAGTACTAATGTCGTATGTAAAGTAAGCAGTACAACTAATTTAAAAAAAAAAAAATCAATGTGGATAATATTCAGCTGAGTTTTTAACTTATAACTTAGCACGAAGGTCTGAAAAACCAGACTTTTAACCGTAACTCGAGGTTTTGAATGTGTTACTAAAATCCAAAAAGCAGATCCTTGTTCTACTGAATAGCGCCTATCAAAAAAGTAATATCATTTCCCCAGAATTTCCACTTCGTTAGTTATTCGTCTGACTACTTCATTGCCTGTCTTATAAGGAGAGTTTTTTCGATATTTGAACGATATAGAAAAGCCTGGTTAATATAATTTTATTTTTTTTTTCGGGTTACTTTCACTATTTTAAGAAAACTTTTGAGACCATATTTTATGTTTTTTTTTTTTTGTAATAAAAATTGTAAAAAAAAGTTATGTACAAAAGTATGTATATCAAGTACATATTTTATGTACATATTTATACGATTTATAACACGTTTCGTTAATATTCATTCATCTTTGCATCTGTTGGTGACAATTCTATTTTTATACATTCAGCAGCAACATACATACATACAAATACATATGTATGTACAAAATATTTTATTTATGATCTAAATATGAGCATATTGCATGTGACACGTTTATGGCCTTGTATTTGCATTACTTTTTGCAAAAAGGATACCCTACTAGCAGTAAATACATACATATGTAAAATTGAGAAATTATGACTATTGCCTATCATACTCATAGTTTAAAGAATGTTTACTTCTACATGTAGCTCACATTTGAAGTTTATCAATACATTTTGCTCTTTGAATTTCAATTTCTCTTTAATGGCATTTTTTAACGAAACCCAGTTTAGGGCTTATATATCATTTTTGTCGTTTGTTGTTGGTGTTGTTAATTTTTTTTTTTTTTTTTTTATTTCCATCACGTTTTTAACGTCTTTCTTGGCGTTTTCAAATATCTATACGTTTATGTATGTATGTATGTATGTATGTTTTTTGATATCCTGTTGTCTGTTTTCCATTTTAAAATATTTCGTTTTTATGTTAATAAACCATTTTAAGTCATGCTGTTTTGACTTACTTTGTTGTTGTTTTTGTTGTTCTTTTTTTTGCTTGTTGGTTGACACATTTTCCCATGTTTAAACAAACATGACGCAGAGAGCAGTAGATTTAAAATATTGATTTTACTTAAGATGTTTATGTTTTCATGGATTTCATTGTAGTATTTCAAGTTTTTTATTAATGAATTTGTACCTCTGTATGCAAAAACAAATTCTATAAATAATTATAAAATTTGCATATCTATTAATTAATCTTTACAGAAAGGCCATAAGCTGGCAGAAATAAAAATATCAGAAAGCATTATTACAGGTTTCAATTTGCGATTTAAAAATGTTTTTGATAAAAAAACAAAGCAAATTACTGAAGCCTACGGCCCTTAAATACGGTAGTTAACGAAAAGCAAGTACAATATAAGAAAAAACGCTTGTACACTCTCTAAAGTAAAACAGGACTAAGAATGATAACAGATTAATAAGAAGGTATGTTGTCCTCAATTATTAAAAATACTTTTATGTTTGTGTGCCTTTAGGAGTAAAGATAAAAATTCTCAAAACTACAGGGTAGGCCAGGAGCCACCATGGGGTTTATAAATTTAACACTTTTGTGTTTATATATTTAAAAAAATGTTTTTTTTTCAGATTATAAAATATAAAGGGTCCGCCATCTAACATTTTTTTTGCAACTAGTGCTTATTTCGTGAATGGTAGCTCATGTCTGATATGACAGATAATTAGTTTTATCCTTCCGCTGAACGAATATGGTTGTTTATACGCTTCGCTAAGTGGGCCTGCGATCGACTTACAGAAGATGCCGATTTTGCCAAAAAAATCATCTTTTCAGATGAAGCTCATTTTGATCTTGGCGGGTATGTAAACAAGCAAAATTGTCGCATATGGGGCACAGAAAACCCGCACGCATACGTTGAAGAGCCGATACACCCAAAACGAGTCACTGTTTGGTGCGGATTTTGATCCAGAAGCATAATTCGAAAATGAGAAAGGAGTGGCCGTTACAGTCAATGGCGATCGTTATCGGGCCATGTTGAACGAATTTTTATTCACAAAAATTGAAGAGGAGGATATTAGCAACATTTGGTTTAAACAGGACGGCGCTATGTGCCACACAGCCGAAGCTACACTCGATGTTTTGCGCCCTGTTTTTGAAGATCGCATTATCAGGCGCAGAGCTGATGTCCTTTGACAGCATTGGACTATTATTTGGGGGATGCCGTCAGTGTGTTACGCCAACAAGCCAGAGACAACTGACGCTTTAAGGGACAATATTCGTGAAGCCATTGGTGAAAAACAGCTGCACACAATCGATAATGTGCCTACCGATCGTGTAGGCTACTGCATGGCCAGCCGAGGCAGCCATTCGAATGAAATTATTTTCCATTATTAACCGGAAGAATTGTAGAAGGATTTGAGAAAATATTCAGTAGTTTTTTTTATAGCATTTTCAAAAAAAAAAAAAAAAATTATTTGGCGGACCCTTTACAAAATGGAAATAATAACGCGACTTAAATGATCTGCATTTTCGTAATGATATCAAATTTTTGGAGAGCGAATAATTTCTAGAAATTCGGTAATTAATTCGCCAGCGCGTTCGCCAGATTTGTTAACACATGACCATTTTCTTTGGAACTATTTAAAGAATAGATTATATATGAACTAGCCCGAGACTAGTGCTATAGCCACAAATTTTGAAAGAGGTTATATGCGCTAAAACGAACCAATCATTGCCAAGCTGAAAACGAGGGTCATTTAAGTGACAGCATTTTCCATACTTAGCATAAAAAAATTTTCATTACGTACTTTTTTAATCTGAAAAAAAAACAATTGTAAGCGAAAAAGTTATTAAATTCTTAAGCCCAATGGTGAATTTTACCGCACCCTGTGTTTATTCAGAAACAAAAAGCTAAAGAGGAATTAGCTAATTATTAACCATACAGTGACGTGCAATATTGTAACAAGATACTTTCTCATTCAACACCCTGTATTTTCTCAAGTTCAAAGGATTGAAACCAGTTTCATGTCAACAACAGCAACAAAAAATTTAAATAAAAACAATTATAAAAATATTTATAAAAATAAGCAATAATCAATAAGATGTCTAGTATCATTGTGGCCTTTTTAGAGCCGGGATGCGAAGTGTATTTTGTTTTAAAAATTCTACAAGTATATCTTATCAGACGTCCTTTGTCCACACACACAGCTCGCTCATTCTTCATATCCGATTTCATTAAATTAAGTATATCTTTTAGCCCAGTCTTTCGGCCATTGTCCTGTTGAAAAATTAATTTGTCAGCAGTAAGCAGCGATCCACTACAGTCTTTCTGATGGCTCGAGTGTTTTTCCGGTGAAAGTGTTGACAATTAGGAAAGTATACTTTCTATCATCTTGGGGTGGTATGCGAGACGGGCGGTAAGACTTGCCCTTAAATTCCACTCTACCAGCTCTCAGTTGGTAAGAGATGGCAAGGACTCATTGAACACTCTCAGCGTCTCTTTTAAGACGACACTTGCTTGAATTCCGAGACACCGTGACATTTCTATGGGAATAAGCAGGCAAACAAGTCGATCCTAGTGGTGACACCTGTAAGGTCGGACAAGGGAGGTATCCTTACCTTCTGCTTGGATTGGTTGGACTGCAGTTGAAAGACTGTCGAGTTCGGCAGGCTCATTAAGTTGGCCTGAGTTAAACGAAAGCCGCTCATCGGTCGTGATACAAGAGATGTGTGCTTACCGGCCGCTGGATGAGTGGAAACCATGCCCAGAGTTGCGGCACAACAACCACTGTCATAGCTGTGAAAAACGAAGAAACGGTTGAGCATTTCCTATGTGGGTGTAGCATTTCATAGCTGCCGTAAGGACTTCGGCTATAAGTTATCAGTAGACAGCTCTAAAATATAATATCTCTGGTAATATTAATTGCATCAGACGAAACTATAGTTTGTTTGATAGACCAGAATGATTAAGGGCGATAAAAAGCGTATCACGGTTGTTTTTTAGAGGTTAATAATTTCGAGTTGGCAGCACTTTTTTCTTGACAACTGTATTAGCTGCTGATAGTTGCATTTTGTTTGTTTTGCTTAACATTACACTATAGACCACCGTATGCGCCGTGAATTCGACGAATGAACTGAAGAACAAAATTTATTAAATTTCCATTCAAAATTTTGTTTTCCGATAAAACGCATTTTTGATTAAATTGGTAAATAAGCAGAATTGTCGCATTGCGAGTCCACAAAAAGTTACTATCAATGTTGAACAGTATAGGGACATGATTATAGATTTTTTCGTACATCAATTAGCTGGACACATGCCACACAGCACGTGCTATAATTAATTTACTCAAAGAAACTTTTGATGAATGTTATTTCACTTAATGGTCTAATTACTTAGCCACTAAGATCGTGTGATTTAACCCGATTAGATAATTTTGGGGTTATTTAAAGTCATCTGTCCACGTTGATAAACCAGAGACAATTGAATACCATGCATATGCTACGAAAACTTTATGAAAATTGGTATCCCAGATTGCACCTTGTACGCATCAGCCTACAACTTGTACGCACCAGCGGACACATGGCCGAAATCATATTTCAACAAAAATGCTATTGATATTAAAAATATATTTCTTCATATTATTATTATTTAAGCTTGTATAACTGTAAAAAAAACATTTGATACATAATCACTTAACCAGCCAATTAGCATCAGAAAATTTAAAATTAATTTTTTGCCCATCGACTGGCTGACTTTACTAAAAATTGCTTAGCTTTATAAGAAATAAAACCTAATCAAATATTCACATATATATGTATGTCTTTAAAGTATTTGACTAATTTCCAATTTTTCAAATCTGTTGATTTTACATAAACTAAGAATGTAAGTTATGTTGTATGTATGTATATACTCATCATCATCATCATCTTCATTAAAGTTGTTAAAAATCACATACAAATTGTTTAGAACAACAAAAGAATAAAGAAATTGTTAAAATCAAATAAAAATTCTTAACATATGCCTCCTTCATCATCGTCATTGTTCGTTAAAATTATGGAAATGAAATGACTGACACCGGCATAAAAGAATACAGTTTTCTAGCTACTAAATGTGGTTGATATTCCGAAAGAAGTTTTTGAAGCAACAGATATTTAAAAGAGATGTTGTTTAGAATATTGTTTTTCAACATTATTCATGTTTTCTTCAGATTGCAAATATTTTGTGAATTATCTCAGAGATTGCTGGTTTCAGAAATCTTGTATTTTTTTTTTTATATAATTTCATTCCTTAAAAGATCTGAATAATATAATTATTCCTAACTGTGAGTCAGTCCACTTAACCACTTAAGAAAATATAATGATGCTGTTATTTTTACAATCTTAGTAAAGATATTCGCATTTTTTTTATACAAAATGGTTAAGAATTGTAGCACAATCAAGCTTGGAAATTTGTTTAAATTTCCTACACTTTATTGAATCCATCTCAAACCTACTTTCCATTCTTTTAAGCCAGAAACAATAGAACCGATCAAGAAGCTGTAGCTGTTCGTGGATTATAGTTTTTTGACAAAAATTTGCTATAGTGACCAAGACCTGCAGACTGTCAGAACAGGTTGAGATATCTGAGGAGATCACCTATTCAATGCACAGTAGTGAGAAGATGTCTACTGGTCGTTGCAATCTGCCATTGCCCGGTAAGCACAGCCACCAGTCTGAAAACATTACTCCTAACATGATCCGTTAGCGATCGAGCGCGCTTCACATCTTACTCAGGCCAAATTAGTTTTATCATCCTACAGGACCGATCGATTCAAATAGAAGTCAATAATAGCTCTCTTAAATGACCATATTAGCAATGCCATCGAGGCTAGTCAAGCATAAGCAGGTAGTCCTTAATTAGACAAAATTTCACCCTTATTTTCAACAGTCTTTGGATCTTGAAAGTTTAGAATTGACCATGTCAACAATCCAATGGACAGTTGATTAAATAGCGATCGCCATTATATTTCACTTTGTTGACACATCAGTTCACCAAGTTATATGAATGGCTTCAATTTGCAAGGTTGTGATAATAATACTAAAATCCGTGATTCAAAGTTTATATCATTAAGCGAACTATCGAGAACTAAACACAAAGGAAGCAAATTATAGTCTGCCTTGGAGAATGTCAAGGTTCTTATTCCCAACTTGTTCTGCAGGGCGTCAGATGTGTAAATATAGTTGAGTTATGTTCACAACTAATGACATCTATATTAAAACATTAGAAAGTACACAGAAGAAGCTGCGTTGAAAACATTGCGTATTCGTCTTTTTTCCGTTACTCCTCTAGGCAGCATATTGGCTTTCCACAAAGCATTTATTGCTTTGTTTCACTTTCATTATCAAGTTGATTTTCAAGCTAAGTAGGCTATTGTAGCTCGTCTCCATATGCAGATCCTTGCTAGGTGGTGGTGTTGATACTTACTTTAGCATTGTATTTTTTTCCCATTTGGTAGCGTTTATTTATGATTATTCTCATCTGATGTTTGCCATCATCGCCAGAGGTAAGTTGGAAGGTCAGGGGGCTTCTATTTAGATAGATTTGGCTGGAGGGAGATTGAAATCTTTTTATTAAATACTCGAAACTGCAATTAAATTTGTTAATTATGTATGCGTGCGCTCTAATCACTATTACTACTTTACCCCCTGCGGATTAGTTCAGCAAGAGAAACAAAAAAAAACAAATAAGAGAAATAAATATTTTACCACAACAACCATATCTTGGTAGAAATAACCTACTTTTTCTAATTATACAGCATTATAGCAAGGATTGGTGGCTTTAAATACGACATTGAAAACTGAATAATTAAAGAAAAATTAAGTTTTAGTCGATTGAAACCCCTTTGGAGCTTCTAAACTCTATTCTGCTGAACAAAACCTTCGACATAAACGTAAAGTCAATTGTACTCCATAGCTCCGATATCCAAAAATTGCAGTTGCTTGTTAACTACTAGAATAATTCGTATAATCTGGCTAAACTTTATTACCAAACTTATTTATGAACTAATACAAAACAGCTGCAAGAGAGATAAAACAAGCTTGTGAAACTAGTTCGGATATATTCTACGTAGACCATCATGCCAACGACATCACCAGAAATGTCATCGACTGGAAACCTACTTAGTAAACATGGACACCTCGATCATGAAGCTGAAACCATGAACTAAAATAGACGCAAAAATTAAATTACTGGCCTTTTGTCACAATTTTTACTCGTGTTATGCTTATATTTTCATCTCTACTGTGTAGTGACATAAATTACAAGCTAATGTAATATTAAAATTTTTAATGTGATGTTTGTACATCATGTTTATTTGGCCAACATCAACATTTTAATCATCATTTACATCATCATTATTATTATAATCATTTTTATTTGTCATTATCGTTTAAAGATCTAAGAGGCCAAACAAACAAAAAATAAAGGCAAACAAATGTTGTAACAAGTGTGCTGTGCAAAAAAAAATTACAAATTTACAAAATCGGTCATACATATGTTGAGAGATTTCTGGTTTTTTGGTCAAGAATTACAGAAAATGTTTGTTAACAAATATCATTTGTTGTTAAATGTTTTGTTTTTCTCTTAAATGATATAACGGACATGTTTTTAAGTGACATTTCTTTTTATGAATGTCAAGCAATTCAAACATAAGACTATACATACTTCTACCTGAGACAAGTACAAGACACAAAACTTTAAACTTCTATTCTATTGTATTATCTTGGTAGATTTTGGTTTTTAATAGATACCAAATTATATACAAAATATCGTAATCTTTATACATTACATTCAATAACAATTTTAAGCAATTTTTGTAATGTGTCTTGCCGTTACAAATAAATATTAAAAAAAACAGGTTAAAAAAATTGATTTGTGTCAGCAAATTTTAGGGTTCAAAAGAAGTTTTTGTTTTGATTTTACTTATTTATTCTAAATCACTTACCGTCTTAATAATTGCTTTTAAGATCTTAAGTAGGCCAATGATACAATATTGTTTTGCTCTCGCACTCGCATTAGCACATGAATCGAAACTAGACGATCTACAACATGAATCGTTAAAGATTGGCCTTAAAATCAATATCAGCAAGACATAATCTCTAGAAATTAAATAACCCAACGGTATGGTATACATGATAAGTGACCAAAACATAGCAGGCGTCAATTGCTTAACATCTTTGGATAGTGTTGTTTCAAACGAGAAAGGAGATGAACAGGAAATCTTTAGTCGCATTCAGATGGCGCATTCGGTGTTTGCCAAACTGCAAAATGTATGCCGTGCAAATATCGGGTTATGCATTTTGTGTTTTCAAATTCACCGATATGGCAAGGCTGTCAGATGTGAAGTATTTGTCAACCGAAGTGTCATTTATTTAGTGAAAGGCTTGCAATTTACGAATATGGAGCGTTTAAGAACCCAAGCACGAATAAAAACAGTTAAAACTTACCACAAATGTGGTAATTTAAGCGCCACTGATTTTTGATTATTCATACAAAATTTTCTTCCGCAATGAAAGTCATTTTTCACTCAGCGGTTACATCAACAAGTTAAATTGTCACATATGGAGCTCGGCGAACCCAAAAGAGAATGTGTAAAAGCAATTTCAAGTTATGATCTGGAAATGTCATTAGGCTATATTTTTTCGAAGGAATCGCTGGAAACACTATTACCGCCAATTCAGGGCGCTATGGTCGTATGATAATCGACTTTTTATAACCCTCAATTAAAGATTATGAACTGGAAGATATGTGGTTTCAACAAGACCGTTTGAAGGGTGTGAAGTTAGCTTCTTAAGTTATATTCTTTTTAACATTTATGTCATTTTAACAGAGGCTGTTAATTTAACATGTAAAAGCGTGAAGATAGCTTCGTAAGTTCTATTATTTTTTGGAGTACAGTACAGAAAAGAAAATATTGATTTATACATGTCCCGGTTGCGTTGGCAAAGTCAATTGGCCACCAAGGTCATGCGACTTGACGCCATTAGACTTTTTTGTGAGGCTTCGTCAAAAACCATATCTACGCGGATAATAAGCCTAGCCTATCAAGTTATCGCCGAGATACCGCCCGAAATATACGAAAAAATAGTCGCGAACAGGTTGAAAAGGATCATCCGCTGCAACCAATCCGGAAAGGCGTCATTTAAATGACATTACATTTTGTATAGCATAGTATACAATTGACCAGCATACCTAATGGTTTTTAATGAATCTTTACTCATTTGTATTCTTGTTCAGAATCTTATGAGGTTTGTTCTATTATTTAAAGAGATTTTAATGTTCACAACTGCTGACATTTTATAAATAGTGTTCAAATCTGATAGCTGATGATTGCAATGCATAATGTGTATATAGAATAGTTTTTCTGTTAGAAGAGAATTAGAGCTGCAAAACAATCGATAGTACTATCGATAGTATCGATCGTTTTGTTTTTGGCTGACCATCGATAGTTTTTTACTATCGATACTATCGTCACATTCTAAGAGTAAATACGAAGGCCACTAAATGTAGTCAAAGTCACATTTGCAAACAAAATTTGTTTGACGCAGGTTGTTAGCCGTCTGTTTATTTTTATAGTTACATAGGGATACAGTTTAACAGTTTCTTAAATTTCTAATTATTAAACACAAATAAAGTATGAATTGTAAATAAGATATATTCGTGCATTCGATTTTGGAAATGACCAAACCAAATTAATCTTCGTTTCGTCAGACCATATAATGTTGTTCTAATTATTACGGTGCAGGTGTTGCTTCCGTTTGCTGAGAAATTATACATTTCGAAGATTCTTACCATAAGGCTGGCTTCCATAAGTTTTATTTCTTATCGCGCGACTTGAAACAGGTGAATAAGTTCATTTTTGAGGCTTTTGATGACTTAAAGAGATTAATCTTTGAAGTACGAATTAAAAGTTGACAGTTGTTATACGCTTTCTTCCCATAGTCTCTGCAGTTTTCTTTCACTGGATCTTATTAATTACTTTAGGTTTGAAGCACTTCTTCAATGAACTTCAATACATAAAACTTTATTACATCCTGGAAAAAAATAAACTGTCCCTATTTTTTGTTTCAACATTGTATATTTATTATTATTCTTTCCCTTTCACTTAAATTCTAATACTGTTACCACTAGTAGAACTTAAAAGAATCCGATAGTATCGATAGTTTCTTTGCAAATTATCGAAACTATCGAGTGGGCCTACTATCAATAGTTTTGCAGCTTTAAAGAGAATCGATCCTAATTTCAGTTTTCAGCAGATTTTTTAAAAATTTTCAGGAACATTTTACATACACATTAGCTGCGATATTGTCATCGATTTTTACTTCTTCGATTTGTATGCTTTTTTTTTTTGAAAGGTACGCCAAAACCAAAATACTCTCTAAACTATGATTTTAAGTACGCTGAACGAAAATATTAAAATAATAAAGTATTAATTTGTGTTTGTTACCATTACCTGAGCAAAATCTGGCAGTTCCACCTTTTACTTTCCACCCGCAAGTGTCATAGATGGCAGCATGCATGCGACTTTGTCACGATGTTTGTCCTGTATCTCACCCAATCATTAACTGACAGACTGATGGCTGTCATGTATTTGATCTGGAATATCTATTGAGCCATCATTTCTAGTTTTGGCACGACCTGGTAAAAATATTATTATTATTTACATATGTATATACGAGTATATTAAAAGCAATATTAAACGTTCTGAATACTTACATATGCTGCAATTTCATTCAGCTTGGTTACAATCACTTGTCCTTTTATCGGTTTTTCACACAAGACATACAATAATTTTATTTCGATTATTTTTTATTTTAATTTTGCTAGAATTCACAAAAATATTGTTTTTTATGTATTCTGTTGTTGTTTCACTCTTTCTCTTGTTGTTTCAATCTTTCAAATGTTTACATATAAAAAAGTTGTAAATGTGTTAGTAAAAAAATTGTTTCTGTGTTAGTTTCGGTCATTAATTTCTTGTAGGCTTGTTATTGTAAAGAAGTAAAGCTAATAAATATCAACAATGTAAATATGACTATTCTCTTTTCCCCACCCGTAATTTGCTACCAAACTAAATGTTTCCCATCAAATTGTTTCCTCGTTTAAACAAGCACTTATGCGGCGATACCCTGGTTGAGGAAAGTTGAGGAAGCTACTACCAAAAATTAGGCAGGATACAGAGTCTCGCCTGCCTCGGTTTAATTGGGACTACGAAAACATGTCCAACAGTGGCCTTGAAGGCCTTGATTGGCTTAACACCACTTCACATCCGGGTGATGAGGGTGGCGGCATTTTCAGCGACATCATTTTTCGCTAATGAATCCCGAAATGCGTTCGGAGGTCCGTCCATTATAAGCATGGTAGTCGGAGAACCATCTTCCTAATTCTGGGTGTTATGGCTTTGGATCTGTGCTTTGCCAGGAAATTCAGGGTTGAATTAGTTCGAAGTAGAATTTATCGAACTGAAACTGATATATAGACTCAACGGAGACTTGTCGATCCCACTGGAAAGATCACTGAGTGTACTCCAGGCTGAGATGATGGCCATTGCTATATGTGCGAAAATCAGCCTGGACAGTGGACTCAAGAATTGCCTTAAAGGCAGTTGGCTCGTATCGTATGACATCTAGACTGGACAAATATCGCTACGACGTATTGCAAAAGCTTTCACTTAGAAATACAGTCCAGTTGTTTTGGGTACCTGGACACTGTGAAAATAGATGGTAATGAAATAGCGGATGCGTTGGCCAGAAGGAGTTCCATAATACCCTATATTGGTCTGAAATCTTGCTCATGTATCAATATTATATATCAAATACAATGAAAAGATAAGCACTCAATATATATCCCTGTCAAAGACGTTGCGTCGTTCTGAATTCATTATTTCCAGTTCTTACTTAATTACGGCAAGTTTTATTAAAGCTTTGTGTACGTGTAATGAGATGCTGTTTGAGTCTAAAATATTAGACACGAGCATCGAAAATTGCACTTACTTCTATGATTCCGAAACCCAAAAAGAATCACACAACATTTGGGTCACACAAGCAAATAATCCTGTTGTCTTATATATACAAGCTATTCGACAAAGACTAATTAAAAAGTTACATCCAGTACTGAGTGAAAGTGAATGTATTCTAAATCCACAATTTAGATTTCGAAGCAAGCTTAATCGAATATGTTCATGGACTGGTAAGTTGCTAAGTGAAAAGCGCTTTTGAGGAAAGAAAATACTGCTCCGCTTTCTCTATCGACGTTACACAGGTGTTCGATAAAGTATGGCATGAAGGCTTTACACATAAACTGGAACAAAATTGACCACCAAATATGTCCAACCTATTACGAGAACATCTAATGAAACGAAAATTTAATATTAATAAAGACGATTACTTACGTGAATCTAAGGCCGGAGTACTACCAGGAAGTATGTTCGGATCTCCATACTCACAGATGCTATAGCTATCTTAAGCATCCATGAAGATCTACAGGAAGTAGCTAAGTACTTAAAATATTTTAATTATGCCAGGAAGCTTGGTTGAAGCAATAGAGGATACAGGCTTACGAGCACAAAATGTACTCACGTAAGATTCACTCTACATAGGAAGTCATGGCTATCTCTTGGAATAAATCTGCAAATTATTCCACAAGCATAAGATTTGAATACAAATTTGTAGTTTTCACGTTATCGTAAGGATTTATTTTCATAAAATTGTAAAAACAAAAATTCTTGAAAACTTTCTTTAGTGTTCAGACATAGAAATTTTTCTTTACGATTTGTTGGATTGTTCTGTGACTTTTCAAAAATTTTTCATTTATTTTATTATAAAACAAAGGAACTCTACCTTCGACAAAACGGATTATCCGGTGTTCTTTACCTTAAACTGCTCCCAGTTTATTGAAATTTCTTTACAGATTTCAAACTTTAAAAATTAACACGACTTTTTAGACGAATCTAACGGAAATGCAACAGATAAGCATTTTTTAAATTGTTTACTAGCTTTTCCTTTTCGAAAGAAATAAAAGAATTGTAAACCTAAAAGTAAACCTGTAATAACTTTTCGTTTCCTTAAGGTGACCATAAATTTAATGACACGATATAGTTTTTCTCTCAAGAATTTCAATTTCATGAAATATGTGGTTGGCCAAAGAGCTTCCAAAAAACAAAAAAGTTTTTCTCGTTTAATATTCCACGAACGATAAAGACACTGCGTATTGCAATGCGATTTTAGTCATTTTAATTGCTTCATGATCGTGACTTGAACTTAAATTGATCCATTTTGTATCGCATAAATAAATTGCTTGTTAAAGATGTTTGCTGCCGAAATATTGTATCATCTCCGAATGAAGAATAAAAGGAATTTTAATCCTTTTTTACCCTCTAATATATTCATTATTTTCTTCAATCATATATCACGATTTCTTTTTAGTGAACAAACATTATATTGTTAAGATGAGGACTATTAAATGGTCTTAAATTACACAATATTTTAAATATGGCCTATTGCATTGGAAGATGCAATGGCCCCCTTTAACCTATTGGTAACAAATAAACCATCAATATAACCAGAATACAAATCCTTAATATACGGATGCTGCTGCTGCTGCTGCTGCTATATGAGTAGGAAAGAAATCATTTAAAAACGATTTAAATGCAATGGCAGTTAAATTGAAATATTATTCCACATTGCACCACCACCACTAACGGTAGGGGAAAAAGAAGTTTCATTTTTATTCGATTGCATTTGGCAAAAGTATTTACTTACACCTGCCGGTCATACAAAAAAAAAAAAAAAACGATAAAAAAAATCTTTTTTTTTAATAAAAGAAAAACGAGATCTTTGTCATTTCATTGGTATATACGAAGTTTGTTCAAGAAACTAGGTGAATTTTTAAGTATCTTGGGAAGGCTGGTTGGTTTTGGTACCACTAACTTGCATCCACATATAACGCAGACTTGGTTCACGAAGTTGTTAGTTACAGTCGATCAGTTAATGAAGAGTGAAAAGGGGAAAACCTGCCCGCCTTTATCCAGCTAGCAAAGTTCATAAACTGTACCATAATATTGTGGCTTATATCCACCATGCTGCTAAGATCCGCAAAGTTTGCAGCGCCCGGTATGCTAAGTCTGCCTGTCAATCTCACTGTGGAGATCGCTGAATGTCTTTTAGCTTGAGATCATGGCCATCGCCATGTGTGCAGAGATCTACCTGGACAGTGGACTATGTGGTAAGGTCATTAATAGATTCTCGGACAGCTAAAGCTGCTTTAAGGACACATGGTTCGTATCGTGCGATATCTAGACTTGCCAAATTTTGTAATGATGGCTTGCAAAAGCTGGTGCTTAGGAATAGGGTCCAGTCTTTTTGGCTACCTGAACACTATTGGATAAGTTGCAACTGCATTGACTAGAAGAGGTCTCCTGACAGCCTCTATTAGTCCGGAGCCCTGCTGTGCAGCACTGTGATCATTCCGCAATTTGGGTGTGTCTCTAAGACTGTCAAGTATGGCAGGCTAAATGTGAAACTCTGGACGGATATTCTTACATGCCATTGTGAACTGAGAGCAGCGCATCTGAAGAGAATGGCTCTTGTATACACTGTTTACATATATACGAGACAGCGGAACACATATTATGTGAATATGAGTTCATGCAACTGCATTGACTAGAAGAGGTCTCCTGACAGCCACTATTAGTCCGGAGCCCTGCTGTGCAGCACTGTGATCATTCCGCAATTTGGGTGTGTCTCTAAGACTGTCAAGTATGGCAGGCCAAATGTGAAACTCTGGACGGATATTTTTACATGCCATTGTGAACTGAGAGCAGCGCATCTGAAGAGAATGGCTCTTGTATACACTGTTTACATATATACGAGACAGCGGAACACATATTATGTTCATGACACATTTAGATGAAAATGGATAGGGAGACACAGAGTCTCATTGGGAAACATATGCTCCACTAGGGTTTCAGTTTTGCTGGGATTCATTAGGCAGGCAGTATATCTACTAAACAAATATCATATAGCCATGGTGATGCGGAAGAGAAAGAGACAGTCGAACTCTTTCTCCTCTCCTCCTTAGCCGCCGCAATAGTGTCTTCAACGCAGGTTTTTGCATGACATCTCAGAGATGGCTTTCATCGATCCGGATCACATTCTCAGAGGAACGCTTGATACGAGTGTTGCGGTATTGCTCAAAACGGTGACTTAGATGCTACTTCACGCTCTTTACGTTCGCCAACGTGAACCAACCAACTAAATTCAAGTTGCAACTCAACTTTCTCTTATAGTAGATGCATCGTGGTTGATGACACATGCATTGAATTAATGTACAGCTTGAAAGCAGTTTTGCGACGCACCTGTGAACATATCTATTACTTAGGTCGGTGTAGTTTTAGACTTGATAGGAATTTACATGAGCTGAATAATAGCTAGCGTTTCAATAACTTTTGGATGGGTTTTAATATAAAGGAAAATGTGGTTTGTTGGAGTAAAGCTTAAACATTGGATTTTGCTTCATCTGGAAAATTTTGCTCATCATCCTTTGCTTCGCCTTTGTGTCCATTGCTTGTCAATCTTCTTTGATGGCTTATTCTTTACCTATTTGCCTTGATGAGGAGGTGAACCGTTCTCATAGGTCATCATTGAAGTGGTTCAACATGCTGAAGCATGGAGAGAAATAACAATTCGCAAGATATATGGAGTTATTTGAGTCGATGCATTAAAGGAACGATGAGCTATATGAGCTGTACGAAGAAATTTACTTAGTTAAGCGTATCAAAGTACAATGGTTGTCCTGGCTTAGCCATGTCAATGGAGCATAAAGAGCATCTCAAAACTTGGTACTAGAAATTGGAAGATATGTGCACAAAATCGACGAGCATGGAAGGCTATTCTGGCTACTAACCTAACTGTCGTAAGCCGAGACATTGCATTCATTTGTACTCTCAAAACTTGTAGTTCTTCATGCTTCCATGCAGGAGATTGGATAAAATGGAATATATAAAAATCACCAAATTTTTTCAACAAACCTCTTATGTTTATATACAATACAATGTATGCATGTATGTATACAGACAATAAGATAACTTTTTATGTTAATTCAAATTTAATGCAAAAAGGAAAAGCTGCTTGCCTAGCCATTGAGAGGAGTAGTTGGTAGGAAAACAATTTCAGGCGGATGCAGTAAAGAATCAGAAACACTTTCATACACAAATCAATAAATATTTCTCACACAAAATGAATCTGAACCTGAACACGCTGAATACAGAACGATAGGCAGCCAGAGGCTTCCTCTGACTTTGAACATTTATTGTTGGCAAGCATTCAAAGAGTCCACATTAACATTTTGGCTTAGGACGACTACTTAAGTATTAGAGACGCTTGTTGACTTCTTTGTTGGACTTCTTCTTTTTCATCATATTCTTGAACTTCTGAACACAACCCAACTAACCATTGAATAGAGAAGTTGCAAAAAAATAATAATAATGAAACAACAACAATGATATTGATACCTTGCGTCTGTCTGTCTGGCTAATGTTTAGTTTTTGTAACGGATGAGATCTTCTTATTGCACGTTGTTGTTGCTGCAGCAATAAAAATAAAAAGAATTGTTTCTTCTTTTATTGAAATTGATTTGAATTCGTTGCACTCAATTGTTAGGAAACCTTCAATAAACATTCAATGCTCTTGTGCATGCGTAAGCACGTGATGAAAAACTATAATAGTGTAGAGTGCCAAAAAGAGAAGAAAATGAAGTAACCCAGTAGACAGTGTTGTGTGGAAGATAAATTTAGAAGCTCTTCTTAATAGCCTTGCTAGTTTTTGGAAAATAGAATAAAGTATTTTAGGTAAGTTCTTGATGTATCCAAAAGGAAAATGGGAAATGTGCTTTTAAAAACTGAAATGTATAGAGACCTCTACCCAGAATTTAGTCGGCTAATGGTTAAGTTCTCTCATATATTCCACTGCATATGTCTGAACTGGATTTACCGAATAAAACTAAAAAACTTACAAGGAAACGGAATGATATATGCAGAGATCAGCCAAGTTGCTTTAACGGAACTTAGCTTGCATCGTATGACATCACGACAACCTTACATATAAAGCTTGACTACAGAAGGCACTAATACAAATGTGGTCTGTACGTTAAACGTTCTAATGGAACGTACACTGATTTTCCAGAAGAAAGTTATGAGCTTCTTTAAACTGACTTACCATCATCACACCTTTGTCAAACGATCGAATGATTAACAGCTTATCGTCGGTGGACAAGAGGTTATTTAGCTAGAAAAGCGTTAGATGGACAATAGTAAACTAGACCCCTCATAAGTCACCCAGATCTGATGAAATTTCCCCAGCTATCTATCTTAAAATCTATTCTGTTGGCATGCCGTATTTTATCTTACAAAAGGCTGGTAGCAGATCTGAGCTCGTTTTTTCTTAAAACGATGAAGAGTCTGCTTAATAAGGAAACCTATCTTACGATTAAGCTATTTATCGTTCAAATTTGCCTATCAGCTGGGCAAATTAGTGGTGACGGCTATTCATGGCTATGGTTATCGAGAATCAGCATGGTCACCAGAGGCAGTCTACAAAGTAGTGTTTAATCGCTTCTTCTGTTAGTACTGGCCATAGATAAACTTTTGAACAAGCTATACAACTTGGTGTTCCGAACTTTTGGCTACACCGATGAGCTGATTATCTCGATGTTTGAATGGACGGACGTAACCATATCGTAGCAGATGCAAAGTGCTCCTTATGTAACATTCAACTTACGCAGGAAGTGGGGGTTAATTATAATCTTGCTAAGACGCTGATTATACCATTCTCTTGACGTAGGAATCTCAGACTCATTAAGCCAACAATATGCGGCTCGATTATTATATCCTTAAATTAAGTGAAATATCTGAAAACCTTTCTGTATAGATATGGAAGAAGGATAGGTTAGGTTAGCAGAGAGTGGCAAGCGGACAAGGGCAAATGTCCAACTTTCTACTCTTCCTCAGGTGATCTACAACCTCGACAAAAATCATTCGCCAGTAGACGCAGCCTTTGGGCTTGCTTACCCATAATGCAAAATAGAGGAGATGCTCCCTAGATCCAATTTAAACAACTGATTGATACGCCTACCATCTAATCTAGGCCAGGTAAGTCTAGCAATGTAAGATTCCCCCTCTGCCCAGGATCCATCAGCGTACAATAAGCACCTCCGTCTAATAGACAGCTTAATGGCGGACAGAGGAACACCAACCCTTTCCGATGGGTGACTGTCCGGAAGAAGTGCGAATGTCCATGTGACCATGAAATCAAGCTTCCGTGAGAGTAAGTATCCTAAGGAATCATGACGGTCATCGATGAGCTTGAAGCTGAAGGTTGCACCCGAAAGAGATCTAATAGCCGCTTTGCTATCAGAGAGGATGCATGTATCAGCCGTGTGAGCACCGCCCTTCCGAATCAATTTCACCACATGGGTAAAAGGTTTTTTTATTTGTCCAACAAGACGATCAGGCAAATTATGCCTATCCGCGCCTATATGGTATATCGTGGGGTCAAAAACCAAAAAACAATCTACTGTTCTTTCATTACCAATACTGACCTATTTTACCTTCACGTGGTGCCCAGAGCAAGATAATGCACCGACTCTACTGAATAGCGTCTATCGTTTTAATTGTGCGATGAAGACTTTACTCACGCTTGTCATTGGAGTAATACTGAACATATCGATATTGGAGGAGACATGTAATAGGTATGACGATTGCACCTAAAATGATCATCTCGTGGAACTTTTTTAGCAACAACGCCTGGGAAACTCTATTGATTACTGCTTTACAACCACCAGTACTACTACTAAACGTTTTACCTACTGGGTAATACCTTTAAACGAAAATATTCTTCCTGGTGTGATTTTTTTCTTGGTCGCTGTGCAGCCATATTCATAAGCTTAAATGAAAAATGGCCAAAGTTTTCATTTAAGCCTAATGCCCTTCTTTAAAATGAGCCATAATAATGGTCCTGCAATACAAATACACAAAACAAAACAAAATAATATTATGGTCAGGCCCATTCCATATCTAATCTTAATCACCGACGTGATTATTATTACATAACAAAGAAGGAGGCAGCACAGCGCCTCAGCTGCAGCGGCATTGCCACTAAATGTGTTATGCGAAAAGGAACGTGTGCATAAATAACAACAACAATAATTACTTAAGTACCGGCAATATGACGTAAAACCTTAAATAACTGTTGTTGTTGTTGCTGGTATTTAAACGATTACGTGTGTAGGTTTCCCAGCGTAGTAAAAACTGAGAGCAAAAAGTATTAACGCAGCTTGTTAACCGACTAGGCAAAGTTCTAAGCAGACAACAACCAAATCGCCGCTTACCAGAAGACAGTGCGACGGTATAGCAAGTGTAAAGGAAAGGATGCAACATTTATGCAACGCCTTTTCCGTGTCGCCTCACTGAGCGTTGTATTGATTAATTACATCAATTCATTGGTTCGTTCAGCTATTGTTTGGGAGTTATTCCTGCTGCTGCTGCTGCTTTGACTTCATAATGTGAATGAATTCAATTTAGAAAAAAAAACACAACTTCACCACTGTAATAGAATAGAGGGGTGAAAAACAAAGAGTTTTTGCTTTTTGTACTCTTAAGCAGTGGAGTAGTTCCTATAACGGCAATAAAAACTGATTATTTTGCAATTTGTTGAGGGCTTAACTTTATTTGTTATTACCAACAATAATATTTGTTATTATTGTTGCTATTGTTGCTGTTATTGACCAAAAGAAATGGAAAATTGCCTAAGGATGCGGAAGACTTAAGCATTTCGTATTTGTTTTTATTTTTATTTTTGTTTTCTTATTCTTATTCTTCTATTTGCTTTTAATGCTCATCCGATTTTCAGTGAGAAAGTGTTGCTGATGATAAAGAGATTGCACTCTATGTATTCATTGTTGTTGTTGTTTTTTTCTCTTTCTTTTTAATACTACAAAATGAATAAAACAAAATGTTGCTTATGAAGGCAATTTATTATTTATTGCATAATTTATGAGAAAGTAATTGATAACCGAGCACATTAACGGTTTCTATTACAATGTTGTTATTGTTTTGTAATAGTGTGTGAGAGTGAGTGAGAGAAAAAAAGTGAAATTTATTATAGAGGATATACGAAGGTTGTTTTACAAGCTGCGGTATTAATTTTTCTTTATATTGTATTAGGTGTGTAGATTAAAAATGTGCAATTCATAACAGAATAAATTAATAACTTGTGTATATGAAATTTTAGAGGTCAAATGTTTGTCATTTATTTTCATTAAGCCATTAAATAAAATAATAGAAACAACAAAGCTTTACTTTCCTTTGAAAATGTCTAATGTCGTGTAAATAAAGTAACATTTGTTAACGTTTTGCTTTATTATTCCATCAACAAAAAGGGGCAGCAGCTGAAGCACCGCCTAGGTCAACTAAAAAATTTCGAAGGTGTTGAATTGGTGGATTACTACATGAAGATTGTTGTTGAATTTAGAAAAATTGTCCGCATAGCTGCTACGAGGAGCCGAACATCTTCGGCATACTCACACGTATTTGTACGAACGTCAGCAAAATTCAAACAAGAGATTGAAAAATTCATTTAGCTGCTTATCAGCTATCAATGAAGCAGGTTACTTTAGCTTTTTTATATAATGGCTGTTTCTTTTATACTTACAAAGGTTTAAATCATAATAACTAAGAAATACTATATTGAATATCAATGAGACGGGCTTTTTTGGAAAGAAAATTTTATGATCTTAATGATTAACTCTGATTTCGTCCATGTAACAGCAACGGCTGGCGCGTACAAGTCGCAATCTTGATTATCCTCATTCCAAATGTGACAATACTGCTTATTTACGTACCCATTCAAACACAAATGTGCTTCATCGGATATTGTCTGTTAGTACTCGCTAATACACGGACGCCTGCAAGATAAAATCAACCTTTGTCATCTATGAAAATTTGGAGAATTACTTTAAAAAGTCAATAATAATTTACCATTGTCAGCGTTTGTCGCTATGATTCACTATGACGTTCGCCATCAGGTGGTTGTTACTTACGGCTTTAAAATTTTTTGCCATTGCACTCAAAAGTACATTTGATTATTAAATGATAGAAAAAAATGTTTTTCGATGTTTTTATGAACGATGTTGGATCCAGTGATGTTGGTCTAATACGAGTAGCTTTGCTCTGGAAGTAGCATATTATATGTTGGTCTTGAGCTTGTCTGAAGTAGTTGGCTTAAATGTTGTTCCAGATTTAATAATGGATAGATGCTATGTCGCATTATGGTATCAATGTTTTTCTGGCTTTGGATATAAAAAGCCAGTTGATATCAGTTGTTTTTTTTTGCTTACAAATTTTACCAAAAATTAAACACTTTTTTCTTATATTTAAAACTTGCTCGAAAACTTTGCCATTTTAGAGGTAAAACCATTATTCTGTGTAGAACTTCTGTGTTTTCTGAGACATAAACTGCTCCAATTGAGTTTTGCAGGCTTGCATCAA
The DNA here is from genome assembly GCA_023159175.1 of Wohlfahrtia magnifica. Lineage (NCBI taxonomy): Eukaryota > Metazoa > Arthropoda > Insecta > Diptera > Sarcophagidae > Wohlfahrtia > Wohlfahrtia magnifica. Next base: position 847,740 of record JAKWBJ010000054.1, read on the forward strand.
AACTTCCAGCCAAGCTTTTTTGGTCTGTGCCGGGTCATCAAAAATGTGTGTGGTCTTTACCTTAATTGTTACAGTAGAGAGAGATCAAAATCAATCGTTTCACCAGGTTGTAAAAGCTTTTAATTAACAATTCTCATCCAATACCACCAGATATACAGCGTTACCTTTCTTTGTATCAATTCTGGTTTTGTCACCATCTACAAAGCTTTATCTTGCTTTATCTATGATTCTTTTCACATACTATTGTTGTACGTGAACCACTTTTCATCACCCGTAATCATTTTCATTGGATGTGCTTCGATTTCGTTACTTTATAGCAAACAAATCGCAATTGAACCCAAACATAGTGTTTCTTTGTGTATCCAGCTTTCTTCAAATGGTTTACAACTGTTTAGTGATGAATGCCTATCTCCCTAGCAACGTTTATACTGCTTAAGTGCAGGATTTTGTCAAAATCTAGCACATTTTCAACGACTTTGACTCATTCGATTGGCTATTCAGAGCGAAGTGCATCCTTAGCGTAAAAACTATTAGATCGGAAACGAGCGAAGCATTTCAATGCTGTTTTTCTTCTAGAGAAGCAAAATATGGCGGAAAATTTTTAAATTTTTCATAGAATAATGGGATTTTAATAATGTCTTCTAACAGAGGGCAGATTAAAATGTTTCCTTTCAAACATGCCTGGTGCAATTTATATCACCAGGGATATTATATTTTAGAGCAGCGTCCGGCAAACTTATTCCACTGCGTTTTACAATTGTGTGAGTTTACCTCTTAGAGCATATTGTAAGAAAACAGTTACATTATTCCTTCCAAAATGGCTGCGTACACTGGAGTGTTTTCATATCTTTACAGTGAATATAAAAAAATTAATTTTTAAAGGCTAAAACCAATAACGAATAACAACAACAAAAAATAACGAGATAAAATAACCCAAACAATGATCTAAAACAACAAATTATTAGAAAAAAAGAGAAAATAAACCAAATTAAAAAAATATTCAAAATAAATCAAAAATGTTTAATAAAATATTTAATAACACCAGCAATTAAACAATTTCTTTCTCTATATTTTTCTGTTTATTTTCTCTTTATTCCTCTCTGTTTATCTTTTCCCATAAGTGTGAGTAGATACGAGTGAGAGCGAAAGACAAATTTTGCTCTGAGTGTTGTTTTGTCGGACTCTGTTTTAGAGCCATCTACCGACAATTTAAACGTGGCCATAAAGCAAGTTGTCCTTTCCTTTACACTTTTTAAATTGATAGGTTTTAGCTACAAGCAGCATATAAACTCTTCAAAAGACAACAATAGGTGGAAAACGAAGTTCCTAGGACTCACAGTACCCGTGCTAGCAGAATCTCAAAGGCACATATTTTGATATTCAAGCCGCCGTGAGCATTATGTCGGTCAAGTGATCGCCCTTACTGGCTCGGTAGCCTAATAATCTCTTACCAAAATTATCAATCACGTTTTTCAATAAGCTGTTGTTAATGGATTATAACTGCTCGACAATGTTGGTTTTGAGACCTGGAACTGTTGTGGAATTTCAAAAAAAACCCAAAAAACAATCTAAAGATGTCAAATCGTACGATCTTGGTGGCTAATTTACTTTTCCTCTACAAGAAATAATTCGATTTTCGAACTTTTCCTTCAAAAGATTCATTGCTTCTCGTGCTGTGTGAAAAGAGTGGCACCATCCTGTTGAAACCACATATTCTCTACGTCTAAATCATAAATTTTCAGATTCATCTCCATGTAGAGATATCCACTAACAGTAATCACATTTCCATTTTTGTTTTTAAAAAAATATATTCCGATGATTCTTCCGGACCACTCCGAACCACCCCAAACTGTAAATTTTTGTGGATGTAATGTTTGCAATAAAATAACTGTTGACGTAGCTATTGAGCTCAAAATAAGCTTCGTTGGTAAAGACTATTTTTCCAAAAAGCTCTCATTTTCTTCTTGTTTTCCGGTGCCCCAAGAAACGAATTGCCGACGTAATGCGTGGTCAGCTGGATCTTGTTAGCCTTTTAATGGAAATCATGCAAAATGTTGAATAATGTGGATCGTTTGATGTTTAATTGCATGTATATTCTTCTTCTCACAGCTGAGCAACCACTACGTTGATAAATTCTATCTCTGTTATCATGAACGGATCCAGTTTCTTCAAATTTCTCAACCATCAGCTTGATGACACGATTTGTTGGAACATTTGTTCTACCGAATGTAATTCTAAATTCACTTATTATATCTTGAAAACTTTTGTCATTTTCATAAAATGCTTTCATAATAAAAACACGTTGTTTCTTCGTGTAACATTCCATATTAACTAACCGGAATGTATAGTATTTAGAATCTAAAAATAAAAATTTAAAATCAAAATTTCAAGTAGAAAAAAAATGGCAGCAAAATTGAAACGATAACTCAATTTTTAATACTCATTAGTTGGATAGGAAAACTATACTTTTTCTCTGGTCACCCAAAAATTTTTCAAATGCTTTAAATTTTGCATTATGCCAGAGTAAGAAGTAAAAAATAAAAAACGCCACACTTTCGATGTTATTTTCAAGCTGGTTATGATGAATTCCACTGCACCATTTGCTTCAGTATCTGAACATGAGTATTTCTTGAAATGCTTAGAACATTATCATACGCCAAAAACTACAGCATGTTTGCTGTATGCAACTTTTTGCTGTTGTTGTTATTGTTGAGTTTTTTCAATGTTAATTGTTAAACTCTATTCTACATGATGATATTAAACAAACATTTATATGATGTCAACATGTTTCTTCTAGTGCTTTACGCTAAATCATCTTAGAAATATCATAAATTAAAAAATACAACAACAAAAACAGAACTGAACAAAACTAACAACAGCAATAACAACAGCAGCAACATTAATTATAAAGGGTCCGCCAAAAACATTTTTTTTGAAAATGGTATAAAAAAAGTACTGAATATTTTCTCAAATTTCTTTTTTTATTTGAAAGTACAATCCTTCCGGTTAATAACGGAAAATAATCTTATTCAAATAGCTGCCTCGGCTGGCCATGCACTAGACTACACGATCGGTCCAATTTTTAAGTATGTGTGTAGCTGTTTTTCCCAAATCCTTCACGAATATTGTCCTTTAAAGCGACAATTGTCTCTGGCTTATTGGCGTAACACTTGAGGGCACCTCACAAATAATAGTCCAACGGTGTCAAATCGCAGCTCCGAGGTGGCCAAACGACAATGCGATCTTCAAAAACAGGGCGCAAAACATCGAGTTTAGCTTTGGCTGTGTGGCACGTAGCGCAGTCCTGTTGAAACCAAATGTTGCTAATATCCTCCTCTTCAATTTTTGTGAACAAAAATTCGTTCAACATGGCCCGATAATGATCGCTATTGACTGTAACGGCCACTCCTTGCTCATTTTCAAAGAAAAATAGCCCAATTATGCCTCTGGACCAAAATCCGTACCAAACAGTGACTCGTCTTGGGTGTATCGGCTTTTCAATGTATGCGTGCGAGTTTTCTGTGCCCCAAATGCCAAAATTTTGCTTGTTTACATACCCGCCAAGATCAAAATGAGCTTCATCTCAAAAAATGATTTTTTTTGGCAAAATCGGCATCTTCTGTAAGTCGATTGATCAAAGTAATATCGCAATATTTCCCAGCGTTGTTCAAGCGTATACAAAACCATATTCGTTCAGCGGAAGGATAAAACTAATTATGTGTCAAATCAGACATGAGCTAAGTGTTACCATTCACGAAATAAGCACAAGTTGTAAAAAAAACCTTAGATGGCGGACCCGATAAAAGAAACAGAAATCCTTGTTATTTTTCGTATTCCAAAACGTTTAATTCTAATTTCGTAGTGGTATATATAGGGGGATAAACACAACGAATTCCTTTTTATTATAGTGGGACTAAGAAAAAAAATAAAGAAAAATAAACGAAAAAAAACGAATTTTAATCTACATTTTAAAGGAAAACTTTTCTGTCTGCTTACTTACTACCTGCTGTGTAAAGTTTTAAATTTATTTTGAGACAAGGCAACATATCATTTTTATTTATTTATTTCTTTTTTTAGAGTTTGAAACCGTTCACATGTCCAGTAAAAAGATTGCATTGTTTTCTGTCATCACTCGTAACAGGTTACATTGCTGAGGGTAGAGATAATGTCTTAAATATAAGATTAAATCTGTATAAATGAAATATGAAATATTTTTTTAGTTTTTGGCATTTTTTACTTTCCTTTTTGTGTTAATTAAAATTGTCTAGAGATAAATTAATAATGACGAATTCAATGTTATTTGAAAAAACTACCTTCACTTTGACAAACTTAAGAAATTAAAGAAAAACGTACAAAATTTTGTTTTAGGTTTTTAACAGGGTAAAAAACTAGCTTCAAAGCTATGAGATTTTTAAAGTTAAAAGTACAGATATTTTAGGCTTTAGATTACAATTCTAATAAGCCAGATAAAAGCGTGAAGCTAATAAAGACATGGCAAGTAAAATAAAAGGCGCAAGAAGTGCACATGACACTCTTAGTAAAGTCTATAACCTCTTCCAAATGTTTAAGCGGCACAAAGAATATATTTTCAATTTAACCGTAGCATTATCAGTCTAACAAGACACTTATTTTATCATTATCAGTCTCCAGGACACTGCGATCGTAAGGATCTATTGTACCCTTTCGGTATACAGTTTTTTCAGCAGATCTGCTGGTCTGTACTATGAAGGCAACTGACTATTTTATTGTCAATTTCACTGCAGCATTATCAGTCTGACAAGACACTCCTCCAGGATACTGCGATCCTTAGGATCTGTTGTGTCCCTTCGGTGCTACAGTTTTTTCAGCAGATCTGCTGGCTTCCTCTGTCTGCTATGGATATGTCTGCCCATTAGTTCCTATGTCTCCCAAATATCTCCATCTAAGCCAGTGATGTGCAAAAGTTATAGTAGTGATAGTGAGAACATGCAAATTACTTTCTCAGAGAGTGTAAACTTAGAAAATTAAAAAAAAAAAATCAAAATACATCCGCTACACATGTGCACTTGTCGCTATATCAGTGACAACTGAAAGCAATAGCGTAAGAAACTTATAAAATTATTTGTCTGTGCCATAAAAAAAAATTTGCGTACATTTGCCATATATGTGTATTCGTCGCTGTATCATTAACGACTAAAACAAGAGCGTAAGAATACGTGTGAGTTGATCGGGGACAAAGGTCCCATGAAAAGCTCACGACTGATCTAAACCTACCAAGAACTTCTTATTCACACAATATGTGTTCCGCCGTCCTGTGAAAACACAGTCTAAAAATATCCACATCCGTGAACACCATCGTTTTTAAATGCGTTTGCAGTCTACAATACCCAGTAAGAAAATCCGTCAGGAGTTTTAAATCCGACCTGTCATACTTGAGAAATTCAGAGTGAATCCAAAATTGCATACTGATGGCTGCCTTTGAGCATTCCAGTGTTCCAAGCAACTTTTAGCGTAAAGTCAATCCTTCTTTACGGATGTGAAGAGACGAAAAAAGTAAGTTCGTATTACCACAACTTTGTTGCCTTTGCAAAAAAATATTTATTTTAAAAATATTTTCGACCAATCTTACCTTAACTTGCTATCAAACTCACATCAATATCGATTGACAACATACTACGTTAGTTTATATCAAACAGAGGCAAGGTCAGCTTTAATAAAATTCTTCAAACAAAAGAACTGTTGGATTCCAGAGAGCAACATAAGAAAGTTCGCTAGCGAAAGAGCAGCTTATGTGGTCACAAATACATCGTATGACGTAAGATAGAACATACAGTGGAGCGCTTTCTTCCGCCTAACATTTTGACATAAACCCATTGGTAGGTTATTTCACTGTCGCTATAATTTTTAGTCTCTCTTGGTATTCACTGTAACAAGCTTTTTAAATTCAATGATCGTGGCAAAATTATGCTTAATAAAGTTTATAAATTTTATTAAGTTAACTTAACTTAACTTAACTTAACTTAACTTAACTTAACTTAACTTAACTTAACTTAACTTAACTTAACTTAACTTAACTTAACTTAACTTAACTTAACTTAACTTAACTTAACTTAACTTAACTTAACTTAACTTAACTTAACTTAACTTAACTTAACTTAACTTAACTTAACTTAACTTAACTTAACTTAACTTAACTTAACTTAACTTAACTTAACTTAACTTAACTTAACTTAACTTAACTTAACTTAACTTAACTTAACTTAACTTAACTTAACTTAACTTAACTTAACTTAACTTAACTTAACTTAACTTAACTTAACTTAACTTAACTTAACTTAACTTAACTTAACTTAACTTAACTTAACTTAACTTAATCGAAATTGTGTTTGCTATATTTGTGGTGAAAAATGTCAAAAACCTATATCGGACTTCAAGATAAGTATTTTTGATGGGCAACAGATTAAGCAGCTCTTAAAAGATCCTAATTTTGTCAAATCAATGACTTCAGTCATTGATTCAATTGCAATTCATTTGTTTTGGGTTTGAGTAATTTCCTAGGCAAAACCAAATCTTACGAACATGTCAAGCTTGTGGAGTACATGTTATTAAGCTTCCAAAAGCTAGGGTGCAACCTGAGCGGAAGTAAGACTCCACTTCCTGCACTCGCACTTAGACAGATTTCTACAAAGGAAGGATTTAATCAGGATCTTCAGACAATGAACTACTACCAGACTACTGCTGGAGCTTGCAACGACATATACCTAATACCGTTCATTCAAGGAAATCGGATAAAAGATCATTTGATAGTGTTCGGTAGAAATTCGGTATTAAAATTTTGTATTTTTTTTTTTCAGTGAACAAACAAAATCATATATTTTCATTGTGTTAAAGATGACGAAGCTTGTACCTGAAAATGAATATTTGTGGAAAGCTTTCATTTAAAGAAATGTGCTGCAGAATCGCATCGAATGCTTATCAAGAAATATGGTGTTCATGCCCTACACGGAAAAAACCATAGGTTAGTCTGGGACAACAATCAAACGATAACGATTCAAAACCAGAGCGATCCGACAGAAAGACAATGCTGTGTGTCTAGTGGTGTACCACGAGTTCCTAAAACCTTAAACCAACAACAAGTTATCAAATTGAACCATGCGTTGATCGAATAATCACCAGAATGGGCCACAAGACACGGCAAGGTAATTTTGCAACATGCAACATGCAATGCACATGCACACAAAGCAAAACCGGTTCAGGATACAATCAAATATTTACCAGACTTGGTTCCCATCGACTACTATTTGAATTCATCGATGATACACCCATTGGTTGAGCACCAGTTCGATTCCTACGAGGAAGTCGAAAATTGTGTGACTAATTGGTTTGCTTCAGTTTTATTGGCGTCGAATCCACAAATCGCCTGAAAGAGAGGAAAAATATGGAGTTTCACAAAAAACGCTCATTTCATACCGGTACACTTGGTATAATATTATAATGTAATAAAGTAGCTTTTAGTTTCTAGTGTAAACGTAATCTCTATGACAAATGGTTATTTATTTAAATTAAACCAGGAAGCTTAATACCATCTAATATCTACTATTAAAGACCATTAATTTTAAAAATTCTTTTACCGGACAGAAGTGCAGTAATTAAACATTTTTGAAATTCTTTTCAATTATCGAACAGGAAAATTGAAAAAAAGATATATTGAAAAGCTCTAAATAGTTCTAGATAAACTGGTTAACGAATTATGATTTAAAATTTAAAGAAATATTTTTAGTTGGTGATGGAAAATATCTCTGTATTTGGAAATTTAAGGAAAAATATGAAAAATAATAAAAATGCTCTCCAAATACAATGAATACATCAAATACTTATTCTGATGTTGGATTTTTATATTTCCCTAAAAATTTTATTAAGAAAATCACATCGTGTGATTTTCAATACCACCCATTTAGTTACACATGCATGCCTGCATAAGTATATCAATTGATTGTTGGCTTATGGCATTTGCAACAGTTGTGTGTGTCTGTTGTATGGCAAAATCCAAAATAACAATAACCGACAACAACAGCCACAATAATGATGAAGTGTTTTATGTCTGATTTATAAATCACTTTTGATTTTTCTTCTTCTTCTTGGTCTCCCTCAGTGTCGTTGCATTTGTCTGTCTTCTTGCCACACTCTAGACATAGCCGTAGACGCGATGCGATTTTGTTTCTCTATAATAAAACGAAAATTTTTATGCAACATATATTACCAGCAGACGGACAGACTGACAGACAGACAACTATCGTTTAATTTATCAACATTATTGAGTTTGGTTGTTTATTTATTTGCTGTCTTTGTTATTGCTGTTGTTGTTGGTTTACTTATTTTTTTTTTTCAATAAGAGCGGCATTGTTTATTAATAAAATATGTTCAATAAATTTTACCATAAACGACGATGATATGTGGTCGCTTGACTCCACTTAAAGAAAAACAAAAGTGGAAAATAATATTTTTTTTCTGTATTTTAAGCCTATAATTTTCATATTAGCAACAGATTTGTTTTCAATTTCGATGACGTTTAGTGGGTTTTTTTGCAACAAAGTATATTTAACAAGCCACAGTGGATCTACTTCGTAAGAATATATTTTAGTTTATGAAAATAAATAATAATTTTTTCTATTTAGTTGTTATTTTTTACACTTTTTCCTCATCAAGTCCAAGTTTAACTGCTGTTACCTTTTAATCTTTCTAAAATGTTTGAGTTCTTTTTAATTGCATCAAAATAAAATAAACATCACTTTCTTGTTATCTTACATTTTTTATTTTCTCACTTTTTACAGTATACAATTATAACTATACAGTTTCAAACTTATTTATCTTGTACTTAATATTCGTTTATACAACACTTTTATTTACGCCTAAAAGCGACCTTATTTTATGACTGCTAAACATGTGGTAGCACTCTTTATAGTACAGACAATTATGGCAGTAACAGATACAGAGCCTTGACACAAACCAATAAAGTTTATAGCTAAAATCTCATCATACAGTCCATGATGTGTATTTTCTTTTAAGGCATTTTTATTTTCGTAACAGTATTCTCCACGATGGTTTTCGAACAAAATTTAAATACTCTTACTCTCACCATTTTTAAGATATTGATATAGAAGTAGTACTGACCATTTGAAATTTTTGAAATATATATATAACCCATAGTTCCATTCAGACATACACACATCGAAATACTGCATTATGCATACGAACACGCATTAATTTTAATATTGTATAGGGTGTTTTTTTAAGCTACCATTGATATCGATAAGTACGTCTTGACAGCTGATAATGTCACACTGTTTTGACATTTCTGTTCATTAAGGTTTGGCAAATCATTATGAATCGTTTTACGCCAGAAAAACATTTATAAATTGTGGAAACTTGCTTTGAAAAAATAAATCTATTCTCAAAATAAGTTAATAGAGCACATCGCATAACTGATTAACCAGAAATCAGTGGCTACTTCAATAAGCAAAACTACCTTCCTCAATCCGTTAACAAAACATCATTACATCCATTGCAAATGAATCTTTGATGCGGCTTACTCGCTGGTGCCATTATATGTAATTATATTTTCAGAAATTGGCAAAAAACTGACGTTGACGTTGCGGTGAATGGCAAGCGCTTTCGAGTCATGCTAGCAGAAGATTTGGTTTCAACAAGACGGAGTAACTTGCCACACAGCGCGCTCAACAATGGATTTATCCAAAACCAATTTGGTGACAACTTTTTACCATAAGTAGTCCTGTTCACTGGCCCCTCGTTAGTTCGACATAGTTCCCTTTGATTACTTTTTATATGGCAATGTTCAGTCATTAATTAATGTAGACAAACCAGCAACTGTTGAAGGATTGAAAGTCAATAATCAAGTCGCCATTGATACCATACAGCCAGATTTGGAAAAAGTAGTCAAAAATTGGAATCATAGAATAGGCTATGTAACTCGTCATATTTAAAAAATAGGTGCCATGAAATTATCTACCAAATTATAATAAAAAATTTTATTCCATCAGTATTTCTTTCTGGGATAATCATTTTAAGTTCTCAAGTTATGAAAAAAAAAACTTTATATATAAGATATTGTATACAAAAGGCTAAATCTAATTCAAAATGTTTGTATTTGGCCTTCACTCACTCATTAAGCTGCACTACCTAAGCACTTACATATGTTATTGGTCGTATAATTGGCCACAGCACGAACCAATAAATTCTTAAGAGAATCAATCTGGGAACAAGTTTTGGGTCAAGCTATATTCTATAAAAGGGTCGCCAACTTTTAATCCAAAGGGTTCAGATCGGAGTTGACAGAGAGAATTCCCTTACAATGTGTCATTTTAGCCTTATGAGCCAGTGTCAACAGAATACTCATAGAATGAACACTGCTAATATTTTGTAAGGTTAAGCTATTTCAAAATAACACTAAAATGGTTTCTTGGTAAGTTTTGATTAATATTCTTACCTCTTGTTCACAAGATTCCTATCGTAAGAGATACCCCAGCAAACCATTTCTGTAGCCATATCATAATTTTTTATTTTTCTATACTAGCTTAGATGCGCTTTCAGATGGCTTTTTCTAAGGTAAAATATTCAAATTTATTCGAACGAAAGGCATTCACCCACTTTCTTTCGTAACAGCAGCCAACTATATTCTGATTTATCGTTTGCTTGGCTTTACGTTTCAAACGTAATTCAAATAAACAACTGAATTGCCATAGTCTAATTCCACAAATAAATCGCCAATATATAGCAAAAAGCCTTTAAATGTGAAATTTTACTATGAAAAGTGTTAATGTGGTACCACTGAAACTAGACAGTAAGACAGTAGTAAGCAAACTAAAATACACTATCGAAAATTCGTATTCGTACAACTTTAAAAATTTATTGACTTGAATTTCGTTATTATTTAAGTAAATATATAATTAAAACTTCATCTTTTATTTGTTTTAAAAAAACAACGCCTCTTGATTTTTAAATCGTATAAAATATTATTTGTAATTATTTAATTTTATTAAAAAAATGCTTTTTGAAAATGTGTACGAATATATACTTCGCATACTGTAAGTATATTAATAAAAAATGAACAAAAAAATAAATTCTATGAAAATAATTTTACTTCATTTATGCGATGATGGTTACAAATAGAAAGAAGCCTTTACAGGAACCAAATATCTAGCAATAAAGCCAGGCCCAAGAATAAGCATCGCTTTAGTGTGCAATTCATAATGCAAGCGACAATAAAAAAGATGTGAGTAATTTTGACATCTCTATTCGTACAAACATTGGAAAAACGATATAATGTGCCGCAATTTTGAGTTGAAATGCTTACATTGTCGTTTGCATTCATTTTCTTTCAACAATCGAATTCAATATGGTGGCCTTAATTTACTACGTAAGCTGATACATTCGCGTATGTCAAAAAACACAAACATTCTGTATTTTGTTGACAACTTTTCCTTACTACAGTATTGTATTATATTGACACACCGAATTTTTGTTTTACAGTGTTGTATTCGCATTGAACTAGAAAGTATTATTGTGCAGCAAATCAGTTGTTTCTCGTTTGATTTGATTTTTTCTGTACATAATATTATATATTATTTTAAAATAGTAGTCAACAAAGTAGTACCGAATCTGCGCACATGGTATTTTGATGACAAAAAGCAATTTTTTACATCTACTGTGTGGTGTTGTGTTTGACTAAGAAAAATCCATAACTCGTTGTAGCAAAAGGTAATATTTTACTTTATTCTTGTAAAGATCTATTGAAGTCACTTAAATATTGATGATAATGCTCATGCTACTCAGTGGTTTATGTGTGAAAGATATTTGTACTGCTGTTTTAATTGAAATGCAGTACCTTCTTTCTAATTAAGAAAAGTAATTTAGATTGCATATGTAGTTAAGAGGACATAGGTGACTTAAAATGGTTTTTTAAAATGAGGCGTTTGCAGTTTTCCATGAAACAAAAAGAAGTTAGGTTCGGGAACCTCCGTTTTCTTACTGAAACCAAATAAAGGGTAGAGTCTACTCTTTTATAAAAAAAAAATCTATTGATTTGCACCATCGCTGAACAAACTTGTAAATTTTCTGAAAAAACCCTTTGCAGTTATAGGAAAAATTTTTTTTGCAAAAAAACCGATTTTCATTGTGTGGGTGAAGCTTGTGGCTAATTTTATGGTTCCTATATAAATTAGTGCGCAAAGACGCATCTAAACATGAAAAATGTGTTTGCTTGAGAAATACACCCTGATTCTTCAAGACTACTTAAACTACATATACATTGTTTAAATGGTCCATTTCTCTTCTTTCCAAATCCGAAAAGAAACTTAAAATCGGGTAATATTCAGCTAAGTTTTTACCTTATAAGTCCATAAAGGTCCGGAAAACCGTTTTTTTACCCTTATCTAGAGATTTTGGAGGTGTTTCGAAAGTTTCAAAAACAGATTCTTGTTAACCGTATAATTCGACTCGTGGCTTAATTTTATATTATTTTAACTGGCGCTACAGGATATTACAGACCCTGGTAAGAATTTTCCTCCGTACCTCCTTATCAAGAGAAGCTGACTTTCATACTACACACCTTCCAAGCTTACCTTATTCTAGCTTCTTATAGATTGCCGGCGAGGTTTCTTATATCTCCAGCCTCCTCAAGACATACATATTACTTATATTGAGTGGACAAAGCGTTTTGAAAAAATCGACTAGTTTAACTTTAAACTTCAGAATTTCCATTATGGAATAATGCTATAAGGGTTAGCTTTCATAATCCATATGATGAGATAACGATATGTTAAACTCTCTTTTTAAAGTGGTACCAGTATTAATGTTACTGTTAAGGATATTGAAAAAAAAACACGTAGTAAAGTAATTTTAGTGTTTGTTTATTTTCATTTTATGAGCCCACTGTTATGTTTGCCTTAATATCGCACAACTCTTTTAGCTAAAGGGTCCGCCAAATAATTTTTTTTTTTTTGAAAGTGCTACAGAAAAAACTACCGAATATTTTCTCAAATTTCTTTTTTTATTTGAAAGTACAATCCTTCCGGTTAATGATGGAAAATAATTTCATTCAAATGGCTGCCTCGACTGGCCATGCAGTAGCCTGCACTATCGGTCCAATTTTTAAGCACATTATCGATTGTGTGCAGTTGTATTTCACCAATGGCTTCACGAATATTGTCCTTTAAAGGCTTGCTGGCGTAACACTTATCTTTGACGGCACCCCACAAATAGTAGTCAAACGCTGTCAAATCGCAGCTCCGAGGTGGCCAAACGACATCAGCTCTGCGGCTGATAATGCGATCTTCAAAAACAAGGCGCAAAACATCGAGTGTAGCTTCGGCTGTGTGGCACGTAGCGTCGCCCGGTTGAACCCAAATGTTGCTAATATCCGCTTCTTCAATTTTTGTGAACAAAAATTCGTTCCACATGGCCTGATAACGATCGCCATTGACCGTAACGGCCACTCCTTGCTCATTTTCGAAGAAAAATGACCCAATTATGCCTCTGGACCAAAATCCGCACCAAACAGTGACTCGTCTTGCGTGTATCGGCTTTTCAACGGGTTTTCTGCGGGTTTTCTGTACCACAAATGCGAAAATTTTGCTTGTTTACATACCCGCCAAGATCAAAATGAACTTCATCTGAAAAGATGATTTTTTTTGGCAAAATCGGCATCTTCTGTAAGTCGATCGCAGGCCCACTTAGCGAAGCGTATACACAACCATATTCGTTCAGCAGAAGGATAAAACTAATTATCTGTCAAATCAGACATGAGCTAAGTGTTACCATTCACGAAATAAGCACCAGTTGAAAAAAAAAAACGTTCGATGGCGGATCCTATATAAGACATCAATAAGGCCTTATTGATGACTTTAATTGTAATATTTAATGGTTGGAAATTAATCATGTATATCGTATTTTATTTTTATTTACAAAACTCATAAAAAGAAACTGAAAGTGCTATTTTAAAGGCAATATTTCATCGTATTGATTTTTTTGTATAATTTAAAAAAGTTTGTTTCTTAAGTCTTTTGTTTTAACCTCTTTCAGGGTACATAACAAAAAAGTAAACAATAAACTAAGACTTTGTGGAGACTTTTTTTTTAAATCCAGAGTAATAATAACCTAAGATGATCTAATAAATATTATTAATTAGCTTTTGAATAGAATTGGATTGAAACTGTGGCTAAACTATGGTATAAATTTTTTTTTTTTTAATAATTTGAAGAAATCCTTAGCTATCAGAAATACTGAATTAGCATTAGGTAATTTAGATAAAATTGTTTTATATTTGTACTATGCTTTTCTATAAGCTTTTAGAAAAAATTTCAATTTTTACTTATTGCTGTTTCTAAAGAGAACAGTTTCGCTAATTAAAAGACTAAAATTTTGTTCACCAAATGAAGATTGAATTTTTTAAGTAAAGTTAGGGCAGCAAATACCTAGGCTTGATCAATAATAAATTCCTTATTCGCTTTTTTTAATATTAAAAACTATTTAATCTGTTATATGAGATCTTAAATTTCTTATTCTAATTTAAACATCTACTGGTTCTCGTACAAAGTCTGTCGTAGATTTTTCAAAAAGATATTTTCTTTTCTTCTATTTATTTTCATTCAGCAACTGCAACAGCAATAGCAGCAGCAGCATTTTTATTAAATGTTTTGTAAAAACCGCCTACGTATTTTCAGCGTGACTTTGTTAATTCTTTTGATACCAACGATGGTCGTCCATATGCCATATCCATTTACCATATTATCCGGGTATATAAAAAAGCCTAATTTCTTATGTGGCCACGTACATTCGCTCATTTGTTTGTCGTATGTGAAGAATGTAAATTTCTTGATTCACAATTGTAGTGGGTGGCTGCTGGTTGGATATCATACTGCGCTTGCCGTTGTTTTGTTTTTTATTCTTTACCATTTTGAAAAAGATTACATTTCGTTTTTGCTTTATTTCACGTTACTGTTAATAAATGTTGTGCGTTTTTTTTTTTTTGAATTTTTGTTCGGTTTAGTGTGTATTTAAGAAATCTTTTACAAGAAAAAGATTACATCTGATTTCAACTCATTGCTTAACATAACAAAAAATAAAATTTGTATAGAAAACCTGGTAGTGGTGGTGGTGGTACAGAAAATATGTTTGAATTTCTTTTAACAAATAATCCACTTGACATTATATTATAAAAATATTTTATTTAAACTGGACTGCAGTAGTTTTTTCTTTAGGATTTTCCTTTGAAATAATTATAATACAATTGTGTGTGTGTATGTGTGTGTGAAATTACGAAGGCGTTAGAATTGAAAGAAGTATTTTATTAAATTCTTTTTCCTTAGTTGACCATAAAACTGTAAACAAGTGAATGTTAGACAATCAAAGAAATTTTTTTTTGAAGATTTTTTTTTTTTTTTTTTTTGGAATACAACCATTGTTCAAGAACATCAGTACAGTTATATTAAATATATACTCCAAAGCAGAAGAATGCTTGATTTCATATTTTAAATGATAGTTTTAATGAACTTAAGTAATCATCAGAATTTAAATGGCATTAATGTTTTTAAAGTGGAGTCTGATAAATGACCACCATGACATGAATTGTGTTAAGCCCCGCATGATCATAAGATGTTGTATTTTGTTGTTAGGCTTAAACACACTGTTAACGAAGGTATATAAAATTCATAGATTCATGTTATTAAAACTTCTGAAAAAGTCTCTTAATATCTGCTAATCAGTGCCAAATAATTCACAGTAGCATTGTATAGCTAAATAAACTAGAACTAGAACATTACTTCAGAAACGGTAAAAGAAAAGGCAGCTTTATAGTGCTGCAAAGGTGCACTTGACCAATATTGGGAAAGCAATACGAAAAATGTTCGACCTAATTCAATAGTCAAAACCCTACGTGGCCTCGGTATCGATATTGGCTGGGTTGCGTTAATCGAGCTCCTTCTTAGATTTCAACTTTTTATCTCCTCCTTCGGGGATGTACAATGTCAAAGAACGGGTAGTAAGGGTATCCCACTAGGAGGTGTTCTGTCCCGCTTCCCTGAAACCTTGCAGTTAACACAGTCCTTACAAGGCTTGACTCTCCTGGCAATAGGTTCGTCACTCATGCGGATGATATCGCCAGTACAGTGTCTGGTATTTGCTCACAGGCTCTGTCGGACAAGCTTAATTTTTATCTGAGTATTATATCTGGGTAGTGCAGAGAATTTAGACTTAGTGTGAACCCTTGTAGGACCGATACAATGCCCTTAACTAGCAGATATAAGGTAACTCACTTATCGTTGCCCAGTATGAATGGTACCAGGCTTAGCTGAGTCCTATTGTTAAATATCTTGGTCTTACCCTTGACACCAAGTTAAGATGGAAAGCCAACTTGGCTGAGAGAACTCACAAGGCGGCTTGTGCCACCTACTGCTACAGAACAGCAGTGGGTGCAAATTTGGGTCTCAGTCCTAGCGTTATTTGCTGGATTTACTCAGCGGTTATTGAAGCGGATTTTTGGTATGGAATGGTCTTCTGGTGAACTGCTCTCGATAAAGATTGCAATGTCAGATTCTTTGATAAGGGCAGGAGTTCTGCTCCAATCTAGATCACAGGTGCGTTACATGCCACCACTACTTCTTGTAGTACTTAGATGGCTTCGCTTAGGAGTATTTGCCAGGCAATGGGCCAAACCTCTAGTGGTGAGACTGAACGCCCTATCACGCTGGCATATTATCCACTGGGGCACTTCTCTATTTTATCTGAGGAGCCCTTGATACTGGCTGATATTGAATATTCCTAGTTAGAGCCTCTGGCTCTCTCATCCCCAGTGATTCAGTGGATGCCTATACGCACGGTTTCAGACTGAACAAGAGGGTGGACAGTGGAATATTTTCCGACAGGCTCAACCTTGGTGTTCCTCTTCGCCTTTCAGACCGAAGTGCTGCAGACTTGATCCGTGGTAATGGCGCTCCTACCGATGATATACATATATACCTGTTCTGATGGCCATCATCTGTAAGCAAGATTTTGCTTTCAAATTTGTCGAACAGAGCACCGCTACTTTAAAATAAATTTCCATGACTCATAAGAGTTTCTGGGACTTTATACTTCGAATTACTTTGTACGATGTTTAAATTACTTATGTTATTATAACTCCGTTCACAAGGCAGTTTTGTAATTTATCTTGATAGGTTTGTGAATGTTTGAAAATGAAAGAAAGTAAGGAAATTAAATAAACATGTATAGCGATTTACATTGGAGATTGAAACTCAATTTCCTTACATTATAGTATTCTCTCTTAAAACTTTGTAAAGGAAGTATGTAATTCGACTCATTATTGAGACATGAATTATGAGTGGGACATGGCATTTCATTGCTCATAGAGATTTACCAAAATGTATTGAAAAGTAATGTAAAAACACATTTCGTTTTTACAGTTTAACCGTATAAAAGTAAGTCCTATTGAAAAAGTGCACACGGTGGAAAAACACCCTTTACCTTAAGAAAAATCTTAAGTAACATTAAATTGTTTATTAGCAACTTTGTTGTTGATTGACTATTTACAAAAGTATCATCAATTAATACCAGCTACCAGTTAATAATTTTCCCAATATATTCTGAAATAAATTTAAAATATTTTTATTTTCGGTTCATGAAAAAATCAAATAAAATAATAAAAACAAAGATCAACTCTCTTGAATGGCTTACATTCTTAAGATGCTTTAAAATGACTAGAATTTTAATTCTTTCAGACATATTTGGTCATGGACAAAACCAAAAATAAAAAATATAGTAAAACTAAAACAGCAGCCGTCAATAGCAAGACCTAAACCAGACTATTTTCAACTTAAAACCACCATCAATATTATGGTCTGAGGTTTCAGTATCTTTGTCACTAACATAGCCAGTCAACAAAGTAGTTTAAAGTATCAAATAAAATTTTAAAAATATTTTAATTGTTTTATTTTCTTCCAATAGAGAGAACGAAAAACTGGGAAAAAATTATAGGAAAAACCAGATTGACTTCACGTTATCGTGAAACATAGTAAATTTTTCATTTTTGAATAAAGTTAAAGGAAAAAAAACAATTATGTACAAACTAGATTTGTTTTTTAAGGAAAAAAAATTATTAATCACAGTTACTGAAAGCATAATTGTAGAGATTGTAGAGACCAATGCTTACATATAATAAATTATTTTTATTTTACTAAAATACTTCTAATAAAGGGTCCGTCATCTAACGTTTTTTTTTCTACTAGTGCTTATTTCGTGAATGGTAACACTTAGCTCCTGTCTGATTTGACAGATAATTAGTTTTATCCTTCCGCTGAATAGATATGGTTGTGTATACGCTTGAACAACGCTGGGAATCTGGGCCTGCAATCGACTTACAGACGATGCCGATTTTGTCAAAAAAATCATCTTTTCTGATGAAGCTCAAATTGATTTTGGCGGGTATGAAAACAAGCAAAATTGTCGCATTTGGGCACAGAAAACCCGCACGCATACATTGAAAAGCAGATACACCCAAGACGAGTCACTGTTTGGTGCCGATTTTGGTCCAGAGGCATAATTGGGCCATTTTTCTTTGAAAATGAGCAAGGAGTGGCCGTTACAGTCAATGGCGTTCGTTATCGGGCCATATTGAACGAATTTTGTTCACAAAAAATTGAAGAGGAGGATATTAGCAACATTTGATTTCAACAGGACGGCGCTACGTGCCACACAGCCGAAGCTACACTCGATGTCTGGCGTCCTGTTTTTGAAGATCGTATTATCGGCCGCAGAGCTGATGTCGTTTGGCCACCTCGGAGCTGCGATTTGACACCGTTGGAAAACAACTTATTTCTGTGTTAAATCATAAAATAATTAAAAGATATGAATGAGTCCTAATGATAAACATATGTTTTGTTGTTCATGAATTAGTTCACAAGTCACTTACATACTTATTAGCGGCAACTTACAGAAGTTTTAAGGCCTTTAAAAAAATTACAATCCGTCAATGCCAATTTTATTGATACTCTATTCTACAACAATTTAAAAACATAATTTTGTACTATCACTTACACAGGTCCAAACTATCCTCATAGCATAACATAATTCTACCCTAGCCCATATAAACAGAATAATAAAAACTGTCTGTACACGTACAATCATTATGACACCGATAATAGGGATTCTAAACATCCGACAACATACTCCAAAACCGGCCTTACGAGTGAAATGTATACCTGTCTTGCAATATATGGTTCCGTGAATAGTTTGGAGTCTTACTAATCATCATACTAACGTGATCAATAAATGACAGATTCTTATCCAACAAAATACCCAGATCAAGAAAGGTACAAAGTTACGTAAGCTGACGGCCAAGAATCCTATGTCTGTATTTTTTTAGACTGCGATTCATTAAAAGGGTACTGCACCAATCAAGAAAATCATTAACACTTCACTGAAGGGCAGTCTGGCTTCACTTCAGAATACCGGAAGAATAATATATGGTACTAGAGTTAATATCAGGTGTTTTTTTTATAGGTTCATAACTTTGAGTTAGCAATACTGTTTTATTTGACAATCGATTTAACAGCTGATAGTTGTTTCTTGTTTAGTTTGGTAGACTTACACAGTCGCCAATCCAGCAAATGGGCTGAAGTACAAACTGATATTGAATTTCCATTTACAATTTATTCTACGATGAAGCCCATTTTTGGTGAGGATAATCTACAAGCTTTTGTCGAAAGACCATTACATCCACAGAAAATTACTATTTGGTGCGCTTTATTAGCTGGCGGAATCATTGGACCATATGTTTTCAAAAACGATGATGGTCAGAATATTATTGTCAATGGTGAAGCAATTCATCGTTTATGACTATTCGAGTCCCCAATTTTATTAAAATAATTGGCAAATATTTATTTGTCCAATTTTCGTAGTGACTAGCTATTGAGTTTTTTTTTGTACAGGTTCATAGCTTTAAGTTGGCAACACTGCTTTATTTGACAACCAATTTAACAGTTAGTAGTTGCTTTTTGTTTAGTTTTAGTTGACATTTCATTAGGGATAGACTTACAACGGAACAATGCTTGTAAATTGTTGAAGTTATTTATCAAAGTAATACTTTAGTTCGTCGTACTTGAAAATTAAAAATTTTGTACTCCGATACAGCCATTTTTGGGTAAATGGGTGCGTAAATAACCAGAACTGTCGCATTTGTCACCGGTCAATATGCCTTTAAAAAAGATAATGACAGAATGTTACTGTCAATGGTGATGGGACATGATTAGAAATTTTTTCGTACCTCAATTAGCTGGCATTATTCTTGCTACAATTGATTTACTCAAAAATTCTGTTGGTCTAACCAACTAATTAGCTGTCAAGACCGTCTGATTTAACTCCATTGGATTATTTTCTTTAGAGTTATATAAAGCACTTGTCTATATTGATATACCAGAGATAATTGAACACTTGGAAATCAAAGAAATATGGCCGAAAAATTTGTCAAAATTCGTGTTCCACATTGCTTCTTGTACGCGCCAGCCGTGTGGCCAAATCATATGTATTTCAACATTAATGTCATAAAATTTTCGATCCAACAAAGCCTGCTTGATTAATATTAAAAATGTATTTTATTGTTTTATAATGACTTAAACTAGTGTAACTGTGAACAAAACCCAATGGTTTCCTCTGCTCAACATTAATTCACTCTAAAGCTGGGATCACACAATTATCTTAAATATACCAATGTGACACAATATATATTGCCGCAAAATATCAATCGAATACCGCACAATATATATTCGCACATTTTTGATATTTGTGTTAACACATGTTTACCTAGCGGTCACACGACAACTAAATTGAACATTGAGACAATTGCGTGATGACAACTTGCGGTTGCAGGTGTAGTTTTTGCGATGCCCGTTGTTCATTATTTTGAAGAGAAACTCAAATGTCTTTGAAGAATCCGGAATGTTCCAAGCAGGCATTCGAAATTTTACTTTGGGTCTGGTTTTCAATTTGTAAGCTTTTGTACCACAAGCTAAAGAATATTCACTAAATAGTAGCGTTAAAATTAAAATTAAAAAAAATAGTATAGACTGTTTTGCACTGAAATTAAACCACTGCGTAACGTTGATCCATAGCGTGTTCTTGTATTTTATCTTTAATTTTAATAATATGTAATACAAAATATTTACAGACTATCTTTAAATCCGCTATGCCAGCTTAAAAAATAAAGATATTAATCGATCGCAACAAAGATATATAAATTTGTTTGATTTCAAGGTTGAGTCAAAATGTTATTCGTATTTGATCTGTGTAACTAAACCACATGTATATGCATTACAAACGTAAGCACAAACTGAATATACTTAAACATTCAATGGTATGATACACCGTTTCATGGTTTAATTGTTAACTAAATAATTTTGTACACATTATTTCGGTTTGAGGGCGTTAAGAAAATTGTTTTTTCAAAAATTTCATTCACTTTCGGCTTAAGCCGAAAACAAAAGAAGAAAGTAATTACATGGTTAATTTCTTTTCATAAATGATATGTCAATATATGCATACTTAAAAATAAATTAAATAATTTGCAACACCACACCTACTCTAATTGAAGATATGGTTCAGATCACCATTAGATATAGATGGATGATGTAATTAAAAGAATGCATAAAAATTAAATAAGTTATTTGTCATTTTTTTTCCTTAACTTCTTTCTTACAGAAAGTAAATTTAGTTTCATTTCGAAAAAGCGTTTTGCTAAAATTAAAACAAAAAATAAAAGCCGTATTGTTTAAGATTTAACTTGCAGGGCGAAGTTTTATTAAAAAAAGTATTTTTTTATAAGAGGAATTTCTACTTCATTTAAGCCATAGATACTATATAACACTAAATTTGCCAAAATTTATTAAAATTTTTAAAGTAATTCTCCGTAATTTCCGTTTAATAGTAAGTTCTAAGAGACAATATCATCAAAAATCATTGTGATTTATTCGTTAACGGGTAGGTCTAGCAGATAAAAACCTACATCGTTTAACCTGTAGTAGGTCCATAACAGTTGATGTCATTTAATTTCAAAACAACTTAACAGATAATGCTAAATTTCAGCATATAGTCTTCTCATAATAGACAATGTCGCTATATTGCAGCATGTAGTCGACCCATACAAGACAATGTAGCTAAATTTCAGCATGTAGTCGTCTTCTAGCAGACAATTCTGCTAAATTCAGCATGAAGTGGATTCACAACAGACAATGTCACTAAATTTTAGCATGTAGTCGACTCATAACAGACAATGTCTCCAAATTTCAACATGACGTCCACTCATAACAGACAATGTCGCTAAATTTCAGCATGTACCCGACTGATAATAGACAATGTCGCTAAATTTCAGCATGTAGTCGACCTTTAGCAGACAATGTCGCTAAATTCAGTATGAAGTCGACCCACAACAAGCAATGTCGTTAAATTTCAGCATGCAGTCCACTTGTAACAGATAATGTTTCCATTATTTCAGATTTTTTTAGTGTGGTAACATTCAACGACTTTGTCGTACATTGTTTGTGATTGTCACTAGGATTTATCAATGAAATTATTCATTTATAGTAACTTCATACGAATTTCGACTTGACATGGATATGGTGATGATAATTCATAGCTAAAATTATCATTCAAATTAGCCACCGGGTCACTATGTTTCGAGTGCCCATAATTTTTAAAACAAAATACAGAAGAAGGAAATATTTAACCAATAACAACTATAAAATATGTACAGGTATATACAAGGAGGTGGCGAAGTGTAGTTATCGAGGTACTTGGATACATAACCTAGCGCCTCAGGTTTAAAGCTCAGCTATGACAAGACAAATTCTCATCTATTCAAACGTTGAATTAATTAATAAGCTTCGATATCTGCGGCATAGTTCAGACTGATAAGAAGATTTCCAGGAGATTAGTGAACTTACATATTTAAAACATGTTTTTGTGTTCATGGTTGATATTGTAAACCCTTTACATTTTTTATTAAAGCAGCAGAGTAGATGACAAAAAAATTTAACTGCAGTTTCAAGTGTCTAATAAAGAGACTTCAGCCTCCATTCAGTCAAAACCATCTAAAAGGAGCCTCCCTGACCTTACAGCTTTTCCTTTGCCGATGATGACAAACATCAGACGAATGATTAGGAAAAAACGCCACCTACAGGGACCACGACCACTTAGCAAGGATCTTCACCACTACACAATTATATGGAGGCGAACTACAGTAGACTAATCATCTACTTAGCTTGAACATCAACCTAATTAATGAAACTGAAACAAGGCAATAGATGCTTTGTGAGAAGCATGTATGCTCACCTGAGGGTTGACGGTAAAGCAGTGTTGCTCAACCAGAAACTTTGGTAATTTTTCAAAAACGTGTTAAAGCAAGCAAATACAGAACAACTACTGAACAATAAATACAATAAAGAACATTTTAATGTTTTTTTTCCTAATGAAATATAAATACAGAACAAATACTGAACAGTTAATAAAATAAAGAACATTTTAATGTTTTTTTCCTAATGAATAATTTGTACAGAACAGGGCTCTCAAAAACGAAACTGTTCTGTAAAATACATAACGTATGGTCACCGTTATATCATATAGGTTATGTTATGTTAAACATATAATTTTACAATGCTGTCATCAAGTACTACATACTTATACTTCATAAGGAAGTGTCATTACAATTTGCACACATTCTTGCATAATATTAGAGAGGCGCAAACATACAAATGTTTTTCTGTTGCTCGTTTTTTCTTGCTTTTATTTTGGCTGCCAGTCAATTAGATATTGTTGTTGCTATTGTAGTTTTTTTTTCCTTTTTATTTTGTGGCATTTATTGCTACTAGTGTTTAAGGTACAACGACGAGTATGTTCCCTAAGATGTTGCAACATTACAAATAGCCAGTGGCATATAAAATGTTGTTCTATGTGTTTGTGCAAAACAAAAAAGTTATTTGTATTTCAAACCCAATTAAGCACAACAAAAATAATCCGTAAGTCAATCTCACAATATACATATAAAAGGGCCAGTGCCCATTACTATGAACACTGCACACTATAAACTTGACCATTAAGTCAAGTCTTGGCCTAAGGCTATCTTCAGCCACCTTTTGTACAAAAATCAACTGTGCACAGTGTATTTGTTAAGTGTGATTACCAATATCCTTTAAGGGAAAAATTAGACAAATAACCAAAAACATGAGAATAAAAGTAAAAAAACGAAAAGAAAACAAAGCAAAAATAACGTGTGTGCAGAGTGTCTATGCAACACATATATTAATAAAATTTACAACCAATAACACGGTTATAACCATGATCATGTAGCATGTGGCCATATAGCAGATAAGAATATTGTTGGTGCTGTGGTACACATACAATATAATGAAGCTCAATGTAGTACAAAGAGTCATTTGTAACTGCCTCCATGTCTCTATGTCTTGCAAAGACATGTGTATTTTATAATAAAACGTAACACCACAAATGATGTGTAGCTTTAATTAATTTTCAATGTTACAGATCTTTTGATTTTTCTTTAATTTTTTTCAGTTTTTTTTTTTTTTTTTTTCTTTCAATTTCATTGTTAATATTAATTTAAGGTTGTCACCGTTTTTTTTTTTCTACAAAACTGTTTACTGATATATGACAGGCTCTTCCTTTCACAGCAAAGGGCTTTTAAATATCTTTTTTTTTAATTGCAATATAAAGAAAAAATTAACAACCTGTCATAGTTATCTATAGACAAAATAATGTGCTCCAATATAAATTATAGAAAAAAATTATTTTCCATAAATATCTATTAATAGCCTCTAAGTGACAAGATTATTAAAAAAATGTCATTAATGACATGAGAATCTTGTTTTTATTTAGAAAATTAAAGTTTGTAAAACAGGAGCCAGTCTTAGGTATTGATAAGACTAAAAGTATTGGCCTTTCCGTGTAAAAACTTTGTTCTCTGACAGTGATGTATTTGAATAACATGACAATTTTGACATCATATTTATTGACATCAGATGGCTTAGCACTTCTTGCAAAAAAAAAAAAAAAAATACAATTTCGTTTGAAAATCGTATTTAAATACTAAATATCCGCTATTATAATGGTGGATTCGCAAAAGCCACATTTCATAAAAGTCAACATAATCGTTGATCTGAGAATCTCATGGATTACTACAACCCAGTGGCGTATTTGATCGATATTGTCATTATGATATTTTCATCGATAAATTATCATAACAGAATCATGAAATAATCGTAAATGAAACATTTCACCGATAAATCTGCATGTTAATGATGCAAACTAAAGGAATTTTGTGTGGTATTTGCCTTTGTTGTGTCACCATACGAATGACTCGATTATATGTTAAGGGCTGAAGTGTTTCGTCTGCTACACGTCTCCGTTAACGAAAAACTGATTTTTTTACATATTTAGTTGGCTGTTGTTTTCAATAAATAAAAAATAAAGTAAATATTTTTGGTAAAAAACTGTATTCATTATGTTATGGACCTAAAAGTTACAAAAGCTTAGTTTATTATCAGCTGATTTTTTAACACATTTTCTTTTCGGCAATGATTTAACAAATTCCTCATTTTACACTTTTATATTAATTTAATGGACGTCTTTTCTCTTTATTTTTATTGTTTTTCTTCGTCACGCCTCTAGAAAACATATTGGCTATCCACAAAGCATCCATTGCTTTCTTTCAGTTTCAAGCTAAGTAGATGATTAATCCACTGTAGTTTCCTTCATATGATTTTACGTAGTGGTGAAGATCTTTGCTAATTGGTAGTGATCCTTACTTTAGCATTTTAATTTTTTCTCAGTAGGTGGCGCGTTTTCTTGATCATTCGTCTGATATTTATCATCATGGCCAGAGGTATGCGGGATGGTCGTGCTTTGTGGAAAGCCAATGCGCTCCCTAGAAGAGTAATGGGAAAACAAATGACCACTTGTATGACCACTGTGCCGATTTCAATTTTTCTTTTTTTTTTGTTAAATTGGTACATCTGTTGTTATTATTCCCGCTAAATCTTAGCGTCATAGCTTAACATTTGCAAAAGCTATTTATGTGTGTTGGCGATTTATGGCAATTTTAGAAATGAATTTAAATTTGCAACAACGCACTTGTATTACATTTTTCATAAAAAATGGATTTAATAGGGCGTGAACATTTGAAATGTTAGAAAAGTGTTTTGGTAACGATTCTCTAAAGAAAACGGTTGCTTACCAGTGGCACGAGACATTGAAAACCGACGAACACATTGAGGAAGTAAAAGAAATGTTGGTCGATAACCAAGAATTAACCACCAGAGAAATAGCGTAGAACTTGAACGTTGCTTATGGATCCGTCCAAAACATTTTAGTTAATGATTTGGGTCTCCGCCTTGTAGCAGCAAAGTTGGTGCTAAAAAACCTCAATTTCATGCAAAAAAAAGAGACCGTGTTTAGGTCGCAAAAGACATGATGCGATCCCACATTCATTAAAAGAATCATTACTGGAGACGAGACGTGGGCTTATAAGTACCACACGCAATCCAGACATGAGGCGAGTGAATGGCGTTCACCAAATGAGTCGAGACCAAAAAAAACCACGTCGTAGTGTAGTGCATTATGAATTTTTGATAGAAGAGTAGACAGTAACAGTGTGACGTTTGCGTGAAGCAATTCGCCGAAAGAGACCAGAATTGTGAGCAGAAAACTTGTGGATTTTACACTAATTTTATGATGCAAAATGCAACAAATACCTTCCAATAGCCACCAAATTCACCTGATTTGGCTCCTTGTGACTTCTCTCTGTTCAATCGAGTTAAAAAACCATTACGAGGAATGCATTTCAGCAGCCGAGAGGAATTAATGGACAAATCGGAGAAAGCACTGATCGACATACCGAAAACCGAATATAAAAAATGCTTCGAGGATTGGATCAAGCGCTGGCATAAGTGTGTTTCAGTCGATGTTGCTTTAAAGGGGACGATATACATTTAGATGAACAAACTTGTATTTTTAATTTTCAGAATAAATTCCGGAACTTTTTATCAAGGTGGTATATCAAAAAGTGAAAATTGACAAATTTTGATTTGACTCACTTCAGAAGTACAAGTGCGATATGTATGTATGTAGTTATCCAAATTGCATATGTTTTGATTCAATTAATTAAAACCACCACCCTATGGTGTTAATCACACTTTTTTGCCTTTTTTCCCAAAGGTCTTCGATATTATTGTAACAAACGTTTGATTAGAAATGAAAATTAGCTGCAGCTATTTACGATATTATTAAGGTAGATTAGAAGATATAAAATTTTTTTGCTAAAGTTGAAATTAAAAATCAAAAGTTTTCTATTGTCAGAGAATATAATGAGACAGAGGTTGATATAAATTTAGCTTCTTATTATAAATTTAAATTATTTTTAATTTAAATAATTTTTTTAAAAATTATCTAAAATAGGCTTGTTAAATATAATGTGAATATACTTCAAAAATGATTTAATTTTTTTGTAATTGTTGGTCTATTTATTGAACAAAAAAAAAAAAAAAAACAAATATGTGCTTCATTATACTAAGCCCACATACATACTTAATCCATTATTTAGCTATCTATCTACGTAAATACCATTGGCCATTTTATCAACATTAAAATTGAAAATTTTAGATTTGATTTTAGCGCATACTTTAACTAACGGTATAACAATATTAGCTTACGCTAAGATTTAAAGGAAATATAATAGAAAAAAAAAACATAGAAAAATGCACAAATAAATTTAAAGTGCATATATTCAGTTATACATACATACATCGTACGTCTGTCTGTCTGTCTGTATAACTGCAATCATTCACATAACAATGTTATAAAAGCCACGAAATAATTTGAGCAATAAAAAATAATAATATTCTTATTACGTCTAAAATATTGCGTGCATTGAATTTCTTTTTTATTTTAACAATCATCTCTTCTTCTTCCTCTTCGTCTTCTTCGTTTTCTTCTTCATTTTCTTTTGCTTTTCTTGTTAAGATTGCATCCTCGCATAGACTTACTCTATGCCATTTTGTATTTTTAGATAAAACCACAATAATTTATGCCATAATCATGGTAACAATAAAACATCAAGTATTTTTTTCTGTTGCCACAATATGAACAACAACAACAACGGCATCAACAATAACAATGACAGCGATGTGAAGTGAAGTAGTAACAGACAGAAAATGTATAAGAAAAAAACCACTAACTGGCTGCCTTTAGCCATAACTAACCTTAAAGGTGAATATGGCTTAAGTGCTATAGGAGGTTAATATTAAACAGCCACACGTCTGAACAACTCAGTATCAGAAACATTTTAACACCTTTTGACAAAATGTTAGTACATCATATATACAAACATATGTACTTACAAATGTATGTAATAAAGAAAATATGTTACTAGAAGTGCAAACTCTTACAATATTTAGTCGAATGTAAGACTAACAAATAGAGAAAGAGATAATAAAGTATAAAGGAAATTATAAAACTTCAACAACCATATAAATCCAGTTAAGATAATGACACAAGAAATGTGTTTTCTAAGTAGCCCTAAGGTGTCCATAAAAAAAGGTTATAAAAGCTAAAGTAACATGCAAAGTTTTGGAATGAAAAATATGTTCAATTTGACGAAATTTTAGAGAAATTTTTGTTGCTTTGTTAAGGTTGCTAAAATTTATCAAAATAGCGGTTTTTCTTATC
The DNA here is from genome assembly GCA_023159175.1 of Wohlfahrtia magnifica. NCBI lineage: Eukaryota > Metazoa > Arthropoda > Insecta > Diptera > Sarcophagidae > Wohlfahrtia > Wohlfahrtia magnifica. The sequence goes on from JAKWBJ010000054.1 coordinate 876,513, forward strand.
AATTCATTTCATTTATTTGATTACTTTAAATAAATAAAAAAAAATCTCGAATTTTACTTTGGCGTTAGTAAGTCAGCGTTCGGCAAACTAATATTAATACATTTTACAATTGTTATAGTAATTTGAGTGTCTCTCACTCAGGTTACTTTGCACTGTATATTTCCTGTTGTTTTCTTTATACTTATCTTTGTTGATTTCTTTCTTATTTTTTGCCTACGTACGTGCGAAAACACAAGAGAAGAGCAGCTCTTTGTCGATATATGTTTTCGACAGTTCTATCGACAAAAGCCCCCTGACATTCCAGCTTACCGTTGACGATGATGGCAAACATCAGACGGATGATCAGGAGAAAAGCACCACCTACTACGAAAAATTACAATACTAAGTAAAGATCACCACCACTAAGTAAAGATCTTTACCACTACACACAATCATATAGAGGCGAGCTACAGTAGATTAATCATGTACTTAGCCTGAAAAATCAACTTGATTACTGAAACTGAAAAAAAGTAATGTATGCTTTGTGGAAAAGAAAATATGCTTCCTAGAGAAGTGACGGAGAAAAAGAAATTATTAAAGTATAGCTATTACAATTTGCTTGCTACTGTATTTAGTAGAAGAGCAGCTCCTTGCCTGAAGCTGATGTAAGTAACACTTTCTACAAGTATAACGCTAGTTTCTTACGTCTTTTATTAGCTTTTACTATTACTATCACTCAATAATAAAATATTTATTTATTTAAAATAACAATACGAGTACAATTAAAAATTATATTACAATCACTAGTAAAAACCCAGTGTGCTTCGCTACCTCTATCTTAATTATCCATTTAATTATAATCTTATTTTTACTATTTTGCTCCATTTTATGCCCTTCCGGTATAAATCCAAATATTTCTGGTTGGCAAGTTATTAGAAACAGTGAATTATGTTATCGTTACGTGGCTTTGAGTGTTCTTAGATTTAATTTAAAGCGATTATTTTATAATTTTTATAAAATTATTAAATGGATCTTGATAGTTAAATGGTGTATTTAATTTGTGCAATTTTTTAAATAATGAGCGCGTCATAGAGTGCTTAAGAGGCGGAATAAGAAAGGTCGAATTTAAGATTTATATTTATTTTTGTAAAATATTATTAAAACGTAAGTTTTTTTGCAAATTTTGTATTAATAAGTTACCCCTATATGGGTCGAGGATACGACTTGTTCGCTAGAAAAAAATCTGAAATTAAAACTCTTCTCCAGCATACGGGTCACTATAAAAAAATAGCGAAAATTGCCAGTGTTTCTACATCTACTGTTGATAAAATTAAGATGAAATTTGATCAAAAGCATTACTTCAAAGAGGAAAGGTAATAGTGAACGAAAACGCATTACTACACTACGCACGGACAGGGAAATTCGTGAGATCTGCCTACAGAATCGAAAAAGTAGTACATTGTTGGATCAAGAGTCTGGCATACCAGTTTCTAAGAGAAAATATTGGCAAAAAAAAAGATTGAAACCTCGGTTGACAGATGCATTGAAGAAAAACCGTCAGATGACTACTAAAGACTGGAATAAATTCGTGTAAATTTTGCTATTTTGTATTAAATCAAGTGATGGTCATGGATGTGATTGTTAAAAGACTTAGAGTCTCAATGGCAAACATATCCACCATAAGGGTTTCAGACTTGCTGGTGTTATTAGGAAGGCAACATATCTGCTAGACAAATTGTACACCGAAAGGAGCACAATAGATCCTAATGGTCGCAATGTACGGCATGAGTGTTTTGATAAGAATGATAATGATGATGATATGTGAGCGATGAGACGTCCACTTATCCAATTCAGTCCATATTTTAACTGATGAATTGTTTTGCTTACCAAGTCATTAAAACCAAATTCAGAAACTTCCACTCTAACCGTTCTTAAAATATAAGAAACAATATTTACTTTGTAGGTACTATGCACTTCTATTCGATTCCGACTTATGATGATTTATGTTGATAACGAAACAATTTAACCAAATTTAGAGACTCTTACCGTTACCATTTCAAAGATATAGACAAATAACTATTTACTTTGTTTAGACGTAGCACACCGAACAGTTGGAATGTTTGAAACATATATTTATAGCCTTCCTATCAGGCATACAGAGAGTTGCTGTTAAAATTTCGAGAAAATCGGCTCAGTCGTTGAGCTGCTTTTAGACTTCAATAAAACATGGAATAATGGAAAAAAGAAAAACATAGGAAAACATGTCAGCCTTCTTGGAATAAGCATTATGTGTAGTAGTAGTATCGATAGTGAGTACGATAGTAAGGAATTTGTGTGTAAATGCTCGGCTCTGTACAGCAGCTTGGCAGTTATACAATTTTTAATATCAAAGAAATGGGCCTTATTGAATAGAACATTTTATGACATTAATGTCTAAATATTGTATGATTTTGGCCATGTGGCGCATACATGGCTGGCGCATACAAGGCGCAATTTGGAATACCATTTTCACAAACTTTTTGCGACGTATGTGGCCGCATTTTGCCAGAACTAATGCTAGCTAATTGAAGCACTAACAAAATTCTATACCGTTCAACATTGACATTAACATTCTGACCCTCAGCGTTTTTGCAGACATAATGACCAATGACTCCGACAGCTCAGAAAGCGCACTAAACAGTAATTTTCTGTTAATGTAATGATGTGTCGTCAAAAGCTTGTGGGATACCTGTACCACAAGTGTGACAATTTTGCTTATTTATGTACCAATACAACCAAAAAAGAGCTTCATCGGCGAAAAAAAAATTGAATCTTAATTTTTGATGAACGGAACCAATATTTTGATTAAGAGAAAAGTTAAACAATTTGCAAGCATTATTCTGATATAAGTCTATCCATAATGATATGTCAAGCCAAATTAGCAAAAAGCGACTCTCTTTTTCTTTATTCCATATCCCCCCACAGGGCACAAATACACATTTCAATATACTCGTATGAGTACAAATTTACAATACATGACACTTAATTTAAAAATATAGTATAATTGCTACATAAGTACAATTACAAAATGGCTACTCAATCTGCTGCACTGTCTCCTTTCCGCTCTATCGCCTTGCTGAGTGTTTTTCCAATCAGTGGTCTAAGCTGATCTGTCCATCGCATTGGAGATCTTCCTCCTCTTCTCGTACCCTCGAACTTTCCCTCAACCATTGGCGTTTCCATGGTACCCTAACGTCTAGCAATGTGTCCAAAATATCGAAGGTAGGATCTATTTATTTTCTTCAACAGCCTATCTTCTACTTGCAGCTCTTGTAGAATTATTGCTTTTGTTCTAAACTCTGTCCATGATAATCGAAGAGTTCTACGATATACCCATAATTCAAAGCTTTCAATTCTTCTTCTTTCTGCTTGCTTTATGGTCCAAGTTTCTGTAGCATAGAGGGCGATTGGGAAAATTAAGGCCTGTACTAGTGACAATTTAGTTTTCTTCGCTATACTCCTATTTCTCCAAATTTAGTTGAGCTTTGTGGTTGCAAAGTCTTCTTATTTCTTCAGCACATTTGCCACATTCGCTATAAGCTTTTAAATTGGTTGTTAAAGCAGTGCTGCCAACTCAAAGTTATGAATCTCTTAAGAAAAACACCCGATAAAATTCTTAGAAGGTTTGTGCAGTTTCCCAAAACTTTGATTGAATACAGGACAGAAGATTTTGGCTGGATATAGACAAACGGGGTTTTTCTCTTCATCATCTGATACTAGATTGACTCTTATGTCAGTTATGTCACTTTCTGAGCTCAGTTTCTTTGATGGTTCGCGTTTTAGATATCATAATTGCGAAGTGTGTTAATTGATACTCTGTTTCAAGGACATCACCGAATCCAATTAACCATATGAAGCTCAGTTAGAACCGTTTGAACAGCAATGTCTACGAAGTACATTCTTCTGCTACAATTTGTGCCTTCGATCAAAGTAATTATCGTGGTTATCTTTACATGTAAATGGATAACTTTTTTAGTACAGTTATGGAGAAATATAAAATAACTTATATATAAACATGAATGCGTGCCTGTATGTTTGTGCCTTTTGGAGAGCTAAACCGATTTTCTTAAAATTTTTACAGTATCTCTCTGTATGTCTGGAAGAAACTATAGGCTTTACAAATTCAGTTTCAAAAATCTAAACTGTGCAGCCCATACAAACAAATATTTTTGTTTTCTGTATCTTCATAAATGTTAACAGAAAAGTCTCTAAATTTGGCCCAAATAGGCAATACAAATCAGCAGTCAAAAAGTGGGCGGAATGGGACAAGTGGGCGTGGTACCTACTAAACAAAGTAAATATTAATTTGAATATATCTTGAGTACGGTTACAGCCAAATCTTCAGAATTTCGTCTGATTAAGTTCATCGTAAACACAATTGATCAGTCAAAACCTGAAAATTTAGAAAAGTGGGCGTAGTACCTCTCATACAAACTCAATATTCATTTCATTACATATTAAGAACGGTTAAAGCTAAAGTCTTGGAATTTAGTCTGTTTGATTTCAAGGTCAAAGCAAATCAACAGTCAGAAACTATAGGGAATTGGAAAGGTGGGCATGGTAACTCTTTTACAACTAAATATTAATTTCTGTACGTTTAAAGCAAAAGCGTCTGAATTTGGTCTGAGTGGCTATAAAGTCAATACAAATCATCAGTCAAAAAAAGGCTGGAATTGTACAACTGGGCCTGGTACCTGCCATATAAAGTAAATATTGGTTTTTGTATATCTTGAGAAGGGTAATAGTAAAAGTTTGTAAATTAGGTGAATTAGATAAGTAGGTATGCGTCTTGCATTTGTACCAAGGCTATCTCAAATGCTTAAATTTAGACCAGAAGGGCATAGAAGGTGGAAACAATTTAACTTAAATAATATTTAAGGTAATAATTAAGATGTAGGGTAGCGAAGTTCGCCTTTAGCTAGTTTTAAATAAAATAATGATAGTTTTTACTTCCCTCAATAAATTTTGATTATGTTGAACATGTTCGCATTCATAATCTCACAATTATAACACAAATTTCCCTCACAAATAAAAAATTTAAGAAAAAACATTCAATAATTTTTCATTTGTTACGAAATGATCTTGTTTTGCTATTGTTTTCCTCAATAAACATTAGCCAGCCAGCCAGTCAATAAGTTAAACATTTTCAATATGATTCTCAATGGCTTTTTTCTTCGACTTAACCGTTGCTGTATGAAAAAGTGGTGGTATATGGCGACATTATTATTATTATTTTTGTTTTTTTTTTCTATATTTGAGTTCAATTTTATTTGTTTGGTCATATGTTGTTTGTGGAACCCACACTTCTTCGACAACGTTTAGATAACAAAACATTTAACAACAATATCTAGAGTCAGATCTTAAAGATCAAATACGGCTAACACGAAAATCTAACTTTTTCTTCTTCTTTCTCTCTCCAAGATATTATTGCAACATTCAATGTTAGTTGGATGTGTTGTAAATATGTTACAATGAACAGTTTTTGCAGCCAATATGTACTCGTAGTTACCAAGTATAGTTAGTGTGGTCAATACCATGTAGAGAAAGCGTAATCATTTTATGTAATAAAGTAAATCTTTAATTTACACTTTATTTTTATTTGAATGTGTCTGTCTCAGCTACATGATGATACCACTCTACTCCTCTTGAAGTCTACTCTCCTTCCAATTTCTGCGATACTCTTATATACTCCATTCCTTATTTTAGAATATTCTTCGGTTTTGCAACATTTGAAATATTATGTGTGGTACTAGGATTGTGGTGGTGGTGTTGTCAGTGTGCAGTTATTATCCAAAAAAAAAAATAAAATAAAAAATATTGGAAACAAATAAAAGATGCCATTGCATTTGACCATTGGCTCGTTGTGTGCCAATAATAATGTCTGCAGAGCCATATGCAATTTTCACGCTGGTAAATATTTTGCTTTTGTTTTTATTTTTGTGTTGAGAACCATGTTTTAGAATAAACAAACACCATAAATATCATCATTAGCCACATTGAATAACAATAACACTGTAGGTTCCTAAAATCAACAACAACAGAGTTTTTGATGATTGTGGTTATGAAGTGATGTTGTAGTGCCATATTTAGTGTATTGATTTGGTAAATAAATTTGAAAAATCATTAAAAATTTTTTAAAATAAATATCAGCTGTGTGTTATTTTGGTGGGGTAGGTAAGACACCAGCCTGGGTTCAATTCCAGTTCTGACCGTCAGACAGTTTTCAACAGTGGTATCACCTCATAACATGAGCAACTGGTTATGAGTATTGTACTATGAAACACTTAACTAGGTCCCTTTCAAAGGGTCTAAAAATAAAATAAGCAACCTTTGTTACTGAAATAAATGGAAAAAAAGTGAATTTCGAATAAAGCATTGCTTTTTGATGAAAAAAATACAGTGGAAGCCAAACAATAGCTTAATGAACATATTCCGAACTCTACTCCATCAGGGCAAATGGTAGAGAAATGGATTGCTGATTGAAAATTAAAGATGCACGAGCTAGTTGACATTGTAAAGATGTCAGATGGTAGAGCCTTTGCCATTTTACACGAACATTTGGGTATGCGTGAGCTCACAGTCGATCAAAAACAACAACGAATTGTTGCTTCAGAGTAGTGTCTGGCGCTGTTAAACCACAAAAATTGGTATTCTAAAGTCGATATGTGACAATGGATGAAACATATCTCTCACTATTACAGAATCCAAAAGACAGTAAGCTAAGTGGACAACAATCGACGAACCAAATCCAAAGCGAACAAAAAAACAACAGTCGGCCGGTAAGGTGATGGCGTATATTTTACGGGATGCGAACGGAATAAAATTCATCGACTATACCCAAAAAGAACCACCATCAACAGCGAATATTACTGTGCACTTTTAAATAGATTGAAGGCTGAAATCGAAAAAAACGGTAAATTTGTAAAAGAAAGGCACGGCAATGCACCGTGTCACAAATCGATGAAAGCGATGACAAAATTGACTGAATTGGGCTTCGAATTGATTATCCACCCCTAGATTTGGCCCACAGCGACTTGTTCTGTTTTCAGATCTCAAGAGAATTGCTTGCCGGAAAGAAATGTAAATCCAATGGTGAAATAAATGCTGAAAGTGAGGTATATTTTGACCAAAAATAAATAAAAAATTGTGATATAATAGTGGTATCGAAAAGTTGGAAAATCGCTATTCTCGTTGTATCGCTGTCGAAAAAAAATATGTTGATACTGTTACGAAAATAAAAATGTCACATCAGGGACTGTATTGTGGGATTTTAGTCTATAGGTTTGTGTCAAGTTTGTGAATGTGTTACCCTCGTAATATCGTACTGTGTTGTATATTTAACGGTATTGAATTACTGATTTGTGTATTTGACGGCATTGCCAATTCAACCATCTTTGGGTAACACAAACTTACATGTTTAAAATAAATGGACATAAAATAGAAGATTTGAGAGCGTTTGAGACATTTTCGAAACTTTTAAAACTATGAGTAATTAGGTATACAAGAAGGCTGCTTTGCCTACGTCGATATAGTTATCGTTCTGCAGTCATAATGTAAAGTAAATATTAAGTGCAAGATAAATAAGTTGGAGACTGTATAGTCATAACTGTATACTGTAAGTTATGACATAAAAACTGCAAAACAACAACAACGTGGTGTTTATTTTATTTTTTACGCAAATAAGAAGAACACAAATGTTTTAAAAGGATTAAAATTATTAATTAAAAAGAAAAAAATTAATATTGTTAAAAGGGACCTTCTGTAGTAGCTACACACATACATAAGTCATACTTTTGATAATATACACGTTAGCACCGATTTTTGAAGCTGCTGAGACAAAGCGAGAAGAACAATATCGTCGTCTCAGTGCAGGTCCTCGAGATGTCGATTGATTCTCCAGCTTATAGATCTCTTAACGCTCGTTATTTTGTCAAGTATGGTGCCAAGTGTGGTCACGAGTAATATAAGCGGTAAAGGATATTAGAGGGCTAGTATGTGCTGCCGCCATGAACAATCTAACTGACAAATTTTCATAAATTTTAAAAATCACTCACCAGCAATGCCTTCTTTTCATTGAATTATTTTCTAAACTTATTATTCCATCCTTTATAAAAATTTTAATATTGTTGTTGTAGTTGTTTTTATTTTTTCAAACAAAATGTACAATTTTTACTATTATTTATTGGCTTGAAACAGAAATTACTTGTTCCGATAAAAGACATGAATGTAATAAAATTTTAGCATTATTTTGTTGATTCTTGTTTTTGGAATTTTTTTTTTGTGTTTTTTGCCAACGTTTTGCTGCTTTATAGTAAAAATTGCTCATACAATGTTGTTGCTGTTGTTGTTGCTGATATTGTAATGTAACGACAATTTGGTGCATTTTTCCATATTTGTTTAATCATGTTGTTGTTTTGAAATTTTAAACAACAGCAACAAAAATTGTATTAAATATTGTTGGCAAGGAAAAGAACAAACAACGACAATGAAAAATCAGGATTTTTGTTGAAAAGAAAAAATCCCCCAAAACACATAGCATACACGCAGTTGCCGTAGAAAAATGGCCGAAGATGCAGAAGTGAGAGCATTTGCGTTTGTGTTGCATAGAATAAAAAAAAATCTTGGCATTTAGAAAAAATGTTGACAAACATGATTTTCTAACAGTGCTTTTTTCAACTTATCTTCGTTCTTTTCTATTTTTTGCTTTTTTTTGTTTTTGGTTATTCAGAAATAGAAAAAAGTCAGTCTCAGTCGCATATATCATTTTGGTAAAGATGCAACGACAAAGAAAAATAAAAGCATGTTGAACAACAATAACAACAACAACATGATGATGATGATTTCTAATGTTGTTACGTGTTGTCAGTTGCGCTAACACAGGTTAGTTGAGATGGTTGTTGTCTGTTAGCTGCGGTGGTTTGTTTGCTTATTGGAATCACTATGAGCGGCCAGTTTTGTATGCAACACTTTGAACATTTGTATTATTATTCTTCAAGAAAAAATCTAAAAATTAAACGGTGACCCATCTAAATGCAGTTTTTTATGTAATGAAATATTATTTAAAAGGAAACTAAAAAAAAGAACACTACCTAATCTCTAAGTATTCGCTTACCAAAAAGTATATTTGCGTAAGTGCATTTTGATACATCTTTTTTAAATTTCAATGACAACTTCTTTATATCTTAACCCTCCATTGCCTCTACTAAAGAGTTATTCGTCATTTGTTTCGCAACTTGGTAGGCTTCTCTGCGAAGGCAAAAGTTGTATGCAGTACAAGGAAACAAAAGGCTGGTAGACGCCAAGTCAGCCATTACTGTGACACTTGTCCAAGTAAATCCAGGAGGTTAGAGATTGCTTCCGAAGATATCATACAATGGTATCGTTCCACTGCGAAAGTGTGCCTGCAGTGGTACTATGCTATGACCGCTATGAGTTAGCAGTTAGAATCGCTTTTTGTTTAGTTTGGTTTGAAATTTTTGAAAGCATTCATTACTTTGTTTTAGTTTCTTTAATCAATTTGATCTTTCAAGCTAAGTAGATGATTAATCCGCTGTAGCTTCTTCCACATGATTTTGTTTAGTGGTGAAGATCCTTCTTTATTGGTGATGTCCTTTACTTTAGCATTGAATTTTTTTCCCAGTAGGTGACGTGTTTTCGTCTGATGTTTGTAATCATCGCCAGAGGTATGAGGGATGGTAAGGCTTCTTCTTTATTTTTTTTTTAGATGAAGTTGTCTGGAGGGAGGTTGAAGTCTCTTTATTAAGCACTCGAAACCACAATTAAGTTCCCCTTCGTCAAGTCCTCTGCTTGGGCTCGATCTTGTGTCATTTGTGTTCTTATGCGTGAACTCTAACAACTACACCACGCCACCCCATGAAAAAGTATTTTCACGTAATGGTCCAATTAATTGCTCACCAAGATTGTGTGATTTAACCCCATTGGATTTTTGCTTTGGAGTTGTATAAAGTTATTTTTCTGCGTTGATAAACGAGGGACAATAGAACACCTGGAAATCAACTTTCGAAGAGCTTTTTGCGAAATACGGGCGGACGAATATGCTGTAAAAAGTTTGTGAAAGAGTTCAACAGTGTCGGCCGGACGGCCTTCATCATATTTAAACATTAATTCCATAAAATTTTCTATCTATTAAAGACCGTTTGATATTAAGAATTTTACATCTTTGTTTTATTATGATTTAAGCTTGTGTAACTGTAAAAAAACACCCGATATTTTCCAAAAATTTTCCTTTTTTTAAATATTATTAATTACGGATGACTCACAGGCAGTGGTGGCATAGAATAAGGTTTTTACAATGATGAACTTGTCTTTTAGATCTCTCTCAGACTGCCTGATGTATGCATTGTGTTCTAGACTGATGTTTATGCCATCGATAGGGCGACTAATTATATTCAAGACTTTGATCTGGTATCTTCGAATATTAATATATCGAACATCTACGTAAACAATGTTCTCAGTTTTAACTAAGTTAGATCGAAATGCAGCTGTATTCGCTCCGTGTAGTACGGATATGGGTTCCGAGAGAAAATGATTTCATCGATGAATGACAACTAGGGTATCATCTATAAGTGTGGTTCTTACACGCACACACTTTGCCGAAATTGGTAGATGAGTTTGAGTTGAGCAGTGTGGAACTAAGGTGATCTGTTAATACCGCTTACGAGATACTCAGGCCATGCTCTGGTGGGCTCTATCAGTGGAAAGGATCAGGACTTTCCTTACTTTTGCAAGGGAGTTGATCAGGCTTCTTGTTTATGTGATTACTGTGCACTGCATGATTGAATATATGTCGGAGTATATAGAGCGTTACTGTAGGAGCTGTCAAGATGAAGAGGAGAAGCAATTTTAAGAACAGTTTCTTTGTGACTTCAGCGCTCTGCGGTATCTTAAACTGCATTGATCTGGACTGTCTCAAGGTTAAATCACTGACGAATCTGTTAAATTTTCTCAGGAGTACAAGTGGTACCACGTTATTTGCACATGAGGTTAGAAGAGTGATTGAATTGTTACGTCTTGAACTCTGGTTCCTTGATGCATTTCCAGGGTTCTTTCTTGAAGGTAGCAGGCGACCCATTTAACATAATATTACTGAATTAATCCTTTAACGATCCTTCTTTTCTTTCTGAAGCTAATGATTCTACTGCGTTCCAAGTAACCCTTTAAACATTAGCTTCTCTGCACTTATCGTCATTATGTATGAACTGGTCATAGGCTTCCGTATGAATCCGCATATATTATATCATCATCGGGTCTTCTCAAAGTGCGCACAATTCATTTCCACTTCATTCGCATAATTTTCTTTTGTAACTGAAATCTTTTTAGTTCTTTGCCGTTAGAAATGTTCAGATTATTTAAAAATGCTCCGTAAATAGCGGTGAATAAATGTCTGAATACATTGCAATGTAGATACCAACTTTGATGTTAAAATAGATGTGCAGAGCAGTGTAGACACCCAAAGTTTTAAGTTGATTTTGTTTCGAATGTCTGCACTAATTACACAGAACGCCGTAATAAACAAAAGCACGGAACTTCTTAAAAATTTTGATTTGTTACTTTAACAATTTTTGTGTTTGCGATGATCATTCAGTCAAATCCCGTTCTGTTTACCTCGAATTGTATAGAATTGAGCTTTCCCTGCATGCCTGTGTGCCGTAAGGCAGGTGTCATCGACATAGCTAAGGTCTTCTTATTCTCTGTTCATAGTCCATAGACAATACCTCTTCTTGAGGATAAAGTTCGTTTTGCCAGAGTGGGGAGATGGCACACTCTTGTCTAACTCTAGGATTAATAAGGGATTTGCCGATGATTTTCTGCGTTAAAAAATATCGAGAGATCTTAATTCCATAAAATCGGGGTAAAGTGGCTAACATAGAGGACATAACGAAAAAATTCATTTGTGGTTTCGAATGTTTAATAAAGAGACTTCCACTTCCTTTCAGACAATTCCATCTAAAAAAATAAAGAAGAAGTCCCCATGAACTTAAAGCTTACAACCGGCGATGATGGCAAACATAAAACGAAATATCAGGAAAAAACGCCACCTACTGGGAAGAAAAACTGCAATGCTTAATAAAGATCAAGACCACCACTTAGCAAGGACCCTCACCATTACAGCGGCGTACACAGAACTGAATTTTTCAATATCGTTCCTAAAATTTCGATGCTAAATTGTATGGAGGAGCTGTATTATCCATTATGAGCTGATGTAATTGAGTGAAATGAACAATTTTAGAGCTAAATCGTTTTACTTTTGATAGTATAAGTTTTGTATTGAATAATGTTAATTTAAATTACAAAATGTCAAAATTACGATGGAGGTTGTTCAACAATTTGGGCCCTGATATCTACAGGTTACAGTTCGACCGTTTAAACAAAATAATTAAGATAGAACAGGTATTAAGTTCCATGATGACAATGACAGAGCTCACACATCTCTGATGACCCGCCAAAAAGAAGTTCTGATGCATTCACACTCTATATCACAGACCTTGCATTAATTCAGCGTTTACAAACTCTATGCGCCGATAAATCATAGAAGTTCAGAGTCAATAATTTTGTGAAGCTTCACCAAAAATGTTAGCAAGTCATAGAAAGAAATGGGATTATGTACTTGACCATATGGTTTCCCTTAAGAATATTTGTCTTATAAGTATCAATTTCATTGTATTATTTGGCACATAATTTGTGTTCCACTTAAGAAGTTAATGTTCGGCCTTCTGCAGCAGGTTTAAGAAGAATGATATTGTTGCCATCTGTTTTTGGCTAGAAACAGCGGCTTATGTGTAATTGGTATAATGGTGCCGAGTCTTTGCATCTTTTTTTTACTTAAAAGTGGCAGCTCCTATAATCTTTTTGTAGCTGATATTGTCTTTTTTACGGTTTCGGGTAATTCATGGGCTTTCAGAATGGATTATCTGGAGAAATTCGCAGCTTATTTACTTATTAAATGTTTGAAACTGTAATGAAGAAATATTTCCTTCTGTTTGCTGTAATTCAAACCCTTAACCGCACCACCTTGCTTTTCGAAAAATTTACGTTTCACAAAACAATATCATTTTGGCTCACCCTTTAAAAATAAACATATGGTAACAAAGTGGCTTTTTTTTAAATTTAAGCTAAAATGTGTGTCGCTCTTCCTTATTTAAACGCTAAATATGTACACTTACTCTTCTTATTCATATACACGCTGCACACTTATCTAATAGACAAAGTGTTACAAGACGCCGCTAAAACTTACACAAAACCCCAATACATTTTCGCATTTATATAACCATAAGTTGCCACATTTTGTAGTAAGTTCCATATATGCTAGAACAACATCTTATAGAACATTTCTTTTATGTTTTTTTTTCTATTTTACTTTTTACAAAGCAAACATTGATTTTGTAGTAACAACTTTTTGCCTGCCATATGTTCACCTTGTAGTAGAAAAAAAAAACAAAACAAAAAAGAAAAATTGATGTTCATCAGCGAGTTTCAGTTTTTTTTTTCTCTGTAAAACAAAGCGTGCGTGTATATGAAAGAAAAAAAATTTGAATAAATGTACGAATAGATGAATAATGTTTCATGTTGAAATTCTATACACAAATGCGTCCTACTTTTTTTCATAACAAAATGTGAATTATTTCACTTTAAAGCAAAGTCGAAATTATATTTTAAAAAACACTTATAAATCATCATTTATAAATCGACAGTTTATATATTTCTCATTATGTATGTACAAAATATATTTTTAAAACTTAAGTATTAGATATGTGTTAAATATCAAATTAGAAAGAAAAAAAAAGCCAAAACGAAAATAAATAATTAAATTTTTTTCTTTTTTTTTGTGAAATAACCCACATATGCGTGCTGGTTCGACATTGTTAATATTAAATACTTCATAAATTTTACATGTTACCCAGATTTACTTTTAATGAGAATCACTTTTATTTAATTTTTCGGTAAATCCAATCATAATTTATTTACATGTCATAACTATAACTTGTATGCTCGTACATACATACATACATATATTCATTATCAATATTTCAGATTTATTGTTGTACATACAATAAATAAAGTGTCTTGCTTTGTCAAACGTTATACCACAAGTAATAAGAAAATAAAAACACTTGCCTCAATTTAAAACGGTAATAATGTAGAATTTAAATGAAAACAAAAGATTTAAGCAACGAACTTGAAAATTTTTAAATTTATGTGGGGCTCGAAAAACCTAGAAGTGATACTTAGTGGTAAAGACAATGCTTCCGGAAAATGTAACTGGGGGTGCCATTGGACCGTTTTTTTTTCAATTCAGAGCTCTGTAGCCGAAACGACCTTTTTTGGTCTATGGTTGAAGATTATGATCTGTACGATATGTAGTTTCAACAAGACGGTCAACACGATCAATTTTGGCTTTATTACATAAAAAATTTCCCGGTCGCATAATTCTTGAACTTGGCTACGTCAATTGTCGCCCTAGATTATGCGATTCGACCATGTTTATAAGGATAATCCTCCAATGTTTGAGCATTTCAAAAACAAATTTCGGCAAGTTATCGCCATGGTCAACGATCGTCTGCTGAATCACAAACAGACGCGATAAAATTAGAGTTTCATCGAAATCATAGCTTTATATGTGCTTTATTTAATTTTACTTTTGAAACAGAAAAATCGATAACCCTGTGCATCTTTAACTTTAACAAACCTATGAAAGAATTTAGAGCATGTTTCCATAATATGTCGCTGTAGTATGATAGGTAAGACTCCCGCCAGCCAATAAAGATGTTTTCAGTTCAATACCAGGCCAGACAGGTGGCAGTATCAGTTGAGCTTATAGTGCTCCTGCTTAGATTTCGACTGGTTACCTCCTTTTTTTGGGATGTATAGAGAAAGAAAGTGGTAACTCCTTAGGGGGCTTGATTCCTCTAGTGATAGAATCGTCGCCTATGCAGATGATATCGCCATCGCAGTGCCTGGAATCTGTTCTCAGACACTGTCAGACAAGCTCAATTTTAAGCATTGTATCTGCTTGGTGTAGGGAGTTCGAACTCAGTGTGAACCCAAGTAAAACGGATATAATGTTCTTCACAATGCGGTATAAGATACCTCGCTTTGCATTTCTCAGTGTGGATGTGATCGGGCTAAGTCTAAGTCCCACCGTCAAATACCTGGGTCTTATTCTTAACCCCAAGCCAAGGCGGAAGACTAATTTGGCTGAGAGAGCTCGTAAAGCCACTTATGAGACCTACTGTAGCAGTAGGGGCTAGATAAGGTCTCAAGCCTAATGTCATTCGCTGGATCTATTCGACGGTTATTGAACCTAATTTTATATACGGAGCAGTCTTTTGGTGGACGGCCCTCAATAACCATTGCAACATCAGGCTCCTGGATAAAGTCAGAGGTCTGCGGCAGTTCAGATTACAGGGACGTTACGTACTACCCATACAAGAGCCTTTTTTCATACTCGGTTGCCTTCCTTCGGGGATACTTGTCAGACAACAGGCAAGACTTGCGGCGGTGAGACTTAGTGTCGTGTCACGTTAGCGTATTACCTAATCCGAACAATCTTAGGTTTTGTGAGAGGAACCCCGAGTTTTAAACAATATTGATTATGTCCTATCCGGATCGGTGCTGGTTGGGGGATTTCATTCTGTAGTCCCTAGCAGAGATGACTGAGCTTCTAGTTCTTCATCCCCGACGATGCGGTGGTGATCTCTACTGATGGCTCCAAATGTGAAGACTGGGTGGGCAGTGGAATTTTCTCCGAAAAGCTTAAAGGTGTCTCTTCTACTTCCAGAATACTGCGGCGTGTTTCAGGCCGAAGTGATGGCTATTTACCATGCTGCGGAGTTGGTACTCACAGAGAGGCGGTACTCACACAGCTAATATATGTATTCCCTCTAATAACCAAGCGGCTATTAGATCTCGCAACTTTCAGGTTCCGGCTCATTGTGGACTGTCGCGTTTCTCGTTGGGTTGCTCCCACAACAGTTTGGTATTCGTCTCATTTGGGTCTCTGGTCACAGGGGCATTCCAATGTTCGTCTCTAGCTAGACGTAGATTAATCGGAGCTCGCGATCATTGATGTCAGCTTTATAGCCAAGTTCATTAAACTGTGGGTCTGGTTTCCGACTTGATTTCCGGGATTGAGCTTCCATGTGGGACTTCTGGATGATCGTCCAGACCGGTTAATTAGATTTGGATTTGACACAGGGGTTTCACTACATTTTTGGTATCACAACAGGCCGCTATGTGTGCTCAAGTGTGCCTTGACTCAACGAGGCTGCAACTCCCTCCATTGCAAGCAACTGGCTATGACTATTTACGCTATGAAAAACTTCTCTAACTAATTCAACTGCCTTTCAGAGCCGGCGTTAAACTGTAGGTCCCTTACAATGAGTCCATGAATAGAATCGGGTACATCTCGTTTATTGAAAGCAGTCCCGCTTGTTCCACTCGGGATGTCAAGAGGATTATGCATGTAGGTATATATGTAGGTAGCAGAGAAAGACAAAAGTATGGTTTTGTGTATTTTTAAAATATTGGTGGCTAAAAATGTATGAGTGAGTACAGTTAAAAATAAAACGATACCCATGCACAACACATTCAAAACCAGCGCAACTTAAATTACTACAAGTAGGAGTTGCGTGAAATGCCTGTCTCACCCGACTTATAAGTATAAAGTGTATGTGAGCATGGATATATTTCTACTTGCGTATATTTCTATTGATCATACACAGAGTATACCACAGAGTATACTTAGTATATATTGCAGTAGTGTATAAAAACAGTGTTGCTTTGTGTAAAATAGTTAAATTTGAACTCCATTTCTCCAAGTGCGACATTATTTTAATCTTAAATTTTAATCTCAATTTTAATTTTTAATTTAAAAAAAAATTAATTTTTCTCGATTAAACCTTTTTATGAATTTAATGTTTCGCAATTTTTCATTTGATTACATATGTTATTTGGAAAGCTAGTTCAGTTCAGCTTTCGATAAAAAAAAAAAAAAAAAAAAAAAGGACAGTAAATTCTTCAACTTAAATAAGGTGAAAATTTAAACTGAATTAACTTAAAATAAGGAGTTTCTCTCCAAAATTTTTATATGACGAAACACGTTGATGAATATTTTTCTACGTGGAAACATGCTGTTATTCTGCTTCACTGCTGAGCAACGCCAGCCGCTCATTAGTAAACCGGTTCTTAACAATCGCTCAGCAAATTATTTGGTAATTAAACATGAATTCAATAAATTTAATGTGAGCCACACAAACAACTCTTTTCTTCTCCATTTTTGAGATATAACCTAAAACTAGCTGTGATAAAAATGTACCTATTTTTCCTTCAAATTTTTATAATTTATTTTATTAAAAAAAATCAATTTAATTATTTATGAAAACCTTATAATTTTACCTGCTGCAATTAAAAGCTCTTTTGTCTATTACTTTATGAGAAATCCACATTCTCCTCCTCCTTGTTTGATTCATTAAATTTATGGTCAAGGTAACATGACGACGCCACAATGTTATTTATTCATGTTGAAATGAAAACCGCTACCTTCTCTATTATGCATTCATTATATTCCATAGTCGGTATGTTGAATGTCAGCCTTAAGTCGGAAATGGCAGTAGATATTCTGTAGAAGCTACAAGGAAAGTCAGTAGATGTCATATCTGTTGATGTACAAGCCAGACGGTTTTTGTTGTTTATTAGAGAGTGTCTGCCTAGTAACCATATTTGCCGCTATTGAATTTTAATCATACACTTTCGTTTATGAGTGCAGTTTATTATTTATTATTAGAAAAGAAGTAAGAAAATTAATTACGCTTTAACATGATTTTCAAGTAAATGTTTCACTTTACTTAACTGCTGCTCTAAGACAGACCATAAAGCCATTGCACTTTTATGTTGTAATTGTTAGAAACCGGCAATTTATGGTGCGGTTTTAAGGGCCTCCAGAAATATGTTGTTTGTTTTCTTATTTTTAAATTAAAATATTATAAGTGTGTGACATAACGTTTAAAATTTAATTTTTTCTTGTATAATTACATATGCAATTTTAACTGATTAAAAGCATACTCGTATCATATGTACAACTCATACCATAGCGCTTGCCAACTGTTGATTAATCGCTGGGAATTAATTATTTGCTTCAGTAAGTATCTTTTTTTGATAAGCAATGACTACAAAATTCTTTTTTTTACAAAATATGTTGAAATTATTGATGTGCAAAATATAAAATTCCGCTTAAACTAAGGAAGTTAAACATTAAGAAAAACTTTAACATTTTTTTGACTTCACTTGATGTTCTTTTTATTTTTGTTTATTAAGGCAAAATTTATTTTGCCATTCCTGAGAAGTTTTACAATAAATCTTAAGCTTCCAAGATTGTTTTTAATATGGGTGCTTACTATTCTATATGAAAGGAAATTCGATTTTTAAACCACTTTTTCAAGAACTTCTGGTATTGTTTCACTCATTAGTTGTGCTATTTTAATTGCTTAAAGATGTCGGTTTGTTAGCATAACACACAGACCTTGGAGTCCGAATCAGCAATATACACATATACTCATATACACATTGGCTGAAAAGTACCGGGATTAACATATAAATGGCGTCACGTTTATTGTATTCGCCTCTTTTTCAGTTAGTGCTAACCTTCGAAAGACAGCTATTAAAATTTCGTGATTATCTTTTAATTAGTTTGTGAGTTATTATGATAAGAGTGACGTTACTTTTGTTAATTTCAGAACAATGGATCAAAAACAATTCTACACTGCTTCTTGAAGGGAAAACATACCATTCAAGCGAAGCAATGCCTCGAAAAGTGCTACGCTCTATCAGAAACGACAACAAAACGAGAGTTTGCTGACTTCAAACGTGATGCAGAACGCAGTGGACGTGCAAATGAGGCGGCAACACCAGAAAACATAAAAAAATCCATGAAATCGTTTTGAATGATTGAGAAGTGAAGCTGCGAGAGTTAGTTGACATCGTAAAGATGTCAAAAGAATGTGATGGTTAATCGACCAAATCCACAAAATCGTTTTGAATGATCGAAAAGTGAAGTTGCAAGAGTTAGCTAACATCTTAAATATATCAAAAGAACGTGTTGGCTTTATATTGCATGAGAATTTGACTATGAGAGACCTCTGTCCAAAGTGCATGTCGCGTTTCCTTACTGTTGTCCACAAACAACTTGTTAATGATTCTAAGCAGTGTTTGAATTGCTCTCACATCCACCGTATTCGTCAAATTTGAATCCCAGTGACTATTGACTATTGACTGTTC
Organism: Wohlfahrtia magnifica; assembly: GCA_023159175.1. Lineage (NCBI taxonomy): Eukaryota > Metazoa > Arthropoda > Insecta > Diptera > Sarcophagidae > Wohlfahrtia > Wohlfahrtia magnifica. The sequence goes on from JAKWBJ010000054.1 coordinate 895,824, forward strand.
GCAGACAGGTAAAAAATTTCGCACGAAAGAAGAATTTGTCGCTAAAACTGAGGCCTATTTTGAGGCAAAAGGTAAATCGTTCTACAAAAATAAAGTATTGAAATGTTAAAACGGAGCTGGAATGATTGCGTAGCTTCGCTTTTTCTGATAAATATTTTGCAAATGTGTTTGACTAATTCAACCATTGATAGGTACATAATTGAGCAGCTCGTTAAGATTCTAAAAGACTTTTACGAAAATCTGCTTTCAAATCAAATGTATTTCGTACACATCGGGATTTTTTTGGTCAGCATAATCGACCAAATGTGTCCACAATCAGGAGAATTGAGCGTAAATTTCAGCAAACCGTGTCTGTAGAAAATGTGGAAACACCTGCGCATACTTTGGTGCGGTCTGTATGCTGGCGCCGTCATCGGGCCGAACTTCTTCGTAGATGAGGTTGGCCAAGCAGTTACCGTGAATGGTGTTCGCTATCGGAAGATGATAACAGACTTCTTGTGGCCGATTTGTGGTTTCAACAAGATGGTGCCATTTGCCACACAGCCGAAAAATTCAATGGCCATGTTATTTCATATAGTGCCAAAGTTAATTAGCCGCCATGATCATATGATTCGACACCGTTGAACATTTTTCTTTGGGGATATTTAAAAGAAAAAGTGTATGTCAATAAGCACTTGACATTGAACCTCAATAATGTTTCAGACTCATTGTAAATATGGGTTAGACGTGTGCCACCGAAGTCGTGGTAAGCACTTGGCTGATATTTTTTTCGAATATAATTGGCATAGATCCTTCTACAATAATAAAAAATATTAAAATAATTCTCTGAAAACTTTTTGTTTTATTTACAATAAACAACGTGCGTTTTGGTTTTACAACCCTTTATAAATCATCTAGAGAGCATCGAATCTTCTTTAATTATTTAGCTTTCCTATAGCCGCGCTAATTTTAAACTAAATCTATAAACTTTATTTCTTACAAAGTTTATTCTGATAGGACTCTGTGAAAAGCACAATTTTGAATCTAGAAGACATAATGAAATAATGAGGCCATGCAATAATTTCACTCTTATTTATTTAATTTATCTTCAGTCTTTTGAAAATGAGTCGTCTGTCTAACAGACCAACTCGCAGGTATAGAAAGGTTAAAAATCGAAATTGTGATGGAAAAATAGTTCTTCTCATAGTCGGAATTTTTATTTTTAGTATCTTAACAAAAAATTATAAAAATCTAATTAATACCCTAAGTTAAAGGTATTTCTCCAAAGATTTTAAAACAGTCAGAAAAATTATATTTCTCTACAAGATAAGGCCACGCATAAACTTTTGGACACCTTGGTTTTACCAATTTTTCCACTGCCTTATTCTACTTGAAGTACAAATGCTTTGCAATTTTGACTACATTGGACATTTTTCGAAGTCTTAATTTTACTTGAGTCCAAAAATTTTTCCATCGGAGGATTTTCGAGGCAATTGGATGGACTACTCTTTTTAACAAATCTTACGTTATTTTTTCTGAACGCTCCCGCTGTTTCATAGGAGTAATGGATTGTTGATAAATCAGGCTGGAGTTTTGCCAGTATAGAGTAAAATTTTTCCAAAGGTAACAAACTCTTTTCTGTACATTTGCCAACTCAATGTTCCTTTAACGTCAAATGGCTTGGTGAACTGCTCACAACTGATAATTGCTTGCTAGACAAGGAAATATTTTGTAAATGCGTAGTATTGAGACCACGAAATATTAAGAATCAAGGCAGTTACTAGGAACGTTTCTGTTAGTCTTCGGATAGTTGCAAAAAGAGGCCTTCGGATAGTTGATAGAAATTTGTCCAATAAATATTTTACAAAAGTGAGATTTAATTAAAAAAATTTCAGAAAACAGTATAAAATTTATATCACGTTAAAGTAGATAACATTCTACATCACTAGCACTAAAAATATTTTTAGTATCATTTTCCCTTATGCTGCTACATTTTTCCAGAGTAAAAGCGCAGATTTTTTTTGCTTTTCAAAGTGACATTTCTATGGATTTTTTAAAGGATAACGAAAAATGGAAATTGATAATATCAATATGCAATTTCTGGGAACTATGAATTAAATAGTTGATGTTAAAAATATATGAATATGGACAATATAAAGAACTCTGATGACTTCCGCAGCTGAGGTCTAAAACATGTTCATTTCTGCTGGTATTATTGTTGCATATTCCTTTACGGTTGTCAATTCTCTCGTATAAATCATTAGAAAGAGCAATTTTCTATTCATTTAGAACAAAAGTTAGCTTATGATCTCAAAAGAGAAAATTATGAAAATAAAATTTCATTTGATAATGTAAAAAGTAGTAATGGAACCATTAATTTCAGTCTAGTGAGATAACAGCCTGTTTCCAGGCTGTAAGAAAACGTTCGTCTAACAAGTTGAGTGACTTGTCCGTTTATATGCAAAACACAAACAAAGCACTCAATTTTTGTTAGTGTTTGAAATACGATGGCGGATTGATATGAAGCTACATAAGTAGGAAAAAACATTTTTTTTTTTTCAAAAACCATTCATTTCTCAACATAGAGTCCTTTTAGCTCAATACACTTAGTAAGACGATTTTTCAACTTTTTTATACCATCTGAATAATACGATTTTGGGAACTCCTCAAAATACCTATTAGTTTCGGTAATCACTTCTTCGTTTGAGATGAATCTTTTTCCTGCGAACCATTTTTTCATGCTTGGAAACAGGAAAAAGTCACTAGAGGCTAAATCTGGACTATAAGGTGGATGAAGTGGATTTCTCGTAGTTTTAGCATCGTATCTAATGCTGTGTGAACCGGTGCGTTTTCTTGAAGAAAGAGCACTTTTTTCTTGTTTAAATGTGGTCGTTTTTCCTTGATTGCATCAACTAATTGATCCAATTATGCACGATAATACTCTCCTGTGATTGTGAACCCCTTTTCAAGATAATCGATGAGCAATATTCCGTGTGCATCCCAAAATACAGTGGCCATAACCTTGCCAGAAGATTTCGCTGTCTTCGCCTTCTTCGGAGTACTTTCACCAGCTTCCACCCATTGCTTCGATTGATTTTTGGCTTCAGGTGTGTAGTGGTGGACCCACGTTTCATCAACAGTTATTAATCTACGCCAAAAATCAGCAGGATTATACTTTATCATGTCTAAACACCGCTGTGAAGTGATCTGTCGAACTAGTTCTTGTTCAACACTGAGCAAACACGGCACCCATCTTGGCGATAGTTTTTTCATATGCATATGTTCATGCAAAATGTTGAACATACTTTCATATGATATGTTTACCATTTCAGCAATCTCACGGATTTTGACCTGGCGATCATTCATAACGATATGGAGGATTTTCTTGATATTTTCTTCAGTGCTTGTTCGGCCCCGTTTAAACTCAGCAATTCAATATTTTACCATATAATCTGACGGAGCTGATTCGCCGTAATGTTTATCAAGCTTTTCTTTTGTCTCTTTCGCCATTTTGCCTTTCAAATAATTGTGTTTAAACACTACACGAAATTCATTTTTTTCCATTTTCCAAGAAACACAAAAGTTGCTTACTTTAAACGACTACAACAAATAAACTAATCGATGAATTTGGCTAAACTTTTAACAGCTGACATTTGACAGATCGTAATTTCTAAGACAGAAAAAGTTTTTGTGTTTGTGCTGCCATCTAGCGCCAGGTAGCTTCAATGTCAATCCGCCCTCGTATAAATAGAGAAGTCACTCAACTTGTTAGACGAACGTTTTCTTACGCTCGTCATCTGGACATAGGCTGATAGTTCTTGGGATTTTTATTTTTACATTTAATCAATGTTCACATTTTTTACGCTGTTTGATATGTAGCCTAACAATCATCTATTTTCGGAAAATACGAGTATGTTGACTTAAAGTAGTAAGTTAAGCAAAGTTAAGCGAAATTATTTACTTTTCCTAAATCTGTAAAAATAATTTCGTTTACATGTTTTACGTTTTGTATGCAAACACTTAATTACTACAACTTGCCACCATATTATTCCTTGAACAATTTGGAAATACTTAATAGGTGTAGATTTGGTGTAAAAGAATTAAAATTTTATACAAATAAGTCTATATCATTATAAGAGCTTATCACATGTGCTATACTAAAATAATATGTCGTAATAAAATTTAAAACTGACTCTTAAAAAAGTGAAAGCGTATACATTTTAATTAACTCTAAACGCATACAGTGTTTTTTAAAGGTTTTTTAATGCCACGCTTGGAAGAATTTGCTTCTACCTTAATGAACCTTTTTAATTGTAAATAAAATATACAATATATATATATATATATATATATATATATATATATATATATATATATATATATATATATATTATATCTTTATACATATAAAAATCTTTAGTTACTTATCATTAAAATCCAAAGACTTTTAATGAAATAGAAACTATTTTCTTTAATGAAATTTAATTAGACATGCAAAGATGAACTCACCCGACACAAAACCTTTTGCTTAATATTTGTTTAGACTTGTAACTGAAATTGTTAGAAAACACAAACAATTTAAACATAAAAACCGAATCAAAGTAACAGAGTTATGCCCAGCATGAGATTAACAAAATCTCTTACATTTCATCTGCATAACACAAAATAAATTATTTCTTACTTTTCATACTTTAAATACAACTAAAATTCAAATACCAATACAACGACAGCAACAGTTACCAGCGGTCAACAAACAATAAACTGACAACTGGCCCCAGCGATGAGGATTAGCGCATAAGTATAATGATGACGGTGACTGAGATGAAGATGATGATCGGGCTACGATCACGGCGGCAATGGCAACAGGTTGATGCTACAGTCAAACAAATAAAAACAATAATGAAAAGACTAAATGCGTTGCTATTCTAATGTTCATTTCGAACACATACTAAAATGCTATGCGTACTCGTACTCGTACTTGTTTTATCATTTGAATAAATAGCACTATGGGAAATGTACCATGTGAATCGAATCTGTCCTAACCCATTATGATATTTCATACATCGTGAACAATAATAATAAGCTTAAAATTGATTAAAACTATGAATTATAAAAATAATTATAATGCATAACGAATTTTCTTTTTAAATTTTATATTTCCGCTAGATTTAATTAGTCTTTAATATAAATTAAATTCTTCAATTAGTGACTATCATCCATTCCAAATTGGCAACCCATAGTAATGTCACAGTTTGGCGGTGTCTTTTGATGGCCACATTAAACAATCTTACATTTAAATGCATCCAAACGAAATTACTTGTATGCAGAACTATTTTCGTTTCATTTTTTTGTCTTTTAACTTATACTTATGAGTTCAAAAAACAAAAAGAAAAAATAATTTGTATATGAAACACAAAAATTACAGAAGAAAAACAGAAGATCTAAGGCATAGCAAAATGTTAAAATTTACTAGATTTAGCCATTCAACTGTCATAATGTTAAGCGCTAGTTTTGTATTTATCGTTCTAATGCTTTGATGCTCTGCTACACTTAAAGAATCTTTTCTGTTGTTATGATTTATGTCATTTTGGAGGGTTGTGAGTACAAAATGTCAAACTCCATTATGGTGTAGCCAGATTTTAGCTATTGACATTTGTGTTGCCAGTTCCCGAAATATAAATAGTACCACTCATATTTGAAACGAGCCTTATCAAACCGTTTACCATTTTCAGGATTAGTTCATTATTCCATCAGTGTAGACCTTCTTGGTTTTCTGACTGAAAAACTAATACAATTAAGAGAGTTCTGCAGAAATTGAAAAAAAGTTGCAAGATCCGGATGGGTGCATCAAAACTCCCCAGCCAAACTCTTTCAGTTTCTGTTGGGTCATCAATACTTCCCCTGTTGGAATACGAAACCTTTCCTGTTGATGAATTCTGACCGTTTTTAATTGATTTGCTTGCTTCAATTTCATGAAATATTGAAACTAGAGATCAGAATCAATAGTTTGACTAGGTTGTAGAAGCTCACCACCAGACAAACAGCTTTAGCTTTCTCGGTGTCAATCGTGGCTTTGCCCCTATATCCAAAGCTTTACCTTGTATGTGATCCATTTGCCATTGCCCGGCTTCATACGCCTCAGACATACTTCGACTTTGTCCGTTTTAGCAGTGAATCCCAAATGAAAATTCTTTCCGTTAAATTTTTCGCTGTTAAGCCTAGTACTCTGCTCAAATTTGTGGAAAATGTATTGCAACATTTCTTTTTTCATACGAAAAAATTGACATGCAACTTCATTTAGCAATTTTTCAAAATTCGCCGTTTTTATGTCCTAAAATATGCTACATGGTTTTACATTTGTAAACAAACAAACAAATTTTTATATGTAATTTGACAGCTTTTCGCACGAAATTTTGAACACGATACCAGGCTTTATATGAGACTCACTTATTTCGTGCGAAATTTTATATGGCTAAACCCATCAAACCAAATCAAACCCATCGAGTGGTCAGAAAATATGAATCGTGTCGTTGTTATAAAATTGTATCGCACTGGGTGTAGTCATTAAAAAAATCAAAACTGCTCATAAAATAATTTAAATCCTTTTAAGTTTTTATAGAACTTATGTGTAAAAGTATTTATGTCCTTACCGCATATTATTTGTTATGTTGTTGGAGAAAACATATGGTTTTTGTTTACAAATGTAAAACCATGTAGAATATTTTAGGGCATATAACGACAATTTTGAATAATTGCTTAATGACTACATTGGTTGCATGTCAATTTTTTCGTACGAAAAAAGATATGTTGCGCAAACTCTTTCATAAATTTTAACAGAGTACAAGGCTTTATTTCGTACTTGAAAAAATGTTGATAGAAATTTGTTGCAGTTGGCAAATAATATTGACATATGCATTTCACATGCTTTTTGTAAAAAGAACAGAATACTATTTTTCGACATTACTTCGTACGAAATATTTTGATATGTAATTTGACAGCTTATTGCACGAAATTTTGAACACAATACCCGGCTTTACTTTATGTGGCACCCACACATTGAGCTTCTTTGTGTAATACGCTTTCTTCAAATAGTTGATACCTGTTTGGTAATGAATGTCTAGTTCTCTATTAATGTCCAAGCTGCTTATGAGTCGGTTTTTCATTCATAGCCTTTTTCACTGATTGGTCAATCCAAGTGAAATGCATTTTAACAACAAAATTATCAAATCAATAACCTGCAAACCATTTAGCTGCTGTTTTTCTAGTTACAGCAGTTAGTTTTCAATATGTAATGTGTTCTCGTAAATTGAAGCTTAAAATGCAACTTTCGACCAAGCTATAAGGTATGCTTCAAGATGATAAGGTCACCTTAATATTTGCTCAATTCATCTAAACAACAATATGTTATGTATGGTCACCTTATTAAAAAAATTCTACATTCAAATGGGTGAATAATAAGCCCGTTTTGCTCTTAGAGATGTGCAAAATTTAATGCGTCAAAATGATAAGTTCAGTGATTAATAAGCAATTAACCTCGTCAGAAGGTATCACAATTGTTATTTTTTTTTTCTGTAATAATTCATAATTTAAATAATATCTGCTCGGTAGGTGTCGCGGGAAACCTTTGTCACCTTATGAACAAGGAAATATTGTGGCACTTCATGAGCAGGGACTGAATAAGCAGCATAAGATTAAGCGTAAGGAGTTTGCGAAAAACTACATGGCAACTAATTGGCATCAGGTGAACATTTTTTTAAAAAGGTTTTAAGATATTCCATACATTTTTGGGTTTGTAGGTTATTTTTTCTGATGAGAAAAAATTTAACCTGCATGGACCAGATGGTTTCAATTGCTTCTGGCGATATTTAAGGAAGGAGTCCTTGTTTTTTTCCAAACGGAATTTCGGCGGTAGCAGTCTGATGCTTTGGCTGGCTTTAGCTCACTTGGTCACCTAGAACTCTACTTTCCTTCTACTCAAATGGATAGTTAAGAATACCAAGGCATTCTGTCTGAACGTTTGCTGCCTTATTTGGCCCAAAATGCTGACAAAACTTTCATCTTTCAGTAAGATAACGCATCAATTCATGTCAGCAAGTCGACCAGACAATGGTTTGAGGAGCACAATATTAAAGTACTTGATTGGCCAACACGTTCCCCCGACTTAAACACCATGGAAAACTTGTGCGTACTGCTTGTGCGTAATGTTTATGCAGACAACAAGCAGTAGCGGACAAAAGATGAATTAAAGTGGCAATCTGCAACAGCTGGCGCTAAATCCGCTCCAACGTTCTGGACAATTTAGTAAGTGCGATGCCATCGCGTACTTTTAAGACAATAGAACGAAATGGGAACTGCATAAATTAAAAATAATTGAATAATAAATAAATCACTGACCTTATCATTTTGACGCATTCAATTTTGCACTTATTTACATAAATTTAAATAAACTTAATATAATGGTACATCTCTAAGAGCAAAACCAGCTTATTATTCACTTATTTGAACGTAGAATTTTTTTTTAATAAGCTGACCATACGTAATATTTTATAGTTTGGATGAATTGAGAAAATATTTAGGTTACCTTATCATTTTGAAGCACACCCCAATGTTGCATGTTGCGATTAATATTACCAGATATATTACATTTTAGAACCATCTACTGATAATTCGTAATCGAATTCAATCGATTACCCGACTTTTAGTCAATTTAATCATATCAAATTTTTTGAGCATATCATTGGTAAAATTTTTTCAAGTGTAATAACTCATCTTTATATCTACTTAACATGTTTTAGCGGTCTTGTTAAAAACGGGCATCATGCAGCAAAGAAAATTTATGGAAAAAATTAGAGAGTCATACAATAACAGCAGCAACAATCTGTCATAAAGCTCAAGAAAAACATATTAAAAGCCTAGACAACGTCGAGGCAAAAAAATTTTAATTTTCTTTTATAAATATAATATTAAGCATTATTAAGTATTAGTATTTACATGTGTTTATTGTTAATAATTTAATTTAATACATATTTGAATTTTAAATGTTAATATTTTTCCTATTATTTATTTATTTATTTTTTTGTTTGTTTCTTTTTCTTAATTTCACAGCACGAAATTCAAAAAATCCTTTTTACTGGTGTTAAGTGGTAAATGCATATTCTTAAAAGTTTCTTTCTATTTTTATTATTTAATTCTCCATCACATTCTTCTCCTCCCACCTGGAAAATTTAAAGATAAAGTAAGTAATTGCATTTGAAAATACGAGGGCGGATTGATATTGAAGCTACATAAGTAGGAAAAAAACATTTTTTTTTTTCAAAAACCATTCATTTCTCAACATAGTCTCCTTTTAGCTCAATACACTTAGTAAGACGATTTTTCAACTTTTTTATACCATCTGAATAATACGATTTTGGGAACTCCTCAAAATATGCACTAGTTTCGGTAATCACTTCTTCGTTTGAGATGAATCTTTTTCCTGCAAGCCATTTTTTCAAGTTTGGAAACAGGAAGAAGTTACTAGGGGCTAAATCTGGACTATAAGGTGGATGATTAACCAATTCGAAGTGGATTTCTCGTAGTTTTAGCATCGTATCTAATGCTGTGTGAACCAGTGCGTTGTCCTGAAGAAAGAGCACTTTTTTCTTGTTTAAATGTGGTCGTTTTTCCTTGATTTCATCAACCAATTGATCCATTTTCAAGATAATAGATGACCAATATTCCGTGTGCATCCCAAAATATAGTGGCCATAACCTTGCCAGCCGATTTCGCTGTCTTCGCCTTCTTCGGAGCACTTCCACCAGCTTCCACCCATTGCTTCGATTGATTTTTGGTTACAGGTGTGTAGTAGTGGACCCACGTTTCATCAACAGTTATTAATCTACGCCAAAAATCAGCAGGATTATGCTTTATCATGTCCAAACACCGCTGTGAAGTGATCTGTCGAACTCGTTTTTGTTCAACACTGAACAAACGCGGCACCCATCTTGCCAACTTTTTCATTTGCAAATGTTCATGCAAAATGTTGAACATACTTTCATATGATATGTTTACCATTTCAGAAATCTCATGGATTTTGACCTGGCGATCATTCATAACGATATGAAGGATTTTCTTGATATTTTCTTCATTAACCACCGCTTTTGGCCTTCCTGTTGATGGTATTGTTGCAGTGTTTGTTCAGCCCCGTTTAAATTCAGCAACCCAATATATTACCATATAATCTGACGGAGCAGATTCGAAGTAACGTTTATCAAGCTTTTCTTTTGTCTCTTTTGTCGTTTTGCCTTTCAAATAATAGTGTTTAATCACTACACGAGATTCACTTTTTTCCATATTCCAAGAAACACAAAAGTTGCTTACTTCAAACGACTACAACAAATAAAGAAATAAATAAAATTTTAACAGCAGACGTTTGACAGATCGTAATTTCTAAGGAAGAAAAAGTTTTTGGGTTTGTGCTGCCATCTAGCGCTAGGTAGCTTCAATGTAAAGCCGCCCTCGTACATGAGAACAAACATATCAACATATTAAATTCTGTTTAAAAATGTTTTAGAGACGAAAAAAAAACAAAATTCAAGAAATTACCCTCAAACCTATGAAACGTTTGACAGACACTTAAGTCAATTCAGAATCATAATTCATGTTACAAATTAAAAGAGAACTCTTTGATTTTAGGTCATATGAAAAGTGTTACATTTTATATTTTTTTTTTGTAAATTTTTAAATTAATTTGTTGGCTATTATTATCAATTTCCCAATTTGTAAACATCAAAAGAATTTTGCAGGCAATGTGCATTAAAACTTCTTAGTAAATTTGCAGCGATATGTCTGGCCGAATAACTTTTCTGTAGTCGTTCTTTCTTCATTGCTTCATTCCAACGATCTAGAAGAATCATACAAATCTCTATTATATATTTTATAATAAAACAACCTTACTTGTTGGTAGTTCTATAACAAATTGCAACGAATTCACCCACGGGGTCTCACTTTTACTCTAGAAATGAGAGTTACTCAGTATTCCGGCAGTGCTCAGTCTGTATGTGGTTCCTCTTCCGGAGTAGAGCAAACTAAAAATCCGCACACGAAATTAAAAATTTATTAAGGATAGCAATTTTAAACTTTCTATATAAAAACGTTTAGATTTGAATTTGTTTTTTTTAAGTTTACATCTAACATATACTAAAACAATGCGTATATAAAAAAAGCAAAATAATAACAGTAAAATCAAATGAAAAATTCTTTAAGTGTAAAAACAAATATAAAAAATTTAAAATCTTTTTTTCCCTTTTTTCTTGTATTTTCTCTGTTTTATGAAAAATTAATACTCAAAATAAAAATTTTCTCTCCTTTTTACTAAAAAAAATACAGGTGTTCCAAAGCGCTTGTGGTGAAAAATGTTGAAAATTATCTTTTAAAATTATTTTCTGTAATAAAAAGGTAAATTCTATAGTTAATAATTAATTTTAATAAAACCAAGTAAAAAAATAATGGTAATGGCCTTAAAGAAATTAAAATAATTAAAATAATAATTGAAATAAAAATAAAATATTAAAATTCAACATAAAACAATCATTTTTTAATAAAAATTTTCCTTAAAAAATGCAACCAAATTGATTTTTCCATGGTTATTGATATATTTCTTGCTATTTTCTTGCTATTCACCCACGTTCTGAAAAACGCTTATCGCTTAAAATTTGCGTTTTCGATTTGAAAACACCAAACAGGTGTTCTGGCAAACGAAAATGCTAGAAATCTGGCGTTTTCAAACCACTAGTGTATGCTGAAGCGATCTGGTCGTTTCTATTTAAACTGCACTTGAAAGAAAAAGTAAATTGATGTGAAATTAAAAACTTAAAAACTGGAGAAAAACTTTTAACATTTTTGCACAATTTTAATTAAAACTATGCAATTTAAAATTTTGCTTTGTTTTTGTCAATTGTCGGTATCATATGTTTACTTATAAACTAGCGATTTATGTAAACAGCTGGTCAAGTTGATCTTCGAAAAACATTTAGTGCTAGTGGTGTTAACCTTAAAACTACTTACTCTTTTCAAACTTATGATAATATTATCTGAAATTTATTATGTCCACATATTTTAGTTAAAAAGTAGTAACCAACCCTTTAAAAAAATTCAAAAATAATTTAAAAACTGCTCAAGCACCTACAAACATTTACGAGAGATAAAAAAAATTATTCAAGATCCTATTTGTAACCGGCTACCCGTGATGAAACTCACCAATTATTCGCAAGTGTTTATATGTAACATCTCTAAATAAAAAGAAGAAGCATTCGCGGCCATTGCATGAAACTTTAAGCGCAAAAACATGCAATGAAAACTGAACTTTTTGTGTATGTAATTATATATGTATGTACGTAAGTACCAAGCGTAAGCTTGGTCTGGAATGTCCAATGGATTGGAAGAATCCCTTAGAGTTTTTTTTTTTTTTTCTTAAATTACCTCTTCTCTTACTTGTAGCTTTTTTAAAGCCAATAGAGCAAGTAAATACGCTGAAGGCATTTTAATTTTAATTGGTAGTTTATTAAATACTTTCAATAAAAAATTTTTGTTTTAAGCATAAAAATAGTCGGTTTAATTTAGAATTTATTCAAACAAAATTTATTTCCTGATAATTCTTTTAATTGACGAATTTTTATGAATAATTTTTTCTTTGTTTATGTTTTGTTATTATAAAACATATGTTTTTTATTTGTTCGAATACAACTTCGAAAAAGGCAAAACGCCAGCAAATCGCTTCGTTTTCAGAACTTGCGTTTTGAAAACGCAGCGTTTTCAGAACATGGGCGATTGACTTGTATTTATTTGCCACTTTCTTGCTATTTCCTTGCTAATTGTCTTTTATTCCTTTTTCTTTAGCAATAATTTGATAATCTCTTTAAGCTTTTTCTTTCTCTTCTTATTTTATTTTGTTTTATTTTTTATATATGCAATTATTTCTTTTTTAGTGAAAAAAATCATTTATGTATACGAATAAATATATATGTATAAAATATTTTCTATTTTTTTTAAATCCTTTTTTTGTTTATACATATTAGGGAGATCGGACGGTTATTATTCGACCGTTTTTTTTTTGGTTTTGTCGAATACGGTTTTTTCAAAATCTTCATTTTTCGAATACTGAATAAACCGGTTAATTTAACACGAATAATCGTTTAATTTAAAAAAGTATAATTTTTAATTTTGTATATTTTTTTTATTGAAAATATGCTCATCGTTTAACAATTTGTATAAATTTTATCATTTTTGTATATATGACAACTGGGACGTCTCACAAAGAATGTGAAAACCATGTTAGATCGAAAAATATATGCACTCTTGAGTGAACATAACCTTTTCTCATCTTCTGTTAATAAATATTGATTTTTATATATATGGAGAATGATCAACTAGACTCATTGAAAAAGCCCACAAACGCTGGTTCCGAATGGCGGATATATTAGTTAGCGAATGGTGTAAGGTGATATGGCTGTTGAAAATTTTCAGATGATGTGGCCTGGGATTGAACCGACGACTTGTTGGTTGGAAGGTGGGTTCTTACCTAACATACCACAGCGACATTTACATACAGTGCTACTCGAAATCTAGGCAAATTTTCTTGCTGATTGACTGGGAAGGCTGGGCTCTGCCACTACTCTGTGGTTCACAACCAAGGAAAATATTGATAAGTGAGAACATGAACTACGCTCTTCAGGGTCTAAAGCAATCAGAGAGTCTCATTTATTTATAATAGGGAGCTGCGCCTCTACTATCTGAAGCATCACCTTCGTCAACATCAATATGGTACCTGACACGGAGTGCCGCCTGTGCGAGAAAGAAGAGAAGTAAACGGACATATTTTCTGTGAATATGTTGCTCTAACAAACATTCGTAGTCGGACGTTTATGTAGCCATTTAACTAATCGAAACAAGTTTGCTAATCTATGGTCTTCGTACGGAAGCTTGAGAGTATTCTTCAGGACACTGCTTCGGGTGGTGCTTCCGGATGGAGTAGACAGTCAGCCGCCCATGTTTTTTGATTGACTCTATGGAGAATTATATTGGATTTCTTATGACTGATTACCATTCGTTTCAGCTAGTGCTCTAGCGTGTCGCAGTGCCATTTCCATTTGGGCCTCTCCGCTCCCTCTAATAATAATAATATTAATCACTTGTTATATTCTTTGAAAGACTTCTAGACTTGCTTTAAGAATTTTAAATCAGCTTTTGAAAGCTGAGAACAATTTTAAATTTATATTAATTGTGAATGCATGTTATTAATTGTAAATGATACCAGGAATTCTATAACGAGACAATAATTTATTACTGATGATAATTGCTTGTGTTCTTATCAAAATTATTACAAAAAAAAAAAAAAAAAAAAATCAAAATACTAAAGTTGATACTCTATAATTAAGATTCAATTTTCATTTCGTTTGTGCTTTACAAACAGATTAAAGAGGTAAGAAAACCAACAACTTGGAATTGCAAACAATGGATAAAAACTACAACAATAATATGGCAAAATGAAAGTAATAAACATTAAAAATAAAACAAATCTATTCTCTTTGGTCTTATTTATAGAAAACAAAGAAAGAAAAAAGAAGACAAACAAACACGTTCTTTTACTTGAGACAATATACTTACTTACTTATACGTATTCTACCATAAGAAACAGTCCTACATATGTAATTAGTAATAAATTCCCTTGTTGCATGTTCTTCCTGCTGTAAAAAAACAAAAGCATATGCTTGCAACAGATGTAACATAAAAACACTCAAATTATTCATTAGATAATCAAGGTTTATTATAGATCATTAGGAAACAAAATTAGTAGACGATGATGTAAGTACATATGTACGTACATACGTACTTTGTTTGAATGATAAGAATGATGCCAGTATTTAGTGTTTTAAGTGAGATGGCAAAAAACACATAAATACATAATTTAAAACCAAGTACAGAATGATGTGGTCGGCACAGTATGTATTAAAATCTACAAGGCTTTAATTTGTTGTAATATTAGCTTAGAACGACTGACTAACTCTGACTGTATGAGGTAATTTGAAAAGCCAATTATTATTTTATTTACTAAATATTCGTATTTATATCAGTATACGAGTACATACTCTCTTCAAATTGAATTTCTTATTTTTAATCTTTTTCCTTTTTTGATTTTAATTAAATCGAAATTACTGACTAGTAAATAACCCCGGATTAACAATTATTATTTTTTGTTTTTGTTTTTTAATGCCTTAAATATGGCGTGTATATACGTTATTTGATATTCCTTTTTTCATTTTATTATGCCTTAAAAAACATAATTTTAAATTTCGTTAAAAAAAAATAAAAAATGCATAAAAGGCGTTTGTGCTGTAAATTGCATGCATAATTTCCGTTTAAATTTTTTGTTTTTTTTTTTGTTTTTTAAAATATAATTAAATTTTAAGCAGATTAAGTGTTTTTTGTGAAATTAACTTTTAATACGTATGTAACTTGCAAGTATGTCTGCCAAATTAAAAATTGTGATCAAAGCTAAGAAGGCAATTTTAGAAGTATTTTGATAGTAAAATACTTTGTTATGGCATTTTACTGAAGAAAAACAAAAGATTTTTTTGTCAAATTTTGTGCCTCTGTAAGTTACGAAGACTGCAGTGTGATAGGCCAAAGGCTCTGACAAGAATCGTATGCAAGACTTTCCCTCTGATAGATCAGCACATTAGCTACTAGCCAATCGGGACACTAAAGAAATTCATTAATTTCTATAGGGTCCGCCATCTAACGCTTTTTTTTCGACTAGTGCTTATTTCGTGAATGGTAACACTCTCATGTCTGATTTGACAGGTAATTAGTTTTATCCTTCCGCTGAACGAATACGGTTGTGTATACGCTTGAACAAAGCTGGAAAATATTGCGACATTACTTTGAAAATCATGGTAATGTTGCAGAATGAAAAAGAGATAAAAAAACATCTTTTCAGAGCTTACTTAGATCTTGGCCGGTATGTAAACAAGCAAAATTGTCGCATTTGGGGCACAGAAAACCCGCACGCATACATTGAAAAGACGATACACCCAAGACGAGTCACTGTTTGGTGCGGATTTTGGGCCAGAGGCATAATTGGGCCATTTAACTTCGAAAATGAGCAAAAAGGTCAATGGCGATCGTTATCGGGCCATGTTGAACGAATTTTTGTTCACAAAAATTCAAGAGGAGGATATTAGCAACATTTGGTTTTAACAGGACGGCGCTACGTGCCACACAGCCGAAGCTACACTCGATATTTTGCTCCCTGTTTTTGAAGATCGCATTAACATCCGCAGAGCTGATGTCGTTTGGCCACCTCGGAGCTGCGATTTCACACCGTTGGACCATTATTTGTGGGGTGCCGTCAAAGATAAGTGTTACGCCAACAAGCCAGAGACAATTGACGCTTTAAAGGACAATATTCGTGAAGCCATTGGTGAAATACAGCTGCACACAATCGATAATGTGCTTAAAAATTGGACCGAGGCAGCCATTTGAATGAAATTATTTTCCATTATTAAACGGAAGCATTGTACTTTCAAATAAAAAAAAAAATTTGAGAAAATATTCAATTTATTTGGCGGACCCTTTATATAGTTTTTACGATTTGGCCGAATTTTGGTAAACATTGCATTGGAATATTATTTTTTCCCCTTGATGCTCATGCAACAAAAATTGAATAAAAACGTTAGTATTTGTAAAGGTTAAAAGTCGTGAGTCAATCGAAGATGATGAAAGCAGTGGCAGATCATCGGCATCAAAAACCGACGAAAACATTGGTCAATAACCGTAAATTAACCATCAGAGAGATAACGTAGGACTTGAACATTGCCTATGAACCTGACCAAGACATTTTGGTTTCCGTCATATAAAAGCAAAGTTGATGTCAAAAGGCCTTAATTTCTTGCACAAAAGAGACTGAGTGCTGAAGTCGCAAAAGACATGATTTAAGAGTTTGAATCCGATTCCACATTCATCAAAAGGATCATAACTGGAGACGAGACATGGCAAGTGAATAGCATTCACCAAATGAGTCGAGACCAAAAAACACGTCGTTTTTAGTCAAAGGAGAAGGCATTGCTTGGGGTTTTCATAGATTTCATGATGCACTCATCATGAATTTTTGCAGAACGCCAGACGGTAAAGAAAAAGATTTATTTGGGCGTTATGAGACGTTTGTGTAAAGCAATTTGCCGAACTTTGCACCATGTTAGCGCACCGTCGCACAGTGTCATCATTATACGAATTTTTTTTGACGAAAATTGCAACGAATACAATCCTACTAGGGATTCACCTGATTTGGCTTCCTGCGACGTCTTTCTGTTCAATCGAATTAAAAAAACTATTAGAGGAAACGCGTTTCAGCAGCCGAGGGGAAATAATGTAAAAATCGCAGAAAGCACTGATGGACATACCGAAAACTAAATATAAAAAAAGCTTCGAGGATTGGATCAAGCACTGCCATAAGTGTGTTGCAGTCGATGGGTATTGCTTTGAAGGGAATATGAATAAACTTGTGTTTTTAATTTTCAAATTAATTTTCGGGTATATGTTTTATTATCAAGTTTCAGCTTTTGGTGGGTTTAATCTATCACGTACAATTGATTTACGTATGCACTCACTTCTTTTCTTCGATCTTGTGGAATATCCGCCAACAGCTGCTAATTTTGCTACAGTAGCACATAGGCTTAGATTCTTCCTAATTTTCACGTTCAGCTATCTGTTTCTTCCAGAATGTTTTATGTAAAGATTTCATACAAAGTACTGTGTACTGTGTCCTCTACATGGAATTATTTTTTGCATCTAAGGAGCAAATAGCAGTATCATTGATCTCTTTTTAGAAAATTTCTACATAATTGAGATTTCCATCTAAAATATTTTTATCTTATATTGACAAAGGATAAAACTGAATTGTTTTAAAAAAATCGCAAAATAATTTTCTTCGAAAAGTATGTTAATATATTGGTTAAGAGGAAGTGGTTAAATCAAGGCACACTTTGGCAACATTAACTTCCCGCTGAGAACAAGGCCAGATAATCTAAACAATCAGCCAGAGGCTACGCACAGAAGCACAATTCGCTAAATTATGTCGGAAATCAGCCCGACAACCTAATAAGCCTGGCTATTAAACTGATATCAATGGTCAATAGCTTCGATAAGCCATCGAGAGGGGGCGAGCCAATTGTAAGCCATCTACGCTGAGTCAGAGACAGCCTCAATCGATACATTTCCTGGACAGAATTCATTCGCAGGCAAGCGCAGCCTTTTGGCGTACCTATCCACAACAAAATGACCTCTGGGAATAAATTCAGCAGGGGTGATGCTCTCACGGTCTGGTTTAAACAGTTCATTAGTACGCTTCCTATTGTATCTAGGCCAGGTAAGTTTTCAATGAAGCAAGATTTGATGATAAAATGGATAAAACAAGCATGTTTCAGCAGGCTAACACTGCCATGTCATTGAACTGTTTTGAAGAACACAACATCCATATTATGGAATGGGTTACAGGTAGAACCGATTTGAATCTAGTGAAGAATCATTCGCGATGTATGTTGCGCAAAATTGATGAACAAAAATCCCAACGATAGCTTTACAAAACTGTGTCAGAGCTAAAGTTTGGCATTAAGAAAGCTTAGGAAGATTTGAGTAATCAGTGACTGGAAAATTTTATGAAAATATTGAAATAAGAAATAAAAATTGTTAATTAATTAATTATTG
This sequence comes from Wohlfahrtia magnifica, assembly GCA_023159175.1. NCBI lineage: Eukaryota > Metazoa > Arthropoda > Insecta > Diptera > Sarcophagidae > Wohlfahrtia > Wohlfahrtia magnifica. The sequence goes on from JAKWBJ010000054.1 coordinate 914,544, forward strand.
AAAATAAAACAACTGTGACGTTCCTATAGAATATTTTGTAAATTGTTGGTGGTATTTTGAAATTGCCATAAGATGTAGAAAACAACAACAACGAAATGTGTCACTGTACTCGTATGTGCCTTTTTGATTGACAACTTTTCGCCATATTTGTAAAGTCATTTTTCTTTCAGTGTAGAACCTCTGAGCGAAAAACTGATCCAATTGCGTTTTTCAGGCCCTTGCGGAATTTTAATTAACATCATTAAGATCTGAATGTGCAAGGTCTGGGCTATATGGTAAATGTATCAAAACTTCCCAGTCAAGCTCTCTAATTGCTGACGGGTTATTAAAGATATATGGCATTGTCTTGAAGGAATCAAGATAAATTCTCGCCGTTTTACTTGAATTCCCCTCCAACTCACCATACACACAGCATTACCTTTCTTGGTTTCAATCCCCTCTATGAAGCTTCACCTTGCTTCGTACATGAATCTATGGTGTTAACTGATCCAATTAATATTACCAGATAATTTGTAACCGAAGTTTTTCGAACACCCAATATTTTGACAATCAAAACTTTTTTTCTATCAATTTCAAGGATTTTGCAATGTTGAATCTGGCAACCTTAGGTTACATAGATATTTCGATATAGAAATTCAGTGACAAGAGCCTCATTCCGTTATTGATTGTTTCCTCGCGGTATCAAATCTTTGTCAACCGTTGGGCGAATATATTTTTCTTAAGTGTTTTGCATGGCTGTACCAGCGGTCATATTCTCATTTCAGGCCAATCCTTAATTTCCGTTCAGCATGACGTAAGCTGATGCACACTGATGTTAAAATATTTTGCTTCTATGAGAATGATACCAAGTGTTCGTCTATTATAGTAAACCTTGAGACATGATGGCAGTTTTATATTCAAGATATTTTTGCCCTTTTTTGACAAATATCGGTATTATACGATTCAGACTACTTTTGTAAGATAAGAAATAATTGTGTGATAAAGGCCATTAGTAATCAAAAACTTGAGAAGTTGTTATAGCTTCTGATGAATAAATTCAAGTAATTTCCTTTAAAAAAAGGTTCCATAAATAAGACTTTTTATAATACGAGTATCGAAATGATTTTCTAACTTCTTTTCTTTCTCTTTTCTCCATAAAAATTCCTCTGTTCATTTCTATTGCTATAAAATGGCAAATTGTTTAATTCTATTATTTGAAATCATTAATTTCATTTATGAATAGTTACATACAACTCTTGGCATGGCATCGTTTTTGAAGGTTGTGACTGGATTTATTAAAAGTCCGACATTCTTTCAAACTCAAATGCAAAAGCTTTATTCTCATCAAAGTTGAATGCAAACCATATGAAATCGAAATTTACTTGCAACACTTTTGGTTACGTTATGTGCACTTGAAATCATTATTTACAGTAAGAGTAGTTGCCATTGTCGTTCCAAATAATTCTGTGCTTTAGTTTTAGTTTAGATAGCTTTGAGTGTTTGAATGTTCAAAGAACACGCACGCACTCAATTTCATCACCTGTTGCCATCATCTTATAAAAAAGAAGATGTTTTTTTCTGGTTTTTTCTGTTCGACTCCTCTTCCTAACATAGAGGCATTGAGCTTGAAGTGCATGAAAAAAGAATACTTTTATTTTTAGTTGCTGCCACAACAACTGTTTGGGGCTGATGCATGCAAACTAATTCTAATCGAAAAGCAAAGAATTCTAATGCAATATGGTTTTACAGAAAAAAATAAAACAATTTTAGTTATATTGCTGTTTGGTAAACCAATGGATTTCGAATAAAAATGAATAGATTCACTTTTATACTTCCTTAATATTTTTTTAATCCTTCAGATATGTACGTATGATAGATATTATGTAATGCATACACAATATTGGTAATGTTGTTGGGAAGGTATGCCTCAAATAAATTTTACTATTAAACCTTAAGAAAAAAATGAAGCCGTAATATTCCAACATTCCATCAAGACAGCATTCGGTCATATATGTATGTAATGCATTGAATGTTAGGCCATGCCATAGACGGCCCCTTCCATTATGACCACCGATGATTTATTTCCAGTACATAAATAACCTTAACAGCTCCTTCAATAATAGTGTCAACAAGTGCATATATTGTCCCAGCGTATATTCGTGTAGCAGCAGTCTACTACTGTGTCACTTCTGTTCTAGTATCACACAGTTAGTAATCAAAGTTACATTGACTCCACATTTTATAGCAAAATCTTGAGGTGCTAATGTTTGATATGTCCATTCTGTACATTCTTATTACAGCCGTAGTAACCCCTTAGGCTCCTCCTATCCGCTTTCAGAGCAAACTCTGCCCTCTTAGCATCGAAGTTCTGAAGCCTTTGGTCCTTTTTTCGCTCACAATGAATGCTGATCATTTTCTCATTCTCCTTGCATGCGATAGCGGAATTTTTTAATGGTCATTAAGAACTGAAACACATTTGAAGATGATGGCGGTCACAGATGTGGATGCTTGTAGACTGTGCACATAGGCGTCAGCGACAGCGGAACACGTATTACGTGAAAATTGGTATATTGACCGGCTTAGATGAAAATGTTTAGGCAGATATAAGGATTCATTGGGAGACATATTTATGGTTTCAGATCTGCTGGGGTTCATTTCTAAGGCAGCAGATATGCTGAACAAACATAGGCCAGAAGGGGCACAATAGATCCTATGGGTCTCAGTGTCCTTCAATAGTGCCTGGTCAGGATAATAATACATTTTTGGCATGTCTGATCTTAACCATCTCATTTCCTTGTGCCCCTCATGACCCGGCACTCAAACCATGTTAAACTGATTCTAAAAAGTCAGGTTGTTAAGCGCAATATGACATTTAAGTATCGCTCTGTACGTAAATGCACAACTTCTAAAGGCCTTTCGGACCGATTGACTATCCGAGAGTATTGTGATCCGTACTCCTGTGTAAATACGATTTCTTCAGTTCCTAATACTAAGTAAAGTTCCACCTGCAAATTTGTAGTATTCTTGCTCAAAATTATCAATCTGCGTGCTCTGAGCTACACTAATTATGCTCCTACTTCGTCGAGCGTTTTAGATCCATTCGCGTACCACTGTGAGTCATCTTGTAACCACCTTGAGCCTATGCCCCACTCTTTCCTTGTCCGAATGACTACCCTGTAGTTCCTGACGTAGCTGTGCACATAATCCTTGTTATTGCTAGCCAACGACATATAAAGTTCACGATACCTTTCTATTAATGGAAATTGCTTGCATAGCAGCTTTCTCTTGTACAGCCATGTAAAGCGGTGTTAGGTTCAAAAGATTAATTGGTCCTGTGATGCAAAGGTATGCATATATCTACACTCTAATTATATATAAAGTAAGTAATTCTAGGATTGGCGGGGTGAAGTGGTTAGAGCACAGGCCTACAACACAAGCAGCCCAGGTTCGAATCCCAGTAGAGGTCCTGAAAAAAAATTTATTAAGGTTTCGAGTGTTTGATAAAAGAGACTTCAAAATCCCTCCAGACAAATCCATATGAAGAAACCCTTCTAATCTTCCAGCTTACTTTTAGCGATGATGACAAACATCAGTCGAATGCTCAGCAGAAAAAGTTATCTACTGTGAAAAATTATATTGCTAAGTAAGGATTACCATCACCACTTAGCAGAGATCTTTACCACTAAACACAATAATATGGAGGCGAGCTACTACTTAGCTTAAAAATTAACTTGATTACTGAAACTAAAACAAGGCAATCGATACTTTGTGAAAATCCAATATGCTACTCAGGCCACAGGGCCTTTGAAGACTCTTTTATCACTGACTTTAGGTGTGACTTCCACGGTAATACCCAAACATATGATTTCTTTCCTGGGAGAAACCTCAATTCCGTTTATTCTCAAAATTGGGTTTTCTTTTACTCTCTTTCTGTTAAATGATACAATGATTGCCTTCGCATTTATTGTTCGTCATTGTTCAGCATCGTGCATCAGTTCCCTAATAATCCCTTTGATTATCAAGAAGATATCGTCCTCAAGCCTATGGTCTTATTTTCGGTCCGGGTAAAAAACATAATAAGGTCGTGTATAAGCATATAGCTGGCCCATTCTATTGTTGTCGGATCCACTCTCTCAATGTCCATAAATGCACACTGGAAGCTCAGAGTCTCTCCATTGTACAGATCACGTTTGTGTATTGCCATAGGTAGCAGTTGATTTGCTCTTTTTGTACGCAAATTATAGTTCATGCAGATGACTCAGAGACATTAATACCACTCAAAGATAGTATTCTTTCACACTTTTCTAGAAAACTCTGTAACGTATCCCAGTGCCAGACTCTATCTTAATATGTTGGCTTTTGCCTTAGACAATTGGGCCTGGAAAATATCATCCGACGCCTGTGATTTGTAAGGTTTAAAGGCCCATTATAATTTTTCAAAGTTTACGGCAGATCGGTTAAAACCTATTTAGTAAATATTGATTGTGAAGTTTTACTCACATACAACCTATTTAGTAAATATTGATTATAAAGTTTTACTCACATACGTATATATCTTACTGGCACACACCTTAATTTATCTCTCGCAAATTCGTCGCTCTAACGAACTTTAGGATGTCGCTTGGTGGAAGTATTAGTTTTACACTTATGACTTGATGGTGGCCTGGGTAGTCATTTTCGCAATGCATTAGTGTCACACAACTACAAGTATGTACTCCGATTGTTCAGTTCCCTCTTCACAGAATCTTTCACATTGGATTTGAAACTAATATCATTCTACAAAAATGTCCATTGATTCTGCAATGACCAGTCCGGTCATCATTCAAGGGATATTCTAAAATAGCAAGACATCTTTACCTTGATTCAGTTTCTTTGTAATCAGTTATGTGTTTCAGCTAAGTAGGTAAGTGCCTTGGAAAAATACTGGCGCTACCATCTGTCTTTGACTACAACAACGCCTTCTGTACATCTAATGTAGTAGTGGCTCGGAGCCTAGCTTTTGCTGTTCATCACAAACTCCTACTACCTTCTTCTTTACTCCTTTTTTCCCCAAGTGGTGACCTTGTCTGACCATTCCGATGATGTTTTGTAGTTGATGTTACTTTTCATTTTCCTTAAAAAAGTGTAGGGGTCGAGTCGCGGTGGATCTTGAATAGACCATTTGAGGGGTGAGCCAACTTGCAAACAAAATCTCATTTTTAACTTATACACCCAATATTATTACTAAAACTCCCCAATTCATGTTTTCGTATGCAATTGCTAAACTATCGGGTGTTTATGTTAGAGGTCAATAACTTTGAGTTGGCAACACTGCTTTATTTGACAACCAATTTAACAGCTGATAGTTGCTTTTTTAAGTTTAATTCGACATTTCATTATGGATGGACTTACACCAGAGCAACGCTTACAAATTGTTGAAACTTTGTATCAAAATTATGATTCTGTTCGTCAAACTTATCAAGCACTTCGGTTAAAGGGGTTTCAGTTGAATTTTTAGTTGAATAAATACGTAAGCAATTTGGAATGATGATAATCCACAAGCTTTTGTCAAAACACCATAATATCCACAGTAAATTACTGTTTGTGAGCTTTATGTGTTGGCGGAGTCATTGATTCATTTGTTTTCAAAAACGAAGATGGTCAGAATGTTATCAACAATGGTGAACAGTATAGGGACAAGATGATACCTTTTTTCGTACCGGTGGTTCCAATACGATAATTTACAATTGATTTACTCAAAGAAACTCTTGATGAAAGAGTTATTTCACAATTTGGGTCACAAAAATCGAGTGACTTAACCCCATCGGATTATTTTCTTTGGGTTTATTAATCACTTGTGTACGTACATAAGCCAGAAACAACTAAACAGCTGGAGATTAGCATTCGAAGAGTTATTGGTGAAATACGGCCACATATGTTGCGAAAAGATTGTGAAAATTTGTGTTCCAGATTGCGCCACATAGCCGAAATTGTATTGAAACATTAATACGATTAAACTTTGTATCCAACGAAGCCAGTTTCGTTGAGATTAAAAATATATTTATTTGTTTTATTATGATGTAAACTTGTGTAGCTGTAGAAAGAAAACAACCGTTGGTTTTGATTTTCTATCATCGTTTTCTGCTACATTTCTCCACATATAAGAGAGGATACCTTCCTTTTAACTTTAATAGAAACACACACACACACAAAAGCTTAAAAGAAAATATTTTGCATTTGCTTTTAATGATTTTCAATATTTGCAATTTGGGAAAAACTTCTTCTCTCGAGGAGATAAACTGCAGAAAATATGCTCATACACTTGGCACGAAGTTGATGCACCACCACATCAGAGTGAAGAGTTATAAATACTATATAAGACTATATTTAACAGATTTAATAATCCACCTGCTGCAATAGATTGTATGTGGCATGCAATGCCACCATCAAACTCTTAAAAGGAAATATGCATAAACATTTGCCAACAACACCTTTAACACATTGCAACACACCACACCATACCACACCACATAACAATGCCACAAACTGAGCAGAAACCAAATGAAATCAAGTGCTAAAGATCTTTTGAGTGTTATGTTCGGCTCACCCAATCATTTCCCCTAAATATTGCAGCCATTGCAACAGCAGGTTTAACAAGGAAGTTAGACAGTTTGTTTGGTTCATCAACATCATCATCATCGTCATTCACAGCAGATTCGAAGAGTCAGGTCTAGAAGAAGAACGATGTAGCAAGTGAATAACTTACCGTTTTGTTTCTGTTCTAACCACTTAAAAAAAAAGCGTTTGCCTAACCAAAGTCATGAACTCTACGTTTGTAAAGAAAATTATTCCTGTGGTTGCATCTTAATTTTGTGTTAAAGAATTACGGGAGCTGACATACTCAAGGATCCTTGAAAATAAGCGAATATAAACATTAGACAACAATCTTTCTTAACGTTTATTTGTTTGTTATTGTTTTTTGTTGTTGTTATTTCTTAATGGCCAACAACAACAATATCATATAACCTATGGAGTATTTGTTTTGTTGCCACTTCTTTATTTTAATTTTATTTTTTTGCTTGAATATAAGAAACTAATGATGATTTCAGTTGAATTTAAATTCATTTTCTATTTTAATTTATTTTCTTTTCTGCCACTTATTATAATCGTACATATAAAACCTTATTTTTTTTGCTTAATTTAAAAAGCATCTTTATTTATGTTGCATGCAACATACAAGCTGATGGTTGCGACCAAATTAAAAGGAAGAAAGTTTAGCATTAGATCGTCAAAAAAAAAAAAAAAAACGCAAAATACCGGCCATTCTTAGACATGCAAACTGACTGAATAATGTTGAGTTGCAAAGTGAAGTGTGTAGTTTTCCTTCGCATCAACATCATCCAGCCATCCATCCATCGTCTTTCATCTTTGTGGCATAACTTTTCTTGAGTTTTTATTTTGATTCTCTAATGATTAATGGATGTTAAATTAAATATTTGATTTGAATGAGTGTTTATGACTTTTCGCACGTCAACGATAATGATAGATTACATTAGTTTTTCATATTTATCATAATTGCTTAGCCGATCTGGTAGCAACATAATTTAACGATCTAGCACTGAGCTTAGTGATTTTCTTATTAAAAAAAGGATTAAGTAGATTGGTACAAGCTTGCTATTGCTAAGAAGATGATGGATTAAGGATATAAATAAAATATTTCCTACGATTATGTTTTTGCTTTCCTTAAGTGATTGATTTCCTTACATTTTTTGTTTAAGATGATAAGATACTCGTACTTAGGCAGATAGATAAAAAGAATCATTTCGTTCAGTAGCCTGATCCAGTATAGTCTACCATGCACCAAGTTTTGTCTTTCCACAGAAGTTTAGGTCTTTTGCTTCTACTTGTCTACCTTCAGAATTAAGTTCGAAAGTTTTCCATGTATATTACATTGCCAAGCCAGCGTAGTTGTTGCACTTGTATGAAGGCGGCGGTCAAAAATACTTCCAGTTAGAATATAAACGGCAAGCATTGTTCATTGGGCCATCTATCTATTTAAATTTGAACCAGCGATTATTTGGAATCTGGCAATACTTACGTCATTCTATTCTGTCATAAAATTTATTATATCTATTATCTCCACTGAACTAAATGAATCGATTTACTCTTAAGCAAAGTTGGGATTTATTAGAAATATATTTTCAAAACAAAGACAATCGGTCGGAAATTGCAAATAAACACTGGTCTACAAAAACAAAAAATTTTCTAGCCTTTAAATCCGTTTTCAATATTTTTCCATCAGCTTCAAATTTTTCTGCTAAAACTGTGTGATCAAAGCAGATTGCAATTACTTCGTTTCGGTTGCGACGGCTGTTCCGTCGGCTGTTGCGACAAATACAACATATTCACACCTCTTTATACAGGCTTTCTTTACAAGGCATTTCACTATAACAACTTATTTCTATTATGGAACACATTCGCTTTAAGTGCAATTTACCTCGTTCTACGGTTAAAAAAACGTAGATTGTCACCGAATCATTTCCTTTGAAGAAATATAAAATAGGCTTCAAATTTGGATCGCCTTAAAAGACGATAAGTTTTTCTGAGACAGGATTTAGAAAATGGCTCAGAAGTGGAGAAAATATGTAAGCAGTGATTTAATAAATTTGTTATTTCTTTATCTGTTCGAAGTCAAAAACGTAACAAATTAATTTACAGTCCCTATACGTAAATTACACCTATTTTTTGTTGTAAATAAACTACGAAAACCTTTAAATATAAAAACACCGGGATTTTTTATTTAATATACCCAATAAAACCCGGGTGAGTTTAATTGGGTAACCCAGTGGGTTTCCAAACCTATTTAGAACTGTATTGTAGGATAGGCTAGGCGGGGCTAAACCAGTATTCAACTTTTGAGCAAGGAAGATGCATTATACTCAAACAAGAGCATTTTTTATATATTACTTCCACTACAGTTTAATGCCGCCTCCGAGGCGAGGAGATGGATGGATTGTCGAAAATTTTTTTTCGTTTTTACGATGGTCTGGCCTGGTATTGAATCGACGACCTTCTGGTTGGTAGGCGGGAGTCTTATCTACACACAGCGACACACACAAACAAGAGAATATAAAATACAAAATTCAGGCCTATATTCTCTTTATTTCCGTATGCTCTACAGACTATTACTGCTCTTGTTTTTGTACTATGATATCTTTTTCTTTTGAGTTTAATTATTACAAGTTTTTCAATTACGAAACCATTACTTTTTAAAAAAATTCTATAAATACTTGTGAACACATGTCTCATATTCACATGGAAAGATCGATGTCATTATTAATATACGATTAACTTACATGACACCTCGTTACCGTTCTTAAATCAATACAATTATTAACAAGAACAAGAAGAAATACTAAGAATTGGAGAATATAAAAGAAAACCGCTTTTAAAAATTAATTCAATATTGCAATATATGTACATTGAAGGCGCAAACACTATACATACATATATCATGACAGCCTTTTAATATTTCTTTACATTTCTAAATCGTCATTTATCAATTTGAAGTGACATGTTCAAATAAATAAATGACTTCCCGTTTATTGAATAAATTTTAGAAATTGCTAATTTTGTTACATTCGAAACAGACGTTTAATCATAAGAATCCTTTAACAGGCATTTATTATCTATTTTTTATAAATTTATTTTAGTCTTTTATTGCAATAAAAACATTAATTTTATTATTTTCATTTTTAATACGTAAGTGTTAATGATAGTATGGCATGTTTACTTGTAAAACAATTAAATTCTAAATTATATCCTGCGAAAAACTTAATTGATATCTACATAAGAGCATTATTAATATTTTGTTTTCCTGCATTTAATTCTATAGAAAAACATTTGTTGTTGTTAACTTAATTAAAAATCTTTTTTATCAAACGGCGTTCTGTACTTAGGCAAGGGCTTTAAACTTTTTTGCAATTAAACTGTCGTGAGTAAAATATGTATATGCAGCAGATACATTCTAACAGCTTTGGATATCGTGATAGGAGTTAATGCTAAAATATATAGAAACATTTTAAATTAAAAATAGTATTGCAAAAAGAAAAAATGATGTGGGAAATCACTCTCTGTTGCATACAGGCGTTGCAAGTCTTGTAGACGTCACATCACAACAAGAGATTACATAAAAGTGACATTTGCTACACAAGTAGCAAGCTTGCTATACTTAAATAGCTGTGCTTTTCGTTTTGTTTATATATCCATGAAACACCTAATCCTGCGTTTGCACAGCAGACACTAATGTACCTTGTACCGTGTAAAAAATCACGTAAAATACATAAATTAAAAAAATTGATATTTGTTTAACAAAATTTGTTTAAAAATATTGTTACGTTTTAACCTTTTTAAAACGTTTAAGTTCATTTATATTGCGTTAAAATAAAAAAAAACTCTATTTTTATTTTAGATGTTTTACAATCAGTCTCTTTCTTTATTAATTCCACTGTACTTTAATACACCAAATTCGCTTTTAAAACACTTTTTATTTGCGCCTTAAACAGACTTTACTTCTTGACAGCCAATTCAAAACTAACTAACTCACCAGCCGCAATTCGTCGCATTTATAGTTCTGTTCTAAAATAACACAAAAAGTAACCGATCCATGTACTTGGCAGCACTCTTAATTAGTGCAGACACAAGCCAATACATTTTTTAGCTAAAAGCTCATAATAAGCTCTGACGTGGTGAATTTTGTCTTTAGCATTTTCATTTTCATAACAATATTTATTCCATTTTTGTTTTTATTTTTTCAATTTCCTAGACGTTATTAAAAAGGATCTCACCCTTTGTTGCAGTAATTCAGAGCACTGTAGTTGTTTTCAAATTTAAGACGTGTGGTGATTTCCGCAAATGTTTTTTAAAATTATAAAAAGCTATGGGGAAAATATTGAAATTTTGAAAATGGTCATGAGCCTATGATCACCGTGTTATGAATCATTTGCAAATATTTCATTTGCACAAATTTGTTTAAATTTTCAAAATTTTTAACTTTGTCTTTAAGTAGAGATCCTCGTTCGGTCCGGGGTCAGCAAAGGCTAAATTGAGATTGACAGGCATTACAAAAGTCTGTTTGCACACTATTGAACAATATATGTGGAGAAAATAGCTCTGAATTCGTCACTTACTTTCATTTTGCACGCTATAATCTTCTAGAATATGTTTAATAGGTTATTACCCTCCAGCTTTGTCATTTGGCGGAATCCAGAATTTCTATACAATATTGAATAATAACTGAACTGATGTAAAGTAATATTTTAAGCGGTTCAGTTGAGATATTACCGTTTTCTAGCGCTTTATTACATTTCAACTTTCCTCTTTGCCGAAGGAGATTGGTGAGGCAGCTGTTGAAAGAGTTACTAGCTGTTTCGTGAATGTTGTGCGACTCCCACTGATCCTTTTATGTGGTTTAGCCAAATATGGCTGACGGTTTAGTGGCCTTATAGAAGTTTCAACTTCAATGGGTTTCGCTAGCAGCTTGTACTTCTTCAGCAATATTACTGACATATTTTCATTAATCTTGCCCTTCACTGCGTTTGACTCTACGGTTCACATTGTTGTGAGTCTGTTGTTAGTATGTCGAGCCAGTTACATCATTATCCTTTTCCTCTTCATTATAGAAAGCCTAATAATAATTCTGATACCCTTCGTGCAAGTAGTAAGTCAGTATCGTGACTGCTCATGTCGATATAGGTGATCTGGTTCTCGGTCGGATTATCCGGAAATTCCTCAGTCACTTTATGGCAGGATTGACAAAAAACCGGGTTTTTTTTAAATCCCAATCCACCGGGTTTTATTGAGTTTTGCGATGTTTTTTTTTTGGGTTTTATTTAGTTTTATATGTTGTTTCAAAACTTCGTTCAAGTCGGCAATATTTTTTATTTGTTAATACAATTACGTCATTTTGCTATTTATAATGCAATTTTGCACTCTTGGTGGGAGCTATTAGCTGCTAAATTTTGGTGATCAGAGCCAACTACGCTTGAATCGTGCATTATGAGAAAAACGACCGGCATGATTAAGTTATTCTTTTGCACAACATCGCCCGATCTTACGTCGTTAAAGTTTCAAAACAATAATTTTTTATTTCTCCATAACTTCTCTAGGGAGCACATTGACTTTCCACAAAGCTAAGTAAGATGATTAATCCGCTGTAGCTTCCTTCATATGATTTTTTACGTAATGGTGGTGATCTTTACTTTAGCATTGTAATTTTTTTCCAGTAGGTGTTGAGTTTTTCCTGATCATTCGTCTCATCTTTGTCATCATCGGCAGAGGTATGCGCGAAAGTTGTTATTATTTAACATTCGAAACCACAATTAAATTTTTTCTTCCTTATGTCCTCTACTCGCTCGAACCTGAGTCGTTTGTGTTTTTATGCATGTGCTCTAACCACTACACCACGCCACCCCCAAACAATTATTACAAACAATCAAATGCCACTTCAGTCGTACTTTTCGAACATTGTTCCAACTGACTATTGGTTGTTGCGGCGGATACAATACACTCATATACGTTTATGCGGCCTTTCTTTATACGGCGTTTTGCTATAACAGCCTGTTTGAATTATGGAACAATGTACGGCGCAAATTACCTCGTTCTACGGCTGAAAAACCGTGAATTCATCGTTTTTAACAAAAATTTTAAGGGAAGCAAACGCAAGAAATATTTATCTCGATTTATAGCATTTGGAAGTACGGTCTATATTTTCAGACTCTGTCTAGGCCGTATAAAGAGGTATGAGTATAGCTGCAAGCATATCACCAATTCACTTCCTTTGAAGAAATATAAAATCAGCTTCAAAATTGGAGCGTTTTAAAAGACGAGAATTTTTCCTGAGACGGAATTTGAAAATTGCCTCAGAGCCGGGGAAAAACAGATCGAATTAATTCGTAGTTCCAATACGTAAATTATATTTATTTTTGTTGTAAATTTACTTCGAAAACCATCAAAATTAAAAAACATACAAGCATACAATACTTTGAATAATATATCAATTAATTTAGTTATTATAACAAATACATTTTTGAAGCAAAAACAAATCGACATTATTAACTTGTATACCCAATACTTAAGATGTAATTGCTGAAACGGTTAATTTCTTGCCATATTTGTAAAGTTTACAGTAAAATATTTGTAATATTCCATTTGTATGGCAATTATTGCCCAACCTTAACTACTTAATCTTAAGCTCGCAATTTAAATTTCAACAAACAAAAAAGTTCAAATGAGCAATTTTAAAATTTCAAATTAATGTTTAAGTTTTAGTTTTTCTCAATTTGAACTTTATTTTCTTTCGAAAAGAATTTTTTTCCATTTTTCTTATTCTTGTTTTGGATGCTAAGACAAGTAAAACAAAATCAATTCTCACCTCTAATTAATGGCACAATGAACAATCAGAAAACGAAAAAAAATCAATAAGAAATACATTTCGAAAAGCAATTTAAGCTTAAAGAACAAGTTGAAATCTGTCAGACAAGTATTTTTCCAAAGAACAATAAAAGCATAAAAGGAATAACAAAATACAGTTAATTCTTCTACATTACGGTACACGAAATATCACCAATGTCTTCGCTGCTCGTCTCTCAATGATTCTTCATTAACCCACACCATTAATATATTGGAGTACGAGTGGTGGTTGGCAGTGGCAGTGGCGGTGGCGGTGGCGGTCATGGTGTAATCATTTAGTGTTTTGACTACAAAAAAAAAACAAACAAACAAGCCAGCAGAGCAGCAAGAATTATTGCTTAACAAAATATAAAACTAATGTGATTGTGTTTATGTCTAATTTACATGCAAAACTAAAAACAAAAACAAAAAATTAGCAAAAAAAAAACTGAAAAACAATATCTGCCAATATATTTCTACTTCACTGCTAACAATTTTAGCATGTTGCAAGTTCAATAGCCCCCGTGCTGTTATATTGTTTGCATACAGCGCATATTTCCATATTGAGTAGAGGTCGCCAAACAGCCAAACATACAGCCAGGCAGCAGCCGCCAGCAATGGGAAATATAAACAAAAAACAAAAAATTAAGAACAGGTAGTTTGTTTTGTTGTTTTTATTTTTATTTATCTTTTTTCTGTATTTTATTTCGCATAGTAGTCTGTGGAAGAGTACTACTATTCTACGAGTAGTAGAGATGATGATGATACTACTATATGTTAATTTCACATTTTGTATTGTAACCCACAACACCATAAGTTAACAAAACACGTTAAGAGGCGCAAATAAGGTAGTAAACACATACACACATGTACATAAATATGTTTATGGTAAGATAATATGGCAGCAAAAAAATAAGAAAATTAAGAAGAAAAAAAACGTATAGTGGGCTGATTTGGCAGCATTAGATGGATAGATAGGTAAATGGTATTTAAGAAAATTGAAAAGCCTTATAAACAAAACAACAAAAGAAAACGATAACTTTTAGGCACGTAATTCACTTGTAACACCCTCGCGATCATATCAACCACACCACCACAACTAAAAACAACACAAGACCTAAACAGCAGCAGCCATAGTTTTAACTCAAAACTTACAGTTGAATGTATGGTTGCTCTTATGTTCTCTTGTGTATGTGTGTGTGTGTGCTGTGAGATGATAATCCTTATTGAAAAATACATATATATAATTTACATAATCACAGTTATGTTGCATATACAGTGGGATTTTCATTTTCAATTAGCATCCATTAGCTGGTTAAAGTTGAAACGTTGACTGGTAGCTAAAGCAGCAGCAGCCAAATAAGAAAATTTAAAAACGCCCTTTGCTATATTGCCAGCGCCTATAGCAAACACCTTCTTTGGCTTAAGCTTTTCTATTCGTTTCTCAACGTTATTATCTGGCATGTCATGATGATATAAACCAGACGAAATGTTATATTCAAACAACTTATTATCATCATTGTCATCATCGTACATAATCATGTGAAGACGAAATATTCCAATCTCTTTAGGAATTTCAATAAACATACACATTAGCACCTGCATCATTACCACTATGGCAACAAAGCGTTGCACAAAGCAATGAAAAAATTAATTGAATTTTCGATTCAGTTTTAGTAACGAAGAAAAGTATTTTTTTCAATTTTTACTTATTGGAGGATATCACAAATTATTCAAGTTCGTTTTCTAAGTCTTTTGTTTTTGTCTTTTAAATTTAATTGTACTTTTAATGAGATTTAAGCAAAAAAATAAAATAAAATAAAATAAAATAAAATAAAATAAACATTTTGTAAAATCTCATTGGATTTTTGGAGTATTACTGAAAGTTAATTCGAGTATTTCGTTGAACATCCATTCTGTCAAGTCTCCGGAGTAAACATGCAGATTCTGCCATGTCTCAATCATGCCAAAAAATCCTTTGAATTATTATGTAGCAGCCATTTGAATGGAGATCCCCCTATATCTCGCCTTTCTATACATTTAAAGGACTTTTGTTAACGTGAATCGCTACACAATTTCAAACACACTGGAGTGCACAAGTGTTCCCTCGATACTAAGTATGTACCTCATCAACAGCAACCTCTTCAAAATCGCTGTAAATACTGAGGTAAGTGAAGGGTTGTGTACTATCACCACTACAACTGCGTTCTTGACTTGGTGATAAAAAAGACTATGAACATGGAAGGGGGCATGATATGAGGGCCTACATGATAATCTGAAAGATATAAACTATGCTGATAATATTTGCCTTATAAGTCAGTCATACCCCGATATTCAAGCAAAGGTGACAGTGGTTATTTAAATGGCGCACTCTGTGGGACTCAAAATACGCCAGACTACTTTAAAATTTTTGCTACTTGGCAGCCTATTCGATAAATATGTAGGTTTAACACTATTACGTGGGTGCAGAATGGGGGACATTCAATCCATACAGAATTTTGTCAACAAATGTTTACTTACCATTTTACGCAACTCATTGCCCACAATAATATCTAACACCCGTCTGTGGGAGAACCACGCCAGGCCCTAAAACTAAAGAAATTGAAAAGCGTTAATTGTTTTTGATTGGATACATGCTGCACAAAGAGCTAAATGACATTGTTTAATAGGGTAGAGATAGGAACCCATAAGGAAGTCGGAGTATCAAAAACAAGTCATAGTGTCCTTCTCAGAGAATGAGGCTATAGATATATACCGCTATTGTTAGGCCCATTATCACTTATGCGGCGATAGCTTGGTGGAGAAAGGCTAAGGAATAAGTTAGGTAAGGTACAGAGATTCGCCTCGATATATCTGTAGCAATGCGAAAAAGTCAAACAGTGGGCTTGGAGGCCTTACTTGGTTTAACACCGCTTCACATCTATGTGGCGGCATCTTCGGCGGCAAAGCTTTTCGCCAAGAGATCCCGAAAGGCATCGGGAAGTCTGCCCTCCTGAATATTATGCCTTTGGATTTATGCTTTAACCGGAGATTCAGAGTTAAATTCGCGGTCTCGGATTGTTGGTCTAATGGGGCCTTAGTACGGAGTGAGTTTGATCTAAAGTGCTTTAAAATGAATGTCTTTGTCGGTGCTGGTGTTCATGGACCCAACGGAAGCTTGTTGATACCACTGGGATCGCTGAGTGTCTTCAGAACTGAGATCATGGCCATTGCTATATGCACGAAGATCAACCTGGACAGAGGGCTTAAGGGTAAGACCACGCAGCCAAGCAGCCTTAGGGGCACTTGATTCAAATGGTCAAATATGGTAATGCTACGTTACGGTGCAAAGGCTTTTGCTTAGAAATAAGGTTCCGTTGTTTTTTGGGATAGATGGTAATGAAACAGCGAATGCATTGGCTAAAAAGGTTTCTTCGGTCCAGAACCATACTGTGTAGCACCACTTACTAGCATCCTCAATCTAATAAAGGATTGGAAAATTGCCGGATGCTTGAAACACTAGAATGCTCAAATATGATTTTGCCACTCTAGGGTTGCGATCTTTTCGAAATTGGAGCGTCGCTGCGGACTTGAAACTCTTAACAAAATTTTTACTGGCCATTGTGGACCGAAAACGCATCTGAAGAGAATGGTGGTCACAAATGTGTATGTTTGTAGACTGTGCTCTCACAGCCATCAGAAACGGCGGAACACATATTGTGTGAATGTGGGGTTCTTGATAGGTTCTTGAGATGTTTGGAAAAACACAAGGTCTCATTGGCAGACATATCCACCATTTGGGTTCCAGATCTGCTTGTATTCATTAGGTAGGCAGCAGATCTGCTGAAAACACTATAGACCGAAAGGGGCATAATAGATTCCATGGGTCACAGTGTTCTGTAATAGTGCCTGTCAGAATAATATAATAATAATCGTGTAAATTGGGAAGTGACACAATGCTGTGTTCTGTCTGCAGCACTGTTCCTGTTGATATTGAGTTCAGTCATGTCAATAATAAAGACCTAGGCACCAGATGGTATTTAGTGGCAATTTAACAGATGACTACATGAACTTGACTACGCTGCCGAGAAGATGATGAAAATAGCAACTAAAAACACCTCATCGGCTCTTCTTAATAGTGATATTCTGGAAGACGTAGAGAACAAAAAAGCAGGTTTAGGCACCTGCTAATTTCAACAGCAGAATAAGCAAATCGCGCCTTTTTACGCTTCACTTGGCACAGTACAGCAGTCTACCCATATTCCGAGGTAGCATAAGCTTCGAATTTTCGGTCTATGCACTATGGCAGAGAAACATGAAAATTTAGGAATAAACGACTAGAGCATACTCTGAAGCTATTTTCGCCTCGATGGATAAGCAGGCTCTAATTACTTTTCGCATGTAATGCAGAAAATTCCGCTGAAAGTGTAATGGTCACACTTTGAGAACAGACAACGAGGATATTGATTTCAGTAGTATTGCAAGGGTTCCAGAAATAGGGGCTCCTAAAGCTGATTTGAGGGAAATTAATCGAACAAAGAGGAAATGAATATGAAAAGGATGACGTTGTTACAAGCTAGACATCTCACTCAAGATTAGAGCAGTTAAAGGAATTTTGTAAACTGCTTCTAAATAAATTCAGTAGATCTACAGAAAAGGGAAAAAAGATAGATTTTCTTTGTGTACGCAAGAAGCTCCAATAGTGTAGATATTCTTGATATGTAATATGATTAAACTGCTAATTTTTTGTTTGTTTGTTTAATACGTGTTGATTTAATAGTAAAAGAAAAATATTATTTAGATCTTCCTTTCGAAGCTGGTATCAAATTATCCAACGCTGCTTATCGTTATCAATTACAGAAATCAAAACTTTTTTTTAACGATTAGAAACAGTAGTAAAGTTAGTGTATAATCCTTTCATATGATATTGTAGGAGCCGGAAAAAAGAGTTTTGAAAGCCAAGACTTACTTACTCACCTTAGGTATTATAACTTGTTTAGCCAGTAGATAATTCTCGTACATCTTAGTTGAAAATACACAGTGCGACAAAAATGATCAAAGTTGAAATACCTAAAAAATGATATTACTTTTCTGATAGGTACTGTCGAGTAGAACAAGGGAATGTTTTTAAAATTTTAAAAACATCTCCAAAATATCGAGTTATGGGTGAAAAAACGGTTTTTCAGATCTCAAAAGAAAATTAAAATCGGTTAGGTCCGAAAAACCGATTTTTTAACCGTAACTCTCTTTCAGTATTACATACTTATAACTTTCCTTTCCGACCCATAGTGCTTTAACTATCAAAAGCAAACAAAAATATCAAATATGTCTAATGAAGAAATATTTCTTTCTCTCTCGTATATTGTAAATCGATAAACATCTGAAACCAACGTATTCTCCTCTAATGCACATATTATTTAATACAAACACAATTACCAAACCTACATAAAAACTCAACATACTTTCACACATACACAACAAATCAAAGAAAATACCACAATGAAGAACAACAATAAAAATTCATTAGAAAAAATAAAAACAAACAACAACAAAATCCTGTAAAAGGCTAAATGACTATTTGCTGATTGTAGACCCCTATGCCTGGCTATGCTATTTTCAGTGTGCATTTCTTCTGAACGTGGAAAGCTGTCATTGAACTCATCACAGCAGCAACGGTAATAACTTGAAAACAAACATAAAAGAAATCGTATGATGCAACATATGTTTTTAATGTCTATGAATAATGATTGAAGAGAACTCAATATGAAAGTCGCCTGATGCCACTTTTATCAAAACTATGATATGATGAAATTACATATGTACGAAAGACCTGAAATGCTTTCGACATTTATGGATTAAACAGCATTTAACAGTCAACCTACTATCTAAATGTGCAGTTCAAGTTACACGACTAACATGAATATAAAATGTATGCCTACTATTTTGCCTCCATCAATTGGAAGTGCAATAAAGTAAATAGGTTATGTTTGAAGTAAACCAAATGTATTCAAAATCTCGGCATAGATTGTAGGACTGTATGCAGTGTTTGTTCTGCATATTCTCGTCTAACTGATTTATAGTTCCTCCACGGATTTTATTATTATTTTTTCCTGATTTTTAATGGTCGATTTCAAGGAGAAGTACATCAACAGTTCTTTATCCATACGAAGTTTGTTACAAACAGAAGACGTGGGGTTTTTAGTAGCGGTGAGGACTGCATCAAAGCCAGGGTTGGCAACCCACTATGTAACCCAATTAAACCCACCTGAGTTTCATTGGGTATTATATTAAAAAGTTAAACCCATCCGGGTTTTTTTTTTATTTAAAATAGTTCGTAGTTTATTTACAATAAAAATACGTTTAATTTACGTATTGGAAGTACAAATTAATTCGGCCAGTTTTTTAGATCAAAAAGATAATTAACAAATTTATTTAAAAAAAATGTATGATATCATTGCTTACATCTTTTCCCCACGTCCGAGCCAATTTCCGAATTCTGTTTCAGCAAAACTTTTCGTCTTTTGAGGCGATCCAACTTTGAAGCCGATTTAATATTTCTTGAAAAGAAGTAATTCGGTGACATTTTATCAGTCCAAACAGCCAATAGTCAGAAGGACCAATATTCGGAAAACATAGCTGGTGCGACATTTAATCGTTCTGACTATCGTTTGGCAACTATTGCCACATGCGGCCTAACGTTTTCATGCAAAAGAATAACTTAATCACGTCTGTCTTTGTATTCCGGTCGTTTTTCTCATAATGCACGTTTCAAACGCAATAATTGTAGTCTGCTTTAGCAGCCTGTAATACACAACGTCGCCGTCCTCATGATCGGATCAAAAATCAAAATTGCATTTTAAATGCTAAAACATCGTAATTTTAATAACAAATAAAAAGTATAGTCTAATTAAACGAAATTAATAAGCTGTTATAAAACCCCATCAAAAAACCCAATAAGACCCGGTGGGTTGGGTTTTTGCGAAATCTGTTCAAAACACTTTATAAATCTTATCAAGCTCTCAAATTGGATTTAATTTAGTTTTGACAATTTCAGATTGTATGCCGTTGATATTTTTGCGATTGAAGCTAAAATAACTTCTAAAATCAGTTTGAGAAGTGTATAGCAATTTGGCTCGTAGGACCATTTTTTTCTGTTACTCCTCTTAACCTCAAATTAAACGTGACTTAATGTAACCAACCAACCTTATAGGCAACAATGTGTCCGACTATAAATCGTAAATAATTAATTTAATTTTGGTTGTTTCAAGTATAGTTGTCGTTATGACTTCATGTTAAGTCACCTGTAATTGAATCTTTACACAGTTACCTGCTGTGTTTTTTGGCTCTTGCCATAGCAGTTTATTCCATATTTGTTTCTGGATAATTAAGCGTATCCAGGTATTTCTTGGTCGACCACAAGTTCATAAGCCTTAAGGATTCCACTCGAACCCGTTTCTAGTGGTACGGTACATTTCCTTTTTCTTATTTGCTTTAGTATGGCCTCTCATTGGTCCTATTCCTATGGGTTACTATGGTGTTAACCCAGAATATTCGTCATATATTTCCGAGGCACTTGGATATAAAGGTACACTGGATAAAAATATGTGAGCTTTTCCATACTGACTGCTGTCGTGCGAATGCCGCTCGCTCTTCTTTAAGCTTTAAGTCCACATCTGTTTCTGCGCTGCCATTTGTATTAGATAGCAGAAGTTTTTTACTTATCCTACTGGTCAACCTTGTAGCATAATATTTTCCATGTTAGTATTGTTAATTCTTACGACCTTTTTCCTGATATATAACTGATATATAACTCAAGACCAACTTTGCAAGCCCATCTTTCAAAGTAATATAGTTTTAGCTGAATATTGGAGATGTTATATGAGAGAAAACAAATATCATTCGCATACTCCAAATCATCGAGTGAGCGTGAGGGACTAAATGTTATTTCTCTACTCTTTGAACAAACTTTGTTCATTATGGCATCCAGCGCGAATGACCATAAAATATAAAAGGCATTGATGGTTCACTGATTGATGAAATCAATGGGAATATTAAGGTATAAGTAAAATATACCATATATAAGCTCTTGTAAAGGTCACAGTGAGCCTCCGTGAAGGCCTCTAGCCGCGGGTTAAAATAGCGTAAAACATAATTACATAGCCCCCACTTGGGTCACCAACAATCATTTCTCTAATAGCATCGTCCTTATATATACTTATGCTCTCATAAACAGCATAATCATCCTAATCATCATCATCATCCTGCTGCTGCTCGTCATTGAGGTCTTGAGAACAAAATACAGAAAAAAGCACAAGATTTTATGGCAACAAAATAGCAAAACCATCAATATGTGGTGGCAGTGGCAGCAGCCAACAATAAATATTTATTTTGAGATGTTGCTGTTGCAGTTGCTGTTTTCCATCATCCCGGAAGTGCATAAGTAGCCGTCATGTAAAATTGAAATTGGCATTTCGGTTGTGGCACACTACCGCTGTGTTTGCTTTTGCTTTCCTCCATCTCTCTATCTCTCTCTCTCACTCTCTGTGTGATATTTTTGATTTGTTTTTTTTTTTTTTTGGTACGAAAGGCTACATTTCTAAGCAATGTTTAGGCGGCTTTAGTTGTGAAAACAGTTGCATACATTTTATTTGTCCGTCCGCCGCATGTAGTCTTTGAAATGTAGTATTTTTGTTTGTTACTGTTAATCGACAAATAATATTGTTGATGCTGATGTTGTTGCCAGTTAGTTAAAGCTGTTTTCATATCAATATTGGAAGATAACAATAAACAAATAGTATTTAAAAATGTGGTAAACAAACGAATGAATGAATATAAAACTAAGCATGTAATTTAATAAAAAAAACAGAGGTCCCTTTCAAATACCAGATCTTCTATTGAAAAAAATTTAAATCTCTCATATAAACAGAATTAAGCAATATTTTATTATATATTTTAATATAAAGAATCGCCAATATTTGCGTTCAGCTTGGCAGATTTGTATGCATAGTGCTTTAGCACATTATCATCGGGCTGTAAAGAAAAAAATACTGAATTTCCTTGGCAAATTCCTGAAAACTGTTCTTTCATATTTTCCAGTTCGAGTTAGTGCAATGATAATCTCAAAAAAATAAAATCAACGATAGATCAGCTAAACTCGTATGAGTGTCCAAAATTGAGGTATTATTTTAATTTTGCTGCCTTTTTTACTTGTAATTTAAATTCTATTTTCTATTTAAATTCTATTTTATTATCAGATCTTAAATCAAGGGTGACTATAGAGAGAAATTTGTGTGGTAGTGCTAGTGCATATTTGCTATGTACAAATGTATGTCGATTATAGCAGCCCATGTGGATCACTGGCCTAGCTAAGTATGGATTTTCATGCTCCTCGGTACTCTAAATTTCTACCTCGATTATTCACTTTCGGTTTGACATAGTTTTTTTGGATTATGTGCGTCTTTTCTTGCGATCATGCTCATAGCCAAATCTAAATCATAGTGCTAAGCGTTGTCTAGCTGACAATAATTCTCATGCCCATAAAATTTATTTGAAGCAAACCATAAAAGCGAGGCGTTAATGCTTGGCAATTGGAAAACCCAATTTTGACAACACATTCTAAAGTGAAGTTGGCTGCGAAGAAAAAAATTAAAAAAAGAAATTTAACGTTTTAGTAACTTATTAAATTCAATTTAGTAATTTTTTGTTGAAAAGTTAACATTACTGTTCATGACAGAATTTTAACACTTTTATTTAGGTATGTCACTTCAGCGTCAACGCTAGACAAATGTCAACGCAACACCCAACGCTCTAATTTAGGTTTTCAATCAAACACCTTCTTTGCTGGAGCATCTTCATTCAATCGAACAACATAATCTTTAAATTTTTACTCGTTTCACTACATTGACTTCGGTCTATAAATCATACAACTCTCGTTTCGTATGATACCGATATTCACTGCTTGCGTAGATTGGTCCATATTATTACGAAAATGAAAATACTAAAGACAAAATTCACCACGTCAGAGCTTATTATGAGCTTTTAACTAAAAAAAATGTATTGGCTTGTGTCAAGGCTTAAAAAAACTTCTAAAATTATCTGTATTAATTAAACGAGTAAATGCATGGATCGTTTACCTTTTGTTATTTTAGACCAGTTTGAATTAACGTAGAAAAATCGAGGATTCGTGTCCGTACTAGAACATTGTAAACTAAGATGAAATACTATAAAAGCGGCGAATTGCGGCTGGTGAGTTAGTTAGTTGTGAATTAGCTGTCAAGAAGTAAAGTCTGTTTAAGGCGCAAATAAAAAGTGTTTTAAAAGTGAATTTGATGTATTAAAGTACAGTGGAATTAATAACGAAAGAAACTGATAAAAAAAAAAATAAATAAAAAAATAGAGTTTTATTTTACTTTAACGCAATATAAACGAACTCAAACGTTTAAATAGGTGAAAACGTAACAATATATAACTTTCGAAGTATTTTTCTCTTGAACACTCCAAGAACAGCGTTATCTCTGCGCCTTATAGTAGTAGTATAGGTAAGATATGGCAAGTGTCTTATATAGCATAAGCTTTGTCTTCCTAGAAAGGGCTTTGTTCTTAAATTGTTTGTTTAGCCCAAAAAAGCATCTGTTAGCAATTATTCGCTTAATTTATAAACTGATGTTATTCGTTTTATATGGAGGTACCGAGTAATACAAATTCACCCACAGCCTCGAAGTTAAAATTAACAGCGTTTACAGAATTTCTTTTGTCCTCACTTTATTTATTCGATTTTTTCTTTATGTCGGCAAAAGCAGCTGTAACATTTGGTAGTGTTCGTCCCATGATGTCTCTATTATCTTTTGGTGAAAATTGTGCTGTTTTTATTTACCTGTTGTGTCGCCTACAACTTTCTCTATTAAAATATTGAAGAGATCACATGATATGCTGTCGCCTTTCTTGAAGTAGCTTTGGGTGTTGAACGGCTCGGAAAAAACTTTTTCAATTTGATGATTTTATGTCTATTAAAGTCATCCCGTCATCAAAGTCATCAAAGAACGATCGAAGCCCCAGCAGAGGACATTACGAAAAAATTTAATTGCGATTTCGAGTTTTAATAAAAAGTCTTTGACCTCATTCCCAAACAAATCCATTTAATACAAGACCCACTGACCTTTTCAGTTTACCTCTGCCAATGATGACAAGCATCAAACGAATGATCAGAAGAAAACGCCACCTAGTGGGAAAAAATTAAAATGCTAACTGTGGATCAACACCACCACTTAGTAAAGATCATCACAACTACACAATAAACTTGATTAAGTGATGAAACTGCAATAAGGCAATAAATGCTTTGTGGAAAGCCAATATACTCTCTAGAGGTGTGTCGAAAAATAATATCTCATGCCAATTTACAGGCATGAATTCTTCCTCATCAACTCATAAAGTTCGGACTTAAACAGAGATGAGAGCCAACAGTCTGGTGTTTTACGCGCTGTTGGAACTTTCTGGATTCATATTAGTGTATTATAAAACATGATTTAAAATGAATTCTTCTTTTTCTATCACATTCTCGTATGATTTATTATTAATACCCACATTTGCATTTGCATCGGCCACATAGTTTTGAATTGAATTCCAACCAATTCTAAGATGGTTGGTCGATTTATGAAATATGATTTTTTCGTATTTACAGAGACCATTCACGCAATCAGTCAATTAAAATTATTCACAGACATCTTTGTTATTTATGGCGCCAAAACAACTGAAAAAATTATTTAATTTTTTTTGACTCTATAACCACCTTCTGGCTATAGAAAAAGGCCGGTCTAATTACTACAGTTTTTTTTACCGAACCGCCATTTAATAATAGCAACAACAACTAATTAAAATGAATAGAACTTTGACTTGAAAATAACTGTTCTTTTTCTTTATAATCTTTGTTATAAAAATTATTTTAATTTTTTTTTTTTCTTCACTCCCAGTCGTTTTATAATTATTATTAATGCGTGTGTAAGCAAGCAAGGAAAAGGCAGCTTCAAAGAGAGCTTTTTAAATCTATTACGAAAAACGTTTCTTATATGTAATATAGCCAGCAAACAAAAGAATTATGACTAAAAAAAATAGAAAAACATTAAAAGGTAAAGTTAAAAATTGCACACGAGTAGTAAACACCATACGGGTAAGATACTATAATTATATGCATTCCACGAGTTAATTTCTAACCTAAAGTTGAATTAAAAAAAAAGAAAAAATAGAATATCTTTCCTCATAGCCTGCTCGTTTTTAAGCATAAAGCAAACGACATTTTGATCATTCACAAAGTGATAGTGGCAGTTTTTTTAAGGGATATCACCACACGAAAGAAGAGGAAGAGAAATGATTTCTTAAGATTTTTATCATATTCACTTGTGCAACAAAGTCATTATGTGCGGCAGTGGCAGTAGCCGCGGCGGCGGCATGTAAGACAAACGATAGGCCAGAGAGAAAGAGAGTGCGCGCAGAAATTCATCAGCAGCCAATGACCGCATTTAAATGAATAGTTTGCATGCGCACATACTGTGCATGTTTCGTTTTGTTTTGTATCTGGATTTGTATGCATTAGGAAACGTGTTGGGTTTTCTCCTGTTTGTTAAGAGTTTGGTGAGACCTGTCACAAACATTTCACTAAATTTGAAAATATGTTATTAAATCTAATCGCTAAGTAAATTTCTATTCTAAGGTGCCACTGATGTATACATTTTGCCGCCACCAACAAGGGATAATTTGGAGTGTCGTAACAAACAATTACACCGGAAAAAAAAGAAAAAAAAGGTTACATTAGTCTCAATTACGAACATGAAATGTTAGAAATATCAACATTAGAAGATTATCAAAACAACTAAATGAAATTTGAGAAACTAACAAAAAAAGAGTTATTTAACAGTGGAGCAACAGAAATGGTGAAAATCCATGGACATATTGTTTAGCTTATGATAATGATATTCGAGTGTTTAATAAACAGACACAAAGGAAGCCCCTCTGATATTTTCTGATATGAAAGATGGCAAAGCTAAGTAAAGACCAAAACCACCATTTAGCTAAGATCTTCATCAATACACAATCACATGGATGCAAGCTACAATAAACTAATCAACTGATTAACGAAACTTAAGTAAGGCATTATATGCTTTGTGGAAATCTATACTTTCCCAGAAGGAATGACGAAAAAAATATGTTGTAATAACGGGAATATATGATAATAACTCATCTTTAACCATATTAAACAGATCAACTTTAGATTTTCCTGTAAGATACAAGGCAACATTAAGAGCAATTAGATTAAGGGCAACCGGTTCATGAAGATTGTGCAACTACGCACACTGTCACACGATACTACACTTTGATATGGAGTTCACAATTGATGTTTTTGATCTATGTATCTATTAAAAAGTTCGTAGATAGTAGTCAAAATGAAAATAAATTTATGTTTAATTTTGATTCAAAACTTCATTATTAACACAGTTTTCTGTTTCACTGCGCGTTACCTTTATACAAACAATAACAAATAATCTTAATTACTCTCTGTTTATACCCTTCGTGTAAAACAGTAACAACTATTACACAAATCTTTCTGCCTAAAGATCTTCACACCTGTTTTGTTGTCACAACTTAGGTTCGATCACGACCTTTTCACCACTTTGTTGTTGTTTTACAGTTTTATTTTCTCAGTTTATCTTAATTAAGCAACATATTTATCTTGCACTTAATATTTGTTTATTTACGCCTAAACACTACTTTACTTAACGACTGCCAAACGATAACTAACTTTCAGCAAACGCAATGCGCCATATTTTATAGCAATTCATTATCAATTTCGAATATTCCTGTAGTTACTACAAATTTCTACTTATCTAGGGTAAATTCAAAAGATGTACAATTATAATACATAAAAAGGAGTCGAACCGGCAACACCGTTCAACATGCAGGTGGTAGCTCTCTTAAAAGTACAGACAATTATGGCATTATGGAGCCTTGACACAAACCAATAAAGTTTATAGCTAAAGTCTCACACTACGGTCCCTGATGTGGTGTATTTTGTTTTTAGGCATTTTAATTTTCGTAACAATATGTATTGACATATTAAACACTAGTAGCAAAAGGACACTATTGATTGGCCGAACGAGGCTAAACTGAGACCATGAGGCCACCCTGTGGGCTGCACCACATCATATTAAAGCTACAAATAGTCTGTTATCCTATGAGCTGAGAGGCTAGATACCCTTTTTGTAGTTACTATAACATCTCCAAGGAAACTTATAGTGTGAGTAGAAATAGCAAGGCACTCACAAGTAACTATCTGTTCAGCATGTGTATTTATACCATCCAGAATCTGCACCGCGCAGTTTCAATATTTGCCCTGTAAATAAACTAGTTAGTACTATAAGTTTTACCTTCTTAAGCGGTAATAGAGTTCTGGATCTACAGGGTAGAAAGGGATAAAAATCATTTGGTTTATCTCCTTCCGGAATCAATCTTCGCCCTAGGGAATTCCAAAACAAGACCATAGGATGCCAAGTCAATGTGGTTAAGTGAGTTTCTATATATTAAGAACTAAAAGTAATGGCATAGCGGAGCATAAACAGATCCCAGTTTTTATTATTACGTATTAATTAGAAAAGTTGGAATATTCTTTAAGAACAATAAACCACTAATATAGAACTGACTGCACCTCGAAGCTGTGAATGATGGGTAAATAAAGACATCTCCTTATAGCCAAGAAACCTTTAGGTGTTACCTAAAGGTAATGCACTGCCGTGTATTAGGAGACCTTGCTCAGTCAGAGAATATTCCACAACAATTTTACTCCCGCAGTGTTTACAGGAACAGAATGACTGATGTAAAATGGCAATAAGATGTAAGACTTTGGGCGAATAGTAACACAATAAAAACTACTTCTTAGACTTAGACTTAGACTTAGACTTGGACTTAGACTTAGACTTAGACATAGACATAGACTTAGACTTAGACTTAGATTTATACTTAGACTTAGACTTCGACTTAGACGTAGACGTAGACGTAGACGTAGACGTAGACTTAGACTTAGACGTAGACGTAGACGTAGACATAGACGTAGGCTTAGACTTAGACTTAGACTTAGACTTAGACTTAGACTTAGACTTAGACTTAGACTTAGACTTAGACTTAGACTTAGACTTAGACTTAGACTTAGACTTAGACTTAGACTTAGACTTAGACTTAAACTTAGACTTAGACTTAGTCAAGTATTTCGAGGCCAAGTTTGAGCACCATGGTGCACGGTTTTGGATTGGGATCTCGCTGAAAGTTGGCGTTCTTCACATTATTGTCCCAAATTTCTAAACTTTCGTAGAGATTTTGTTTCAAAATATCGACATACTGACGTTCATTTGACGTTCATTCTTTCAGAATCTCTCACGCATTTATATACCCCATCCATAGTCATATACCCCCATATCATTATGTTAAGGTTAAATCCCAAGGACTCATGGCAGAGAGCTCAAACTGCTTGGCAAAAATTAACGGACACATCTTTCAAAACACATTGAAGTGCATGCCAAAACTTATAATAAAAGTACAAAATGGTCATATAATACATAAATAATCAATATGTTTTAAAATCAACTAATTGACTTGTCCTTTTTTTGAATTTTTTTATTACTATTGAAAAAGTAACTGATTCTCTCCAAGAAGTTAGCACTTGCCGTAAACATTTCCTTTAAGGCAACTTTCTTTAACGACAAAATTAAAAGTCACAATAACAAAAAATAACAACAAAATTTATTTTGTTTTCATAACGTGATCAAAAGGTTGACATTTGTATGTATGTCTTACAGTAGACTTTCAACAATTACCATGAAGCGAATATTTTATTTAAATTTTCTCTTAATACCATCTAAACCATCAATATATGGTGATTTTTTAAGAGCTTTCGGATTTGATTTTTAAAAAACACGTAAAATTTAGAGAAATGTATGCAAATATTATTTGAGTTGAGTTTAGAACGATCAATATAATTCAATGTTTAAGGATGATTTTATGCAAATGTAGACCGCGGCTACGCCTCAAATGGTTCATACGCTTGATTCAATTTTGGCATACTCTCTCCAACATATCAGCCGGTATCTCACGAATAAATTCATCAATATTGACTTACAGCACAGTCAACCGTTGCGGGCTTGTCCCTATAGACATGAAACTTAACATAGCCCCACAAAAAATAGTCTAATGGCGTATAATCGCACGATCTAGAGGGCCAGTTGACTTTTATTGGAATCAGGACGGTATTGCGTTCTATGAGCTACTAAAAATCGTTGGTCGGAGCAGACTGTAATTATTTTGTTTAACATAATTTTATGATAAAAAGAGGGAATCTTTATCCAACTTTCACTAAAATTTAGCCATTGTGGTAGCTCGTGTGGCTTCAGTTCTTACACCAGTTGTATTATCAAAGGTTTTACACCCAAATCCTTACATAAAATTTTCCACGTTGTAACGGAGTAACAGATGCATAATTGCTGCGAACGGCGACGAATCTATAATTTGCGGTCATCAATTACACTGGCGGATACAGCTGCGATATTTTCCTTTGTCCGCACTCTACGTATGAATATTTGAGAAATCAATTCACATGATTTCTAATAGCCGGCTAGGAAGGTCGCCTAAACTGACCATAAAGTGGAAGAAGTGCACATGCACTTGAATTTTGATAATAAAATTCAAAAATCTGCAAGCGTTGTTCGCTTGTAAGTCGATTCATGGTTAAATTACATGTTACACAAAAACAGCTGAGCTGCCAAAAACAGTTATGCCGAAAAGAAAGTTGCTAAAAACAACCTGATATTAATTTAAAAAAAAGATATTTTATGCACGAATTAAAATATTTGGCATTTTAACAGATATTATTTAAAAACTGTTTTACTTGCTAGAAGCCTACTGTTACGGTGTAATAAACTAAAATTACTTAACAATTAAACAAAAAAATATTATAATCTCCGCGCTAACTATAAAAATAATTAAGGCTTTTGAATGAAATATAAACTCACCACTGATGAAACGGTAAGAGAATTCCTTCATTCTGGCTGTCATCAAAGTTATGGTCTATTCTAAACACTTAAAAAGAAAGAAACGTTAAACAATAAAATAAATCTCAGGCATACAGTTATACATATAAAAACATATGAAAGAGAAAAAAATTAATTGTCATTGTAGCCTGCCTATCATTGGGGGAAAATCTTAAAATTTTTAAATATGGATTCGGATTGCAATTTTAATAATATTAAAATAATAATACAAAGCACATAACATAACACACCGTAAGTAAATAAAATGATCTAAGAATCTAACTTGTTTTGTAAAAAAAGGGAGGTTACAAACACTACACGTCTAATGATAATATGATTTTTCCACCTCCGGTTTGGTTGTTATATTGCAACTGAGTATTTATTATTTGCGAAATTTTCTTTTCCCAAGAGTTAATCATAAAAATTATAGTGCAATTTTTTATTTCCTCACTTATAATGCCAAATAGCTAACAAACCAACTATAGAGACCAGCCAGCCAAAACTATGGTATAGAGGCAAGCAACACTTTTTTTGATCTTTATCAACAATAATTTAATAAAACCATAAAGCAAAGAAATACAAAACGCATAAACCTTGTTTTTTAATAATTAAAAAAAAATAATAAAAATTTTAAATCATAAAACAATTGTTTTATTATTTCATTATAAAGAGAGATCCTGTCAGATTACATTGATTTAACAACCAAATATAAAAAAATAAGGAAGGAAAACATTAACGAGTATTTTCAAAACATTTTTTTTCTTTGTGCAACATCCTAAGGGCTCTAATAAAATATCATGGACCCTTGTTACAAGCAGTTCGAACACATAATGTCTAATTTATGTAAAAATGTTTTAAATTTATACAAAATATTTGAAGTTAAACAAAACAGAAAAGAAAACGTGATAAATGTAAAATGTTTGTCGATGATCGCTGTAAAGTTATACGAGAATGCATTGATCAAATTTTAAAATAATTCTTAAACTATTGTTACGAAAATGAAAGTGCCTAAAAAACAAAATGCGCCACATCAGCATTGTAGATTTTAGTATATTTGGATACTATGTGTCACCCTGTCAATGCCGTACTTATTTGTGTATCTGGCAGCACTGCACATGCTAACATCTTTGTGTGTTACATTTGAATTAACGGATATAAAATAGAGGATATAAGAGCGTTGGAGACATTTCCGGAACTTTCCAAACTGTAGGCAATTAGGTATATAAGGAGGTTGTTTTACCTACGTCCAGTTGTGATCGTTTTGCTATCATAAAATAAAGTCGTGTTAAGCGTAAATAAAAGTTGTGTATAAACGAATATTAAGTTGTTGTATTAAGATAAACTGTATAAAAGCTAAAGTGAGGAAATAAAACTGTAAACAGTAACAAAGTGGTGTTTATTTTATTTTAGATTAATTAAAATGAATTGAAATGTTTTAAAAAAGGTTAAAACGTAACACTATGTTACTCAAGAAATACGGTGTTCGTAGTAATTTAGGTTCTAATGGCTTCTGCTCGAAGCACAGTTGCATTCGTGTCAAAGTCTTATATCCCCTGGCTGCTTATTTAAACTATGCTGTTGATCTAAATACAGGAACATCCTCAGGATCCATTGTTCCCCTTTAGGTATATATTTTGTTAAGCAGATCTACTGACTTCCCAATTAGCACTAGCAGATCTGAAACCATATTGATGGATAAGTCAACCAGTGAGACCTTATATCTACCTAAACATTTCCATCTAAGCCCATCAAAAACCACATATTCACACAATACGTGTTCCGCTGTCTCTGATGCCTGTAAGCACAATCTATCAACTTCTGTGACCGCCATCCTCTTCAGATGCGCTTTTAGTCTACAGTGATCTGTAAGAAACTTTGTAATGTTTGTAAGGTGTCCAGTCCAGCCTGCCACACTTGAGAACCTCAGAACGGCGCCCAAATTGTGGACTGATCGCCGTCCAAGAGTAGCGGAGTCCCCTTTGAGTATTCCAGAATTCCAAGCATCTGGCAATTTCCCAATCCTTGATTAGTAGTAAGTGGTGCTGAACAGCAAGGGTCCGGACCGATGTAAGGTGTCACAGAACCCTTTCTAGCCAATGCATCCGCTGTATCATTATCATCTATTCCACAGTGTCCACGTACCCAAAACAACTGGACCATATTTCCAAGCGAAAGTTTTTGCAACGTAATGTTTGCTATTGCAAATTGACCAGTCTAGATGTCATACGATGGGCTGTCAGAGAAAATATTAATGGACTTACCCTTGAGTCCTCCGTCAAGGTTTATCTCCGCACATATGGCAATGGTCATGATTTCTGCCTGTAATCACTCAGTGATTTTCCCAGTGGGATCAACAAGTTTCTGTTGGGTCCGGTATACCAGTTTAGATCAAACTCACTCCGAACTAAGATCCCATTTGACCATCAATCTCGCTCCGGAAATTCAACCCTAATTCTCCTGCCAAACCACAGACCCAAAGATACAACAACCAGGACCGAAGATGGTACCCCGACAACCCTGCGTAAAATGTACAGACTTCTCGACGCATTTCGGGACGCTTTGGCGAACAATTTTGTCACCGAACATGCCGCCACGCTCATCACATAGATGTGAAGATGTGTTAAACCAATCAAGACCTCCAAGGCCGCTGTTGAACATGGTCTCATTTCCCCAGTTATACCGAGATAGACGAGCCTCTGTACCCTGCCTAATTTATTCATGGTGGCAGTTTCCAAGCTATCGCCGCATAAGTGATAATGGGCCGAATAATATCGGTGTAAGAACCCATGTCTAACCGTAGGAGGATCGACTTGCCCAGAGGGCTCTTATCGCCTTATTCTGGACGGTTCCAATATGCGCGTTCCATCTAAGCCTCCTATTCAAAATGACACCTGGAAGCTTAATCTTTTTTGAAAAATTGACAGTGGTAAATAAAAAACAGTCATATGATAACTTGTATCTCCTTACAAAAGGTAGAACAACCGATTTTACGAGATTCACCGAGAGTCCCTCCTGAGTGCAGCTCATAACAATGGAGAAACATGTAAATCGTATAAGGTTCTGCGCCAACCATTTCAACTAATTCCAAAAGTTTCCAGATTGTTCTACTTTCTCTATCCTGCGCCATGTTGTCTTTGGCTTTACGCTTTTCCTCTAATCCTAAGGATTCCACTCGAGATTGATCCTCGGAATTTATGTTGCATTTTCTGAGGCTGTGGCCAATCCAACCCCATTTGCGATTAGCAATCATATTAGACACTGGGCGCATTTTACACCTAAGGAACAAGTCGGTATTGTTAAGGATGTTTGGTCAGAAAATCATGATTCTGAATGTGTTTATGTGCTCAACACAAGAGCGGTTGGGGCGAAAACCAGCAAGTGCGAATTATTTGCAAAACATTTAGTCAAAAAGCTCTTCCTTGCAACCGGTTTTGTGAATGCTTGGCCTAACTTTACAAGATTTGGCATAGAAATGTCATTATTCCTTAAATGTTTAACGAATGACAAAAAGCTCTTACTTTGAAAAGAAGAAAATTTAAACACGAAGCTGCTCCTCAAAAAAGTAATGAATCAGTACAAAAACTTAACGGCATGTAGTAATTTTCAATTTACCCACCTATTATAAAACGTGTAGTATGTACCCACTGTGTTAGATCGGCAGGTGCTAAATTTTTGTACGATTGAATATTTTTTTTTTCTTATTTTAAATCATGCAACATTTGCGCAAATAAGCTAAAAAAAATCTGTAAGAAGCTTAAATTATAAAGTTAGTGAAGATATTGGTGAGGTATTATATACAAACAAACTTCTGTATAGAAATGAAAAACAAAAAGAAAAACTAATATTGATTCTAATAAGAAGCTATAAATTTTTAGGCATTTAACAGGTATGAACTCATATTACATATCCTTTGAACAACAAAAATGTTTAAAAGGTTTTTTTTTGTTTTTTTTATAAATTATAAAGCTCGGTGGTCTGCCAGTAGCAAATTCTTTGAAGTCTTAATTGTCACATAAAAAGACATTTTTAGAATTGAAAGAAAAAGGAATTTAAAAGTATTTGTAGGCCACCAACAGCTTGGCGTTTTAAATTTAACTTTCTGGTAATTAAAAAATGCTTTACAACATGATTTCTGATTTTCGTCTTTTTTTATTTCCTTCTCATACATTATCACGCCATTTCTGGTAATGTATCTTAATAACACACTAATGTCTTTTTAAGGATATAAAAGGCAAATTATTTTTATTTTATTAATTTTATTTATTTATTTTTGAAAATATCTTGAGCAAGTCACACTTGTCATTGGATATGTTGCACAGTAGTATAATGGTAGCGAAAATATCATTTTTTTGGACAATTAGTTTTTAAATATCTAATGATGCTATTCTATAGAGAAGCGTTTGACTAAGAAAAATCCATAATTCGCTTTAGCAAAAAGTAATTCTTTGTTTTAGAAAAATCACGTAAATATTGTAAAATGAGAACTGATGGAAATGTTCATGCATTTTAGTGGCTTATGTGTGTATGATATTTTCACTGCTAATAATTTAATGCTATTTTAATTGAAATACAGCTTCTTATAAATTTAAAAGAAATTTAGGTTTTATATGTAATTACGTGGGTAGAAGCGATTTACAATGGTTTTATAAAATTAACCGTTTGCAGTTTTCCATGAAAAAACAGCGTTAGCTCCGGCTACCCCCACCATCTTTCTGGAACCAAACGTAGAGTGAGAGTTTATTCTTTGGATTTAGCCAAAAAAGTTTACCGACTTTCAACGATAGCTGGACAACCTTATTAATTTTCTGAAAAAAAGGTGACGAATATTGCAATGCAAATTTGTAATAAAATCTGTTGCATACATTTGGTATAAAATGTTTCTTAATGATATGACAGTTTTCAATTATAACAACATTTTCTTAATAATTGTTAATAACTAGTATTGCTATATGGAAATGACATACCTTATAAACATCTTTTAGAACTTGATGATATGGTTAAAGAAACAATAATTGGTGAATAAAATGTTTGATTATTTTGGACTAATTTTGTGCATGCTTCATTGCCCCATCTTAATTATTATCCTAAATATTGTTTTAGTTAAATTTATAACTTTTTTCCACCTTTTGACCCCTTAGGGTCCAAATCGAAACTTTTGAGGTAGCCAATAGATCCACACTGTGGAATCTGTCATTTAGCTGTATACAGTCTTCAAACAAACTCACATTAATTTTTACATATAAAATACATAAAAGTATAGATCGCTTTTATCCTGTGTGCTCTCTGGAATAACTGCTTCTTGACTACTGTGAATAGAAAACGCGACTTTAATTGCTACCTTTCCCCACATATACAAAATTCAATATTAAGTATGAAAGGAAGGCGTATACACACTTATCGTTTTCACCCAGTTACTGGCTGATAATGTGTATTTTTACGACCGTTCTCATGATATACAAAAATCAATATTTACTTTGTATGGGAGGTACCACGCCTACTTGTCCAATTCTGCCTCATTTTTTACTGATTATTTGTATTGGCCATGAAACTATTTGTATCAAATACTGAAACCTTATCTCTAACCGTTCTTAAGATATATAGAGAAGTCAATATTTAGTTTATATAGTACCACACCCACTTGTCCAACTCCTCCCAGTTTTTGGCTGCGGTTTTTTATTGGCTATTTGGGCCAAATTTAGAGACTTTTTCTGTTACCATTTTGAAGATATAGAAAAATAAATATTTACTTCATATGGGCGTGGCACCGCCCAGTTGGATTTTTTTAAAATTTATATAACCTATACTATCCCTCCAGACGTGCAGGATAATAAAGTGAAAATTTCAAAAAACGGCTTAGCCGTTTAACCGTCTATAGACTTCAAACAAACATATTTACATACATACATACATACATACAAGCAAACACATATTAATTTTTATATGTAAAGAGGAACATTCAGAAATTTCTATTAGAAAAATAGGGGAGCTACCACAGGGTATGCTAGATTTCAACATTTCAAAAATTTTTCTGTCCTACGTTAAACTAACCAAGTAAGCAAAATCCCATTATCGTAGGAGCACTCCTTTTATTATTTGCCAGCATATATATCAAGCCATACCACTATGGGGTAGCCAATGTTCTAGAAAGCATATGCACT
The DNA here is from genome assembly GCA_023159175.1 of Wohlfahrtia magnifica. Taxonomy (NCBI): domain Eukaryota; kingdom Metazoa; phylum Arthropoda; class Insecta; order Diptera; family Sarcophagidae; genus Wohlfahrtia; species Wohlfahrtia magnifica. Next base: position 951,151 of record JAKWBJ010000054.1, read on the forward strand.
AAATCTGAAAACGATTGCTGTGATAGTAAAAATTTTATGCGAAAAAATCGATTTGGATTGTATGGGCAGTAAGCGATAGCCACGGAAAATTTTGCTAAAATTCCATTTTTTTTCTTAATATAATCAACAGAATTGTCAGTGTTAACTTTCAATCAACCAGCACTTCTCTATATATTTTTTGCACAAAAATGTTTTAAACAGTACCACTGTATGTCGTATGCAGCAGCAGCTTCATTTTATAAACCCTTCAGAGAACTATAAAAATAAAATTAATTTTATGAATTTATTTTAAAAACTAAAACAAATTAGTATTCGTCACATGTCAACATCAACTTTGATTTTATATTCTGTTAATGGCTTTTTCTGTCTTATTTTTACAAGATTTTAAAGATTATTACTCCTTCTTCTTTTGCCATCTATTGCAACCCAAAACCGTGTATCAAAACAAAAATAAAAACGGGCAAAATATCAATTAACAGCAAAATAAATGTTGTATCAAGATAGGTATGTATGGCAATGGTCTGAAATCCTTAACTAAAAGACTTAAATCAATAAGTTTGCCTCTTAACAAAACCAACCAACAAACAGCTGAGATGCAAACAAACGCACATACTACGAAAAAACCTTCACTTTCAATGTGACCACAAAGTACGCTTTAGATGTTACACTTTAGCGAATGGGTGAATAGAAGATGACTAGACTGTTGGACAGTTTTTGTTTTTTGAACTCATATGTATAGCTGGCCCCTTACATTTGCACATATTTGTTCTGTCGCAGCAAACAGACGACATAGTCATTTTCGATCCGCATCATCATCTTTGTCATCATCATCGTCATCATTGTCAACTTGATGATCGCCATAGACAATATGATGTTCATGCTGATCATGTTGACTGTATATCATGCAGCTGAATAAAGAGTGAGACAATATTCATTTTGTGGTCATGTACTTGACCACTTCGCTCTGTAAATCACTCTGTAACCACTCATATATACTTAGGTATTGGGGGTATATTGTGTTTATGCTTACTATGTTCGTGATAACAATTAGCCTTAGAATCAACTTTAATTATAGCGATCGAAGACAAATAAATCTTTTATTTATGCTTGACAAGCGAGAAATTTGTTCATAACTTACACTAGTTACCTTAGTCAGCTATCTGGATGAGGAAGAAGAGAAATCAATACAACACCTTAACTGATTGTTGATAAACTTCGACAAGGGTACTGTGGTTTGCTTACTTGAGGGAGTTATGAACTGGTTTTCGTATTTTAGATAGTGATTTTTGGGACCCGTCCAAGTTTTTTTTCGTCGTCTCTTATGGGACTCTCCTCGCCAGCACGACGGGCTATAGGACCTTCAAACAAATGTACTATTACATTCAAGTAAACAATCACATAACCTAACCTAACCCTAGCTACCACGCAAATTCGTGTTTAAAATACATTGAAACTTAGTAAATGTCAAAATACGAAACCGCGTCAAGATAAGCAATCGTGTCTAGATTAGAAACCTTTTATCCCTAGCTTGTAATAATAACTCATATACGTTTTCAATATCCACCATAAATCCCGCCAACAAAACGTGTGAGATAAACGTATGAAATAAACAAACACTTTAAAACAACAGTAAAGCTATGGAAAGAGTTCCGAAGGAGCTTCAATGCAGCCAAGAAAACAGAAGCGATTTGACGGACTATAAACCTTAACTCTCGGACTTTAAGAGAATCGTAAGAAAAGTAAAACTATCGTAGTGGAAGCCAGCTTCAGCAAACCCAGTAGGCTAAGTAAAAGCTAGGTTTTATGACGACCCCTCGATAGATTTAGAAGGATTTCGAAGAAGAAAATATTAAGATGCTAACCTTACATACCCAATAATTTCACTATAATCGAAAACTTCATTATACTCATGACCTTGGCTATAAACTCCTTGGGGAAATGTAAATCACCTGGCATTGAAAACGTTATTCCCTCACCAGGCGTCTGGGTGTTTACAGAGCCTATTTGAAACCTGCTATTATAACCCGCAGATCGCTGAAATTAAAGGTGGTATTTAATTCCATGGCGGGGAAGATATCGCACTCAACCTTTAAAGAACAATCTGTCTATTCTTTTTTCTACTTAAGACAGCAGAATAGGTTATTCACAATCATATAAGATCCAACTATTTTAGCAACTGCTTTCACTAGAGGCAGATCAATTTAATCGGCTAACAGCTGCCTGGTAAGATATTTGTAAAAGTCCCTCAGTACTGTATGACAACGGTGGTCGGCATTGTGAGACCATTTATTTACATCAGCCTGTTAGTAAAGCTCCCTCTGTGACGAAAGTTGAAGAATGTTTCATCTTCTCGACAATGAGTCAGACGATTAGTGTTAGTATCTATTCTTAGGCATGAATACAGTAAGTAAACCAACGCTCCTACATTTGACGTACGTCAGATGCGAGTACGAACATCGAAGCCATGTATTTGGACATGACTTGCGTCTTGATTGAGAACGTTTATATCATCATCCATGGACAACAACAAGATCAGAAGAAAGGTACACCAGGGAATAAGGTCCACGCGAACGTCCACGCCACAGAAGATCGAGCCGGAAATAAATCTCCCAGCGAGAATTAAGTCTCTTAACTTAGAAGAGATTCAACTCAATTTATCCGATTGATCCACGAGTGTTTAATCGGCTAATTAAAATTTCGTAGTCGTGAGCTACAGTGTTAAAGAAGATCCAAATTTATTAATTCCTAGATCTAGTGGCTAATCACAACGATTCTTTTGCGATATTTGTGTAAGGAGTTGGCTAAAATATGGGATTTTTTAACCCACTCTTGTTTCGATTACTGACTGAAAAACCCACTCGATAATGCATGGTCCTCAAATTTACCCACTCTTTATAAGCTTCAAAGTCTTTAAGTTATGCCAGCAGACACTTGAAGTAGGCTTGTGGAAGCAAAAGCGTTAAAGGCAGGGCGTATATGGGGCGACAAAAATTTAGATTTGCTTGCTGCGGAAAAAATAAGAGAAGAAATCCGCTTTACCATCATACTGGCAATTTTTATAAAAAAAAAACATATAAAGATTACCAGGGTGTTTCGTATTATAAAAATCATTTAATTTTTACAAAATCCTTATACTCGTACCACCCTATTGGACACATGTCCATCAATGCATGTTCAGAAAAGTGAAAATATTTTTCTTATATTCTTTTTATTCAATATGATTATTTTTAGCGTGTTATTTGATGCAGCATTTAAACATGACTTAATTCATTGAAAACCACAGAAACGACCACAACAACTACTCTCCGGCTACACAAACATCAACACCATTCGATGCGATTTTATTTTAATGTTTCTTTTTTCTTTTTTTTTTTTTTTTTGTAACAACTAGCCAATAAAGCAACATTAAACATATTTTTTTACTCATCTTATCTTTTTGTTTTTCTTTGCACTTTGGTGCTATTTTGGATCCTTCAAGCAGGCGACACAAATTGCCATTAAAGGTTCTTTGTTTGAGCTAAAAATAGTTTATGTGCCAACATTTGTTTTTGCCGTTTTTTTCTTATTTTATTTTATTTTATTTTCTTTTTTTTGCCAATGAAAGAAACCAACAAAATCTAGGGAGTTTTATGTTGGATTAGTGGTATGCATGATGACAAGAATGTTAATGGTTTTCGATATGTACGCCCATTGGGTCTCTTTTTTTTCTTCTTCCTTACAACAGTAACAACAACAATAGTGGCACAAGTGTACGTAAATGCATAAAAATCGTAATTTCTGCACCTTACATGCAACATCCATGTTGCAGGTTAAGGCATTCAGCAACATCAGTCAACGAGAGTGATTTGCAAGTACACTACATTAAGTTTCACATCCATCACTTTTTAAGGCTAAAATGTATAGTTAAAGCTTGTCAATTTTCATGAACGATCAATGATCATGACAAATCAATTGACAATCTAAATGAGTAATATGTGTAAAATGTATTTAAATTGCATCATTGAAGCATAAAAGTTATGAAATGGAAATATTTAAAAATAATTTTTTAATTAAGTTTTTCTAATTTCGTCTTGAGATCATAACTAACATTTTGTCTACGTGTTTATTTTTCAATGATTTTTCAAATTGACAACCGTGAAGAAATATGCAACAGCAATAGCAGAACGAAACATGTTTTCGATCCCAGCTACTGAAGTTATCATCAGAGTATTTTGTGTTGTGCATATTGATTTTCTGAACATTAACTATTTAACTCACCTTTGTTAAGAAATCGCATATTAAACTAAAAATTTCTGTTTGGTAATGAGTTAGTCAAAGTTCTGTCATCACGCTTTTCAATGATGTTTTCTTTCTCTTCTTATACCAACACAAGCCGTATGACCGTATGACAAGTATTACACACCATATACGAGAGTGCTATAACATTGTCGGCACTCAATCGTATGCATGCACAGCCGACGTAGCCATGTGGTCGCCGTGACTAGAGTTTTATTAAGATCAGAAAGTGAATATGCGCAACACAAAAAACTCTGATGATTATTCCCGTAGCTGGGGTCAAAAACATGTTCAGTGCAGCTAGTATTGTTGCATATTCCATCACGGTTGTCAATTATCTTATTTAAAAAGTCATTGAAATAAAACATTTTCTATTCACTTAGAAAAATATTGAAAAAACTCAAACATAAATTATACAGATTAAAAGTGATTTGAACTCGGAATACCAAAAAATAAATGACCAAAACAATTCTTTTTTTGGTATATTATTTAAAGTACTCAAAATGTATTATATTACTTGCGACATACCATTTAGCCTATTTACCGGCTTTGAAAAATATTATTCATTAATTCTATAACAAATATTCAAATAAAAGAAAATTTGAATTTTATACACCCTTATTCTGCGATTCTATTCGAATCGAAATTTTCTCCGTTTAGCAAATTTAGTATTCTGCGTTTCGATTTCGTTCAGTTTCTTTTCGATTGCAGGTATTCTGCATTACGCTCGTACCTACGTTTAAATTGTAATAGTTGTGACGGAGATTCTTTCGATTTTTGCTTTTTAGTCTAAAATATATTATTTCGTTAAAATGTATTATCACTAATTTATTTTATTTTTTATTAACTACGAAATAAAAACATACAATATGTGAACAAATTCTTTTAAAATATAAATTTACGCTTGTTTTTGCACATAAAAGCCAAAAAAATTGAGTGTTTTCTTATTGAACGCCTTTGTATATGCATCACATTTTAAGTTCTTATGACAATTTGCTTCTTTTTCTGTTTCTATTTCATACACTCCTGTGCTTTTGATTACACTGATCTACAAAAAAAAAAAAAAATATATTTTTTTTTTTAAATAAAACTATAAGGAAAGTAATGATTTTAATGCGCTGAATTCAAATCCGTTTATAGTTTTTTATGGGCGTGGCAAATTTTTGGCCCAATATATCGTAGTTATGTCAATATATTTCATCATAACTTGAAAACGACTTGACCGATTTTAATGCAATTACCACCAAATGTTTAGAAATAAAATTTCCTATAAATCACTTCAACAACATTTTTTTTTTGTATTTAGAATAGTTTCAGAGGTATTCATAAAAAAGTATTTTTTCGCGTAAAATTAAAACAATTTCTTTTTTTTAAAAAGTTATAAAAAATTTGTCAGAATGAAAATTTTACATGTTAAGCATTTAAATTAAAGCTTAAAATGTTGAGAATAAAATAAGCTACAAATCATGAAAATCGGTTGGCTATTGCTAATTTTATTCAAAATTAAATGCAGGTACCTAACTTTAAACAAAATTAGCGAAAAAAATTTTTATTGCAAAATTAGTGGAAATTGTTTTTCGTTTTTTTTTCTTTTTTTGGAATACCAATTTTCGATCGAAACGTTACTGAATGCGGAGACGTAATCGAAACACAGAATAGGGGTGAGCTTATGATACCATATTTGCAATCTATTTACAATTTCTCAATGCCGCTCATATGTACATATGTATGTATTATTGGAAAAAAGTTACAAACTAACACCCAAACATAAACAAGAGCACTAAGCGTTGTCTAGCTAACGATTTGCGATTGAAAAATCCAATTTTGACAACGCGTTGGATAGTGAAGTTAGCTGCGAAGAAAAATTAAAAGAAAATAATGAAAAAAGTGCAATTTTAGCTATTTTCGCGGTAAATCTAGCGTTTTAGTAACTTTTTAATTTGAATGTGGTGATTTTTTTGTTGAAAGAATAAATTAGCTTACTATTTATGACATAAATTTAATGCTTTTATTTAAGTTTGTCACTTCAGCATCAACGCTAGACAAATGTCAATATAACGCCCAACAATCTAAATAAGTTTGTCAATAAATATTTCTAAATGTGGTTGGTACAAAGAGAACATAAAAACAGAAATTTTGCTCTCTTCTGTAGTCTTTCTTATGAGCGCTAACATAGACTCGCATAATCATAGAACAATTTATAGTATAACATACACCCTGTATCCACTGTTGTCGACTTCAAGAAAGCATTTGATACCATCCAACGGACTGCCATATGGAAAGCATTGAGAACAAAAGCATTACCACAGAAAATGATGTGTATAATTAGAGCAGTGTATGAGGAAGTGGAATTTTCAGTTTTTCACAACGGCAACACCAATCAACCATTACACACCAAAAAACAAATCACCTCAGCTATTCACCATTGTGCTGAATAATAATCAAAGTATGTTCAAAGATGAGAGAAATAACATGGATTTAAATGACATTTGTCTACTTTCGCATAAGATCTCCCATATGCAGTCAAAACTGGAGGACTTGGAAAAATTGGCATGCAATGTTGAACTTGCAACAAGATCAACCAGTAGGGTATGTAGATACCTTCTGCTATCTAGGATATACATTGACTAGAAGACGCAGGCAGTATGGAGAAGCTCGTGTATGATTCTGAGATACACGAATGTAGAATATTCTGACCTAACACCATAAGTAACAGAACTATGAAATATGACTAATAAGTAAGTAAGTATTCTAAGGCAAATGGAGGAAGAAAAATGGAGGTGGATCGGTCACAAGGCTTAAGAAATGGTGATCAACCAAGAAACACCTATAGACGCACAATTATGCAAAAAATAAGACAGAATAACATAACAAGAAAAAACAGGCAAAAACAACAGCGGAAAACTGAAAATGCTTTGCCAGATGTTCCCAAGAGAAGTAACTGGGGAAAAAATGTGACAGCTAGGCTTATTTTTGTACGAAATACAAAAAAATAGTAATCCAGTTCCAATAATAGCGAATACAAATTTTTTTTAGTTAAGCTATACACATAGAAATTCAGTTAGCATAGTTTAATATCGCAATCTATAAGTTCTAGGTTAAGTTAGGTTACCAGCCGCCCATGGTATGTCTCACTTGGGTTTAATGCTGATTCCCGCAAAGAGCACCTTTTCTCTTCTGTTTTCACACATACGTACTCACACACATAGCAAAAAATAAACAAAGAGAACTAAAAAGAAAAATGCATTAATATTAGTTTGACGGACGCTGGTTTCATGTACTGGTTAACCATATGTTAGCGAACACCCGAAAAAAAACGAAAATACTAAACGGAGAATAACAAGTAAACAACAATTGCATTCAGTTGTCTGATATCATTTGATGAAAGCAAACGTAAATCGCATTGCGTATTAAAAATGTTTATTTGCTTATTTGTTTACTTTGTTGATTTGTCCTTTAACTCACACTGCAAAAATTTACCACTACTACATACTACTACAAATTCAGTTTTCTCTTTGGCTAACCGTGGTTCAAACTCAGAGTAATGACAGAGAAGGTGTTCAATCGACCCCTTTGCTTTTTCAGCATTGCATCTTGATAGGAAATCATATAAGGTGATCACAAGTCTCCGCCACTGTCTACTGAGACTCCAAAGTCCAATTATGGTATATGGTTCTTATGTTAATTTTAAAGAGTTTTAACGCTTGTTCATCTAAATTTGATCACAATTTTGTGGTCTCATAGCAGGTGAGTGCTTCTAAAGACCGATCTTTCGTCCTTCGATGCATTTCCTTATATTTAGTTATCTATTCTTGTGAAGGTAAACTCTGATACCTATAGCTGATTAATAATGATTCAAGATTGTACCTACTTGTGAAAATTCATTCACTACGCAGTTACCTTTTGTATCTCCATATACAGAAAACGATGGTGTCTAAAGACCACTATTGATTTTTCTCACTCCAGAAAAGAAAACCTCTTCAAACACTTATCTTATTGGTTGATTTGATTGTTTATTAAATACTAACAGATTCTTTTTACTTCCCTATGATAAATACTCAGCCAAAATTAGGTCTTTTTTATTTACAACTAAACCAAAATGTTAACCCCATATTCATAAATTTAAAAATGAGTAGTATTTTATTTCAAATTTTTATACAAAATTTTCTTCAAATAGATATCAAAGACATTTTGCTTTTTTATGAATATGGGAGTAAATATATATTTATTATTTTTGACTCCTGAGAATAAAACACACCAGAATTAATACTAGAAAGAGGGGCAGGGATCATTTGAACCGTGTTCATATTTGTATGCCAACAGTTCTTTATCAATGATTTTTTTGTTTTTTTATGAATATGGGGGTAAATATTTTTTTAATATTTTTGACACTTGAGAGGAAACGCACCATAATTAATACTAGAAAGACGGGCGGGTATCATTTGAACTGTGTTCATATTTGACTGTCAAATTTTGTTATCAATAATTTTTCTGAGTTAGTATTTCGTGACCTTTATTCAAATTGGATAAAATTTAATTTAAAATCATTCCCATTTGATTGAAATTTTCCAAACACAAAAAAGTAGCACAACTGCCTAGAAAACCGAGTAGGGATCATTTAACCCATATGCGTATTTGGCCGGCAATATTTCATTTATCCGTTTGCATTTCTGATTTTCGTTCTTTACAAAAACAAATTGACGATAAATCGTCTTATCCACCAGCTGTATTTGGAAGCGTGTATATATCATGTCCTTTCGTTCCTAGTAGAAACACAGGGCCGTAACACACTGCTTTCATTCGATCTGGTTTGGAGCATTATTTTTTATTTTTTTTCGACTTTGACCGGTTTGGTTGTCTTGGAATTCAATTTGTCGCCTCCAGATATAGAGTAACCGAAAACCTTGCGCGTTTTTCCTGGCATATTCCCGTCTGTGGTAGTTATTTGATCCATCCAGCGTTATATGTGATCGAAAATCTACATGTGAATTGAATTGTAGATGGTGTTTTGCCAAATTATTTCTAATATTTTTCGAAGGTAATGATTGATGAATATCTGGATAGTGTTGCCATTGCGTGATGTGATATTCCAGGACTAAAATTCATAGAGAATGTCTAATTTTACGTTGAAGTTCAATATGTTGATTTTAGTCCATTTTATGCTAGCAGGCGATTTCCACACAAGTCACAAACTACCGAAAGCATTACATCATCGCTACACCCACGAGCTTTTTTTTTTAATACAGCTTAGGTAGTATAAATCACTTACCTTTCCCAAAAACATAAAATAAATCTGGAATTTTGTGTTATTGGGGATGTTGCAGCGCATTACCTATGTATATATATCAATGTTAAGCCTTTGTAGCTTCACTCTCCAGAGATTTAAGTTTAGCAGATACGTCACTATAGCTGTGTGCTAATAAGCAGACATAATCGGAGTATTCCAAACTCTCTAAGTGTTGTTAAGTCTCAATATTATCCAACTATAACATCAGGGATAATATTCATCCCTATCGAACGGCAGTTGTCATACAGAAGTTATTACCACGATGACTGATTCAGCAATTGTTTGTGAGGGTGTTCGCATTTAAATTATCCCGATTTTATCTAAATGAAAAATAGATACATGATTTATCTTTTTATTTGATATAAAACGGTATTACACAATATGCACCCTTTTTGAAACCTAACTAGCACGTTGTAGAAAGTGTCTTATCCATTCCAATTTATTTTTCATTAATTTTTGTAATATTTTTAAACCGAAATAACAATTGTTAAATTCAAATAATAAATTTTTCTCTATTAAAATTATTTAAAATTAGTTGGGTCAAATGGCACCTACACGTCTTTCTAAGCTTTATAAACTTTCCGTCGTTCTAGTGTTAAATCATACATATCGTGAGATTAATGAAGATTATAATAACTAAGGTAGTGAGAGCTACCCCGTCAAAGACTTTGTTCACTATTTTGAACTCACTACTTTCTGGCACTCAGCACTATCGGCTTTGAAATTGAGAGCTACTAACTCATGAAAGTTGTAAGGTATGATCATTATATGATTTTAGACCAGCTCAGCTGTGAGAATAATATTGACTATGGGTGAATGGTATAGCCCTTCTCCGAAGTGACATTATGAAGCTGAAATTTTCTCTGAACAACTGAGTATAAGACTGTCTAATAGATTTCCGAACTACTGCTCAGCCTAAGTTATGGTCAATAATATTGCTGTGCGATATTTTCAATATTACGGAAGCAAGGCAGTCATAATATTTTTAAGATTACATCACACCTCGCAAACTGTGTGTAAATTCCGAAAGTCTTTAGATGAAATCGCAAGACATTAAACAGTTACTCTTAGGTGGTTTTCTGGACATGAATACATTGAAGACAACTGCATGGCAGACACAAATGTGTGAGAAAGTGATACTCTAGATATTTTCAGTTCGATTAGGCATATCGGCATTTCTCTTGAAATAGGCGAATAGCTGATATCACGGAAGCTACGCATGAGGGCTGGTGAGCGTTAAATGAATGATCTACCTGGCTTGAGACCGAAAAATTTGTCAGTATCTATATATACGATCAAAGTACGCGACAGATTTTGAAATTGCACAAGCTGTATATAAGGAACTTAATAGAGATAGAGAATGAATATCAAATACAATAATTTCTACATAAGCTGTCATGATAAAGAGGAGTCTATGGAACTTCGTTTTCGTATTTGCTCTGCATTTAACTTAAGGCTATTCTAACATGCTTGCTCTACAGTGTAGGGTTTATTAAAGTAGGGCTTGAAAGACATTAATTATTGTGGTTTATTAGTAAACCCTATTGTTGCCAGGTAAGAAAGCAAATTAAATTTAAAAAAATATATATATACTCGTACATAAGTATGTATATAAAAAAAATACTATCAATACAAAAAAAAAAACACTCCGATCTTTATAAATTTTTTTTTTTTGTATTGATTTTCCTATTCTCCTAAACAGTTTCAACAAAATAAATAGTATGTGCATGAGTGCATGCATGAATGCTGCAGTGTTAAGCACTGCATGAGATCAAAAAATGTGCACACGTAAGACTGGTGTTGTTAAGTGAAGTCTACGAACCTAAAAAAAAAATTATCTTTGGATTTTTTTAGCTTCCTTTTCTTTAGATCCTCTTCGGTGGTAACCTAAAACTTATAGCTTTGTTTTGAGTGAAATTCTCAAAAGTCACTGTCTTTTTAACTTTATTAGTGTTTAATATCTCGACTTCAGCGACAGAAATGAACCTAAAATTTATATAAACAAATATAAAATCGCTTTACTTTTAATAATAAAATTCTTAATCTGTTTCGATTGAGTCTGCGTACGTACGCGTTTAACGCTGTCCTCTTAAGGGCTCAATTTTTTGCCTGAAAAAATAACAATTAAACGTAAGCTTTTTTTGTTTGTGCGTTATTCTATTAAAAACTTTTATCTGGAAATAAATTTAAACTTCATTAAAGAGAATAGAATGAATTGTTCAAAGATAAAATATAAGCGATTTCAAATATAATATACTAATTATCTCCATGATCGTAAAAGTCAACAATATTGATATCTCAGTTAGCCTCAGTCATTCAATCTCTTCCGATCCCTCGGGAATTAGACACATGTTAATACAGTGTTTTCAGAAAATATTCTATATTGTACTTGACGATATAGGTTCGTCGTTTGAGTGTTACTCCGAAACTAATGAATGACTTCAATGGAAATCTTGATTTACTCAAAAGAATTATAAATCTAAAATATAAGTTTTGTAAGCGAAATCAAAACGATATTGTTTTAGAGAGACGCACTGTCAAGGTGAATCAAAAATTTTTCCTACAAGGAGATATGATATATAAAGGAAATTTGTTTCAAAGATTTTTTTCTAGCTGATTTCAACATAGACGTTGTTCTTCAACGCTTTTAAGTCGATTAGTTAACCTTGCGTTGTTTCGTGGCTCAATTATTCCGTACTAATTAAAACTTACTATCAATTACTAAGAAGGGTAAGTAAAGAAAACAAACCTGAAATCTAAAGCCCAACAACAGGTTCTTCAGCTCTGACCAACCTGTGAAATATATAGATTCCCCAGAAATCTCTTTACAGACGAACTACTAGCGTTGTTCTCCAAAAAGTTGAATGATTGTTTTAACTCTGATTAAGTCAAAGATGTTTGATAAACTTTGGTACGACGCATTCATATGAAACCTTATTGCTCTCGTTGTGTATCGAATTTTCTCAGACATCGCGCCCAAAAAACCTAAGATTAAATTCAGGGGTACCGCAAGACTTCTATTTCTCCTTTTTCTTACTTTGAGCTGTTTAAAAAAGGGATGGGACCATGGGATAGTACCATGTCAGTATACAGTCATTTAGGTCATTGTTGGCCTGTTGCAAGTTTGCTGAAAATAGAATCTTATAATGGAGTTGCTGATTAACACCGTGTTATTGACATAGTCCCTTAGTACCTTCAATTCAAAACCCCGAAGGTGACAAGTGCCTGTGAAGGTGGCAAAGGCATATTTATGGCATATAAAGTGTTTGAGGGTATCACCATCCTTGTTACAAGCCCATTATACACTGTTCTCCCCCACGCCTATTCGGTTCAAATAAGCACGTTCTTTTAAGTGCCTAGTTACTATGCCTAAAAAGGCAAATCTCTCTTACCCAGGCGCAGTTCTGTCCCAACTCAGATTCTCCCAAAGTGACAAGTGAGGCATGATCATTTAAAGCTCATTTTTGAACTCGGATTTTATCTATATGCACCACGAAAGCATTTATCGCCCCTCTTACATTCCAGCACCGTCCTGCACTTTATCTCATTGAACATAATAGCCGTGAATAGGGTTGTTGTCCCCATGTCTGCCCTATTCCAGTTTCTCTTCTCTATTATCGCATGGATCTAGTAAAATTCTTTCTCTGATCGCTTGATCCCCTGTTTCTCCATTCCAGAAGAGCAATTCTGAAGAGTATACCTACAGTTGGCAACAACTTATCCCTCCGTTCTACCATCATATATGTATATCTCCGTCAGAAGAATATTCCACCGCAACCCCAACAATTTTCTGTAGTTCGACTTCTCTTTCTGACGACTCTCGCAGCCAAGGCTGCCTCACACTTCATTCGTATGTCTATCGGTTGTAGAAAACAAATTGTTTTCAGAGCACATGCGATATACTTAGTTGCTTCATTGGGTACAATTAGCACTTAGTGATATGTATTAGATTGATAGATCTTAACCGGTTTGATATTTGCGATGCTTTTTTATTTATGAAAGTAAAATAAGCCCAGGAACCGGAAGTTTAAGATCTATAGTGATGTATCGAATAAGAAATATTTAATATATTTACAGATCTGTTTTTAGATTTCAAATATAAAGATTTTTTATAACTTTAAAGAGTACAACAGTTTCTGTTTGACACGCAACTTAAGTAGAAATCCTTTTATGGCGCCTGTAATTTTTTTTTTTAATTTTTTTTTTTTTTTCAAAAGGTGGCGTGCTTACTTTTTAATTTTCTTCGGGCAAGTTTAGCTGCCGTAGTATAGATTTTATTTTTATCTTTTTTTCAAAACTCGGTGTATTTATTTTTATAGATTTTAAAGGGCGTATGCGTTAATTACACGCAGCGTTTAAAGGTGGTTTCCTTATTTTTTTGTTATTTTTCTATTTTTATAATAGTAAACATCTTTGTTTTTGCTTCTATTGTAATTTTGATCATGTCATATGAGTTTCTGAAGGTGTAGACACACTTAAAAAGCGGGCTTTTATTATTATTACTAAAACAAATAAAAATCTTAAGGGATAATCTAAAATGATGAGGAAGCTTTTGTTTTTTATACAAAAAAAAATAAAAATCTATAAAACTTTATAAATAAATATTAATGCCGTATGATTATAAAATAATTTCCTTTATGCCTTTTTTATTAACAAAAATATCTTTTAAGGGACTTATTTTAAGCATTTTTGCCACATTATCTTGCCAGCAAATATTTGCAGCGTAAAACATTTTTTTTTTTTTTTGTCTTAATTTTAAATATTTCATAATTTCTTCATTATAAAGCAGCACGCACAGTGGAGTCCGGCTTATCTTATTCCTTATTAATTTTTTTATTACCTGCTATCGTTATTTAATGAAAAATTTAAATTTATTTCCATCGATTGTATGTACAGATATAACTTAAAAATGAAGGATTCACAACAAATGGCGCACATTTAACAGATAGTTGTGCTTTTTGATAACTTATATAGCATTTTGGAGGGTAAATATATGTTATTGAACGAAATAGTCTAAAAATCAAAACTCTGTTATATTCGAATTTTTGAATTTCATGTGTAGAGAGTATCATTTGCGGGAGGTTAAGTCAATTCCGATGTGTCTAAGTGCTAACATTATTCAGCCCCTAATTGATGATTTCTGGACTTCCTATGAGCTGCCGTCCGAACTTGGTGTAGGAGCGATAGCAAAACTGCCGAAAGGTGTCCTTACTGAATGTGGTAATTGGAGGGGAATATGTTTACTCCCAATGATAAATAAGCTTATTCCTCACATTCTTAGACATTAACAGGCTGGTTTTAGTGCTCAATGCTCTTGTATTGATCATGTTAACAGCCTTCGCATATTGGTAGAACAATCTGTGGAAAGGCGCTCCCCATTATACTACATGTCTAAGAATTAGTTTCACTATTGTTGACTAAAGGCATTTATCATGCGAATATCATTGCTAGACTCACCTGTCCAAGATTGGACATAATTAAACTGAACCGCGGGAGCACATCCTCTACTGTATTTATTCTTACAGGTTATTGTGTTAGAGGTGTGCCAAGTTTATACTATATATCGATTAAGAAAGTGGAGAGCGTGGCCCATTTCACTGGCACAGGACATTGCTTCATGTATGGTATCACAACAAGTTTCTATGTGTGGTCAAGTGTGCCTTAATTTAACGAGACTGCCATTCCCTTCTACCTAACTTTCATTAAACCTTTCAAATTGATTGTCTTTAATTGGAAAATACGTTCGGAAGATCTGCTGCATTTCTATAATAGAGAAAATGCTACGGAAGGATGAAAAATATTACAGAAAAATGATACAGTCAAGACCTATCAAAGCAAATTCTATGAAGTTAAGGTAAATTAAATTCTATGTACATAGGTGTGCTTATAGGACAGTATCTGATGGAGCGGCATTATTCATGTAGAAGATAACTCCTGTGTACTTACAGTGCGTCTTATCGTGCGGGTGTTTTTCCATCTTGCTGGAAGGTAACCCTGAAAACTACCGCCCAATAGCAGTTTGTTCGGTACTTTTCAGAGGTATGGAGAACGGTGGAATAGGTCAATTCTTGGATTTGTTGGGAGTAAGGTTGTGGCCCTTGATATTTCCAAGGTGTTTGACAGAGTCGAGCACTAGGCTTTTATATCCAAATGTATTGCTTTTTGTATCGGTATTCACTTTTCTTGATTCATATCGAGCTTTCTCAGAAATCGCTCTATAAGAGTGGTTATAGATGGGATTACATCCGACGAGTTCATCATAAATTCAGAAGTACCACAGGGCTCTGTTCTTTCTCCAACTCTATTTCTGATATTTCATAACAACTTTCTTTTTTCTACTTTTAATCCTATCGATTTTTTTCAGAGGACAGTAACATTTGTCATTCGTATTATTTTGATCGTAAGCGTAGCCTTTTAGAGGTTGAGGCGAAAAGGCGGAATATAAACGACACGCTTATGAGCGACCTGGCGGAAATCTCTAAGTGGAGATGCGCGAACAGAGTCGACTTTAATGCGCGCAAGACACAGTGTTGTTTTCTGCCACACAGACGTGGTGGTGTGTTGTCATCTGTGTCCATAGGTAATGTAGATATTGAGGAATCAGGTGCTCTTGATGTTCTGGGCATGAGAATTCACTGTGACGTTCGTTGGAACGATCACATATTTCGAGTGTCGAAAGAAGCATTCAAGTGCCTCGGTTTTTTAAGACGGCGCAGGAATTACTTCACTCCATCTGATATCCTTAACATTTGCAAGACCTATATCCGACCCAAATGGAACATAACTCTCAACCGCGCACAGTGGAGGATGAAGGTTCTTATTAATAACGGTAGGGTAGCCAACTTTATCGATTCTTTAGAGCATCGTCGCAATGTGGCGTGCGTTTCATTGTTCTATTGGTACTATAACGGAATGTGTTCTGACGAAATTAATTAACTAATTCCTAGTAATCACATATTCTTACATAGTACTCGTATTTTCCGTAGAACACATCCCTTTGTAGTTAATTGTCCTGTGAGTAGCACAACGCAATATAGGGAAAATTCGTTCTTTGGTCGCACTGTTCACTTGTGGAACAATCTGCCTGCGAATGTCGTTCCTGCCACATACTACATGAGCAAATTTAAATCAAACGTTAATAGACCCTCCTTCCAACAACCTATTTTCCTAGTACCAGCACAATGCAATGTAATGCAGTGATGGTCTCAAGAGAAAGAAAAAAAATTCGGTGTAGTGTAGCGGTTCAGATTATAATACAATATGTTGTACTTGTGTTGCCAAAAATTGAAAGTCTTATTTCAAATATACATACATATCTTAAAGCAATTTTTGCCTTCGTTCCCACTGTAACTGTTGTTATTTCGTTTTTCTGAAAACAATTTTAAAAAATTCAATTGCTCAACTCGAAACTAAATAAATCATAATAAATTGACAATTTTGTTTTGTTAATTGGAAAATAAATATTTTTATTCCAGTTGAACACACACAAAACAGAAACAACGTTTATTTTTTAAAAAACATTTTCAAAAGAATTTCTCTCTTTTTCTGATCATCGTCAGAGTTCACTTCACTTTGCAATTTCGAATCTGAAATCATTAACTGCCTGAATTCCAACATGCACGAGGAAAAAAAATTAATGGAGCATCATATGTTTATAATCAGAACAGATCGCAAATCATTATACAGCCAAATCAAAGGATTGGTGCATCAGGCACAAAATGTTGCTGATCAGGAACTTAATCAGCGGCGTCAAGCGTTAAAAGTCCTGTTGGATCATGAAGACAAAATCTATGAAGAAGAATTTGCCAACAACGTCAAGT
Organism: Wohlfahrtia magnifica; assembly: GCA_023159175.1. NCBI lineage: Eukaryota > Metazoa > Arthropoda > Insecta > Diptera > Sarcophagidae > Wohlfahrtia > Wohlfahrtia magnifica. The sequence continues at coordinate 968,533 of JAKWBJ010000054.1, forward strand.
CGCGCATCGATGAGGATATCAAAGAGCGTAAAGATGTGCTATTGAAAATAAAGGAGGAGAATGCCAAACATGAATTGGAATTCTTGAAACAGAAACGTATACAACAATACATGAACAGTTGCTATGAAATTCGTGAAGCCTTAAGGCATAAAGAAATGCAAGACATTAGGGAATGTCAATTTGAACAAATGCTCGAGAAGGAAAGGGCTATAAGAAAAGAAAAAGATTTGGAAAAATATTGGCTGGAGGTGCAAAACACGAATTTGAGGGTATTGAATGAGCGTGAAAAAGAGGAAGAATGTTTGAAGAAGCAACTTGTTAAGTACGTTACGGAAGTGCAGAAAATCCAACAAGACGAAAAAGAGGAGAAGCGCGAGAAAGAGCGTCAAGAGAAATTAAAAGAAAAAGAAGAATTGGAAGCTCTACTGGAAAAATTACGTTTAGAAAACTTCAATCGTAAATTGCAAGGTACACCGCAAAGAATGAGAGATTATAAAGAGGATCTATTTAAAATGATGCGGGAAAAGCAAGTGTTACGCGAAAAGGAAAAACAGGAGGATATTGAAATGCGTCGTCAAATGGAGGCTGAAATAAAACGGCTTAATGCAGAAGACAATGCCAAAGCAAGGGAGAAGAAGAAGGCTTTCTATCATGCCACTTTAGATTTCATACGCTATATGAAGTCCATAAGGCAATTCGAGGAAGAACATCAGCAAAGATTAAACGACCGCATCGATGATCTCAGACGTGTAGATATATGCACGAAAGCTAATATTTTACGCGAACGTCAACGTAAGGCGCGTATAGCCGAACAGTGTTATGCCGATTTACGCAAACAAATTCACGAACAATACGAAATGCGTTTACGTGCGGAAGCCGAACACAAGGAGTGTAAAATGCTAGAAAATCGTTTTGGACGTGAAGAGATAAAACGTGAAGAAATACTTGCCCGAAGACAAAAGCATCGTCAAGAGTTAGATAAACAAATTGAAGAACTAAACAGGATACGGGCTGCAGAAGAAGCGAAATTTTCAAATGATATACAGCAGGCCAGTAATGATCCACAATTTTGTTCTCAATTAGCCGAAGAATACATAAAAGAAGGTATAGATTATTTGGAGCCTCATGCTAATTGGCGTATATTACTTTGCCCTGCCAAGCAGTATGTAGCTAAACCACCGGCAAGCAGTCTAGCTGAGTTGACGGGCCAAGGGGCAATACCAAAGAAATGTATTGTACCTTGTGGCTGTATAAGAGGACAGGGTATTGATAAAAGAATAGCAGATGGCGGAGGTGATCACTGAAATACTAAGTGAATATTTATTTGTATTTGGTGTTGTTATATAAATTTCTATTGTGAGTTTATGTAAAAATTTTATAAAAATCCAAAAAATTTTGGGATTTTTTTTTTTTTTTTTTGTTGAAAACAAAAACAAGTCATCAAATAAAGCTTCTTTAGGTTTCTCAGTAAAAATGAATGATGTTTTATAAAACACTTAAAAAAATTAATTCTCATTTAATAAATCACTCAGCTTAACTGCCAAAAATTATACACATGCAGGACACACAAAAACCATCAATGTGCGTTTACGCAAACCATAAATTTCAGTTTATTAAAGGTTTGCAAAGTCAATTTCCAATGAACACAAATAAACCCATTTTTAAACTGATTGCACACACATTTCTTTAATACAAACATCTGAAACAAACAGAAGTCCAAAATATAACAACAGCAACACTTTAATTCAAATTAATGATGTGATCATTAAGGAATAAATATCATATGGATGATGAGCGATAAACAACGAATACAAAATATCCTACTTTAAAATTATACTTTTGACTACTTATTCATTAATGGCACTCACTTGGAGGCCAAGAAAATGGTTTGTTTAGAGCAGATTCAAGCAAGGAACTGCTCTTCTCTTGTATATTCATACGTACGTAGTCACACGTGGCCTAAGTGAGAGTCTCTCTCTTTGAGTTGTGTTTTTCCATTTGCTTCCTCTTTACTACTCTTTATTTATCTTTTGGTTATTTTTTGCCTATGAGTGTGACTATGTACGTGTGAAAATAAAAAAGAAGAGCAGCTTCCCGTCTGAATCCGGTTTAGAGTAATAACCTTGTAACAGAAATGACTTCGAATTTTAGAAAAAACAAATTTTTAATCATATGTTGTTGACGTTAACTATTCTCATCGTTTTTGGAACGAAACATGCACCAACATCCACAATTAAAAATCAGTCTTTGTGGAAGTAATGATGTATTATTTCCAGGGGTATTATATTTTAAAAAAGCCTGGTGGGCATTTTATTTAAAGGTTACGTAGTTTATTTGTGTAGAATAAAAATAAGTATAATTTACTTGATATAGCTTGAGCCTTTTTCACAATCATTTGGACACTTTGGCGACATGTGGCCAAACATTGTCATGCAAAGAAATAACTTAATCACGTCTGCAATTGTATTCCGGTCGTTTTTCTCATAATGTACGATTCAAACGAAGTATTTTCAGTCTGCTTTAGCAGCCTATAGTACATAACGCCCCTCTGATCCGACCAAAAGTACAAAATTGCTTTATAAATACTAAAACAACGTAACTTTATTAAGAAATAAAAAATATTGTCGAATTGAACGAAATTAAGAGGAAATTATAAAACCCAATAAAACGCGGTGGGTTGGGCTTCTTTTTAAACCCGGATTTTTGCCTTGGGTATTCTTACCTACCATACCCAGGGCAAAAATTCGGGCCAGACCATCTGAAAAAAAGAAAAAGTTTTTCAACAGCGGTATCACCTCATAACATTAGCTAGTAACTGATATTAAGTATTACTACTATTGACTAATATTGAAAACTTATCTAATGCATTTGCCGTTCGGAGGAAATAGAATCTGGTGCAGCTCATTGACTGAGAGAAGTCCCCATGTTCCTTAATGGAATGTTATGGGAATTAATATATATATTACTCTGGTTATTTCATTGGCTAAAATTGTCTTTCCCCATATTGGGCAATTTTAGTTAATTAGTCGTGAGGCTCGTCAGTTAACAAGATTTGCGAGTCTTGAAATTAATCATTTTGCATTTGCTTAAGACACCCCTCATCTTATGTTCTGGAACAAAATAAATGTGTTGTGGCTGCAAACTAACATCGTACCTCACAAAATATTCTATAGTGAAGAGTTTAGGTTGGTAAGAACAGCGAATTATTAACAAATTACGAACATTGCCAACACAGAAGTGATTGATACATCGTTAAATGCTTTGTTATTTAACGAATAATTCACACGAAATTATTCAATTACTCATTGTCTATCGTAACATTCAAGAGTTCTACTAGTTCATCAAACAGAGCATTAATTTTTAAAATAAATTTCTGCAATTCAGAAGAAAAATTGAAGCGTAATATTGTTTAGAGTAATTTGCCGTGACTTATTAAAAATAAGCGTATAAACGAATCTCTGTTTATAGTTTGATAATTTGTGATTATTAGGAATCAATTTATTTATTTCGTCTGAGCATATTGAAATATAGTATCGACAAAACAATAAAACATACTCCACATTGCGATGATACTTTAACGAATTGATAGAATCAACTACCCTACCGTTATTAATGAGCACCTTTGCCCACTTCCGTACGCAGAAGAAGCTCCAAGATAGACTTTGAAGTACCGGCCAATACATGAGAGTTGTATTTTATTTAAGGCGTGGTATAGGTCTTATAAATATTTAGGACATTAGATAGGCTATAGCACCAAGGTAGTCGATTCTTTCACACTCGAAATATGTGATGGTTGCAACGGAGTTCGCAATGAATGCTTCGCTTCCACAATGTTTACATTACCCATTGAAACAGATGAATCGACTTACTCGCATTAAAATCGGACCTGTTCGTACTACTCCACTTGAAGATTTTCGCCCGGTCACCTGTAAGAGTGTCATTCATATTCCGCCTCTTTCAAGGTACTCGGCCTACGATCTAAGACATGTAATTGACCAACGTTACTGCCATCTAACATTATGTTGCTCCTATGATCTTATATAATAAAAATAATGATCGGCAAAAAAATAGTTCGGACTGGAAATAGGAAGAGAAAGTTGTTTAGAAAAATTAAAAATAATAAAGGAGAAAATAAAACAGAGCCTCAAATTTATCCAAAATTCGTCGAAAAAGCTACCATCAATAATCACCTTGTAGTATGATTTCTGAGAAAGTTCGATATAAATCAGTAAAAGTGACCGCCGAGACCAAACCTCGGATATGAGCGACTTGTGCCAAACTCTAGCTATATCTAACAAATATTTCTGTCATCTACAAAAGAATAGATAGGATGAAAAGTAAGAAGCATTAGAAATATAGTGAGGAAATAACAGAACCTTTCGGTACCCCTGAATTGATCCTGAACTCATCGGATGATCTCCCATATATACCCATTTCTCTTAATCGATTTTTTAGAAAGCTTGAAGTAAATGGAGAGAAGTGACTACAGCCATCAAAAGCAATACATTTCGACATGAGGACCGATGAAGGATATGACATACGAGTATAGTTGATGTTTAACATAAATATGCCCATCACAAAGAACTCTACATTGGCAAAACAAAAAAAAAAATCTGCAAATTTTCTATTCAAATTTTTTTCATATCACGCAAAAATTCAAAAATTAATTGTAGATTTCAATGATGGTTTGAATGGTAGGGTACTTTTGCCAAAAACCACTTACAAATCATACCCTTACGATAACACCTTAATTTCATGTGGAAACAATTTAAAAACAAAACAAAAAACAATAAACACAGCTTTATGAGTTGCAAGTATTATTTATTGAAACAACAATTTAATGATCAACGAACTTAAAAAAAGAAGAAATTAAGACCATTCATTATAATATTAAGAACAGCGCATTAATACTTAAAAAAATGTTCTCTTCGAGAAGGAAGCAATAACATTTAATTAAGATATAAATTTAAAATTGAAATTATTTATTATAATACATGACTCTCCTTTGAAATATAATAAAAAAAACAATTTCTTTTCATTAATTTAATAGCATCTTTGTGGACCTGAATTTCACGGACCTTTTAAAAACAGTTGAGGATTTGCATTCCCCAAGAACAACACACGTTTAAAGAAGAAACTTGAATAGTAAGGTGGTAAGTAGACAATAAAAAAAATAGTACACTCAAGCCTCGTTTTATGCGTATTCGTTTTATACGAATTCTAATTTATGCGGTTTTAAAATTTCTTTTTTTTTTTTTTGTAACATATTAATTTAAAACAGAAACACTGATATCAGTCTACATATTAACATTTCACCGAAATGTAAAGTAACACTGTATTAATTGTCCTTATTTTTGTACTGAATATAGTAATTAAGCTGGTTTTACACTATCCCACCGAGTATAACAACATGTCAAAAACTCATATAAAATGAAAAGTTATAATAGTGTGAAAAATATATGTAATGAAACGTCAAAAAATACGGGTAGAAATTTGACAGTCGTATGGCTCTCATCATTATTAGTAATTTTTCTAAACGATAAGATTTTTCATTTGATCAGAGTTGTATTTTCACAGAAGCACAGGGAGGATGTCAAGAATGGTAAATTTAAATTAATTTCACATAATTTTACACTCTTTTGACATATAATTGTAAAATATTAAAAATAACCGTGTAATTTCAAGCATTTATCTGTAATTACAGATTTATTACACGTATTTGTTGTAAAAATTAATTAAAAACGGTGCACAGTATGAAAAATTTATAAAACAAAGGGAAGATTGTATAAACTTTTCCAACCCTGTTGCTAAATTATTTGATGCTATTAAAAGAAAATAAATAAAAAATTACTTTATGGTACATACTCGTATGAAAGTGACTTTTTGTTGGATTGAATTAATATAAAATTTATTTTTCGCTTTTTTTCCTATCAACAATTTGCATTTCAATTTTAATCACTCCTAAAAGTACAAAACAATTTTTTCAATTCTGAGCAGCTGTTTTCATACTACAAAAAACTTTTATTTTGTTTGTTTTTGTTTATTCTGTCAAACATCAGTGTAAAATAAAAATGTAATGAGCAAATGTTCCATTTTATTTTTTGACAGTCAGACGAAAATCTTCAGACTTGTAGAATAGTGTAAAAGCACCTTTAATAGCATTAGTATAAGTACCTGATGTCGACATTATTAATATAACTACAGATAATGTCAAAGGCAATCAATGCCAAAGTGATTGGGTAGTTGAACCCCATTCAGAAACGTTTGAATTCGTTTAAATTGCGTTAAAATAAAACAAAAACCACTTTATTTTGTTGTTTTATAGTTTCTCTTTATTCCTCTATGACTTTTATACTGTTAGTCGTAATATAACACTTAATATTCGTTATACAACACTTTTATTTCGGCGTTAACACAACTTTATTTATTGACAGCCAAACGATAACTAACTGCGTAGGCAAAGCAGTCTCCTTATATATCTAATTGCCTATAGTTTGGATAGTTCCGGAAATTCCTCAAATGATCTCGTATCCTCTACCCGTTAATTTTAAACATGTAAGACTGTTTTACCCAGAGATCATTTAATTGGCAGTGCTTCCAGATAAACAAATAAGTCTGACATTGACAGGGTGACACAAAATATACCAAAAACCTACAATTTAGGCGTTTTTATTCCCATAACAGTATAATGAGATCAATATTTAGTTTGTTTTGAAGGTACCACGAATACTTGCGCAATTTCTCATACTTTTTTCCTACTGATTTGTATTGATTATAGAGTCATTCTGATCAAATTCAGAGAATTTTGCTTTAACCGTTTTCAGTATACACTAAAATCAATATTAACTTTGTATGGGAGGTTCCACGCCCACTTGTACATTTCCGCTCATCCTTCGAATGACTAGCTTTACAAAATCTTGATGTTACCATCTTGAGGGTAAAGACAAATAAATATACACCTTGTACAGGCGTGGCAACGGTCAGTTGGAATTTTTTAAATTTATGGATTCCATAGTTCCTTCCAGAAAGATTAAAAAAATTAAGAAAAAAACAATTTCAAAAGAATGGGTTCAGCCGTTTAGCTGTCTATAAGGCACAAATAAACAAACCAACAAATAAACATATATACAAACACACATTCATTTGCTTGTATACACTGGTGCATATTCCTATAAACGCACTTAATTTTTTTCTGTATTTTTGTTATATCTTTGTTGTTCTCATCCAAAAGCAAAATTTAACTATTTTAATGAGAGACAACTTAACGGTACTTTTTAAAGATAAACAATTTTTTTTTCTTATTTTTGTTGTTTGCCTTAATTATGCGATCAAATGTTCTTGGTGCTATTTTAAGTGGAAGATTCGTATAAACGCACACTCGAAATTTGTTTTTAAAAAAGTGACCAAAAATAAAATATTACCAATTTTAATTTTTTTTTTTTCAACCTAAGGTACGTTTCTAATAGTAATATCTCAATTTACTGTAACTTTTCCTATTTTAATCAATAAATTTCATCACTTTTAAAGATGCCTAAGGGAACTTTCTTGTCCGATCAAGAAAAGATTCAAATTAAATTTTTTCACGACCAAGGATGCTCTAATAGAGAAATTGGACATAAAATCGGTCGTTGGGAAAGTGTGGTGCGAAATTTCTTTAAGAAAGGTCAAAATTATGGAGTTCGCAAATCAACAAAGGGTAATACAAAACTAACAAGAAGACAACTTAATCTAATAAAACAAGAAGCAACCCGCAACAAATTGAATTCTACACAAATAAGGAATAAATTAAATCTTCCTGTGACTTCCAAACACGTTGCACACATTTTGCGAAACGATGAAAACATAAAATGGAAAAAGCCGAAATGTAAATGCTAAAGAACACCATAAAGAAAATCGTCTAAAATTCGCAAGAAAATATATGAAATGGACAGATGAGTGGAAAAAGTAGTTTTCTCTGACAAAAAAAAAATTAATTTAGACGGTCCAGACTCATACTCATGCTATTGGCACGATTTGAGATCCAAAGATGTTCGGATGTCAAAACGTAATTTCGGTGGTGGCAGTGTTATGGTTTGGGCAGCGTTTTCTGCAGTTGGCAAGTCGAAAATTTGTTTTGTTCCGACAAAAATGAATAGTTCGATTTATAACGAACTGTTGGAAGATGCTCTTCTCTCTTTTATGGACGAAAAAATGGATGAAGATTGCATTTTCCAACAAGATAATGCTGCAATCCATGTTTCTAAGCAATCGAAATCTTGGTTCAATGAACATGGCATTCCTTTGTTGGACTGGCCGGCTTGTAGTCCGGACTTAAACCCAATGGAAAACTTGTGGGGATACATGGCCCGTAAAGTTTATGCAAATAATGCCCAGAATGAAGGCATAAAGACTGTGACAGAGCTGAAACTAAGAATTAAACAAGTCTGGGAGGAAATTGATTCCGATCTGCTTAAAAAATTAGTGGAATTAATGCCAGACCGTATTTTTGAAACAATCTATAACAAAGGATCATCCACACATTATTAATAATGCTACAATGGCCCAAACATCAAAGTGCGTTTATAGGAAAATACCCTTAAAAATAGCTGTTAATATCGAAAATTAAGTAAAAAAAAATAATTAAAGTACAAATGAAACAATATTTTAAGTGAAGTCTTAACTAATTTAATACACAAATTTATAGCCCCCTAAATATTTTCTTGTTTAATTTTAACCTTTTTTTTTTTTAAAGTAGTGTGCGTTTATAGGAATATGCTCCAGTGTAGAATCAACAATGGAGGCACGGCAATACTAAGACATTTTAATGACCCATTTGATAAGCAGCACTAGGAAATTTGGGTTCTTCAGAGACAACAAACCACAATTTGGAGGCACGGCAATACTAAGACATTTTAATGACCCATTTGATAAGCAGCGCTAGGAAATTCGGGTTCTTCAGAGACAACAAACCACAATTTAAATATTATCATGACAACGATTCTAAGAATAATTCACATATAGTGCGAATGGGGATTCGTTATAACTGCAAAAAAGTTATAGACACTTCTGCGCAAACCCCAGACTTAAACCCTCTTAAAAAATGTTAGGTTTTTGAAAAAAAAATGTAGCTAAACGCCGACCAAAGAACATTATGGCATACCGGCAGATTATGATCTAAAAAAAAGCTTAATTGGTTGAAAAAGCTACTACAATGTTGTAATAAATGCTATAGACGATCACACCAAATATTAAAAGTCTGAAAAATGTTTTTATTATCCGCTAAATATAATGTAAACACATTTTCTAATTTTTGTGTGAAGAGTTAGTTGACAATACCAAACGTGAGCAAAAATTTATTTTTGGTAAATTTCTTATGTGTTTTGAACTGAATTTGAATGTGCGTTATTGTAATAAATTGAAAAAATTAGTGTGAGGAAGCAAAAAGTGCCATTCTATTGCTGATGAAGTTGTAAGTACTTAATTATTTTCAATGTGTAAACTCATTCTTGACCAACTGTTTGTATAATGTTATTATAAAGTTATTTTTATCTATCTTCTTTCTATTGAATTGATACTAAAATTTTTGTTTTCAAAAATAAAATAAATTTTTTGTTAACTTTTAATAAAATAAAATCGCGTAATTATTTGACTTTTAATGCTTTGGTTTAAATTTATGTGTTTATTTTCCAATTTAGAAACGAATCAGTAGTTTTTATATGAATACTGTGTTTCGTATTATGCGAATGCGGTTTATGCGTGGAACGAATTGATCGCATAAAACGAGGTCTGAGTGTATATTTTTTTTAAATACAAAATGGGTGGTCTCTTTACTTAAAGGAGGCTACACTGTAATTAATCATACATGCATTGAAGTAGAAAGGAACACTACCTGACTTTTTGTAAAAAACATTAATTAACATATTTTTCTTTTTAAAGCAATAAAACAACTGAAAACATAATAGCAACGCTTCATATTTTATAAGAATTTCAATTTTAATTTAAAGTTTATTTATGTACATTTTTAAACTCAACTCATTTAGAAGCCTAAAAAATATTCTTCTTTACTCACAATGACCGTTAGGTTTACGTGTCTGCCATTAATAAATTATAATTAATTGCCAGGTGGATCATTAGGCGTTACTATCAACCAGAAGAAAAATAACAATAAATTCGTTATGACCACTTAAAACTGTTGTTGTTGTTTTTTTCTATCTAGAAAACAATAGCAGCACCTACACTTGTTCTTAGCGTTTAGCAAGTTAAACAATTTCTGTAAAGTGCATCCTATTGTTTGAAAATAAATTGAGAAATCATTACAAACTACTTTGATAAAATACAGTTAATTTGATAAAAAGTAATTTGTTGTGGAAAGTAATTTTTCTTAAATAAAGTTTTACTTCCTATCCGCTTTTATTAATTTGCTTTGCAAGTTTGCTGCTTAAAACTTTTTTAATATTTTAGAATACAATCTTTTCTAATTAATTACCAGTTTACCATAATTTTTATTTTTATTTTTTTATGGTGAACCGAAAATGATTAAGAAAAAGTTCAATGTTGGTTCAAAAGTTATAGGTAACGCGATAGTCAGTAGGATATGTAAGAAAAACCAAATTTTTGATAAAACTTGATATTATTATTCAACATAGTTGCCTTCGAGGGCGATACACGATTTCTCTTTCTCGTCAAACTAGACCTTAGTTTCAGCGATTACTTCATCATTGGACTTAAATTTCTTTCCAGCAATCATTCTCTTGAGAACTGAAAAACAAAATAAAGTCGCTGGGGGCTAAACATGGAGAATTGGGTAGGTGGGTTAGCAATTCAAAGCCCAATTCATTTAATTTGCCATTGTTTTCATTGATACAATTTGTGAGTTCACGCAGCAACAGGACTTTTGCATACACATATATTCGCATAAAATGGTAAAAACACTGCCATTTAAAATCTTTACAATGTAAGCTAGCTCGTGCACCTTCAATTTGTGATCGTTCATAACCAATTTGGGTTTTTTTCATTTTTTCTGGAAGAACAACTTCATTTGGGCGTCCACTGCGCTCTGCATCATTTGTGCTGGTACGATCACGTTTAAGTTCAGCAAACCACTTATCTACCATATTTGTCTCAATGGAGCAGAGTTCGAATAATGTTTATCAGGTCATTGTTTGGGTTCCAATGTATTTTTCTTTATTAAAACCCGAAATTCACTTTTTTCATTTTTTTTGTTTTTGTTTTTTTTTCAGTAATAAAACTTGCTTCGTACAAAATGCTAGAACTCACGAATCAATAGCCAGATTGCTGTCAAATTTATACACGTATGGTTTGAATAGTCAGATTGTTTACAAATTTATACAGGTATCATTTGAAGGATAGTGTTTTCGGAAGTGGGCAATAATGATATTTATTAACTCTTGACTCTATTCCAAAAATTCTTCAAGAGAGAAAATTGCACCCAGCTCGACTTACAGCGAGGTGTGCAGTATTATTAAAGACGCCTTTTGCACGTTCAAAGTACTTTGCAAAGTACTTTGAACAACTCTTTTACATTTCCTTTAAACTTTGTTTCGCTTCTGCACGTTCAAATTTTGTTTTGACAAATTTTATTTTCTTTTATAGGATCGTTCTGTTTTTGTACAACAAACTTCACAGTGCGAAATAAAAAATAAAAGAAACTGTCAAATAAAACATGTAACCAAATACGACTATGAATAAATACGAACATAGAACAAAGCAACTTTGCGAGTACATCAAAGTGTGTACTTAGCCCCTCTAGTTTTCTCTTCTGCTTTACAAACTCAAGACTCTGCAGGGTACTTTGAACGTGCAAAAGGCGTCAAACTGTGTTATCGGGCCTTACTTCTTGGTAGAAGGTGGTCGCACTGTAACTGTAAATGCATATCGTTATTGAAAAATGTTGCAGAATTTTTTCTTTTGTGAAATGTTCCAAAAGGTAATTCATTTCAATTTTGTGTGGTTTTAACAAGATGTGGCAAATTTTTACCTTGCCAGTGCCGTTATGGCAGAATTACACCGAAAAGTTTTCAAATAAAATTATTTAAAAAAATATAACAATTCTTTGGCATTCCTGGTTTCTACATTTTAGCACAGCAGATTTTAAAACGAATTAATTGAATCCATTAAATTTAATTTATTCAAAACAATTAATTCAATCAATAACTGAAGCGATTTTGACATCAAATCGGCAGGCAGTTATGAATGACTTGTTGTTAAGATATCAAACATGTGCTCTCAGCGTGGATCCTATTTAACCCTTTCATGCATTTGTTGTTTGTATACAACATCAGTATTTGAAAACACATTTGTCTTGTCTAAGGATATTACATTTTTAAACGAAGTAATATAAAATGAAATTCTGTGCCTTAAGATTAGTTTTTTTCCTAATTTCGTTCGGTTAAGTCTGCTGATTTTTTCGATATTTAGTTTGTGAAAAAATAAGTGCCTAACTTTTTTAGAAAATCATACGATAATTTAGTGAAGTTTTTTTTCAGATGCGGTAGTCTATAAACAAGTAAAATACAACAAAAATTATAAACATTTTAATCAGACGTTTTTATGTGGTGAACGATGTTTTTGAACGGTGTATTTCCTTTAATATTTTGTACTGCAATTTTTACAACTTTTGTATTACTCTTCACCCCTTTAATTACTTTTTTGTACATTTATCTCAGTAGATCCAGAAGGCTATCAATAAAAGCGCAGGGTACCAACGGACCTATTAACTGGGCGCAGTGGTCTTGGATACCATCAAAGTTTTCGGAAATGTTGAAGACGATCGGTTCTGTATGACCTGTTCTGTAATATCTGAACATGTAAAGTGTGAGTGTCTTGTTATCTGAGCTCGGAGAATTAGGTTCCTGTGGGATGCTGTGTTGACTCCGAAAGAGGTATTTTTTCTCTCACCAAATATGATTACTGGCTTTATTCGCAGCGTCAATTTAATGTGGTGAACTTGTGTTGCTCAGGGTTGGCAAAAACCTGCGTTTAAAAAAAAAGCCCAACCCACCGGGCTTTGTTGGGTTTTATTGGGTTTTACAAATCCTTCCAATTTTCGTTCAAGTCGACAATACTTTTGATGGGCTCAATGCGGTATTGTGCAGTATGAGCTGTTAAGACTCGGTGATCGGAACTGACTGCCATTACTTCGTTCGAACTATGGATTATGAGAAAAACGGTCGGAATGTAAAGGCCGACTTGATTAAGTTATTCTTTTACATGACACGTCGCAGAAGTTTCAAAACAATTATAAGAAACGATCAAATGACGCATCCGCTATATTCTCCGAACATTGTTTCATCTGAATATTGGCAGCTGCGTTGGATACAATACACTTATACCTCTCTATAAGGCCTTTCGCTATAACGGCCTTTCGCTTTACGGTGTAAATTACCTCGCTCTACGGCTAAAAAATAGTGGATGCAGAGTTTTTTAACAAAAAGTGTAAGGGAAGCAAACACAACTGATATTCATCATGTCTTACGAAATTTAGATTTACCACCTACATTTTCAAAACCTATCTAGGCCGTATAAAGAGGTATAAGTTTATCTTTTAGCATGTCACCGATTCACTTCCTTTGAAAAAATATAAAATCGGCTTCATACTTGGGGCACCTTAAAAGATGAGAAGTTTTTCTGAGACAGAATATGGAATTTGAAACAGAGGTGGGGAGAAGATTTAAGCAGTGATTTGATAAATTGATTATATGATTATCTCTTTTAAGCTAAAAACGGACCGAATTAATTTGTAGTCCAAATACGCAAATTATATTTATTTTTGTTGTAAATAAACTACGAAAACCTTTAAATAAAAAACCCACCCGGGCTTTTTAAAATATAATACGCAATAGAACCCGGGTGGGATTAATTAGGTTAGCCAGTGGGTTGCCAACCCTGATGTGGCTACACAAAAAATTCTTTGGGGCGCAGTAAATTTTGACCCTAAACAACATTAACATTAACAAGAAAAATTGAACGAATTTTTTAGCTTAATTCGGCTGATTCTGTTGAGGCAGCATCTGAAATACCATTGACAAAAACTCCTGCTAACGTAGCAAATATTTCTCATGTTTTTAAAGAATGTGGAGGTGCCAAAAGAATTACGGATATCAGGGCTTAAAGCTGGAGGAAATAGACATTAAGATTTCCGAGGATTCTGGAATTAAGGGGGAATTTCAAAAAACTAACCTTAAACTCTTAAAATGGAGAACCTATGTAATAATCCTGTAGAGGTGTTTAGGTAGACATAGTGTCTCATTTAGTGACATATCCACTATTACGGTTACAGATCTGTTGATGTTCATTAGGAAAGCAGTAGACCTATTGAACCAACTATAGGTTCGCAGTTCTTGCAATAGTGCCTTTTCAGGAGTATAACAATAATAATGGAATAATTATATGAAAGACAATGTAGATGTATAACCTTCTTGAAATGCTTTAGAATACATAAAATCTTACTTTCAAAACATATAAGTCTATATCACTCTTCTAATGAAAAATCTTGATCTTTTTACTCCGTTCATGCGCCAAGTTGTATGTGTATAACATTTGCTAAAAACTACGCTTCGAATGTAAGTTGTATTTTTGTTAGTTTTGTAATCTTATTTGACCCCAATGTAGTCGGAAACAAAGTTAAAAAAAAAGTTCTAAAAAGTCCTAACAAAGTTTGGTGCATGAGAGGGTTAAATTCAATTATTTCTAAAAACCATTGAAAATAATTAATAGAAGAAAACTATTTATCAAATGAAATAAAAATCAATTATTTATTTATAAAAATCAATCATTTATCCTCCTTTTTCATCGTAGATTCTATAAATACTAGATTACCAACCACTGATGCCGCCATAGATCTCCAAACCATTACAGCTCCTCCACCGTGCTTTACCGTCTTTGTAACGTTTTTATAACTGAAGGCTTCGTTTTTATTTCGCCATATTTTAGGTGGTTTTTTTATACCAAATATCTTAAACTTGCTTTCATCAGTGAAAAGAATATTATTCCAAAAAGTTTAAGGCTGGTTTATATATTTTTTGGTGAAATTTAAACGTTTGACTTGGTTAGCCTTTGATATGAAGGGTTTTTTACGAGGTACTCTTCCATGTAAGCCATTTTGATGTAAAGATCTTCTGACAGTACTTGCACTTACTGGCTTTCCAGACGTTTTTGCAATATTTTCAGCTATTTTTACAGCACTGGAAGCCGGATTTGCCTTTACCTCTCTTACTATAGCTCTTATTTCAATTGCTGTTAAGCGCTTTGGCCGCCCTGCACCGGATAAATTTTCAAGAGTATTGTTTTTGGCATACTTGTCTATGATTTTTTTTTTTATTGTACAGTGGTGCCTTCCATCGATTTCTCCTATTTCACGTAAGGATTTTTCTTATCTGTGTAAATCTAACATGATGTCACAAGTCTCAACTGAAGTTTGTCTTCCCATAGTAAGTTTTTCGCTATATTACCTCTTTCAACAATAAACTTGAAACTTGCTACCACTTAAAAGGGTATTTCCCGTGTTATACTTTGAAAAAAAATTTTAAAAAAAGTTGCCACTACTTTTGCAATGCTAAGGTTTTTGCATTGGATGATGCCACTGTTGACTTTATATTGATGCGAAAAACATGGTACATTTTTATTTAAAGTGAATTAATTTTTTTAGGTTCTTTAGTATTTCAGTTTTTTGTTAATGAATTCTATTTGGCTTTATTTATTAATCAATTATGTAACATATTTTTTTAAACTCTATCATTTAAGCATATTTAATAGAACTTTTTTTACAGAATTATATGGTGCTTACTTTATTTTGACGCTCACAGTATATTCATTTAAAAAAAAGTTATTTAAGTTTCTTAAATCAGATAAATTCATCAGACACTCTGTTTCTTTTATTTTCGCATTGATTTTAAATGCATTGATTATACAATTTTTTGTATATTTACTTTCAAATAATATTGAAAATTTATTATTTAGCCAAATACTGCTAATCGTAATTAACTTTAATTTGAAATTGCTATTTAATGTCGAGTAATGTTCTAATTTATTTATAATGCTTAAACAAACATCCGCATTATCACTGACATTCTGTTAAAATGTAAAAGAAGAAAAAAAATTGAAAAACAAAGTTTATAGGAACGTAAACTATAGTTGTAAAAATTAAAACATAAAAATCAATAAAATGAAACATTAATTAAATTTTGCGTGTTGCACCACTAAATCTACTTGTAAAGCTCAACAAGACACAAAAATTACGATTTTTAAACAAATTGTTAGAATTACTTAAAAGGAATACGTAGGCTGGTAGTTTAGAATGTTTGAACAAGGCAAACACAGAAACATAAAAGCACATGCGAATGGTAAACTTGAGTAAAGCGTAAGTAGAAATGTTGATTATAATTCTTATTTGTCAATCCACATGAAAAATGTTGAGTAGAGATCCTGATTCATATTTAAGCAAGATACAGCTTCATTGTGAATTAAAGTCTGACGATCATCGCTTGCATTGTAGGTTTAGCAAATTATTTCATAAACAATTGCAAACTGATCCACTTTTTTACCGCAAAATCTTATTCACAATAACTTTTTATAAAAAATAGTCAAATGTACAGTAAAAACATTCTATGTGCATATATCTTTCAAAATACCATAGGAGGAGCCGCCGTTGGAGTAAATTTATGCTTCTAAAAAATAATGTGAGTTGTGGTTTTAACAGAATGCTGTAACGTCTCATAAATTACAAGAAACTCTTGAAACTTCATTTTGATTTGATGTTATTTCACGAAATGGACATGTCTTACAAGATCGTGCGATATAACGCTCCTTAATTAATTCATTTGGGTTTTTTTTCTCAGTCACCTTTACTTTGTTTGAGTTTCATTAATCAAGTTGAGTTTTCCAGCTAAGTAGATGATTAGTCCACTGTAGCTCCCTCCATATGATTGTGTAGTGGTAGATATCTTTGCTAATTGGTGGTGATCTTTTTCCCAGTTGGTGGCATTTTCTCTTGATTATTCGTTTGATGTTTGCCATCATCGCCGGAGTTAAGTTGAAAGGTAAAGGGCTTCCTCTTTATTTTTAAGGTGGAGTTGTCAAGAGGGAAGTTGATGTCTCTTTATTAAACACTGGAAGTCATGATTTAATTTTTTGGTCATGTCATGTCCTTTGCTGGGGCTCGAACCTAGATCGCTTGTGCTGTTATGCGTGCGCTCTAACTACTACACCACGCCTCCATTTGGGTAAAATAGTCAACATGTTACGCTAACAACTAATCAAATCTTGAGTAAATTAAGGTCAACATAACTCTTAGTTGAATCTCTTCGCATAAACTCGAAGCGGCAGCCAGATACGTACTATTGGTTTTGCGGAGTTAAAAAAGCACGCAAGATTGGACGGTCCTTGCTATCTGCCGCCAGTTTGAAATTTTCAAAGCAGTCCGGTCGTCCCCTTATCGGAGTTTCTTCGTCTATAAGAGAGATGTGATCAAGCCAGAGCAGCTGTTGTATATTAATGCGCATTACTAGATCTATGTCCTTATACAGCTCATACAGCTCGCTGATCCCACGTATTCGGTATTCATCTCTTACTCGTAGAGGATCGAAGTGATTACGAAATATTTTCCTCTCGAACGCTCTCAAAACAGTCTCTCTCTTGTTCGATAAGGTCCATGCTTGACTGTGGTTACCAAGACGCTAAATCCCTTTATTTTTTGGCCGCTTCTTTCTTCATACTGAAGTCTGCAAGAGATACAAAGTGGATACTAAAGTCAACAATGTTGATAACGTCGGCATATGCCAGCAGCATAACTCTTTTGAGAAAGATAGTGCCTTAAGGATTTAACACGGCAGCAGAAATAACTTTGTCTAGTAGAAAGTTGAAAATATTACATGACAGGGAATCGCCTTGTGTAAAACCTAGTTTAGTACCAAACAGCTAGGAAATTGTTCTCAATTCTGACGGCACCTTCGAAAGCACTCAGGGTTATACCGCATAGCCAATAAATTTAGTGTGGATGTCAATTCATAACAGCGTCGTAGACGGCTTTAAGATCAACGAATAAGTGGTGTGTAGCCGAGTTTGTCTCAGGATTTAACTTTATTGTGAATATCTAGTCGATGGTGAATGTACCGGGCCTGAAACTGGACTGAAAATTTTCGCATATGAACTGGGCAGAGCTCGCACAAGTTCCTGTCCGCTTGGCATATATTCATCCTACAATATTTTGCAAAGCGGCTGGTATATGCGCTTTTCAAACACTTCGCCACTGGATAACTCAGACGGCTTTGTTGCTTCACGGTTCAACTGCAATAAACTTAGCTATTCATAACTCAGACGGTAGTATGACGACTCCATCAGCATCTGTATTAACACAATGACCAAATGCGCGTTCGTTGTCGTACCAGGTATTTCGGCGTAGTCGGTGGAAACCAATCACTCGCTTAACTGCAGTTCGCAGGCAGTAAGAGTTAGAGTGCCACTGCGCATTCACAGCGTCAAAATGTGGAGAGCTCCGGCTGAGCTGTAGATATTTTTGTGCTGCGTAGTCCTTAGTTATCTGCAGCTCTTCAAAGTCGAGCCTTTGTTGTATGTTCTGACGCACGCTTTTTACTGCACAGAAGCGAGTGTAAACCTTAGCCGCAACGAGGTAGTTGTCTGACGTTGTCTACTTGGATGGTGCACACTAGAGGCATGTCGTCCGTCTATCGCAATGTGTTCAATCTGTGAGCGATTGATCAGAAGATAACAAGTAGCATACCGTTATCAGTGGTGTGATATAAAGAAAGTTTTTAGGTTTTGGATACATCGATCTAGAAGACCCTGGAAAATGACAAGCACTGTAGAAAATTTAATAATATATTGTAGCGAAATTGCTTTCATATGGTCTGCCCAAGAAGAGGGTAGTATGCAAAAAACTTTCAAAGGAGCGCTGTTATGTAGAGTATAATAAAGTCATGATTGCTGAACTCAAACTTCTTATTCTTTTAAATATTCGTTAAAAACGGATGTGGAATTACTACTGCAAAACAACAGTTTTAATGCTTACTTAAATCGATGGAAATCCATCTATACTTGTTGCCAAATAAATAATAAACTGATGAAGCTGATGAATAATTGTCAGAATAACTGCTACAATTTTGTTTGTTTTTTGTTTCCCCCCAAATTTAATAGTGATCACTGCGTGTGTGTAACGATAGCAGTTAACATGCTGCTAGATGGACTGGACTCGATGCCACAATAGTTGATTGTTTGTCTCTGCTTGTATTACATTTAATGATTTTTGTTTTTCAACATTCTAATGGATAATAGCTCCAAGTTGACTGAGTCCTGTGTGTTGCTTTATATGATTTTCAAATTAATTGACAGAAATTAAAATCATATCATCCGTACATGTATGGAGACAAACATCTCGAACAAAATGCGAAATTTGTTTTACTTGTTGTTGTTAGCTTGGGTTCCTTTAGTTTTCGTTGGGTAATAAAAGTGATTTGTTTTATTCTTTGCTGCCTGTTTGGCTCTGGTTAGTTGGCTTTTGTTTGGTTGCCTGGTCTTCAGTATTTCGCTTCGTATGACAAGAATGTCAATTGCACGTTAGATGCGCATTTGAACAACTTAAAAAATTCAAACACGCGTTAAAACTTCTTTTGCTAAACAATACAGTACACAAGTAAGAAGAAGGAAATGGTGGTTTTCATATAAGAGTTTTATTGCATTCTTGTAAAAGGTCATTTCCAGGTGAATGTTTTTTTTTTTTGCTGTATTCGACACTACAATATACCCTTCAAGGCATTTCATATTTTTTTACAGTAAAGGTGCTGATCCTATTAGGTGACATTTTAGGTTAAATTTTTTGTTTTTTAAAACGTTTTACGTGTAAAAGGCTATACTGATTTAAATATGAGTGATATACCTGAAAAACTGAGCTTGGTAGTTCTATTTTACTCCAAACCAAATAAGCGCATTAAAATCATTGCAAAAATTTTGTGGTGAGATCACCATACATCGGTATAACAGGTGCATTGAGATCTAATCCTTCAGATCCACTATACTGCACCTTGTTACTATTCATCTATATATAATGACCATCTCTGGCCGCAACGTGGTGCGACTAAATGCGTCTGAATGTTGGAGTTCAAGAGCAAGTACACTTGCGAGGATGGTGAACATACTGCCACCGATCTTAAACCAACAATAGATCTGTATTTCTTCTTATACGAATTTTGTTAGAGTGTTCAAAGTCTGCATTATTTTTAGAAGCGGTGATGACAAACATCAGACGATTAATCACGAAAAACGCCACCTACTGGAAAAAATTACAATGCTAAAGTAAAGATCACCACCAATCAGCAAGGATATTCACCACAACTACACAATCGATATGGATGGGGCTACAGTGGATTAATCATCAACTTAGCATGAAAAATCAACTTGATTAATGAAACTGAGACAAAGCAGTGAACGCTTTGTGGAAAGCCAATATGCTCCATAGAGGAGTGATGGATAAAAAAAATCTTTCGGATAAATGTAGTGTTTTTAAGGCTGATATATTCACGATAATGGTGGCGATAATGGGAACTTACGGGTTATTTTTTAACTGTTTAGGCTGTAAAATTTGAAAACTCAGAAAATTTACAAAACAGAGTGAAATATTGATTTGTGGAGATAAATAAATACCTGCCGTTTACTTTTTAAAAATTAAATCTTTTGAATGTTTCCCGCAGCTACGCCTTAGTTGGTCCTTTCGTGAACTCCAAGTTTGGCAAACTTTTTCCAGCATCTTGGCCCGTATCTTATCAATGGCAATTGTAATGTTCTCATGTCCACTTACACCAGAGACTTCACGTATCTTCAGAAAAATATCACATGGTCTTGACGGCCAAATTAGTAACTCACCAAACTCGCCTCTCAACAGCTTCATGCTGTCGCGTGCTGTGCAGAATGTGGTACCGTCTTGTTGAGATCACTAGTCAACCAAGTCTAAATCTTCTATTTTGGAAAAGAAAAATAGGCAATCATCGCACGGTACGCCGAACTGACATATTACGATCTTCATTGACAGTGGCCGTTACAGCAGCAATATTCTCCTCCACAAAACAGATGTAGTTATCGAAACACATTTCTCACACAGCACGAATTTTGATAACAAAATTCAATGATTTACAAGCGTTGTTTTTTTGTTAGTCTATTCATGATAATATGACAAACCTTACCGAGCATTTTTAGCATAGCCATACGTCACGAATTTTTTTTACCCTGAAAAAATTTACTCACTAAAAATAGGAAATAATCACCGACAAAATTCGTGGTAGCACCAGCATTTTTTCTGATTGTTTGTACACAGCAATTACCATGAAAGCCAATCAACCAATCGTTGAGATTGGTCGTTTAGCCACAGAAAAAGTGATAAAATTTTCCAACTGCTGAAATTAGACCCACTAATGGATAGAATTACAATCATTTGAATCGGACCATAATGGGCGATATATAGTAAGTTAAATGAGTCAATTTTATAGCCTTAATTGGTGGCAAACAATGTTATGATTATTTATCTTGCTCGCGTAAGTGTCACAGCGCCGTAACGGCTAAATTCCATTCATCGGCTGCCACAATCTTCAACTCATTAAACGTTCTGCTAACCTTCTTCGATTCAGTATGATTTTAGTCTATAGTATTTTATTCTCAGTGATGTCATTTTGGGACCTCATAAGGACTTTGACTCTAGTGCTGACTGTCCAATCGCATTTCATAGTCGGATATTCGAGATGACGTTTGGCCAGAAAATTTCTAAAATGCGACGTTGGTAACTATCGATTAACACTTAGGTTACATTTATATCACACTTCTTACCGTTCCACGATTTTAAACCATGTAGTGCAACAGATTTAACGCAATTGTTGAATATATTCAATATGGTGTGATTGAGATGTGGTGAGATTTCCAGACATGTTGCCCGGTACACATAATTCGCAAGATCTTCTCTCGAGCCTTCGCTTGTTGTTATTATACTGCCTAGATAAAAAAAGACTGAACGTTTTGGATCTGTTGTCCCTTTAATAAGAACCATCTGGAATTTGTCGTGTTCAGTCTCATTGGCTTATTCTTTGGGATTATTATTCCCAGACCACAGACTATATTTCGCCCTATCTATGTATGTACTAGCAAGTAGATGTGGTCTGCATAATCCAGGTCTCCAATCATCTAAGCGTAGGTCTGCAATCATTAACATATAAAATTACTACGACCTCTCGATCTATTGTGCAGCCCTTAATCTATAAGAGGTTTTCCTATAATATGTATATCACCCAACCTCGTTTATATGATGAAATTCAGGTCGTAGGTTGGTACCAAACGCGATAACTCCCTACTCCGTATCTAATAGGCACTTAGATACTTCCTCCTAGAGTGCATCAATGCCTAACATGTACCCAATATGCGCTCTGGTGAT
Organism: Wohlfahrtia magnifica; assembly: GCA_023159175.1. Taxonomy (NCBI): domain Eukaryota; kingdom Metazoa; phylum Arthropoda; class Insecta; order Diptera; family Sarcophagidae; genus Wohlfahrtia; species Wohlfahrtia magnifica. The sequence continues at coordinate 990,956 of JAKWBJ010000054.1, forward strand.
TCGATTTCCTTATCACAGAATCTGCACATCGGGTTTGAGAATAATCCCATTTTACTCAAATGTCATGATCAAAACCCCGTTCAGTATTCCCAGTCTCTCTTTGGATATTCCTATGCAGTATTCAAATCTTCTACTGTTAAAGTTACCCAAAAAAATTTAGATTATCTCAGATCCGTACGGCCAGAGAAGTGTACGCGCCTCTCATTACCCTCATTCTCGTTCAGTATGTCCTTCCAGGTCTTCCTTTACCAGTCCACAAAGGGTTCTGGCCACACCAGTGGAGTAGAAACTCTCTTTGTGGCCAGTTCATCGGTCCTTTTATTCCATAGAATTCTTACATGACCGGGGACCCAACATAAGCTATTGTCCCTGCCCAGCTGATTCAGTTTACCTAGACATTCCTAAACTTCAGTCCTTGAGTCTACTTAAAGGAACCAAGTGCTCAAATGGTGGCCTGACTATCAAATAGTATAGTTCGGTCATGTCGTCTATATTTCTTATTCAAGTTAAATTGAACACATCTCTTAATTGCATATGCTTCCGCCTGGAATATGCTAATGAGTTTTCATATAGATTCCGAATATTCCCTCTTAGGGCCAAACACTTTCTTTGACTCCTAAAATGGTCCCTTCTCCCCATGCGAAAAACGATATCTAGAATTTTCATACTATGCCTGAATAATTTCTCTGACAATTTTCGATATTCCCTTACACCGAAACGTGCTCCAAATTGCAAAGTGATGTATTGTGTCGGACGCCTTTTTAAAGTCAATGAATGTTGGGTATGGAGAAAATGCAAGAAAAGTGTTTATTTTATATACGATATCACGTCGCCTAACAACTTATTATTTTGAGGAGTACCAAACTCTTTACATATCAAAAAATTGAACAGCCGAAAATTCGAATCAGTTCTTGGCCTAGATTTTTGGCCGATAAACCAAAAGAGTGCAATAGCGAATAGATGGTAAAAATAAAAGTGTTTTTTATTTAAAATAATTTTCATTAAAAGGATATTTAGCTTAAAAGCTGACAAAAGAAAAACAAAATGATCTAACAACGATATAAGAGTGTAGTGCACCTTTTCAGTTTATTTTACCGAATTCAGTGTCAATGAATCAAAGTTCGTTGTAGATTTTTACTTCTTTGCCAAATCAATAGAAAATATTTGCCTGCATATTGTTTTTTTTTTTTATTGCATTGTAAAGTCAAAAATATTTCCTTTATCTCTTACCTCGTTATTGCTTTCACTTAAAATGAAGTGAAATACGAAAAATAAATAAGAAAAAAAATCTGGATTTCAAAGCAAATAAAATGAAAATAAAAGCAAACAAATTCAAATGAACGAGAACGCGAAGGTAAAAAAGGAAAAGAAAAATATTTAAGGCACCAGTAAGAGAATTACCTTCCTTGTCAATTTAACCTTGTAACTAACGAAACCCTTACTTGGTCTCAGATAAAACCTGCTGTTACCTTAGTACAGAAGGCATATGAAATGCAGTTTTGATTTGAATTATATAGAACCGTTCTTGGTTTAATTATAATCTTTATGTTTGTTTTTTTTTTTTTTTTGAGCTGTTTAATGCGTTATTTCTTTCATTTGAGAAACTGTTTGACATTTTAACAGGCTTGTTTGTTCTTTCTACGGTTGGTTTTGTTAACAAAGTTTTATTATTATTTATTTTTTTTATTTCATCATCATCGTCATCATCTTTTGATTTGTTTTTTTGTTGTTTTCATTCCAGTTTCATTGCTTCTGATGATGTTGATGATGTACTGTTGCCTGTAATGTCAAGCAAATTTTTGTTGTGTTTTTATCATCTTCAACTGACATTTGGCAGTAGTATTCACTATTCATCTCTCTTTCTCTGTGTTTTGTTCCGCTACGTACAATTTCAGCCGGTTTAAATCGTTTTGGTTGCTGCAACTAACAAGACACTTCTCATACACATATTTGATGAATAATCAATTGTGTGGCATGAAACTGTAGAATGTATGTATGTATGTATATATATATGTATGTACATATGAAGATGATAATAATGACGAAGATGAGATGAAATGAAACGCCATAGAGCACAGAAGTCTGGCATATCTTTACCGCTTACCTTAAAGTCCAACTTGAAATTATGTTTGGAAATAAAAAAAATTAAAACAGAAAAAGTAAAACGAATATGAAAGAAATGTTAAAATGTTCAATATCTTCTTTTTTCTTCTTCTTCTTCTTCAATTTGATTTGGAAATTCTGAGAAATGCAAATTAAACGTTAACAACAACTTCGTAACAAATCAAAATTAAGTATTAAAACCATTAGAGTAAAAGGGCTCATCTAAAATAAACGATCGTTAATGATGAGGCACCTAAAGTAGTCAATCGGGTAGCAGAAAAAAATATTCTCTAAATTCACATGAGATTTTATTGAAATTGCTTCAGGTTCTACTGTGTAAATGGTTTTTTTTTGTATTTTAATTTTGCAAAACACAGAGAAACTGTCGCACTGTGGTTCCTGCCATAGGCCAAAAATAAAAAATAAAAACAAAAATTTTTTCACAAAACATGTCTACACTATTTCTAGATAGAACAAGCTATCTTTTGTTTTATATCCACCTTTCACATTAAGAAAAGCACCTAAGGAGAACAAATTATTAGTTGCCATCTGCAGTTTGAAAAGGTCAAAATTATAGAAAGACATAAAAATGGCTTAGAAACCTAGAAATCTGTTCCGCATTAATTTGAATCAAAATTATTCTTGATATTGCAGGTGTTTACTTTACTGCAATCGAACTTTTTTATTCTTTCACTTCTGTCTGTTCAACTAACCATTCGGCATATTGACGACGCTTAAAATGGTCAGTAGGCTTCAGCTCTTAAGTTAATTGAACTTTATAAGCATGCAAATTAAAATCTTTGTCCAAAATTCGCATGAGTGATGTTCGTGAGACGAGTCGAGGTTGACGGCTCTTTTGCGACACAATCGCAAACAATAGCAATGTTTTCCGCAGAACGAACTGCTTAATAGTGTACCTCCCATGGTTGAATTTGTCACACACTGAAACAATGAAATGTCAAATTAAGTGGGGCAAAAGACTTGACGTTAAGTTGTGACTCACAACTAAAATTGTGCATTATGTTGGACCACCCTTTATATACGATGTGACTTAGTTTTTAGAAATCCATTGACAATTCGTGCAGTTATTAGGCTTTTTAGGAAAGCAACTCATGAAAATATCGTGTGATTATTGGTAGATCCTCCAAATCCTTATATAACCGTGCAACGAAAATAACCAAGCAAGCAAAATTAATGTTATTTTCATATGTTTTTGTTTTTCTAGATAAATAGATTGTCTTTTGACATTTTATCAAACAAGTCGAATTCAAATCAGGTGACTTTGCTACGTTAGCAACAGCTGATAAGTAACTATATGTCAAAACGATTAGCCATTACTTTTTTTACAACAAATATATCTGACACACAGTTAATTTGGTTACTATTTTCTTACTACAGAGTTGTATTATTTTGACACAACGTTAAAGTCTGTTTACAGTGTTGTATTCGTTTTCAAAATGAGACCACCTTGTTAATTTCGCGTTGATATCAAATAAATTGGGAAAAATTATTGAAGGGCTGTATTAAGATATCAACCTCACAACTGAACAATATTTGGACTGGAAGTATTTTTGCCCGCCGTTCTCTATATAAATGGAACCACTGTCCGTCGTCCCATAAAAAGTATGATACGCTAGAGAAATGAAGCGTTAATTACTCATGTAAAACCAAATAACCTATTGCATTTAGAACAATACCCCCTCCGCCACTCCTATCGTAAATAACATGGGAGATATTTTTTCCCATGAAATTTTCATTCTCCTTGAAGGGAAAATTACTATCGTGAATCTCCCATGAAATTTGTGTCCCCCTTTTTACAAGCTATCATTTAACGTTGAATGTTAAAAAAAACAAAACAAATAAAGCAAAATATTTTTATTTTTATTGCAAAATATTTACACAAAAAGGTGCCTTGAAAATTTTTTTTTATAAATCGCATGAAGAATAAGGCAACAGAATAAGGCCTCATCACCTGTTGTAAAAAAAATCGAAACAACTCCTACACCGCCAGATGATGAGGAGACTCATAGCTGTGATTTACAAAAAAAAAAGATAAAACAATTGGAAATTCTTCTCGTGAAAGCAGAAAGTGATATTATTACAAAGCTGAGAAGAAATAGGGTTTAAAAATTTAAAACAAAAACCGTTAACTGCGTAAGTGGTCAATGACGGCTTTATTTTTGTTTTGGAATTGTGTCTTGACGATAGAGAAAAAAGGAAAAATAGGCTCTAAAAAATATAAGTAAACAGAGATTAAATAACGACTTAACAAGTTGGTATTCGGTGCTGAATCCAATAAGTCGGAATTTTTTTTTTTTTGTGATGAAACTTTTTAATTCAGTTAACACGTCTGCTCTTAAATTATAGGAAATAAATCAGTTATTCGGCATTTTATGATGCATGATATTGTTTTGCACTTTATTAACACCTATAGTCATAAAGTATATTAGTAAAAACATGAATTTTTCAATAACAATAAATAAATGGTAAATGTAGCTCCTCAGCAAAAATGATGTGAGCAAATGAAATTTTAAAGAAAAAACCTGTTCAAGATCAGAGGAATATTTTCAGGGCTATCATTCCCCATTAAATAATAAAAAAAGGGGAAAATATTTCATGTGATTGCATATACTATACATACACACATATCCATATATGTATACATATCCATTTATGTATGTATGTAAATAAAAATAAGTTGCCTTTTGTTCGTCATTTTATAACTTGAGAGCCACAGAGCCGATTTGCAAAGCAATACATGCGTTGGAAATGTGTATTTTCACTGATAGTTTACAAATAAATGGGCTGTGCCGCGCCCATACGCAATTTTTATATACATGTCTATATCTTTAAAACTGTAATAGTAAGAGTTTCTAACTTTAGCCCAACTAACTTTGTGGCCAATGCAAATCATCATTGATTTTTGTTTATCTTTAGAAGGTCCTGAATTTAGCGTAAATAACTACGTGGTCAATCCACATTATCATTCGAAATATGGATGAAATTTAATAAGTGGATGTGAACTTCACATACTAAGCCAGTATTGGTTATGTATATCTAGAGAACGGTAATAGTGAAAGTTTCCAAATTTGGTACAAATACATTTGTGGTTAACATAAATCGTCACTCAAAAAAAAAAAAAAAAAAAAAACGACGGAATTGGATCAGTGGGAGTGGCACCACCCATACAAAGTAAATATTAATTTTTGTATATCTTTGGAACGGTTATAGTGGAAGGTTCTGAATTTGGTCTATATGCACATCATCAATCGAAATAGAGGCGAAATTGAATAAGTGGGTGTGGCATTTTCCATACAACGTAAATATTAATTTTTGCATATATAGCGAACGGTTAGAATGGCGGTTTCTGAAATTGGTCTAAATAACTTTAGTGTAAGTATATAATTCTTTGTACCATTGAATACTTCTAAAACAAACGAAATACTCTTACGTTCGCTATAACCATATTTTTATTAAAAAAGTGTTTCGCTGTTTAATAAAACTTTCGAATTATAATTTCAACATGAGATCAAGCACTGTTGTTAAGTAAAATTACAAAAAAATTTTATGACGTACACAACGGTAAGTATTAAAAATCCATTGAGTTTGTATGTATGCTGTTGACGCTTTAAATTATGGATATTTTTATAAGAGCGTCCGAAATTTAATTTGAAATAAATGTATAACTAAACATGATCGAATAAAACGAAGAGATCTTCGAAAAGAAAATTTCATTTTATGTAGACATAAGGTCTGCAGGGCAGCTTTTAAGGAGCTGAGGGACCAATATGTGGTCAGATTGTTTTGAGTACTTGGTGACTGCAACGATCTAGCTAGCAGGGTTCGGAAAACATGTCCTTGTCTGTCAGTTAGTAAAACCGATTTAAGCTGAACGTATCAGGAACTCAATTACTCCTGATTGTAAATAAGAAAATACATACGATTATCATAGGAATCGTAAAATCAAGAAAGTTTCTTTGGAACAACGGTATGCCGGACTTCTATAGCTTTTGTAAGAAGGAGGATGAAGTGGTAATAATCGGAACTGCACTTAGTAACATATCAGACTATAAACTATTTTGATTAGAGGGCCGAGAGATAACGGTAGCACTCTGTTGATGATATTGGGATGAAATTTTTTAAGGCAGTATTAAAGGGTTCCCACTAGAGAACTTAATGAAAGCATTCGCTTTTGCCAAGCATTCGTGCTTATTATTATTCGTTGCATTTGCCATGCACTCATAGAACAACAATCTGCATAGATATTACTATGTCCGTATTGATTGCTTACTGTATACTCTTTATAATGCTGATTCATGTAAAGCAACGAAATGATACGACTATAAATGAAATATAAAACAATTGGCACTTTCTTGTTCTGAAAACAGCAATATACACACATATATACACATAATACGTTTTACAATCATATGTAACATACTCTGCAGACAAAAATACTTTTGAAAACAACACAATTATCTGAATGAGTCTCACTACTAAAACAAGCAAAATAAATGTTCATGAGTCCAATTAATCATATTAAAATGGTGGATTAGTTAACATAAAAATTCTTTTGAGGCACCTTTTAACAGTTTGGCAGGCTAAGACGCTACAGTATAAGCAAAACCCTATACGGATTCGACCAGGTCGTTCAAGTAAAATCATTGAAACTGTTATACAGTATTAATGAAAATTGGAATTTGTTAACTCCCTAACGTTACCAATACTTAGGTCTGTACACAATGATGAGTTTTGAGTAAGGATTTGGCTTTTAGTACTTACAAAGTGTAACTAGTGCATGAATTGAAGCGTGCTGACCATTCACTTCACCAAGATTATTATTATTATTACCATCCTGAACAGACACTTTTTTAGGATACTGTGAACCTTAGATCTATTGCGCCCCGTTTGGTTTATATTTTGTTCAGCAGATCTGTTGCCTTCCTAATGAACACCAGCAGATCTGAAACCATAATGGTGGATGTAAAAACCAGTAAGACCCTAAATATTTTCATCTAAACTTATCAAGAACCCCACATTAATATAATATGTATTTCACTATCTCTGTTGCTTGTGAGGCACAGTCTACAAACATCTACATTTATGACCGCCATCCTCTTTAGATGCGCTCTCAGTCCACACTGGTCCGTAAGAAACTCTGTTAGGAGTCCTAAGTCCGCTCAAATTGCGGACTGATTTTTCAAACAAAAATTATAAAAAATAAGTTGCACTTGATATACTCGTATATGTATTTTTGCTTTTCAAACCAGAAAGTTAGAAAATAACACATATGTACATTAGGGTACTCCTTATAAATATGGACCAACTTACAAAATCAGAAATGTTCTCCGTAGCAAAAAATACATTGTGGAAAATTTTAGGCAGATTGCATCAGAGAAAGGCATCCGCTGACAATAGGATGTGTCTTATATGTATGGGCCAATTTTTTTAAATTGAATTTGGGTCATAACTCCACCCAGAAATGATCTCTGTAGTAAAAATATATATTGTGGAAAATTTTATTCTGGGTGCACCAGGGGTAGGCGTACCGCATCCGGCGAGTACAAGCCGCTATCTGGAGCACCAATATTCACAAACTTTTTGCAGCATATGCGGCTGTATTTCTCCAATACCTCTTCGAACGCTGATTTTCAGGTGTTCAATTATCTCTGGATTATCGACGTAGGTAAGTGACTATATATAACTCCAAAGAGGGTTAAATCAGACGATCTTGGTGACCAATTAATTGGACAATTACGTGATATTACTCTTTCATCAAAAGTCTTTTTGAGTAAATCAGTTGTAGCGCGCACTGTGTAACATGTGGTTCTAATAGAATGAAGCCACATGTCAGCAAAATTGATGCCAGTTAATTGATGTACGAAAAAATTTCAAATCATGTCCTATACCGTTCACCATTAATACTTACATTCTGTCATTCAACGTGTTTGAAAACATATGAACCAATGACTCCTCTAAGCCATAAAACACACCAAACAGTACTTTTCTGTGGATGTTATTGTGTTTCGACAAAAGCTTGGAGATTATCCTCACTCCAAAGGCGACAATTCTGTTGATTCATTCAATAAAAAATTGGCTTCATGGACAAACAATGTTAGGTTTGACGAACAGAACCATTATTTTGATAAAAAATTTCAACAATTTGCAAGCGTTGCTCTAGTATAAATATATCCATAACGAAATGTCAAACCAAACTAAACAAAATCAACTATCAGCTGTTAAGTCGGTTGAAAATAAAACAGTGCTGCCAACACAAAGCTATGAACACCTCTAAAAAGAACACCCGATATATTATATTTTCATTTCACTTTATTTTAACTTCCAATTCAGAAATAATAAGAATTTCTTAAAACATAATTTATTACTTTTTTAAAATTGACATGTTATGACTTCTATACTGTAAATACAAAAAAAAAAATTAATAGAAAAAAGCTGTCATAATTATTATACACATGCAACCTCTTTTCTGGCATAACTCTACTATTTGAAAACGATTTGGTTGGCAGTCAAATAAACTTTATTAGAAAGACCATATACTGACATTACTATTTTGGAATTCTTAATGCTCTTCGACAAACCCCAGATGAAGAAGGTGTGAGAGCAAACGGGAAAAAATAAAAACTTTCCTTTTAAAGTAAAACATGCAAACGTTTATGTCCATGTGGCTTTTGTATTAATGTGCTGAAAGCATTTAATGTCTTCATCAGTTCGTAACAGAAACAGACAAATATAAAATATTTCCCACCGTACATTTTGAATATGAGATGTTGGTTGTATCAACAAAAACAAAGAAACAAATACTCCACCCCACAATAAGTGACCAAGAAACATGAAAATCGACCACCTCATATTGTATACCGAGGATGTATAAATTTTCTTTTCATTTTCTTTTGTTTCACTACTGGTGAAATGAAAAACAAACCATAAATTATATATTCGTTTGAAGCTTATTTCTTTTTTATATTTGGGATTTTGATAATATTGCAGTAGTTTCGATTTGTATCAAGGTTTGTGACAGTTTTAACTTAAATTGCATTAATTACATAAACAAAGAAAATGCCAAGCTTTCAGGACAAAAAGTCTTGTTTTTGCCTTTTATTGCCCACTAATTTGACTTGCGTAAAAATACACAATGAACTTCCTTTTTACGAAAGTTACGCTAATTTTCTCATATCGAAAATAGAAATAAATCAAAGATCCTGGAGGAGGCAGTCTCACTAAGACTACTAATGAAACCCTAGCCTAGCAACCTGAGCCTACGTCTCTAGAGAGCTTAGCAAAGACAAAAGGTATGCACCACAGTTTTCGGCTTCCCATATGCCTTCCCATAGACAAAAGCATAGTGCCCAGTCAGAAAAAATATCAGAATCCTAAGAGGCTCCCTTCTTAGATTCCGTCTTTCACTGTTCGATCTTAGGCCAAAGAAGCCTGGAGACCCTACAGTCTCCCCTGCCCCTTCAGGATTCTTCCACTCTGTGACGGAGCCATTTATGCACTAAGCCAACGAAGAATCCAAGCAGAGGTCCAACAGACACATCCGCCAGTTCTACACACTTTGAAGCGCCAACTCTCGCCAACTCATTAGCAGTCTCCTTTCCCAAAACGCCGCAGTGTCCAGGAATCCAGCACAGTTTTACGCTGCACACGTCCAGTAGTAACGTGAGGGTTTGCCTACATAATGAAACCAACCGAGAGCTGACGTAGCGCCCAGTCAGCGCCTTGATAGCAGCTTGATTGACACATAGATGACCACACTCTCGCCAGCAGCGACAATTTGAATATTATCAAAAATTAAAACCAAAAATAAGCCATAAAACGATGTGCGATTATTTTTTATTATTTGCGTAATTAAAGTGTCAAAATTTGAAACTTCATGTGTAAAGGGTAACCAAATAAGAACGATATTGTAAAATATGAAAATAATTTTGGTATTATTTTAAAGCCACATTTATGCCATTTAGTACGCATAGCACGTCATTTAAATGGCGGCTTTTTTTCACTAGCAGTGCTTCGTTTGTCCAATATTAACATAGACTTAACAATCGATGAAATTTAGGTCGCATTATTACAATTGGTGAACACTGTACTACGGATTAGCTTTATAATTTTTTGAACAATTTTAATATGGTTATAATAAAGGTGATTAACTCCATCAATTCCGAAGCGATTTTAAACAACGAAATATTTCATTCATGAACTAAACATACTCCTTTAATAAATTCATAAATAATGCGAATGTATTTGCTTAAGCAACATACCCAGACTCCACAAGTTTACTTAAGTAAAGTATACACCATTTAAAAGTTATATTCTTTTTCTTTCCATTTCTTCTCAACGTCTTAAATTCGGTTAATATTTAACTAAGTTATTAGCTTATAAGTGTTTAAAGCTTCGATAAACCGTTTTTTTTACCGTAACTCACTCTTAAAAGCAGCTTATTGTTGTGCTCGAAAGCATCTTTAAAAAATGGATTCACTTCCCAACTATTTTTACTTCATTCTTTTTTTTGGTATAGTTTTTTGTCTTGTGCACTTTTTTTGACGAGTCAAAAATATAATACCTTCCGTTTTTGCTGTATAACTTAAGTTGTTGTAATAATTTGGTTGTTACCTTTTATGGATTTTGTAAAGCCGTAAATACAGTCTTAAAAAATAAAAAAAAATTAAATTCATCGCATTTTCAAATATTAAAATAAAAACTTAATTCTAAAGAATGAGGGTATACACTATTTTTGATGCTGTCTGTAGCTTCGCGTGCTAGTTTACATTTTACAATTATTGGAAGACAACCTAGTTAATTTTAACGCTAGGAGAATAAAAGTGCATAAGTTGATTGAGGCTGTAAGCATTCTTATCGTGTGGGTGCATTATATTCCTCAAAGCTATCTACACTGCGTAATAAAAGTACAAAAGACCACATTGAGATTCTTCAGGTGAACGTGCGCCAAAGAAGAATAACATGTCCATATTTGTTTGGAACACAAGCTATGTGACTCACATGGATTATCTTATACACATTTGCAACCTTCAAAAAGGGATGGGATATTATATCAGTGTTAATACTTTCTAAACATTCTGATTAGCTGGCTTTACAATATGGATTTTAAATATTTTTAAATCCAGATGCAAATTAAACATCAAGGGTCAGTTTCAAAGATGAAAGCTAATTTGAAATTCTTAATATTAAAAAATATTAATTCTACTTACCGTATAAACAAAAAAATAAAACAACAATTTTATATCAAATCTTTTTATGTTTTTTATTGGTTAACAAATGGGTGGTTTATTGTTTGCCTATGTAGCCAATTTTACGTTTAATCAGCGAAGTGAAATTCCTAGGCGAGGCTGAATCAAATCTTTTCTTTAACGTATTGACTCAATTCACAACACATATAGTAATAATGTCGTAATACTATGTATACATACATATTGGTTTTTATTTTCATAATTTTTATATTCGTTTTACAACATACAATAATACGACATTGGTTGTAAATTGAGCCATTATTTCTTTCATTTATTTTAAAGTTATTGCTAATGTATATGAAATCGAATAAAGTTCAAATGAATATTTCGCCTCTGCTGTCAGTTTTTCCAACAGGTGGCAATCTCGTCTCAAGTTTGTTTAAAGTAGTTAACTTGTTAGCTTAGACTGAGAATAAGACGCAGTTCGGTATTCTCTGGATTGATGCTTTGTTTGCGTTACACGCAGTGCTTTCACGTTAGAACCATATCTTGATCTTAGCAATAAAATAAATAATAAAATTGAATTCTATGCTATGATATCTAATTCAACGAGATTATTACTCAAAATTAGTAAATATCTTTCAAAAAATATTACTTTTCCATCAAAAGATATTCTGCTCGGTTAAAATAATCAACTTATAAAGAGGTTTCCCATTTATTTTAAGAATTTATAAAGATAGCTCGCAAACAACTTACAACTGCAAATAATATTCCAGATGACCACGACTCAAAGCTACCAGCTTGGCATGCTCACTTATCGTATCTTAGAAGCTCTTTTATCAATTGAAAACATTCACCTTTTTCGTGCTTTAAAAGCGAACAAAATTTGGATGTGCATTTTTCCCATGATCAAAAAAAAAAAAAAAAAAAATTAAAAATTCTACAAAATATGTCGCGAAAAGGAAAAAGGAAAAGGACGGTTCTGTCCAATCTCAAACTAGACCAACTATTTGCCACTGTAAACATTTTGAGTATTTTCAAGTAGTTAATTCACTTTTAGAACAAAATTTGACCCAAGTTTTTTGTTTTTTTTTTTTTTCTTTCAAAAGCAGAAAATCGTCAAGCACCTCATCAACTAAGCTCATTAAAGTCACCTTAATTTGCGTGAATAAATCTATTTGCGTTACATTTGACTACACAAGTATCTATTAACTAAGTATGTCACACCTTTGCTAAATAAATAAAATGGTCAACTTTGCCAAAGAAAGGAATTTGATTCTTTTTAAAGATTTAAACAATAGATTTTACCGAAAAATTCTTAAGTTGTGGCACACATTTTCAAAGGGTGTTAAAAGGTCGTTATAAACAAACTTTTACTTTTTTTCTTTTTGCTACTTCATTAACCAAAATCATATTTAAGCCAATAGAAGAAAATATCTCTTTTTTTGTGTATTCGAATGGCAACAAAACATTCCTGTCGAATGAAAAAAGACTCCTTTAAGTGAAGTTATATTCATGGATAAGTAAGTAGCCTTCAGACCGGCAGTCAGTATTAGAAGAGGAAATATTAGTGGTGGCTTTGGTATCAGTGAAATAGTATTTCACTGAAACACGCTTATATTAGAAATTCAAGAGACCTTTTGTCTTTTCAACACAATTGTGTGCCTAAATAAAGCGGCATTTTTTGTGTTCCTTCTTCTCTTTCCGCCGCTGTAGCTGTTGCAATAACATATTCGTTCGTACGTACACATCATCAGCAACATCATCACCATCGTCATCTGTGTATACGAATGTTGTTGCCATTGTTAATTGCTTATTGGAACACGTTTAAAATTCGTCGTGACCAACATCTCTTTTGTATACTATTCAGATGTATTACAAACCGTAAAACTAGCGAAATGCAAAAAAAAAAAAACATAAAAATAAAGGAAATTTCCTTTTTTCCAACGGCTACAACCGTTGCAAGCTTACATAGTATCAAATTTAGAAGAATAATTTTTTTTCTCTTTTTTGTAACTATTTCAATAACATCTTTAAGCGTGGTTTTATTAAGAATTTTTTTCCCCAACTAAACAACACCATCTCGATCTACATCATCGTCATCAGCATATCAACATCAGTTTTAGAGGCGGCGGCACTATAGCATTTTGCTTAGAATTTATAGTTTTACTATTTGTTGCCACATCTCCACTTCATTTTTGTATCGAAAACAAAAAAAAAAAAATTATGATTTGCCCTACAAGTGCCAACATTGTGTGTCTGTAGAGCTAACAATACAATTAAGAAAAGAAAAAAAGTTCATTTTAATTTTATTTCTTCTAAAGTTGTGGACTTTGGCTGAACGACACTCATAAACTGGCCACAAACAAATTTCAAACGCAAATTCTGTTGAAAGCAGCAAGCGATATGGCAAAAGAAAATTATAAATATGATATGGTTTTGGTCAGAGAAATGGTTTTCAAATTTCAAATTGTTTTTATTGTTTTTATTATTGTTTCATTTGATCTTTTCAAATAAAGCCAACACCTACAACAAAGGTTTATTGGGTCGTCTTTATTATAAAAGTATTTATTTGTTAACGGTTTAACAAGACAGGCTAGGAGGTAGCTTTAAAAGGGGGTACTAAGTTTTAATAAAAACCTAAATAACTATTAACATAAATCAGCGCCTTAAGTGTAACATTGTGGAGCGATTGTCTTTGGCTTTGGTTTTACATATAAGAGCCTCACTTATCATTTAAGGATCTATGACAATTATATGTGAGACAAAAAACCGGCCAAAGGTTCGCCAGAGCTTCGGTTTCGTAGCTCTATCTGTCGGTCCGTATTTTCAATGACTCTAAGGTTCAATGTTGTTAATGTGCCGAATTATCACATACTTCAGCTCTTGAATTGTTCTTTTATATATACGCAAAGAAAGAAGTCCAACGGTGTCAAGTCACATGATTGTGGTGGCCAATTAACATTGCCACGACATGAGGCAGCACGGCCATTGAATTTCTCGCCATTGTTTCGTTGGCTGTGTTGGAAACACATATCGTCCAGCCCTATATCTTCAATTTCTAGCCACAAGAAGTACATTATCGTCTCGCGATAGCAAGTACCATTCACGATAACTGCTTGACCGACCTCATTTTCATAAGCCGCACCAAACAGTAACTCTTTGTGGATGTATCGGCTTTTCAATAATCACTCGTGGATTCTTATTTGCCCAAATACGGCAATTCACTTGCTGACCAAAAAAATCACAAAGTGCACGAAATGCATTTTGAATCAACAATGATAGTTGTTTTGCAGGAAAATAATACATATTTTTCAATTGAAAGGAGCTATTTGTCTCAAACATTTTGCAAGATCGTAATAATTAGATGCTTTTTTGCCAACTTTCTCAATCACTAATTGAGGTATTGAACGTATTCATTTCACCACTAATTTCTATATGTGTAGTCTATCAAACTAATTTTGTAGTCTAGGCGTCATCTTCCTAATTTAATTGTTTAGGTTTTCTTTTCAATTAAAAAAAAAAATTGAAAATTTTTGATCTGCTTTCTTATGACACCCACAATCCGGGACAATCCGGTTTCTTGAGAAATGTTAGATGGATAGTGCTTTCAAGTTTTAATTTGAGATGCTTTAACCGATGTCAGCCAATCAATGAATCCATGTATTTTTACGATAAGTATCCTGAAATTCTTAGAAAGCTTCATCAGAATTGGGAAGGATCCTTGCGAGCAGCTTTGTACTAAGCGAAGTTTCATACAAGGCAATCTCTGTCATGGGACTTCTCCTCTTGCTGGAGAAAATTATTCATACTTTCAACTTGAAATGCGCCAAGGTAACATTTTCTGGAAGAATGTCATGCTGCTGGTCACACGATACGTCAACGATATTAAGACTGTCGGCCTTAACATCTACTCCAGTGCTGTATCTCTACGTACTCCAATGACGAACTGAACTATTATCTTACACAGATCTTGTCCGGCCATAAGTGTTTTCGGCATGTGTCCAAATTGCCCGGGTAAACTCAAAACTGTGTAACGCAAAACTTTCGAGTGCGACAGACGAACGTCGTGCACTAGAGAAGGCTTTTGGCTGCAGACATCCCGTTGAAAATTTGATTGACGAAATGTGCATAGCGGGTACCTAGTGAAATATTGGTCAACTGTTCGGCAGACGAGTTCTACGCATACTCGGCTTAATCTGAGCAACAAACATGACGCTTAAACATGACGAACTGGAAGGCTTCTAGACGTAACACTTAACCAGTAGTTCTGTGAGGATTCACTGTCGGATACTGATTGGATAATAGTGGGTGACTAAGACTTTCAAACTTTCGACTACTTAACACTTTATTAAAAAAACAGTCTGAAGAGAGATGTGCTAAAGTAGGTCTCGTTATAAATGAGAACAAAGCTAAAGTACCTACTGTCAGCCTTGAGATCAAAGAGTGAGTCACTCTTTCCCACAAATACTCTTTCTCAATGAACCAAACTCACGCCTTGCAAAGCAATTACCATCCCACTCCTGCTTTATAAAGTAGTGGACACTGCCGAACAACAATTAGAATGCGAACTTTATAAGCTGGATATAGTTGAGTTGGACTAAAATACGCCTAACGGCTACGATGAATTGGCCACATCTCTTGTACAGGCGATGAAAATCGGGCAAGGAAGAGATTTGAGACGGTACCACAGGGTGGAAAGTTGTAGAACCTAACGGCGTTATGCTTAGCACCTAAAAACTAATTTTTCTTCGCTATGAAAAGGAGTGGAGTTAAGCATGATTCAATTTTGAATTACTTAAATTATTACCAGGTCCGACATCAAACCTGGAAGGAGGGTATCAAAGTGCTCCAAAGTACATAAAAATCTTTTAGCGGTATTGAGTAAGTGTCCTTTGAGTTGGCTTTGTAAGCAAAACATGCTCTTCTAAGAAGGATATGTCGTAAGGAATCATCGTACTATAACAATAGAAGCAACTGGTAATGCCGACATCTTGATGGAATTGTGAGCAATTTCGCTTTTTCTTCTCTCCGATAGCTCTCAGAACAAGTTCGTATGATAAATGAGAGGTATTAGAGTTCAAAAATCATACACCGTTTGCAAAAGGACATACGGAAAAATCATTTGAGATTCTGAAGGAATAATTCATGACTTGCTGTTGCTTCTGAAGTCCCAGTTACGCATCAGTAGTATCTCTATTAAAAATTCAATCAGTACTATTAAAAAAATGGCATTGAATACTATTACTGGTTCTTACTAACAGCTGATTGTGGTGGTTGCAAGTGTAAATTTAAATTTCTAAAAAAAAATGTTCCTAATTTTCTTAATTAAGTTTAAAATATGAATGTATTTTACCTACTCCACTCAATACCTATATTTTCAATCGGCAGCGGTTGCCGTGATTTTTTAAAATGGACAGAAACACTACTCTAAAACAAGAGATTCGAACTGTCTCTATATTTTACACCTCTTAGCTGCTACGCTTTTATTATACTCGCGTTTGTTTTTCCGCCTTGTTGTTTAAGCCATCAACATCATTTGTTGGTCGGCGGTATCTTTAACACCATATAACCTTTAATAGAGCTCAGCTTAATTTTATATATATGTGTGTGAGTGCGTGTGTGTGTGTGTGTGTGTGTGATATCCCCGTGCTGAATGCAGCAAATAAACAAACTCATAAATTTCCTTAGCGATGACCATTATTTTGTAGCACAATTCTATACAAAAGATAAGCTATTGTTATTGGATACTTTTTGCATACTTTTCAGTCAGTCTAAGCATAGAGGCCAACAAGGAAGAAGACCCATTGAATTAAATTGAGAATGATACGAGAGTATTGTGTTAAAAGTATGTGTTTAACAATAAATGCTTGTGTTACAGTTACAATTCGAAAATTTATTGTTTGAAATTAATCGTTGGTCCATTATAAAGACGAGTGAGAGAGAGCGAGGGAGGAAGAAAAAATAGAGGGCAGTAGAGATAAGTTAAAAGCAAAGGAGATGTTAAAGCAAGTTATTCAGCAGCTACTCCTACTATTTGCTATTTCGATTAAAATTTCAGATGTTATTGCTGTTGTTGTCTTCTTATCAATTGTACTACATCTGAAAAGAAAATTTCTATACAAAGGTGTTGTGTATATACAGTAGTGTGCAATAAAATAGTTTCGCACTTTTTTTAGTAGCGTACAAAAATGCAACTGTTAAATGTGTAATTCCGCTTTGATGGGTGCTTTAGCAAAACAAAGCTCCGAAATGCACTGAAGTTGACTCATAGGTAATAATTGAAGTTGTATAAAGGAATATTGCATAAACTAGTTGTTTCAACACCAAGTCGTTGCATAACAGTAATTAAAAATAATGGCTATCCTGCTCAAGTTGATCGTAATTTATATGAGGCACTGAAGTACTGCGACCCTATTGTCTATTATACTGCCCGATTGGAAAAGGAATTCTCTATAATATCCTTCTCGACAATTTATTGATTTCGGTTGGAGTCAATAGTGGTAGCTCCGCACTTTCTACCCTATAGGCGCCTCAGTGCCTCCTTCTAAAATGCATAACTGCCAAAGAATCACCAAGTATGTATGTGCTCTGGTGATTAAGTTTTTTCTCCAAAGAATCCACACATTGGGTTTGAAATTAATCCTATTCTATTCAAATCCACTATTGCGATGGCCAGAATTAATGTTCGAATATAATCCACCAAATTTAACTCCCTTGAATGAGAGGTCTGAGGCGGTAAGCACAGCCTCCAGTCTGGCCACATTTTTTACCACGATCAATGAGCGAGTATGCCTTACATCATATTTAAAACAATTCAGCTTCGAAGTCCTATGGACTCCTCCGCTTTCTACCTTTAGTCAGCCCGATCAAGGTACAAAGCCAAAAATAGCCCTCTTCAGTGACCCCATGGGCCACCGAGGCCGAATTAGCACCCTATGTCAATCAAGCGCGTGCCAACTAGTCAGCCCGTTCATTCCCACAGAAGTCACGGTGGCCCGGAATTCAACTCAGAGTCATCTCAGAAGAGAGGCCGAGGGTGTTCAATGAGTCACTACACTCTCTCATCCACCGAGACATAGTAATATGTGAGCTAAGGGCAATGAAATACAGAAGAGCGCTAGCGTACCACCTCGAGATAGTAATGAGCATACTTATTCCATCTTTTTCTGTTTGTTGCTGTTGTTCTCGAGCTTTCTAAAGTAAAACCATTATGATATTGTACGGCTTCTTATTGATAGTATAGCTGATCGACATCCCGTTTCTAGGTTTTATTTAAGTATTGCGTCATCATTAGTCAATGTCCAGAGGTACATGTTGTTGATGTTGCTTGGCATGAATATCCAGCACTTGTTGATAAATACCTGTGCTTTTTGAGAAATGGTTTTCGGTACTAGCCAGGTTTCACTATAGTGCAATAAAGTTTTCTTGACACATGCGTTGAATGTTCTAGGCTTAAGTTATCGAATCTAGCTCGGTTTACATATCGGTTAGACTGAGCCCTGAAGATTTCAACCTACCGCCATCTTTATGATGTTGACCGGCTTCCTCCTACTATCCTAACCGATCCACCTCTATTTTTGACGGTTTATTAATTTAAGTATGTGGTCCTCCTTACTAAGAATGCAGCGAACCGCTTTGTAGATGTTAGGCCAAAACATTATGCACCTTTTGAGTAATGGTGTTAGACACTAACCAGGTTTATTTTTAGTACAACAGTGTCGACTTTACACACGCGTTAAATATTATAAGCTTGGATAGTAGGATTTAGCTCGGTTAGATATTTAGTTAGACTGAGACATTTCAAATTAAATACGTTTATGAACTCACTGAGATCATTTATTTTTAACGAAAAAATAAAAAAAATGATACTAAACAAGATGGCGCCTTGAAACTTAAAACATGTGTTTTATAAGGTTGCCATTTTTCGCCACAGTAATTTTTTAAGCTACTTTCGCCATTTGCATATATGCTAGATCATCAAGGGTTGGCGTGGTGTAGTGGTTAGAGCGCACTCATAACAACACAAACGACCCGGGTTCGAAATCCAGCAGAGACATGACGAAGAAAAATTTAATTGTGGTTTCGAATGTTTAATAAAGAGGCTTCAACTTCCCACCAGAAAACTCCATCTAAAAATAAAGAAAAAGCCCTCCTGACCATCCCGCATACCACTGGCGATGATGACGAATATCAAACGAATGTTCAGGAAAACACGCCACCTACTGGGAAAAAGTTACAATGTTAAAGTAAAGATCACCACCAATTAGCAAGGATTTTCACCACTACGCAAAATGATATGGTTAAAGAAAGTTAAATAAAGCGATGGATGTTTTGTGGAAAGCCAATATGCTTCCTAGAGGAATGACGGAGCAAAAATTAAATACTAGATCGTCTAGTCTTGGAATACCGCAAAACATCTAATTTTTAAAAAACCTTTTTAGATGTAACTATTTCATGGTACACCACTATATTTGGTATGCGTATATTGTTGCTCTTATGTAGAAAGGCCTTATTCGTATTTTTTCAAATTTAGTTTATA
This sequence comes from Wohlfahrtia magnifica, assembly GCA_023159175.1. Classification (NCBI taxonomy): domain Eukaryota; kingdom Metazoa; phylum Arthropoda; class Insecta; order Diptera; family Sarcophagidae; genus Wohlfahrtia; species Wohlfahrtia magnifica. The sequence goes on from JAKWBJ010000054.1 coordinate 1,010,807, forward strand.
AGTGATTCCAATATGTTGCACACGGAAACCACCCGGTCACAAAAATTTAATACAATGGCATCAGAAATAAAGGTTTTACAAGCAATTGTATAAAAAGCCCTAATTCATTTCTTCTTACAAAAAGCACTAAGTCATCAAGCATATGATAAGAAGATTGTAATCTACACATCAAACTTGTGCTTGACTTTCAATAAAACCTGCAATTGAAAAAGTTACGTTTTGATAACACTGGTCTACAGCAAGAAAAGCCTTTAAAAAAAGTATATGGAATATAATGGTTTTGGTGCGCTGAATTCAAATAAAATAACCCATAGTCAGGTGCCTACCTTTGACAAAAATGTGTAATACATTATTAAGCAAAAAGCACATACACATATGTATATGTAAGAAACATTATTGTATCGAGGAACTGGTTGTCGGGCAAACGAAATGTTCGGATATATGACTTTTGCTTGTATTTACTTGCAAGTCCACGCGAAGTGGTCATGCAGAAATAACAATCATGTTCGTGATTTTGTGGTTCAATCCATATCATTAGTTTTATAATTGGCATGATCTTCCTATTGCCGTCAAGTCAACTTCTTAAAACTGTTGTATAAGTATTACAACATATTTTCGGCAAGCAGTATTTGTTTCTTTCATCGATAGGAAATCGAAAGTAATGTTTATAAGCATTCTTAATTTGAGAAGTTATTGTTTGGCGTTACGATTTTAAACTTAATTCCCCACAGATGTACTAATGTCCAAGCCCTTGACATATTGTAAAATAAAACAAAAATCCATTATAAATAAACTAACTCTATGTATAAATTTTGTAAAATACTTACCAAATTAAATATTAACTTTTGGTTTTGATAAAATCAAATATCGGATAGGATGTCTTTTCGGTTTCGTAAACCAGTGTTGAATGATGAAAAAAATTGTGTTGTCTATCTTAAAAGTGCATTTAGTACTGGATTTTCTACCACAATAATAAAAAATCGTTTTCTTTAAATATTTCTTAACTACCATCGCCATTAAAAATGAGCACTTTACTTTTGTCAAAATTGGGCACCAGCCTTTATGGATTATTTTACTTTTAACATATCTGACTTTCATTTGAATGCTTAAAATGTAAAATTTATATTCTAAGAACTATTTTATAACCTTTTGGACAAAAAAATAAATAAATAAATAAATAAATAAATAAATAAATAAAAATCCATTAATTTTGCAAGAAAAAATTTGTTCGCTAATTTTGGTCAAGGTTAGGTGTACCTGCATTTAATTTCGAATAAAATGCAACTAAGTTACGAATAACTCCGAAACTATTGAAAAAATTAGTGAGTTGATTTATAGGAAATTTTGTCCTAAACATTTGATGGTAAATGCATAAAAATCGGTCAAGCCGTTTTCAAGTTATGATAAAATATATTAACATAACTACCATATTTCGAGCGAAAAATTTGACACGCCCGATGGAAAAAAACTGTAAACGGATTTGAGTTCAGCGCATCAATATAATTATATTCCATATAGTTTTATTTAAAGGCGAGAAAATTTTTTTCTTTTTTGTAGACCAGTGTACTTAGAGTTTCTATTATAATTTTACCTTCTCCTGTAAAATTGAATTTTGTAGTTAGCGCCTTTCTATATGACAGCAACGGGGGCGATATCTATGACAGCGATATCTATGAAAGAATTTTTGTTATAACTTGTTTTTAGATTTTTTTATAATTTTTCTGTTTTATTCAATAATTATAAAAAAAATATACAGTGATGTTTAATTTGCGAAAATAGAAGACCTTTTAAAAAGAGTATTTGTATATCTAAAAAGTAAAATTAATTTAATCAATGAAAAATTTAAATTCGTCTTAATACATTTAATAAAGATATATTACATACATAATTTATCCAAACAAATAATATTATTTTTCATTAATTTTAAGATAACAATTAAAAAAAAATTATAATATTTTTAAGGAAACGCTGATTTTGATTTTGTTTAATAATCAAGTTTAAGTAAAAAATAAACAAACTCTTAATACAAATATTTTTTTAATTTTTTTAATACAAAAATATTCTTAAATTAATTTTAATAAGTTTTTTTTATAATTTTTGTTTCTTTAATTTTTGATGTATATAAACATGTATTGTATTGTATATAATCGTTTACAAATGTATTTTCTTAATATTTATAAATTTTAACCTTTTCTTTTTTACAATTTTTTTTCATAATTTTAATGTCTCAAATATTTTAAACATTTTTTTTTCCTTTTTTTCAGTTGTATTTCTTAATCTTTATTAAGATTTATATTCATTTCATATATAACTTCTAAATTTTTTATGGATCATCAGCTACGATTCCGTAAAGACAATACATTTTTTACCTTTACCCACTGAGGCTATGGCATTAAAGTTTGGACTCCAGCTAACTGCATATACCGCCGAGCTGTGAAAAAATCCAAAACCACTTTTTCTTTAAAAACATTTTTATTTATTTATTTTTTTTCGGGTGTATAGAGCGTAGTGTGTGTGTTTTGTTAGAAGAGTAGCGTATGAAAGAAAAGAAGAAAAAGAGCAAAAAAAATTGCAAAACCAACAATATGTTGTCAAGCTTATGAATTTTGCGAAAATAGAAAGCGATAAAATAATTATAAAAATAAATGAAAAGATAAAGGATGAAAAGATTTCGGAGTGTTAAAATGGTTAATGAAAGCATAATAATAGAGGTTAACTCTGTGGTTTGATGCTAAAAGGGCCAATATCAAAATATTTACTTTTGAGAAATATGTAATTAAAGTTTTGTTTTTGTTTTGTTGCAAAGCTCTTATAAATCTGTTGTGGATAGAATTAGAAAAAAAGTAAGAAAAGGCACCTAATGCAACGACTAATTCAAAACAGCAATATACTGACATTGGTTATTTTAGCACCAACCCACAGAACTAAGATCTAATGTTGTTCGGGTCAATAGGTACGTGATATTTTGAATTTTCCTCCTCTGAACCGAAAGAACAACACTAATCCTGAGAACAGACAACTGTCAATTTAAACAATTGCGTCAATTAGTTTGTATTTGATAGCCATTGATAGCAGACTATCGCATGATTTGAGAAAAAAATGGAAAACAAGTTTATTTCGTGCGCTTATTCATTATTTCGAGCGAAAAGAAAATGATCATTAATTCAAAGGCTAATCTTGGTAAATACTATAACTGGGGACTCTGCACCATCACTTTTAATGCCAAAAATATGATTTACTAAATTTAGTTGTGGCCGTACAATCACGTAAACTGCCGAACGTTCTGGACGCCCAGTTGAGGGCTCTACAACAAAATTAAATGTTAAAATTTACGATATTCTATTGGTCAATCGGAGATTAAAAGGGCATCTCTCACATAGCTTAGTGGTACAATTTGAAATGATCACTTAGATGGGTGTCACGTTTGCTTACAATCAACCTCAAACGCAAATTTGTGACAGCTTCGCAGGAGTGTTTGGCATTGTTCAACAGAAATATATGCGAGTTTTTATGCTTCGTAACCGTGGACAAAACGTGGATCCACCACAATAAGCCAGAGACTAAATAGTAGTACAAATAGTGAGTTTTTCGGTGGATTGGCACCAAAAAAGGCCAAAGTGGGTTTGTCAGCCAATAAAACCATGGCGACCGCTTTTTTTGGTTTTCACCTTCAGAAGAGTAAAACAATCAATGGCGTATATAATGTCAACTAATTTGGTCGATTTAATGAGAATTTAATAGAAACGAACCTATTTGGCAAAAAAAAAATTATTTTCACCAGGACAATGCAAGGGTGCATGCAAACATGTGCAATTTTCATGACAATAATCTATAAACTAGGCTATGAATTTAGCTCCCAGTGATTATTTTGTGTTTCCAAAACACCTCTTTTGATGACAAATCTTTTTTTTTGGAAAAGCTTAAAAATGTGAAAAACATTAGACGAAGTGTATAGAAGTAACAGCTGTACCGGTATGAAGTGAACGTGAAGGTGATTTAAATTTTTTTTTGTGTTGGCAATGACATCTGTCAAACATATTCAGTATACATCAAATCAGTGAACAAACAACATCATATTTTTTCTTCGTGTTAACGATCGAATTTTGTACAAGAAAATGATGATTTGCGGAAAGCAACATGCCAATCCACCTGCACACAATACAAAACCGGTTCAGGATACAATCACAGCATTAGGTCGCAATCACCATAATTGGGTCCTTCTGGTCACAATTTGTTTTCATCGATCGGACACGCATTGGCTCAGCAGCACTTCGACTCCTTCGAGAAAGTAGAAAATTGGGTGACTAATTGGTTTGCTTCAAAAGACGAACAGTTTTATTGGTGTGGAATCCATAAATTGTCTAAAAGATGGGAAAGTTGTGTAGCCAGCAATGGTCAATTGTTTGAATAAAATGCTTTTTATTTTTTAATTAATTTATATTCACAAAAAAACGTTCATTTCATACCGGTACATTTGATAGACTATGTTAAAAAAAAAATATGTTTTAAAGAAAAACCTATGTTTCACTCCAAAAGTCACGTTTCATCATCAATCACCGTCTTTTATATTAAGGTAAAGTATTTTAGCTGAAAATGCCACTGCAGTTCAAAAAAACCAAAATCGATATAATATATAAATTAAAAACTTTGTGAAATTGGATCTACGCCTGTACAAGCTTCAACAAACCATGTTAACAATAAATAATATAAGAAAATATATAAGAAAAGCCGTCAATTAACTCTTTAGCTTCTGATTTTAACTGAAAGCTGAACCTCAGCGAAGTTTTTACTTGCTCTGCATTTTAAATTGATTATTGCACTGCTTTATAGTTTAACCATTTCATTTCTTCCTTAAGCTCATCCTACAGTATAAACTAGAAAAAAAATACGTTTTGAGAGTCACGTTATAGAAGTAAAAAAGAGAAAATTAGTTGGGCTTATTATCTACGCTGACAAAACAAATATGTGGTTCGCTCTATTACTAAAGAAAGTGATGCAAATTTAAACATTTATGTTATGAGTGAATTTTACGTTATCAATTGGTAATTGATAAAATTTGTCGAGAAAACTACAACTTACAACATACAAAGACACTTATGGAAAATGCGAATGCAATAAAAATCATCAAAGCAGAAAGTCTTAGGTGACCAAGGCAAGTATTTAGAATGTTTCGAAAAATATATTTAGAAAGACATTCGGCTTATATTATATTAGGGGAAGGAGAACAGAGGGACCTAGAAAGCGATGGCCAGATGAAGTAGCAGCTGATTAATAGATGATCAAAATAAGAAATTGTAAAAAAGTTCTTTGAGAAAGAGAAAGATGAAGAGAAGCTTTTATAGAAGCCATTGTTTAGCAAGAACTGCAAAGTTGACAAGAAAAAGGTGTAGAAGTATGAAAATGCACAGGATTGGCTCAAACAACCATGGTAATGAATATTATAATATAATAAAACAAATAAAATTAAACCAAAGCTTTACAGAAGATGTGTATTGACTTACGGCCTGTTTCTGTTAGACAAGCAAGTTTAGTCACTTGTCAATTTTTGTTTGTGTTTTACTTACAAATAAACAAGGGATTCGTTTCTCGTGTGCTACAGAAACAGGCCGTTATTTTGGAATAGTAAATATTAAGAGTTTTTCTAAAAAAGAAAAAAAACTACTTACTCATGCCCTTTCAGTGTAATGGGTACATTACCAAGTACATTCCAAACATATACTAAACCATCCGCTGAGCCACAAGCTATTTTTGATCCATCCATGTTAAAAGCGGCACGGGCCCAATCACAGCTTAGTTTAAATCGTTCATTGCTAAAACAGTCAATCATTACCATTAATAAATTAAAAAAAAGAAAGAAAATTAATTAAAATTTGTTAATGTTAATGTTGTAACTCACGAGTATGTGGAAATAATTTGATTTTTGCGTAAATCTAAGAGTTTTATAGTATCATCACGTGTTGAACAAATGAGGTAATTGCAATCTATACATTCAAAGAAAAAAAAAAACATTTAAAAATTATTTAAAGTATTCTAGTAACAGAGTATTAAAGTACTACACTACACCTACCTTTAGACAAATCCAATGAGGTAATTTTAGCATTCACTAAAACATCATCGGACTGTTTTTCAGTGCGTATATCCCAAAATCGTATCTTCTTATCATAATGACCACTTATGATGGTAGATCCTAAACTATCGGTGGTAACGATATCATTACAACTGGAACCAACAAATTTTGTTTCTATACATGCTATACTGCGTAAGTCCCATATTTTCAATGTTCTATCGTGGCTACCAGTAACAACTTTAACAGCCTCTTGAATATATTTTGCTGCCATCACTTTGCCACTATGACCGGTTAAGGTGTGCTATGATATAGAGAAATAAAACAAGAGAACATGAAACACATACAAGATTTTAATTAATTCATTTACTTTATTGCGTAGAATTTTTGTTATTTGGTTTTTATAACACATGTTCGTTTTGAAATTTATTTGCAACAAAGTAATATTTAAGTTTTATTTTTACTTTATTCTTATTGCAGTACACACTCGAGAAAGAAAAGTTTGTAAAACAGTGTTAAAATTTTAAATTGAGCAGAAAAATAAAATAAAATGGGTATAGAATAAAATAAAATTCCGGCTTTTTTTCGTCACTCCTCTAGGGAGCATATAGCTTTCCATTGCTTTGTTTCAGTTTCGTTAATCAATTTGATTTTAAAACGAAGTAGATGATTAGCTTACTGTGGCTCGCCTCCATGTGTGATTGTGTAGTGGTGAAGATCCTTACTTGGCATTCTCATTTCTTTACAGAAGGTGGCGTTTTTTTCTCTTGATCATTCGTCTGATGTTTGTCATTATCGCCAGAGGAAAACTGAAATTTCTAGGGGCTTTTTTTGAAAGGATTTGTCTGGAGGGAGGTTGTAATCTCTTTTTTTTTTATTAAACACTCGAAACCGCAATTAAATTTATTCGTCATGTCTCCTGCTAGGAATTTGAATATGTGCCGCTTACGTTGTATGTGTGCAATGTGACCACTATGCTACGCCAAGCCACCCCCCAGATATATAACAGTTTTTACAAAAATTATGACAAAGTGCCCTATTAAATACTATTATGGATAAATTGCTAATAAACAAAAAATTTATACAAAAAGACTGTTTGCGTAATGCCTTTTTTGTTGACCAATTCTAATCATTATAATTGAATTGCTTAATTCAATCTCGTTAATTGCTGACGGTAGAGATCTATCATATGTATGACCAGGTTGTAGAAGCTCATCATGAAGAATTCCCTGTCAATCCCACCAGACATTCTGCATTACCTTTCTTGATGTTAATCCTGACTTTGAAGCTTCACCTTGTTTCGACCATGATTTCTTTCACACATTATTGTCGAACCATTCAGAAATGGTACGATTACGTTCCGTTAAGGCAGCAATTATCAAATGTTTCGCTGTTATATCATGTGGCATACACACATCGAGTTTTTGTGTGTGTTGAACTTTCTTCAAATGGTTAATAACTCCTTGGTGATGAATGCCGAGTTCTCTAGCAACATCCACGTTGTTTAGGTGCCTGTGTTTCTCAGTTTTTTTTTTCATGATTTCATCGACTTTTTTAGTGATTGGTCGTGCAAAATTATCATATCGAAAATTAGCAAAACATTTCGCTGCTGTTAGCGTCGCCTCCGTAAACTTAGCTAAAGAGCGAGGCATTCTTGACTTTTTTTAAAGAAAAGTAGAATATGACGCATAGTAATGCTTCGAGTTTTCACTCTGATAACTTTTCACAGAATAATGCAAAACGCCACCTTTTGAACAAGCTAAAATTTTGCTGTTACGGATATTTCAATACTATTGCGCTTTGCCGTACAGTCATTGATAAAAGTGTATGAATTGTTACAACTGATAGCGCAAAACCGGCAGGAATGATTTCGAAGTATATCGGAAGAACTAATTATCAATCACAAGACAATTTTAAATAATTTTATAAAGGGCTGGCTACTTAAAGAAGCTTGCCACATGGATTAACGCAAAGATATCTGTCTGATTGACCGAATCATCATCAGTGAAACACTGCTAAAATAAAACAAAATCGATGGACATTTGCAGCGGAACCTTAAAAGCGATGAAATTAATTTAAACGCGTGCCTCCTCTAAAAAATGTTAGGCTGCTTTGACAGCAAAAAAGGTTATGTTGGAAGGGAACTACCCAGTGAACTCTGCTTCAACCTAGCGAGTCGATCAATTTTGATTACTACTGCTTACAACTCAACTATTATAATAAAACAATTAGCAAAATTACATAATAGTGCCAGAAATCATAGCTATTGTAAGTTTTGACGCAACCACCGTAAAGCCCGGATCTTTAATTATTTGACTACTTTTTCCTTCGGTGTCTTCAAAACTTTCGTGAATACAAAATAATTCGCCCAATACAAGAGCCGCTAAAAGTCTCTCGTCCAGGATTTTCGCTTATCAACCATGGAAGTTTTACAGAGAGAAACTTCCCGAAATATGATAAAATGCCATCTTATATATAAAAATGAAGTTGTTTAAAATAAATGCTTAAACGCTGAAGTATATAAACTTCAGAAATTCCAATTGGACGGTGCTACGTTCATACAAAGTGTATATTTATTTGTCTATATCTTCAAAATGGTAACAGAAAAATTCGGTATATTTGGCCCAAATAAATTTAATGTTAAGCCAAACTTGGGCGGAATTGGACAAATGGATTGGTACCTCCCATACAAGCCATATATTGATTTCATTATACCATATGTTGAGAACAGTAATAGCTAAAGTTTCAGTATTTGGTCTGTGGGCGTAACTGTACAAATCCGCGTGGTATCTCCCATACAAACTAAATATTGATTTCTTTATATCTTGAGAACGATTAAAACTTAAGTTTCAGTATTTAGTCTGTATGACTTCATAGTCAATATAAATCATCAGAAAAGACGGCGTAATTAGACATACTTATAAAACAAATATTAATTTTTTTACATCTTGAGAACGGCAATAGAAGAAGTTTCTAAAATAAGTTCAAACAACGTCGTGACTCTGCAGTGGGTGAAACAAGCGTAAAAAACGTAATTAAGACAAATTTAACTAAGATAGTAATTAATACAGGGGTAGATAAATAAAGTCAAACATATACTTGCTTTTCAATAAGAATTTAAGTCCAAAGATATTTAAAAAACAAAGATACGAGTACTTTTTGTATGAAATAAATAATAAATTTTCTATCTTTATTACTGCCTTAAGAACCCTGAAGCACTACTGAAATTGGCTTGAAATAAAATGTTCATAAAAGTGTAGGGTATTAAAGACTTTTAGAGTCAAGGTTGGCAATCCACTGGGTAACCCAATTAAACCCACCCGAGTTTTATTGGGTATTATATTTAAAAAAACCCGGGTGCGAATTTACGTACTGAGACTACAAATTTATTTGTTCCGCTTTTGAGCTCAAAAGAGATAATGAAATAACAAATTTATCAAATCACTACTTACAACTTTTCCTCACTTCTGAGCTAATTTCCAAATCCCGTCTTAGAAAAACTTATTTTAAGGCGTTCCAACTTTAAAGCCGATTTTGTATTTTTTCATTGTATTTCTTCATAATTCGGTGACATACTTAAAGATAAACTCATACCTCTTTATAAGAGCCATACAGTTTCTGAAAATCGTTAGCTTCCCTTACAATTTTTGTTAAAAAATGGAATCCACGGTTTTTTAGCCGTAGAACGAGGTAATTTGCGCTTAAAACGAAAGTGTTCAATAATTCAAGCAGGTTGTTATAGTGATGTGTCATGTAAAGAAAGCCCGTATAGAGAGGCGGATGCGGCATTTGAACGTTTCTAATAACTGTTTTGAAACTTTTGCGGCATGAAGTCGGGTGTTGTCATGCCAAAGAATAACGTAAGCATGTCTGTCTTTATATTCCGGCCGTTTTTCTTATAAGGCATGATTCAAACGAAGTAATTGCAGTCTGCTCCGAACTCCGAGTTTTAGCGGCTCATAGTAGACAATGTCGCCTTTATCCCACTAAGAGTGCAAAATTGCGTTATAAATACTAAAACAACGTGATTGTACTAACAAACAAAAAAATATTGTCGACTGGAACGAAATTTGGAAGCACTTATAAAACCCAAAAAAACCTAAAAAAAATCCATAAAAAACCCACTAAAACCCGGTGGATTGAAGTTTTTTTTAAAAACCCGGGTTTTTGCCAACCCTGTTTAGAGCATATAATCGACTTTGACATGGTATTTTGCCATACAGGATAAGGGGTGGCGTGGTGTAGTGGCTGGAGCGCACGCATTACAACACAAGCGATTCAAGTTCGAGCTCCAGCAGAGAACATGGCGAAAAAAATTTAGTTGTGATTCCGAGTGTTTAATAAAAAGGCTTCAAATTTCTCTCCAGACAACTCCATCTAAAAAATAAAGAATAAAGCTTCCTTCCAGCTTTACCTCTGCCGATGATGACAAACATCAGAACAATGATCAAGAAAGAACGAAACCTACTGGGAAAATATTACCATGCTTAAGTAAAGATCACCACCAATTAGCAAGGATATTCACCACTACACAATCATATGGAGGAGGCTACACCTACTTAGCTTGAAAGAACACATTGATTAATGAAACTGAAACAAAGCAATAGATGCTTTGCGGAAAGCCAATAAGCTCCCTAGAGGAATGATGGAGCAAAAAAGCAAAAAAAACATCATATATCTCTCACTCTTATTTCCATGAGTGCATTTAAGAATTATTTATTTTATAACCCGACTTATGGGTTGTATGTATTAATTCAACAGGAAATTAATCAGCGCTCCAGTTGTAACAGCCTCAAACTGTGCTTTGAGTGCACCACAAACTCACACACACACATATACACGTTCATACTATACCTGACTTCTAAAATCATATTCACACACTTGTAGCAGCAGCACCACCACCGACCGACTGCCTTCAAGTATGCTTGTATGTAGACTTGGCGAGTGAATATTAGTGGGGGGAAAGTGTTTTTGGTGTTTGTTGAAAAATTGGATTTTAATCGTAATTCAACAATTTCACATACAACTTGCACCACAATAAACACACTCAGCACTTTCCAACATAAAAAATTTCAATGAAAATTATTTATGAGGCTGATGATTGTGCTGTTGGTTGTTGTTGGTGGCATCATTACATTTCGTGTTAACATTTTATTTTATATCTTTGTTTTTTGAAAATCATTATTAAAGTGGTAAATATGTTTCAGATATTTGTTTCGGTTTTCATTACATTGTTTTTAGTATATTCTTAAGAAAAAAGAAAAAAAAGACGCCACAATTTTCCAATAATATGGTGGAGAATCATTTTCAGTTTTTCTTTCATATCTAAAACTAGAGATTTCCTCAATTAATGAATGAAAATCTTTCTGAAAAGAACAAAAAGGTTAATTAGTCTTCTCTCCCCTACATTTTGTTAGAATTCTTTACTGAGATGTATGTTTCCTTATTTCGAAAATGTGTTACACATTTAAAAGGTCAAAACAATAATTAACATTCGTGATAGGGAATCATGTTTAGATTTATTTTTTTTTTTTTTTGTTTCAGATAGAAAATCGCTTTTGTGTGTTTTTTTTTCTTTCAAAATAAAAAATGGTTTAAAAGGGGTTATATTTCTACAGATATTAATTTCCTTTTAAGTTGATTTTAAATAATTGTAATTACTGAAATCACACATAAAAAATAACACGCTTTTGTTATTCCACATAAGAAAAGGCATAGGGTTTCATTTAACATCCTACGTTGTTTCTTATCTTTCTTAATGATTTGTCTTATCTGTAACTTCTAATCCCATCTGTTCTTTGGCCACTTATATATGACCCGGCAACAATATCAAAATGCTAACGTGGTCGTCAATGCACGCAAGACCCAAAGCGGTTTTTTACTCACAGATTGATTGATTGATTGATTGTGTCGTGTCGTCTGGAGTAATGGTTACTGAATATACAATATTAAGAAAACGCATATTCTTGATCTTCTGGGCATACAAATTCACTACGATGGATGTTGAAGCGATCATATATGTCGTTTATCCTAAAAGGTATTCAGTGCCTCGGTTTATTGAAACGGTGTAAGAGATACTTTACTCCATCTGATTCACTTATTTGAACGAAATTTGAACTGTTTTAAGGCTTATTAACCTCTTACGAGTATAGTAAGAGGCGAAGAAGAGTATCTAACTCTAAGGATTCATTATAAGATCGTGGCAAATATTCTATCCTTGTTATAACAAAATATGTTCTGACAAATACATTGACCTTCATACAACGTACGATGCCTTACAGAAAGTTACTTTCTTAAACAGTCTACATGCAGAAGCGTTTTCTGTCAATTTTAATACAAACAAATTTAAATAAAACGTCCATAAACCCACTCATAATTTTTAAGCGCAAAAAACATTTGCGCTATTAATGTTTTAAAACAAATTATAGCTGAAAATGTCACCTTTCAAATAAGTTATAGTGTTGCCTGATGCAGTTAATATTACCAGAGATAGAACCACCTAATTTGTATGCTATTTCTTCAGTTTTTCAATTTTTTGTTTTATGAAGGCTTATCCTAATCAATGAGTTGCACCTGATTCTACTTTTAGACTCATTGGAAGATACCTGCAGTTTAACGTCGGCTTCGAACGACAGATGCATTAGTTTGAGAAGTTTTTCGTAAGAGCGTAAATACTCATAACCAGTCGCTAGCAGTGGTATGAGGTGATATCGCTTTTTGAAAATTTTCAGATGATCTGGCATGGGATCGAACAAAGGACCTCTCGGTTGGTAAGTGGGTGTGTTACTATCTACCATACCACAGCGGCTCACATAAAACTCAATTGTTTTTTTTTTTTGAAAAATTTAATAAAACTGATTGCTTTCGTTATTTTCGAAATAAATAAAGAAACCTTTACATCAGATACTGAGTGAAGTCATTCAACAATTTGGACTTAACAGCAAGCACAACCCAATCGAACACAAACGAAGAAGGGCGTTTGAGGGAAAAAAATATATTGCTCTGCTTCTCTCCACTCAGGACGGAACTTTTCGACTAAGGAAGGCAATTACTTAAGTGAATCGCAGACTATTCAACTGGAGTATACCAAGGAAGTATTTTGGGACCTATACTATATCTGACTTATATTTCTGATATGCCAAAATGCAGTAACACGCATACCTCAACATTCGTCGATTAAGCATCCATGAAGACTAGTGTTGCCAGATGGTCTTGATTTACAAGAATTTATACAGCTTGTCAAGAATCAAGAAAAATTATAGTTTGTCAAGGTTTTTTAAACCAATTTTGTATGATGTAACACAACACCTTTTCTGTTGATTAGTTCTGGCCGTTTTAATTGTTGATTGCTGAGATTAGAATCAATCTTCTGACCAAATTGTAGAAACTTATAATAAACAATCTCCTTCCAAACCCACCAGACGCACCAATTGACCTTTCTTGGTGTCGATTCTGGCTTTATCACTCTCTTTAAATCTACTTCTTGCTTCGTCTATGATATCTTTAGCGCATTATCGTCACGCATAATTCACTTTTTACCGCCTTCAATCATTCGGATGTATCAAACAAGCCACAGTGTTACCTAATGCAATTAATATTACCATAGATATTAAATTTTAGAGTCATCTACCGATAATTTGTAACCGAACAAAGTTTTTCGAACGTCAATATATTTGACTGTCGTTTTTTTTTTCAAAATCAAGATTTTTTTCTACAAATGTCAAGAATTTTGCAATGTTGAATCTGGCAATCCTAATGAAGACCCTCAAAAAGGAACTTGATATTTACCAGACCAAAGCTGGAGGTTTAATTGAAACATAGGAGAATAATTTTGAACGCGCAAAATGTACTGACGTAATATCCACACGCACTACTTAGGGAGTCATGCCTACCTGTACGAATAAACATTTAAATGATACCCCAAGGTTCTAAGATTATATATTTGAGAATACATCTTGGCCGACGACTAACATGGAAAATCCACATAGATGCTTATTAGACGCAAATAAATTGACTTCTTTATAGAAACTTGGTCATTAGCGTGGACTGCAAGTTACTTCTTTATAATGCGATTTTAAAACAAATCTGGTGCTACGGAGAACAGTTATGGGGCACTGCCTTAACTTCAAATATTGAACTGATTTAGTGGCGCCAAAATAAAACATTACAACTGGTAACAAATGCTCTATGGTTTATAAGAAATTGGAATATCGACAAAGACCTAAACATGCCTATGGTTAGAGAAAAAATAATGAAGTACGCAAACACGTATCTGAAGAAGCTAGAGATCCATCCGAAACCGCAACCCAGAGCAACCTTGGATAATGTTGGTCACATTCGATTAACACCGCGAACGTGATGCCAAGATGAGCGAGAGCAAATTAATCCCGTTAAGGCTGAACTAAATTAGCATAAAAGTAGAATTAGTATGGCTTTTAATATTTGAGTACAAATTGTTAACTCACGTGAGTGAGGATTCAAATTGGAAAATTGTGAGCTAAATGTGAACGGCTGTGTTCTTTAAATTTTCAAAATCTTCCTAACCTACTACGACAGAAGTTTAAAAAAATTTTTTTTTGCTTTTTTTTCTTAAATTTTTTTTTCTGATTATTACTTACGGGTGTTGGTGATTGATATTTTTTCTTTAATAAAAAGAAAAAAATTAAAAAATTATTGTTTAAGAAAAAGAAATTTTTTAATTATTTTTTTTAATTAAAATTTAAAATTAATTTTTTTCTATTTTTGAATTTTTTTCTTAATTTTTTAAGAAAAAATTTTAAATTTTTTACTTAATTTTTTAAGAAAATAAATTTTTTTGAGAAAGAAAAAAAATTAATTTAAATTAAAATTAAAAATAATTTATTTTTTTTAAGAAAATCGAAAAAAAATTTTAATTTAAATTTTTTAAATTAAAAAAAAATTATATTAAAAATTAAATAAAAATTTTAATTTTTAAATTTTTCTTAAAAAAGAATTTTTTTCTTTCTATAAAAAAAAAATATATATATCAAACCACCAACATCCGTAATAATCAGAAAAAAAAAATTTTTTAAGAAACAAAAAAAGCCAAAAAAAATTTTTCTTAAACTTCTTTTTTCTATTTTCACAAGTTAAAAAAAATTAATTAAAAAATTCTCAAGAAAAAAATTTTTTTTAAAAAAAGAAGAATACTTTTTTTTAATTTAATTTAATTAAATTTTTTTTTAATTTTAAACTTAAATTTTTAATTTTTTAATTTTTTTTAAATTTTTGTCTGGAGAATTTTTTAATTTAAAAAATGAAAAAAAAAATTTTTTTTTTCCTTACAAAAAAAATTAAAATTAAAAAAAAAAATTTTAATTAAAAAAATTTTACAAAATAAAAAAAAAATATAAAATAAAGTTATACAAAAAAATCTCATACAATTTTAGTGTTTTCAGCATATCATAGCCAAAGATTGAAGCGTACAATAATTTTTGATAAAAATCTTTATAATTAAATAGATACTTCCTCTTCCCTCTCTTTCACTGCAGACACAACAAGATTGGCCGAATCACTTAAAATACCAGCACCAACAATTGAAACACAAAAACTAAGGATAGGACAGACAAACAGACAGACGTACAGACGAAACAGCCAAAAATGGACATCTCAACATGCAATGTCCAGTAACCACAAGGAAAGAAAAAAAATTGGTACAAACTGATTTATGTTGAAGTTTAATTTTGTTTAACACTTTTTTTTGGCGTGTAAATTTCAAGATTTTTTATTCTGATTATTACGGGCATTGTTGGTTTGATAACATTTTAACATTTCTTTAATATTTTTTTTTATTCTTTCCTTGTTGATACGTTGTACAGTGGTTTCTGCCATAAACCAAAAATCAAAGAAAAAAAAAAAACAGAATCGAAATGTCATTAATATTTCCAGATAGAACAACCTTTATAAAGACATCGATAAAGACCACGATAACCAATTTTTTTGTGCCCGCTCTTCATGGTATTGATGACGGATGGTGAAACTTGTCGCACATCTCATGTCGCAATCGATTTATTGCGTCAAACGTTTAATGGCCGCTTAATAAGCCGAAATAGTAATGTCAGTCAGCAGCCAAGAAGCTGCGATTTGACACCGTTGGACTATTTTCTGTAGAGCGCCGTTAAAGACAAGTATTATGTCGACAAACCAGAGACAATTGAGCATTTGAAGGCAAACATTCGCGATGCCATTGCCGAGATAGGACCCCATACACTTGAAAATTGGTCCGATCGAATGGGGTAATGTGAGGCCAGTCGGAGTAGCCATATGAATGAAATAATATTTCATTTCTAACCGGAATACTTGTACTTCACAACAAAAAAAAAAGTAAATAAATAAATTAAAAAAATAAAATAAAATTGGCAAAACTTCAGACCGTTTTTGTTTTATTGCATTTTTATATTTCAACTTTTAAATAAACCACCAATACAAATATTAATATTTACTTTATATGGGAGATGATTTGTATTGGCTAAATTATTCAGACCAAATTCAGAAGCTTATGCTTTAACAGTTTTCAAGATCAAATGAAATCAATATTTAGCTTACCTCCAGTCCACGTCCACTTGTCCAATTCCGCCCACTTTCTGCCTGATGAGTTGTGTTTACTATGGATCTATTTGAGCCAAATTTATATTTAGACATCAACATTTACCTTGTGTGGGAGATACCACGACCATTTTTTGACTGATGATTTGCATTTATTATGAAGTCATTCACGTCAAATACTGAAACTTTAGCTTTAACCGTTTGCCACTATCAGGCAAAAAGTAGGCGTAATTGAACAAGTGGACGTGATACCTCCAGACAAACTAAATATTGATTTTATTTTATCTTGCGAACGGTTAAAGCCAAAGTTTCAGTATTTGGCGTCATGGCTTCATAGTAAATGCAATTCCGCCCACTATTCGGCAAAAACTAGGCGGAATTGAACAAGTGGACGTGGTGCCTCCAGACAAACTAAATATTGATTTCATTTTATCTTGAGAACGGTTAAAGTTGTGAATCTATTTGAGGCAAATTTATAGAACCTGTTACCATTTTGAAGATACAGACAAACAAATATACACTGTATGTGGGCGTGGCACCGCCCTGTTGGAATTTTTAAAAATTATAAAACAAACACACAAAAAACTATCCAAACACACATTCATATTTAAATATAAGTTTGATATAAACTTATACAGGCTTCTACTTACAAGGGGAGAAAAGTAGGCGTTAGATGGGTATACTTAACTATCAACCACACCCATTTTAATAACAAAAAATTTCGTAATCGTATAATGTTGCAGTGAACAATGCTTTACGTTGCTATTCTATTCTAATTGGAAGTATATTTGGCCGCCGACTTCGTATAAGTGGAACCACTGTGCGTTGTTAAGGTGGTAATTCAATTCCTATGCTCATTTCTTTATTATTATTTTTATTTATTTATTTATTTTTTTAGATTTTTCGTTAGCTCTCATTATCATTCTTTTGCCAGAGGCTAAAGGCGTGTGTTAAGATTTTTGGGTCAATTTTAGTGTACGATTGTATAAAGTTAATCATTCAAAAGATTATTGTTTTTCTTTTTGACTTGGAATTTTTTACTGTTTTTTTTTTTATTATTATTTAAATTTAAATAAAAATTAGCAAAACAAAATTTACACACAAAATTATAGTTATAGCGTGTTTGTCTATGAAAATGTTTAGATAATGTTTAACATAAATTTTATGACTGCATTTGTTGCTATTAATTTAATTAACAATTTGTTAATTGACTGTTAAATAAAAATGATAAAAAACCAGTTGAGTTGTTAGTTTGAAACTACCGTAACTGTTCTGGCAAATAATGAAACAAAAAAATAAAAATAGAAAGTTTTTAATAGAAAACTATCATAATGTAAATGTTTTGTTAGCGGAAATTTTTGTTTTTAATACTTTTGTCGTCCTCCTTTGCTAAGGCTTTATGTTAAAAAAAATAAATTTTATTAAATTAAGTTAAAGAACAAAAGAAGAAGCGCTGTAAAGTTGTGCTATGTTACATTGAAGTTGTCCTGCTTTTAGTTAGCAGAATGAGCCTTAAAGTAACCCGTTCAAATTTTAATTAAAATGTTTAATCGTTCAACTTAAAAACTTCTTTAATGAAATTTATACATATTTGCCGTTATTATGTATGACCTGAACACTATAAGTGATTTCAATGTCTCTTTGGTTGTTTTCAAATATTATTTGCTAAAAGAGTTTTACTTAAGCAAATGGAATCCTTTGCCCGCCCGAAGAATATATAGCGCCTTAGTTAGTTAGTTACGATGGGTAGTCAGACACGTCCAGCCCACCTGGCTCCAATATTGATCCCACTGTGATACCCATCAGTAATCCAGAAAATGGACAACCGATATGTCTGCGTCCCGGTGCGATCCGAACCAACCAGACGCATGTACAAAAGAAGATATCTTGCCGGTATTCACACCGGCCAGATCCGAAAAGCCATCCAGAAACGAACTGCCAACAAAAGCAGTCCTAATGTCCGAAATACTCGGGCACTGGCATATGAAGTGCTCGACAGTCTCCTTTTCCTCCTCATCCTGACAATCCCTACAATAGTCACTGAACGGCAGGCCCAATCTCCTAGAGTGCGCACCAGCCACCCAGTGCCCAGTAATCACAGCCACAAGAGTGATAGACTCTGAGCGAGCCATATCATATAGGGGCCAGATTTGCCTCGATACAGAGCATGTGGGTTCATCATCCCACCGTAGCTGTGTCCTACCCAACATGTACCGCATGAACATAAGTCTGCAAGAGGAGAGTGGCATCCCAACTGAGTGGTCAATCTTCTCATTTCTGAGTAGAGAGCCAGCCCTCGCAAGTCCGTCTGTCACACAGTTCCCCCGGGTGTCCGAGTGACACCTTACCGAGTGGCGCCTTACAATGCTGCAAAAGCTATGAAATAATGATGTCACGGAAGGATATTAAACAGCATAAGATGGAAAATTCTTATTGAAGCCCTAATGGAATATTAGAGGAATAAATAAAGCAATTGATAAGCACTGCTATCTGTTATTTCCCATCTAATTAAAAATTGGAAAATTAGCAAATGATTGAATCACTGTAAATTCAAGTGGGTCTTAAATAAGCTAAAGCGATGATCTGTGCACAATTTGTACGCTGTTGCAATGTTTTCAAGTATAGCAAGTCGGACCTAAAAATTTCTGACGGATTTTCTTACTGATCGTTGTATTATAGTTTGAGAGCATATGTAGACGTTTCTAACTGAAGATTTATTTGCTATTTGGTTTTTTAGTGTAAATTTGTTTAATGTAAAAAAAAAGATTCGTGATTTGCCATTTCACCATAAATAGACTAACAAGCTAACAACGAGTTTCATTATCAAAATTCATTCTGTGTGAGAAATTTGTTTAATAATGCCCATAACATTTTATTAAGGAACACGGGCACTTCTCTCAGTCAATGAGCTGCACCCGTTTCTATTTTTAGACTCATTGAATAGGACATACAGTTTAACGCCGGTTCCGAACGGCAAATGCTTTAGAGAAGTTTTCGATACTAGTAATACTGATAACCCCTTACTGGCTAAACTTCTAGTTGGTAGGCGGGTGTCCTAACTATCATACTACAGCCGCACAGATATTACTTTCAGCGACGAAGCTCATTTTTGGCTCAAAACTGTGTTGCCGAATTTGGTGTGAAAAGTTGCCAGGAGCAGTTCAAGAGCTGCCAATATACTTCCAAATATGCACTGTTTGGTGCCAATGCTGATATACCGGTCAAAATACTGGAAACAGCATGCCAAAGTTGAAGCCCAAACACGGACAACCTACGGCGCAGCCGCGAACAAATTTACGTGAAATAATCTTTTAAAAGTAAATGACCGTCAATCATTTATCGCCTCAAATAAATATTTCATTTGCTTTAGAAAATTTTCCGTTTCTTTCTTTCAATTTTCAAAACCCAAACGGTTAAGAAATTACCCGTTAATTCAAATGTGGAGTACGTGATAGATTTAGGTGTCTGGGCATGCATGAGGTCTCAATGGGGGATATTAAGGTTTTAGACCAGCTAGCATTCAGAAGGAAGGCAGTTGGTCTGTTGAACAAACATTATACAAACACCATAGATCTCATAGGTTGCAGTTTATTGTAAATGTGTTGCGTTTGAAACGATAGTAATAATGGTAATCAGACGGTGCAAGTTTCGAACTATAAAACTTCTTTTCCAAGTGCAATTAATTTTTGACGGGTCAATAATGAAATGTGTGGCCTTTCGTTGTTCAACACTTTTTGAGTTAGTCAACACTATTGACCGCCTTAATTACTTCTTAATTCCAACAGCCGGTTTGAGATCATCAGAGATCACAATTGATCGCTTCGCCAGTTTGTAGCAGTATATGAGTAATTCCCTCATCAAAATCTTGGCGTTCCTTACTTGTTCTCCGCTAAAATTATTCGATTTCTTTTCGTTTTAACGGCTTACTACTCATGGTAATCTAGTCAATCAAATATTTAATTCTTTTTAAAGATTTCAGTTTGTCATCCATCTCCTGACAGCTTGATTGATGCGCTTTCTTCTGCAAAAATTTGCTCGACTTTTTCCATAATAATGTTGTGTTTTTGAAAAGCCCTATGGCATAACTTCAATATAATTAAGAAAAATTGTAAAACTTAACATTACGTGTGATCGGATGTTGCGTGCATTTTTCTGTATTTTCTGCATTTTTCTAGATTTTCAAGCGCGATAATTTTAATTTGACTTCATCTTTATAACCACAAAGCCAGGAAATCAAATCTCATGCTCGAAAACGAACCAATCAGATGCATGCAAAAGGAAGATAACCTATTGACATCCATGTTAGCCATAAACAAGCTGCCAGAAAGATCAGCTTTATTCTTCGAGAGGTTTAGACACCAAAATGTGTAGCCGATGCGCTACATCCCTTTGACTGCCTCGAGACACAGCAAGTGGGTTCATCCTCCCGCCGTCGCTGTGCCCTGCAAGACAAGTGTCGCAGAACCAGTAGTCTACAAGAAGAAAGTGGCATTTCGACCAGGTGCTCAATTTCCCCAACGCTAAGAACCCTTTAACCAAAAAATCTCCAGATATAAATGTATTTCCATCTCCTTGTTTCAGAGTCTTTGTAAATATTTGTCATGTAATGTGTATTTCCGCTATTCAGATGATTGGTCTATTGTAGCAGGTCTAGGGTAAATGATGGTGCTGCCATATTTCGTTGCCTAGAATCAATGATCTCTGTGTATTTTGGTGTAGTGTTGAAGAGTCAACCTCTCACAGACTCCTACAATTTTTCTTTTAATATTTTTTATCGAGACGTGGCGTCGTCTGGCCTTCTTATGATGTTTTTGTAGTAAATGTTGTCCTTTTCCTTACGATGAGGATAAGGGGCTTCTTGGATAAATCATTTAATTATATAAAATGCGTTACCATGGACGTGGCGTAGTGTAGTGGTTAGAGCGCACACATAACAACACAAACGATCCAGGTTCGAGGACATGAAGAAGAAAAATATAATTGTGGTTTCGAATGTTTAATAAAGAGGCTTCAACTTCCCTCCAGACAACTTCACCTAAAAAAAATAAAAATAAAAAAAGTTCACTAACCTTCCCACTTATCTCTGGCGATGATGGTAAACATCAGACGAATAATGCTAAAGTAAAGAACACCACCAATTAGCAAGGATCTTTACCACTACGCAGAATAATATGGAGGAAGCTACAGTGGATTAATCATCTACTTAGCTTGAAAGATCTAATAATAGGAGAGTATTAATGCTTTCTATTAAGTTATTATGTAAAGTTTTAGACTTGACTTGTTAATTTCCATTAATTAATGACGATAAGTTTTTAAGTTTATTTAGGTGTCGACATAATAGCGATACGGCGTATTGCACTGCAAATGCATTAAGGACAATTTTTAAGAACGAACCGTACAGATTGTTATCATTCCTTAATCAATAGATACCGGTGTAAATTCTTATACTTAATGGCATAAGTCCATTCATACATGCAGAATAATATTTTCTTTTACAAAACACACACAAAAATCTTATCAGAAGGAAACAATTAAAAAAAAAACAAAGGTCACAGAGATTACAGAGTAATTAAAATTCTTCATTAGATTTAATCGCTTTATCTTATGAGGAAATAAATAAAAGAAAATCCATGCCATCTTTTTCCTTATTAGAAAACTCTAACACGTGATATTGTCATTTTTGCTATACTCGTACAACTCTTGGGCGCTTAGAAAAAGACCCCAACTATTATACTTAATAATGACTCCATAAGCCATAAACTTGGCAACAATTGCTTTGGGAGCACATTTCCGTTAAAAATAGCTGGAAAATATTTTCTATTTTATGGCATTTTTTCATTTTTAGAACCTTCTTATTTTGGTAAAAAAAAACAAAAGCAAAAAGAGCACTTTAATCACCCTTGTAAGTGTACTTTGTCTAAGTAATTTAATTATGCGTTTAAACCATTCATTTACCAGTTAAAACCAAGTCATAAAATAAAGAAAAATGTTTTCCTGTGTTAATAAATTGTTCTTTCAAGTAAACAGCAAAAATAATGATGCCTTTTGGTAGCACACTCACTACCAACAGCAAATGAGGAAAATAATTTTTTAAGAAAACAAAAAAACGGAAAATTTTATTAAAACAGTGATTATGGCCACTTTATATTTAATTTTAAACATGTGATTGTGTTAACAATAATTGTATGTGTGTGTGGGTAAAATGTTTGCATTTGATGCCACCAACCATTTATGGTAACACATATATGAGACCATTCTGGTTAAAGATTCGTGACTTAAAACGCGTGAGAATTTACTCGTTTTTTTTTTTTTTTTTTTTTTTGTATTCTTCTTCCAACGTTTGTTTTAACAAAATATCATCCACATCGTCATCATTCATTCAGCTCTAACATATAAACTTATAATACCCCAACCACAACATTAAGTAGCAAAGAGATATTAAAAAATGCTATGTTAGTTATGTAAACATATACCACCGTAGGGTATTTAAGCTTTAAAGCACTTGCTTAAGCTAATTTCAAAGAAATGATAAATTTTCAAGGCGTTTCAGCTGAACTATTTGTGTTTCGTTTATTTGTTTTTTTTTTAAATATTTTTTTAAATTCTTTTTTTAATTCCAATTAAGATAAATGGTATTTTAAATGAGATCTATTTGTTTTCATATTATTTGGCTTTGTTTTGTTTTTCTGCCAAATAATCAGGTAAACAAATAATTGGTAATAAACGCTTTAGAACTAACAACGAATGTTAACTACTGTTTGGTCAACGTAACACCTTATTTTTGTTTTCTCGTTTGCTACATTGGCCTGCAGCAATAAGGTAATCAAACGAATAACAAAGAACAGTGGGACAAACAAAACTGAAATTACAATTCATAGATTTTAACAGCAATTTAATTGGCTTATAGATTAAATTCCCATGGTTCCTAAGAGGAACATAGGGCCGTAGCAAGATCATTCCACTTGATTCTAAGTCCTGATTTTTTATTACACGTCATGTACATCCTTTCCATGTGATTTCTGCGTCCGGAATAAATCGCCACACGGGATCCCATCTTTACGATTTTTTTTGTTTTCTTTTTTTTTTTTTGTTAGGTTAGTACATCTGTTGTTGATATTTCCGCTAAATCTTAGCGTCATAGCTTGACATTTGCAAAAGCTATGTAGCCAAGAGTATATTTATCGCTATGTGTGTTGGCGATTTTTTTTACAATTTTGAGCGTATTGAGGTCGCAAAAGACATGATTTGCGAGGCTGAATCATATCCCACATTCAACAAAAGGTTCATTACTGGAGACGAGTACGACACGCAATCCAGACATCAGGCAAGTGAATGGCGTTCACCAAATGAGCCGTGGCAAAAGAAAGAAGTATGCTCACGGTTTTCATGGATTACAATCATTGGATTGCATCATGAATTTTTGCCAAACAGTAAACAAAGAGTATTATTTGGACGTTATGAGACGTTTGCGTGAAGCAATTCGCCGAAAGAGACCACAATTGTGGGCAGAAAACTCAAGGATTTTGCACCATGATAACGCACTCTCGCACAGTGCCATCATTATTCGAAATTTTTGTCGAAAAATGCAACAAATACCAAAATGCAACATATCGTCACCTAAAATGCAAACGGCCTTAACTAACAAAATATTCAAAATCGACTTTTTCATTAATTCTGAGGTATTTCATCAAAACAAAGGCCCACAAATAAATTTGGACTCTTCCGACTAAAATTAGCGATTTTACTACCAAAAAACAAACGGCCCTATCAACAAAAGCGATTATATGGCAAACGCAAATAATACATAACATTGTCAATTGTCAAAACGCGATATTGGTTTATAAGTTAATGAAACAAAATATAAAAATTGTATCTCAAATATTGGTAAAAATCTCGCTGATTAAAACTATACTTTTTATTTTAATTAGTTTTTTGCCTCTCCTATAAAATTTTCAAAATGTTAGATAGGGCCGTTCGCGTTTTAGGTGACGATATATAATATAGCCACCGAATTCACCTGATTTAGCTGCCTGTGGCTTCTTTCTGTTCAATCGATTTAAAAAACCATTACTGGGATCGCGCTTCAGCAGCCACTTATAAAATTGTAAAAAATCACCAATATACATAGGTGTAGATGTACTCTTGCCTACATAGCTTTTGCAAATGTCGAGGTATGCTGCTGAGATTTTACGGGAATATCAACAACAGATTTACCAACTTAATAAAAAAAAAAAAAAATCTAAATCGAAACGATGGGACCGCCACACGGGGGTTAGTCGGGGAACTTTTTGACAAAGGGGGTATGTTCATGATTCTACTTAATCGGTGACTTATAAAAGCTTGAAATGTTTGTAGCTCTTTCCTCGGTGCGTTCCATGTTTCGCAGCTTTATAGCACTACTGATTTGAAGCTCACATTAAAAATTCTTATTTTTGTGTGCCACGAAATATGCGTCGATCGTCAGACCTTCTCGAGTGAATTGAAAGCTGCACGGCCTTTATTGATGCGAAATCGTATGTCTTCAGTGGAACCGCTTGTAGTTGTTATGTTACTACCGAGATAGCAGAATGGCTCTACGGTGTTAATAAGCATTCCGCCTACATAAAATGGTTGGTGGTTGATGGAGTTAATACGCATAATTTTCGTCTTCAGGATGTTTTTCTGCAATCCAACTTGGACAGCAAATTTTACAATAACGTCTAACATTTCAGTTACGGCTGAGTATCTGTAGAAGGGAAGACAAATGTCGTCTGCGTCATCGAGATCTCTCGGTCTGCCGTTTATTTCCCAGGTAATTCCTCTGTTGTCTTAGGACACTCGTGACATCAAGCCATTAAGAAAGACGTTAAAAGTGGGAATATTACACAATCTTATCGCACGCCTTTCTGTATATGAACTTGGCCGCTAAGGAACCGCCCATGTCTTATGCGGCATGTGGCTTCATTGTATAACGCTTTGATCAGCCGGATTATTTTGTTTGGCACCCCCTTGCACTCTAGTCTCGTACTTAACGCTATCAAAAGCTTTTTCAAAGTGTATGAAGCATAGGTAAAGTGCGGCGCGTCATTCGACGGATTGTTCTGGAATGGTGCGTAATATGTTTATGTGGTCAACACATGATCAATGTGTCCGGAAACCGGTCTTTTCATTCCGCACACTAGGCGATACATATTCTGCCAGGCGTTCATTAATTATATGCGCTATTATTTTATTTATTATGCTTAGTAGCGTGATTCCCCTCCAGTTTCTGCACTCTGATAGATTACCCTTTTTAGGCAACAGAACATTCGTCGCTTAGACGAGTTGGACTAATGTGTCAAAGAAATATGTATATGGGTTTGAAAGAGATTAATCATATAATATTCCGACACGAAAAAATAGTTGCAATTTTGATTAGAGATTTATTTAATGGAATTTTAAGCAAAAAGACACAATTGTTTTTTTTTTTTTTTTTTTTTTTTTTTTTTTTTTGTAAAAACGATTCATCTCATTACGTACCGAACAGTTGAAAATATCATCTCATAGTTGCTAATCCCTATTACCCACAAATTCTGTAATTTAGAGCAGCTGTCCGCTGACCTCAAACAAGTTATCATTGTCAAAGTACCAACGAATGGAAATATCACAAAATGTTAAATGGAATATCCTGTCTTGACCGTGCATTCTTATATCTATCTCACGTTAATTAGCAGTTTGGTTCATCGTTACGTTGCAAACGAGTCCCAGGAAAAGGAATATCGTTAATTATCAACCTTTACTCGAATGTCAATTGTCGAGTGCTGCATGAAAATGGAACCGGAATCAAAATTGCAGTCAGAAAATGTGTGCCTCTTATTCAACCTCGTCCTTGGCACAATCATGTTAAAAACTACAGAGGTATACGATGTGGACTGCAGGGACGCCTACAAGATCTTGACTATGCGGACGATATTTATCTCCTCGGACGTAGACATTCCAACATGCACGACAAACTGAACAGGGTAAACCAATTGTCTCCAGGGGTGGGACTAAAATGTAGTGCATAGAAAACCAAGACGATCTGCATCAATGCACTAACAGCACGACCTTTACTTCTCCAACACCAGCCGATAGAAGATGCCTAATCCTTCGTTTGTGTGAAGCATAATTACCTCAACAGGTGGTTAA
The DNA here is from genome assembly GCA_023159175.1 of Wohlfahrtia magnifica. NCBI lineage: Eukaryota > Metazoa > Arthropoda > Insecta > Diptera > Sarcophagidae > Wohlfahrtia > Wohlfahrtia magnifica. The sequence goes on from JAKWBJ010000054.1 coordinate 1,037,583, forward strand.
TCCTATGGTATAAAGTATAGACTTGTCAAGGCAAGACAGGCATTTGGATTGCTAAGCCTCGATATACCCTATCATTACAATGCCAAAGCTTCTGTGGCTTATTAGCAAAAAACTTCACCAATTGATTTTCAGCATTTTTTCGACAGACTATTTATTTCCTATCAAGAAAATTTTGCAGACAATGAAATAAATGGTATTTATAGTAATGTTGTACATGATATTTATTGACATTGAGAAGCCATTTGACATCTTAAGCTATCACACGATCTGGAACGACTTAGCTTGTAAAGGTGTGCCCCCAATAAATATAACTCTAAATCAATCTTTGTACAGAGACGCCATGGTAACACAATTAGCAATAGCTTCTATGTAATAACTGGGGCCCGACAGTAGTACATAGTATCACTGCTCCTATTCAATATAGTTCATGATGGGGATATAAGATGAGGTCTAAACCAACACTTAAAGTTTTTTTTTTAGACATTTTCACGTATCTGCTAAACGTATCCTCGCCGAGACTAGGGTTTGACGTAGCGCTGTTAGCCCTGGCAACACCACGAAACGAAAGCTGGTTGCTGTAACGATAATAAAAGTTTCGAATATCTAGTCGAATGCTATTTCTTAAGGGGATGGGATCAATTCAACTCCAGTAAATGCCCTTCTATGGATGTGATTACTGCAATATAACATCACTCATAGCAAATTAAGCTCACCAACGTCCAACTGACAGAGATTTTCGATCGCAAACAGCGCGGGATTGGTCATACGCCTTGAAGACCACATAAGGATAGCAAAAACTGCCATAGACTGGAATCCACAGGAAAAAATACACAAAAGTAATTGCGTAGTACACACTTGAAGGCGATAAATTGGACTCAAAATAAAACAAATCGGCCGAAGCTGGAGGAAAACCAAACATATTGATATATATACTCATTCTAATATTTTAAACAATTTTCAACATATCCCTGTGTAGTGTTATGTTTTACAGTATCTTTGGATAAATTTAAGACGAATTGCAAAGACCTTCACCAAAAATCCAAGCTAAAATGTCAACTTTCAAACAAATGTTTGTGAAACTGGAATGAAATAAGTATTACCCAATATGTATGTGGACACCACATAGTGACAAGAAGTAAGGGTACTTTTTGTATGATCCAAGTTTGTATGCCTCAATTTTCTCAAGTTTGATTACATCACCCTTTTAAAACACAGGTTTAAACAACTCCAACAACCCACACTTTAACAAGTTAACAGTTAAAATGAATATAAAATTCTAACCGTACTTACCACTGAACACTTGCATAAGTGTGAAGTTTATTGATTTTACTTAAGTCTGTTTGACCGTCTGTTGACGCTCTTAGGTATTTAAGGGTTAAAACCATATAATCAAGTGGTAAAAACTTCACTTTGACATTTGTGGTGTAGTTTTACAAATGTTAGCTTTAAACGAAACTAATATTGCACTTGCATAAGTGAGAAGTTTATTGATTTTACTTAAGTCTGTTTGACCGTCTGTTGACGGTCTTAGGTATTTAAGGGTTAAAACCATATAATCAAGTGGTAAAAACTTCACTTTGACATTTGAGGTGTAGTATTACAAATGTTAGCTTTAAACGAAGCTAATATTGTTCTGTTTCATCTAATATTCTCACGACCCACTGTGCACTTAAAACAATTCATATATTACCCTAACGTTTCATGTACTGTATGTGTACTTAAGTGTTAATGTGAAACCCAGCAGGCGTCATGTTAAGCAAATAAAATCCACAATTTTTTGTGTTAGTCTTTAGCTTGGCCATCTATAAATTTGAATTCATGATCTTAACAGCTGAATTATAGTCATACACATACAGAGTAACATTTTAGCACTATTAGCATGACTGGGACTAAGTTATGACCCATAAATAGTTATGGACAGTAAACTGATCGTATAAATAAAACGTTAACTATACTTGGGGTACTTGTAAGCTTAACGGTATTTCTTTTTTAGCTGTTATTGCTGTTATTGTTGTGTTTTAGTTATAGTTATAGTTATATTTGGCATAGAAAGAAATCCCTAGAGAAGTCGTCTCTTAAATCTAAAAGCAATTAGCATATATCAATAATAGAATTTTAGTTAATCTTCTTTTCAATATAAAGTTAATTGAAATAGAAAAAAGAAGTCATATCTTAACAAAAACAAAAACAAAAACAAAAATTTGAATAAAAATATTTTTAGGATTTTTGTTTGCTTTTTCTTGCAAAGCTGCTCTTTTCCATCTATTAGACATAACTGCGGCTATAAATATGGCTTAAAACACAGTTTACTAAGCCCTTAAGGCTTAGTTTAGTAATCTTGGTAGCTGCAGAACGAGTGTTCTTTAAAAACAAATTAAACTTAATCAATTTCTAGTACGCAATACTACACTTAGTTCTTCTCTTGGTAGTGTTGTATTCCCTATATTCATATCGCTTTTGGCTTTTAACATTTTCTATATATTTTTTTGTTACTCTTTTTCAATCTAGCCGTCGTACCACCTATATTTGTAGATATACGTGGCGCTTTTTCGTTGTGCGATTTGCTAAAAATAAAAATAAAATTACAATTACTTCAGAGTTGATGTGCCACCCGTTTAATATCGAATATCGTTGGGGTTCTTTATGTCGTCATCGTCATTTGTATAAAATTTTTACGCTACATCAAATAGGGAGGCCATTATATATATTGAAAAATTGGTTACATTTTAAAATAAAACAATAACAATTTCATTTCCTTATCTCTACTACATAGTTCGTTAGCGCACCGATCGAGTTCGATTCCCACCAGACACTCTGGTCTGTTACACTACAAGCGGTAATAAGCATCTATAACATAATCATATTTAAAATAAATAAATAAATTACCATGATCCTGGTTCCACTTGAAAAATTGAAGGCGCCTATACATTCTTATTTTAACCAGTGTGATCTACACAACACAATTTCCACGTTTTGCTTAGTGTCTGGAAACATTTCTGGTAAAGAAAACTTTGAATTACTTGCACAATTTGGAATCATATCACCGCATACGATATCGAGTGAAATTGATCAAAAAATTTTATTTTGGTATGTGGTTTGGTATTGGTGTTTTTTTTTTTTTTTTTGCAGTTACACAAGTTTAAATCATATAAAACAAAGAAATATATCTTATTTGTTGGATAGAAAATTTTATGATATTGCTACGAAAATAAAAATGCCTAAAAAGAAAATACACCAAATTAGTACATTTAGAACTACAAACTTTATTATGGAATTTATGCTATTGGTTTTTGTCAAGGCTGTCAATGCCATACTAATTTGTTTGTTAACCGCGTTACCAATTGCCTATTGAACGGCGGGTGTTACATTTGAATTAACGGATCTGAATAGCAGATTTGAAACTGATGACAGACAGGTATATAAGAAACGCTGTTTAGCCTACTTCAGTCAATTATAGTTTAGCAGTCATAGTGTAAAGTTGTACTAAGAGTTGAGTACTGAGTAAATTGGTGTATTAAGTGTATTTATAATTGTATAAAGTGGAAGTTAAATAAACGACTGTATTATGTAAAACATTAAATTTGCTGCATTTATTTTATTCTGCGCAATCTAAAAGAACTCACACGTTTTAAAAAGGTCAAAACGTAACAATATTGTTTTTACATGATTTTGGTCATGTGAATGCCATGGCTGTCGCGTACTATAACATCAATTTTCACAAATTTTGCCAGTATATGCGGCCATATTTTGTCAGTAACTCTTCGATTGGTTGAGTTCAGGCGTTCAATTGTCTCTGGTTTATCCATCTTGATAAGTAACTTTCCATAACCCCAAAGAAAATAATCTAATGGTGTTAATAACTTGGTCTTAGTGGTCAATTTATTGTACCACTACGTGAAATTACTCTTTCCTCAAAAGTTTCTTTGAGTAAATCAATTCCAGCGCGCACTGTGTGGCATGTGACTCCGTCCTGTGGAAACCACATGTCAGTTAAATTAATGCCAGCTAACTCAGGTACGAAAACATTTCTTATCATGTCCCTATACTGTTTACCATTGACAGTAACATTCTGACCATTATCGTTTTTGAAGACATATGGACCAATGACTCCACTCCACTTATCTGTGGATGTAGTGGTGTTTCGACAAAAGCTTGTGGATTAGCCTCACTAAAATTTGACAATTCTGCTTATTACGTACCCATTCAACCAGAGCCATTATTTTGATAAAATATTTCAACAATTTGAAAGCGTTGCTCTAGTGTAAGTTTATCTATAATGAAATGTCAAACCAAACTAAACTAAAACCAACTATCAGCTGTGAAATCGGTTGTCAAATAAAGATATGTTGCGAAATCAAAGTTATGAACCTTTAAAAAAATACCCGATATTTTCGATTTGGTAAACAGTAAGCAGCTGTGGTGTTGTAGGTAAGCCACCGGCCTATTAACCGAGAGGTCCTGGGTTCGATACCAGGACATACCATCTGACAATTTTTAACAGCGATATCACCTCATAACATTAATTAGCGACTCTAACTAATGCATCCATCATTCGGAGCTGGCTTTAAACTGTAGGCCCCTTTCCCTGTCTAAAAATAGAATCAAGTGAAGCTCATTGATTGTTCCGGTTGGGATATTGCGGGTATTATGTATGTATTTTTTGGCTTTATGACGCAAGCAATGCATCATAACTCGTTGTGCATAATCATTAAGCAGTGCGTAAAATTCAACTGCAACTTTTATCTTCTTTTGTCGAATTTTATGGAGCATTCGTCAGCATTAACCGTGACGTAATATTGTTAGCACTACGAAGGAAATGTATACTGGGAAAGCTAATATCTTTAACCGGGGAAAATATGACCAGGCTAGAGGTTTTACCTTTCACAAAGAAAAACTTTCTGACCCATTTACGGTTAAAAGTGGAGTTCGTCAAAGATTCATTTTGTCAACTTTACTATTTCTTGTAGTGATGGATGGTATTCTTAACGCAAGCCAGGGAATACAATGGCAGATTGATAGCAAATTTCTTAATTACTTACTTACTTATGTAGATAATATATGTTTGATGTCGCATAGATTTTGTAACCTAGAAAACATGGCTTTTAGTCCATAGAGAGGAATGCAAAATACGGGTCTCGAGATAAACTCGCACAAATTTGAGGCACTTGCTATAGTGATCAACGTCATTGAGTATAGGTGACCAAACATATGATTGTGTTTCCAACTTCTGCTTTCTGGGATGTGCGATCGCTGGTAGTGAAGGATCACACCAGGATGTAGCGGCTAGAATAAAAGAGCCTAAATCATACTTTGGTAAACTGGCCCCAATATGGTTGGGCAACAAAATCAGTCTATACGCAAAGTGTCGGATTTTTGAAACACATGTTGAATGCGTACAGCCTGAGAAGTCACTAGTCAAACTTTTATCAACCAATGCCTCGGAGGAATACTATTACGAGCCTAGCAAATAATTGAAATTCATTAATAAAAGTGTTAGAGGATTGGTTATGCTTTTCGGCAAAACGATGACAACGTAGGCCAGCTAGTTCCTCGCTAGAATCCTTTCCACCAGTATAAACGATGTGCTAGCAGACATCGTATAACACGGCGTCGCTCAATCGGAAATTAAGTGGAGTAAATAGCCGTATGCTCGAAGGAACTAAGATCAATCGCACAAAATCGTGTTAGCTAGCTTATGGCCATTGTTGGCTTCCTATATTTCAGCCAAACTAATATCAAAGCCAAGCTAGATTCTGCTCTTTTCTTTTCGACTACAAAACATTAGGTGGCAGAGTACGTGCTGGCAAGACAGACATCAAAATTAACGACCAATTGAGGTGTCCACACCAAAATCTACAAAATGGGTGTTGGAACGACGTGGACTATGTAGATCATCGCATATTGTTCGAACATTTTAAGATGAAAAAGCTCACAGTTTGCTCAACGTTGAATAAAAACAACTTAATGGAGATATTTGAATAGAGCATTTGGCGAAGTCTTCCAGCAGTAAATTGGGAGAAGTGTATCCAAAGAAGGCATAAACAGTTTCATTTGTTAGGTATAGTTTCCAAATTTGAAAAAATGGCTCGGTGGTAAACGATTTGCCAGCATTAAAGTTGAGGAGTCTGAGTTTGATGGCTGTTCTCATTATAAATAAAAATATCAAAGCTATTGAATATCACTTTGAAAATGAGTTTATATTAAGGAATAAGGAAATTTTTCAAAAAGTACGTTTTTAATTAAAATTGATTTTCAATACTGAGAAAATTTTTGTATGACTCAATATAAACAAAATCAAAATAGCACCTCTAGATGTCTTCATATTCCAGTTACGTTACATAGCATATAATGGTTTCAATAGAAAGCTTCGTTGGCGGTTAGTTACAGCTTCCGAAATCTACGATGTACAATATTTGTCTTTTTTTATTTTCATTTGAATCGTTTCGTATTTTTTAATTTCCTGCCCTGCGGATAGTACGTAAATATTTTAGCATTTGATTAAAGTGACTTTAAATGGCGTATTTCTTTTACTTTTATACGAATTCATTAAACGGGTTAAAACCTTTTAGTGCATGACCAATAATATTAAATTGCTTTATAGAGGAGAGATTTATTACAATTTTATTAAAGAAAGGATATTAGAATAATAATTTTTTATGTATGTATATAAGTAAAAAGGATTTTAATTATTATTTTTTTATTTATTTATTTCAAAGAATATTCGTTTTTTATAACATAACTGTGTTTTAAATTATTCAACTTTATTTTACAATGTAGTTTACTAATCGTAATATTTAGACAAACGATTTATTGCATTTTGCGCGCCTTTTTACCATTTGCCATCACCACAATGAAGACGTAAAAAACATAACAAAAACAAAAAAAAAACGATATACAATTCCAAACACTAATTCTAATTTCTATTTCTATTTGTCTTACAATTTTATTATAATTCTTTTTTTTACTGTTGCTATTGCTATTGCTTTTGTTGTTGAATGAAACGTATGAATTTGTTATTTATCTTTATGCACAACTGCGTCTAACGTTGTACTTTTATTTGTGGTTAACACGCCTATTAGGTGTGGAATTTATGGATCTTCTAAAAGTTAGAATAAAACAAATTTTTATATATTTTCTTTCATATGCGAAATGTCAGAGATTCCAATGAAATTGTGGATAGAGATTTTGGTAACATGTAATGTAATATTAGTTTTCATTAAGTTCAAACAACGCACCCAACAAACATTCACCTTATTGGGGTTGACGTAGACGTATTAAGACAACTGTCGTATTTGTAAGAGATCGGAGAAATACTCGATGGTATTGTAACTAATTTTCGACTACCACAGCTTTGTAAAGATTTTCATTCTGAAGGCCTGTGTTATGAAAGTAGTCAAATTTGAATTACAAAACATATGACGAAAAAAATTAAATTTCAGTTTCGAGTCTTTAATAAAGAAACTTCTATTTCCATGCAGGCAAATCCATTTAAAAAATTAAGAATAAGCCTCCCTGATCTTCCAGCTTATCTCTGGCTATGATGACAAATATCAGACGAATGATGAAGAAAAAACGCCATCTACTGGAAAAAAATTATAATGCTAAAGTAAAGATCTCCACCAATTAGCAAGGATATTCACCACTACACAAACAAATGGAGGAGGCTACAGTGGATTAATCATCTACTTAACTTAAAAAACCTACTTGATTAATGAAATTAAAACAAAGCAATAGATGCTTTGTGGAAAGCCAATATGTTCTTAGAGGAGTTACGGAGAAAACAAATATATCAATCGTTTATTTTTAAAATGGGGTATGATCACCAAGATCAAGCGATTTGACGGATAATTCTCTAACTTTGGAGCATTTGAAAAACAGCAATCGTCAAGTTATCGCATAGACATTGACCGAAATGAGTGAAAAAGTGATAGCGAACTAAATCAAAAGTATAGTCTGCAGCAATAAATCCAGAGGAGGTAATTTAATTGGCCTTGTATTTCGTATATATTGGCAAGCTTTATAATGAAATAAAGGATGGACCAACCATAATGCGAGTCACACCTTAACGCCAACTTAATTTGAGATTTATTTGTTTCAGTCTTTGACAAATTCAACATTTTACGAAAATGGTGTTTCAAATCAAAATGCATTTTCTTTACTTCGTGATTTTTTGGTCAACGTAATTGATCCAAAGTGTCCACAATCAGGAGAATTGTGTGCAAGTTTCAGTAAACCCGGTCTGTAGGAAATGTGTAAACACCTGTGCATGCAAGCTCAGTTCGTTCTGCGAAAAGATTGATGTTGACGGCAGAAGAGCCGTCAACTGAATATCTCACGAACATCACTGATGCGAATTTTGAATAAAGATTTGAATTTAAACGCTTACAAGCTTCAATTGACTCAAGAGCTGAAGCCTACTGACCATTTCAAGTGTCGTAAACGGGTTATTTGACAGACAGAAGAGAATGCTAACTTTACAAAGAAAATCGTATTCAGCGACGGGGCACACCTTCACGTCAGTGCATTCGTTAACAAGCAAAATTGCCGTATTTGTGACTGTTTGGTGCGGTTTGTGGGCTCGCGACGTCATCGGACCGAGCTTCTACGAAAATAAGATCGCGAGATGATAACAAACTTCTTGTGGCCATAAATTGAGGATATAGATCTGGATGATATGTGGTTCCAACAGGATGGTGCCACTTGCCACACAGCCAACGAAACAATGACTCTTTTGCTCGAGAAATTCAATGGCCGTGTTATCTCATGTCGTGACGATATTAATTAACCTCCACAATCATGACACCGTTAGACTTCTTTCTTTACCAAGAATAATTCGAGAGCTAAAGGATGAGATAATTCAGCACCCTAACGACATTAAACCTCAATTATGTCTCAGGGAAATGGACCGACGGATAGAGGTATGCCACCGAAGCCTTGGCGAGCATTTGGCCGATATTTTGTTTCACACATAATTGTCATAGATCCTTCTATCATATTACAAAATATTGATATAATTCACCGAAAACTTTTTGTTTTATTTACAATTAGCATCGTGCATTTTGGTTTGACCACCCTTTAAAAGGTCCATCGATATCATGTGCAATTTATTTAACTTTAGGCTTGAAACCGAACATGCGGGCAAGTCTTTTTATTCTGAATTAACTCTGCACTAAAACATCATTGAAAAACCCTAAGAAATTACTAAACACCGATTTATTGTTATCTTTTTCAATTATACTTTTTGTGGCTTAATGTAAAATCTTTTGTCTCGAAACTAGATTCTACTATTAATACAAGCTAAGCCTCGCTTTTATAAAAGTTTGCTGTTATAAAATTTGTCTAGAAAAAAATTTGTCGGAAAAAAGACAAAATTAAGTATTTTTAATAGTGGATGCCAATCGCTACTGCTCCTACAGTAAAGTGTTGAGGCAGAAAGAATGCTAAACTCTCATCGCCCTCATTTTGGGAAACTCTGTTACACATTCAGCCCTATTCTGTTTTTTTGAATTGAATCAAAATTTTCTTCATTTGGCAAATTTGGTACTTTGAGTTTCGATTCCGTTCATTTTGTTTTGATTGTATGTATTCTGCATTACGATCGTACCTACGTTTCCGTAAGTTGTTAAAGTTGTGATGGAGAATCTTTCGATTTTTTCCTTTTTAGTCCAAAATTTATTGTTTGGCTATTATGAATGAAAATATACAAAATGCAAAACATTTTATAAAAATTTAAATATACGCTTGTCCTATGCATGAAAAAGACAAACAAAAAATGAGTGTTTTCTTATTGAACCCCTTTGCGTATGCATTACTTTTGAGTTTTAGTACAATTTGTTTGTTTTTCAATTTCTATTTCATAAGTTCGTATGCTTTTGAAAGCATTATTGTCTTTTCTTTTTCTTTCGATTCAGTTTTTTTCTTTTTTGTGGAATACCAATTTTCGATCGTAACGTAACTGAATGCGGAGACGTAATCAAAACGCAGAATAGGGGTAATTGTTTCTTAAATTCCATTTGTTTTTCTAACATTTGCGTATAAAAACTATTCTGCAACACTTGTTACTGCCTTAGTTTAGACGAATGCTGAAAAAACTTCCTTATACTTAGGGTTATTATAGGGTTTTTCAGCCAGAACTTAATTTTCCAACAGTTTCTCTAAAATTACATAAAAAATTTTCAAAAACGCTATGGTAATCTTGCAGCTTTAAAAGCCACATTTAGTAAAATGGTGGTATATTTCCAGTCAACAAATTTGGTCTTCTAAGGCCGCTATTTAAAAATTGGTCTACAAATTTGTATTGATGGAATCAATTACAGTCTTAAAACTCAAAATTCGGAATGTTATCAACAAAATAGACCAAATTCTTTGTCAAAATGATATTGAAAATTTTGATAAACGAATCGACATCTACATGCATGGTCGTAATAAATTTTTTTGAAATTGCCAAATCTTAGTGTCTTCAATATAAATTCTGTTTTATTTTATACAAAAAAACACTGTTCTTGTTGAAAAGCTCCAAAACATTTGCTATTCATTGCATTCTCCAGATTCTTATTGTTTTTACATATACGAGGAGTATTAGAATGAAAACTAAATCGTTGACCATAACGGCTTGTTGTTGCGTATTCCTTTGATTTCAATAGAGATGAGTTGATAAAAATTTGTTACAGATTTTATTTTTACAAACTAAAAACGCAAAAAAAAAAAATGAATTTAAACAGCTGCACATGTGCAGACTTTAAAAATTACATTACATTCTTGGCTACCTAGACTGGTGGATGGTTATTTTGCCAATTTTTTTTTTTTTTTTTTGTATTTGTTTTTTACTTTTTGACCACTAATGATAACGATTTGTTTGCTATGCACCACAATCTTAACAAACCAAACAATAATCTTCTAAGAATATACCATCACATACAAATGAGAAAGAAAGAATTCGTTCAAATTATTTGCTTGAAAATGGCTTTATTTGTGCACAAAGAAGAAGTGCACAGCGTGTCTAAGATTTTTTTTTATATAAATATTTATATAACAGGGGTGGCCAAAGAGAGAGCTGCATTTCTAATAGTAGTAAACTTTTGCAGCGTGCGTTGAAGAAGAAATTCTAAAAGTAAACAACAAAACACATAAACAGTTTTAATACGCAAAACGACATACAGTGGTGGACATATGGTTAGCACGTTTCATGTATGCTGCATTGAAAAACTGGTATTTTTTCTAGGAATCAAAATTAAGTAAAATATTTACTCACAAGTGTTGTCCATGGTGTGTTTAATTTATTTATAAAAATATGTAATCTGAACTGGAAAGCAATTTGGCACATTTTCCAAAATTTGATATTCTTCACTTATTTTTTGTTTAAAATCTCAACTTGGTTAATTTTTTGAATTTTTAATTTCAAAAGTTTTAATAAAAACCATAAAACAATAAATATAAATGGACCAAAGCAGCAGATGGTATAGAAAACATAGCGTGAGATTATTCATCAAATAAGAGGAGTCATCGTTTGTGACATTACCTACCTAATAAGCCGCTACAAAAAGATGGTGCCCATAGGGCAAATAAAAGTATTACACAGCGCGCTTGACCTAGAATACCAGCTCGTAAAAAATCTTAAACTTAAATTCTAAGAGAATTTTCAATAAAATTTGGTATTGACATCTCTTCACAAACAATAAGAAGGAAAAATGAAGAAAAATTGCTTGGATGTATTGTACATCACAAGGAACAGCTACCGAAAAAGAACTTTAAGTCTCGAATTTTATTTTGCTAGAGCATAGAATGAAACAACCGCACTTTTGGAAAAATATTCTCTCTCTAGATTGACAAAACTATTTTTTTCGGTTTGGATTTAATGAATAAGGCTTTCTTCAAGCATGCAACACAAACCCAGGTATACATCAATGACAGTAAAACATGATGGCGGAAATGTGATGGTTTGGGTTGCATATTCCAGGCACGGTGCTGGTCCGATAATCAAAATAGGTAGGCAAATGTATAAGTACGCTTAGAAGAAACATGCTACTTAGATAGTTTTTATGCATGATATGTATCCAAAACACATTTCACGTACAGTGATGTGTTGATTAGAGCACAATATAAACGACATTTTTAATTGACCAACTCAATTACCAGATCTCAGACCTGTAGTGAACCCATGGAATGATGTAGAGCAACACATTATTGTTGTTAAACCTAAAAATGTTTGTGACTTATGGACTGTAATATTCAAGGAATGGTAAGCAATATCAAAGGAACGTTACGTGGGGCTTATAGATAATATGTTAAGGAGATGTGAAAACGTGATTCAGAAATAGGGTTAGTTATCCTACCACGTATTTAGTTTTAAATAAAAAGTGTAGTTTTGTTTTTTTTCCCTTCTAATAATTAATTTGTGCTAAATTACTGTTCAGCCTTTTCTTGGGTATTATGTATTTCTCAGACCACGAGTGATACATTTGGACATAGAAATGATTAAAATAATAAACAAGTAAAAAAAAAATGTAATTCCAAAAAGTATACATAGGTAATGTGCTAACCTAATGTCCACCACTGTACATCTATCTGCTTTCATCAAAAGCTATAACACAACTGAATGTAATTGTTATTTTATTGTTTTATTCTAAATATTTTTGTTTTCGTTTAGGTGTATATGTGGTGAGGAGCCGTTTATACTTCGGCACCCAAGTGCTACTTTGGCCACTTTTGATATATACATATGCATATGTGTATGTGTATTTGTTATTAAAAAACATTTGTAGCCAAATTAAAATTCTAACCGAATTTATATCTTTGGCAATTCCAATGTTTTCGCGTATGCGTGCTGTCTGAATTCTTTTTGAGAAAAAAGAAAAAAAAAACAAATAGAAAATGTTTTGAGTTCTTTTTTCTTTTACAAATTAGTAAAGCTCCAGTTAACATACTACATATCAGACAATAGAAATCTTCTTTTTGATTTTTTCTCTTTATTTTCTATGAAATTTAAAGAAAAAGGTGTAATATATTCTATTTTCATTCCTTGCTTTAGAATTCAACTCATTTCATTCAATAGATTCTTACTTCAAATCTGTATATAGCATGTGGTATCTATAATAATTTTTATTTTTAATATTTAGAATTATTTTTAAACACATTTTTCATTTAAAAGAAAAAATCTAATTTTTGAGAAAAACTCTTTCAATCTGTAATACTTTTACAAGAATATAAAGTTTGTAAAGAAATTATTCAAATCTTTTTAAACTTCTTGTTCGAATTACGAAGTCCTAAAATATTATTTTAAAATAGAATATGATGTGTTGACGTAATGGTCTAAAAACTTAGGTAATTCAGTTTCCATTTAAATATTAACTTAAAATTGAATAAAAAAATGAATGGAAATGAAAAATTAAATAAATTTGAAACTCGTTTTTAATAACAATACTACGATACGAGATTAAGATATCTTATGATTTTTCCTTTATATTTACAAAAAAAGAGGAATATTTTTTTGTTCATAAACTTCTTTTAAACGAAAAATGTTAAATTAATTCTTATGGAAATTTAATGTTTGTTTTGACTTTTGTTTTTTAACTATCTTTTGATTATTTTTCTTATTTTATATATTAATTCTTTTATGGTGGTATTAAATTATAAAACCTTGCCCAGTTGTTCGGCCTTAAACACTTTATTATTGTCTCAATCAAAGATGTCAGTGTTCTTAACGATAACTAATTAGTAGCCATTAGCAATAGACATATTAATTCGGGCATTCCGATGTTTGTAATATTCTATTACACATTTTAAAATTTGAAATAAAGGGTCAGCCAAATAAAATATATTTTTTTGAAAACAGGGCGCATAACATCGAGTGTAGCTTCGGCTGTGTGGCACGTAGCGCCGTCCTGTTGAAACCAAATGTTGCTAATATCCTCCTCTTCAATTTTTGTAAACAAAAATTCGTTCAACATGGCCAGATAACGATCGCCATTGACTGTAACGGCCACTCCTTGCTCAATTTCGAATTATGCCTCTGGACCAAAATCCGCACCAAACAGTGACTCGTCTAGGGTGTATCGGCTTTTCAATGTATGCGTGCGCGTTTTCTCTGCCCAAATACGACAATTTTGCTTGTTTACATACCCGCGAAGATCAAAATGAGCTTTATCTGAAAAGATGATTTTTTTGGCAAAATCGGCATCTTCTGTAAGTCGATCGCATGCCCACTTAGCGAAGCGAAAAAAGCGTATACACGACCATGTTCGTCCAGCGGAAGGATAAAACTAATTATCTATCAAATTAGACATGAGCTAAGTGTTACCATTCACGAAATAAGCACTAGTTGAAAAAAAACGTTAAATGGCGACCCTATACATATTTTAAGACATTAAGAGTGTGACAGAGTAATTTAAGTAGGAATTGTTTAAAGGAATTATTGATCTAGTAAACCGAAACATCTTGAGAACTCCTATAATGTTATTATTATTTTAAGTCTAAGTTTTTTGGGACAGAACACACCAAAATAATATTTATAATACACCCTTAACGTAGTGACATGATACATAGGGTGTTTACTCTGCAATTCGATACAAAATTCAAATCTAATACTTTCGCAAGAATAATTGAAAATATGACAATACTGGCATTAGAAAATAAAAGATGGCGAACATTGACAGTAATGAAGTATTAAAATATAATGTAATAAATATGGATGTAAATAAATGGATTCTGCAGCAATATGGCTCCTTCCTTCTAAAGTAGGTCTATCACTTGTTTCTCTTTGGGAAAAAGTGGGAAAGACTGTAAGACCACTAGTGCTGAAACTACTTTAAGTATCTTATTCTTGGCCGAAAACTATATAGTTAGTTGTTGTATTGTTATCATATTTATTATTAGTAGATTGCAAAAAAACAATCAAAATTATTCGTTAATCTAGTACAAAAATTTCGAAATTCTACAGCGAATACGACAATCATGATAGGGGTGATTGCCCTCTCAATTTGGGCATATGGCTCGTCCTTTGTTGCAACCTTTGAGCATAGAAGCATTCACACTCCTTTGTCTGCTACAACGACTTTGAATAATTACTGGGTATTGTATGATAGAATATATTTCTGAATGTATAGTTTAGCTACACATAATGGTCACACTAGTTTACAAAAATAATTTTTGTTGGTTAATTACCCCTTTTTGTTTGTCGAAGTAAACGTCACAGTTTTATGAAAGACGAGCTTTTCGCAAAAACAGTGATTGTCCAGTGAATCGCACAACGCATTATAGGGAGAATTCGTTCTTTGATCGCACTGTTCGTTTGTGGAACAATCTTCCTGCGAATGTCTTCCCTGCCACTTACGACATGAGCAAATTTAAATCGAACCTCCATAAACACTACTCTCTCTATTCTCCTTCCCACAACTTATTTTCCTAGTACCAGCACAATGCTAGAGTAGGGGTTAACCCCTGAGTGCTGGTCTTAAAAAAAAAAAAATATTGATAGAAATCGGCGCTACTTAAGCCGTTAGCTTTATTTCCACCCAAGTTGATTCGACTGTTTTCGCGTTGTATAAGCTTTACTCAACAAATTCACCTGCTCTGCTCGATACAAAAAAATTTACTTTCAATTCTAACGAAATTAGACTGAAATGATCTCTCAATGAGGACATCCAGGTGAAAGAAATTGTTATTATTTTTTATTTATTTTATTAAATGCTTGTCCTTTGATACAACTTTTGAGCAAAAAGACAGAGCACTCCTTAAGCTGCTACAACGACTTTGATTTATTACTGTAAGATGGGATATATATTGGAACGTATAGGTTAATCACATTTAATGATTATCGAGAAAGTTGTTTAGATGAGATAAGAGAAGAAGACCTTCTATGTGACTAACCCGCTCTACAAGAGTATATCTCAGATATGTTTCACTAGCGAATCTGTTCATAAGTACGTACCAGTAGAATTTCACAGAGACCACTTGATTCAGACAATCGTATGGCTTAGGAAGAGGGGTCAGTTTAGTCTATATATTCGTCTATAAAACTCAAGAGTTTACATGCAAATGTTTTAGAGGTATCAAATTGGCCATTAACACATGGGTTAAAAAAGAGTTCCTGGCCTAACACAAAGATGGCGCTAGTTTTATGCGAAATCTGCGAAAATTTCACAATATTCTCTTAATTAGTTTATGAGTTATTGTGTTAAGAGTGACGCTAGTTTTGTTATTTTCAAACCAATGGATCAGAAACAATATCGTGTTTTAATTCTATACTGCTTCTTGAAGGGAATATATACCGTTCAAGAGAAGCAATGCCTTAGAAAGTGTTATGGTGACTTCGCTTCATAAGAGACAACAATAAAACGTTGGTTACTTGACTTCAAACCTGGTCGTAGGGGCACCGATGATGCAGAACACAGTGGATGTTCAAATGAGGCGAAAACAGTAGAAAATATCAAAAATCCACAAAATCGTTTTGAATGAACGAAAAGTGGAGTTGCGTGAGCTAGCTGACATCGTAAAGATATCAAAAGAACGTGTTGGCTTTATATTGCATGAGCATTTCACTATGAAAAAGTTCAAAGTGGGAGCCGCGATTACTTACTGTTGACCCATAACAAGAACGTGTTGATTCTGAAACAATGGCAAAACTACATAAATTGAACTTCGAACTTCCCCAGATCCACCGTACATCCCACCGATTACTGGCTGTTCGCAGACTTCAAAAAAATGCTTGTCGGTAAGAAATTTCGCACGAATGAGACAAAAGACAAATAGTTCTACAAAAGTGGTATTGAAATGTTAGAACGGCGTTGGAATGATTGCAGTGCTCTTGATGGAGATTACATTGATAAATAAAGCTAATTTTGAACAAAAAAAAATATTTCTTGTGTTTGAAGCGGGACTTTTCATTTTCAGCCAATGTGTTAAAACTAAATTGACAACTTATTGTAAAAATTGGGTACCACGGTATCAAGTATAAGTACTACCTGCTACCAAGTACTACTTGGTACCACGGTACTTGGTACTACTTGCTACCGTGGTACCATTAAACTACTGAATAAATTTTGTAAGACTACTAATTTGAGGCCAACATTCCTGATATCATTAAGAATTTTTTTTTTTTAATTTTTTGACTATAACTGAAGACTTAAGTTAAAAAAAAACTCATTCGTAATTCCAGTAGTATTCAAATTGCGAAAATACTTGTTTTCAACAGAAGTAAATTAGGACACGTGTTACAATATTTCATTAATTTCATTTAAATCAACTACAGTCTCATAAAATATCTCAGCGCATTGTTTAATTTTTAAAAGTGAGTCACGTTGGTGAAGGCTATTTCACAACCTATTTTTATGGTCGTTTATTTAAAATAATAGCGAAATTATTTGTATGTAGAACAATCATTCCCATGTCAAATCTTAATATATAATCTGTTATTCAATTGTTCACTTGTTCTTTTTTTGGCACTCACTCTTCACTTCACATTTTAAATCATTATTAATTTTATTTTAATACAGAAAAGAATACAATCCAATATGGGTCACTTGGCAAAGTCATTGCGCTGTAGTAGTTATGAATAAATGATTCTCAGGGTGTTTTTAGTGCTTTCGTTTTGAACACATGGTTTTGCCTCTTTTTTGTGCACGAAAAAAAAATGTTTTATAAAAAAAATTTTGTTTTAATTTTATTACTAGAATGTAGCAACAACAACAACAACAAATATAAAATAAGAAAGGGTTCGCCAAAAAAAATTTTTTTTTGGAAAATGCTATAAAAAAACTACTGAATATTTTCTCAAATTTCTTTTTTCATTTGAAAGTACAATCCTATAGGAAGTACAATAATGGAAAATAATTTCATTCAAATGGCTGCCTCGGCTGGCCATGCAGTAGTCTACACGATCGGTCCAATTTTTAAGCACATTATCGATTGTGTGCAGCTGTATTTCACCAATGGCTTCACGAATATTGTCCTTTAAAGCGTCAATTGTCTCTGGCTTGTTGGCGTAATACTTATCTTTGACGGCACCCCACAAATAATAGTCCAACGGTGTCAAATCGCAGCTCTGAAGTGGCCAAACGACATCAGCTCTGCGGCTGATAATGTAGCTTCGGCTGTGTGGCACCTAGCGCCGTCCTGTTGAAACCAAATGTTGCTAATATCCTCCTCTTCAATTTTTGTGAACAAAAATTCATTCAACATGGCCAGATAACGATCGCCATTGACTGTAACGGCCACTCCTTGCTCAATTTCGAATTATGCCTCTGGACCAAAATCCGCACCAAACAGTGACTCGTCTTGGGTGTATCGGCTTTTCAATGTATGCGTGCGCGTTTTCTCTGCCCAAATACGACAATTTTGCTTGTTTACATACCCGCCAAGATCAAAATGAGCTTCATCTGAAAAGATGATTTTTTTTTGGTAAAATCGGCATCTTCTGTAAGTCGATCGCAGTCCCACTTAGCGAAGTTGTTCAAGCGTATACACAACCATATTCGTTCGGCAGAAGGATAAAACTAATTATCTGTCATTCACGAAATAAGCACTAGTTGAAAAAAAAAACGTTAGATGGCGGACCCTATATATATAATTTGTACATTTTTGGCACGTACCTGCATTTTAATGAACGCGTAAAAGTAAATTTATTCTTTAGAATATTTACCGAGTTTTTGCGGTTTTTTTATGAATAATGTAACGAAAAGGTCTTTTGTTTATTAATTATGCCTAGAAAAAGTAAACTATTTGAAAAACCAGTGGAAATAATAAAAATGATGAGGGTGTTAACAATACAAATTTGGAGAAAAATGAGAATAAAAGAATATAAAATGATAATTACTAAAAGAGCTAAAGCCGGCAAAGTTCAAGGGTTATATATTTCATACAAAACAAAAACCATATGTATATTTATATTAATACGATGTGTTCGTACACTTTTGGGCACTAAGGTCCGTATGTCTAATAAAGTCAGTGGTATCAGAAAGAAGTCTCTGGTCAAATTCTTGTGACGTATTGCTTTCCTTATTTATTTTCAGTGGTATACATACATACATAGTGGGTTCTGACATCAGACTGTTTTATATCGGGTGGACCATTTATCGGTTTAAATTTGAACCAGCGGTTTTTTCGAATCTGGTAATACTAATGTCATTTTATTCTGTCACAAAATTCAGTATATTATCTCCACTGAACGAAAAGACTCGATGCACGCTTGAGGAACGTAGGGATTTATTGGAAATTTATTTCTCAAAAAAAGAAAAAAAATCAAAAAGAAAAAAATCATCTTTTCGGATGAAGGCCATTTTTTTGGTAATTGCCATTGCCGAGATACCCAAACACTCGAAAAAGTTCTCGAAAATTTCTCCAATCGAATAGGGTACCGTGAGGTCAGCCGCGGCAGCCATATGAATGAAATAATATTTCATTTCTAATCATGGTTCCGATTAGTACTTCGCAATAAAAAAATAAATTTGGCAAAATTTCAAACCGTTTTTGTTTTATTGCATTTTCAAATTTAAACTTTTAAATGGCCCATCCTGACCACAGCAATGCATTTCAGGCGGAGACCATGGCCATACTGAAGGCTGAGCAATGCTTGCTGAGTGCCAGGATTTTTATTCGGCCCGACTGCAATCAAGTCCCTTCAAGCATCACCGCGACGTCTATCCAAAAGGAAATCTCGGATTATTCGAAGGTAGTTCTTATCTGAGTTCCGGGACACACGGATATCGCCGTTGCTAATGAACTGCCTAAAACGGGTATTGAGCTCGCAATTTTCGAACGGGAACTGAACGCTGATGTTCCAGTTGCCTCGGGCAGGCTGGATAAGAACTGCATACGAAGAGGACTATATGCTTTCTTTCGTTGATTCGCATGACCATCAATCGCACTATTACGGTTCTTACGGGCCATTGCCTAAGTGAAGGGCATGCTTATAAACCCAGCGTTCCCACGCATGATTTGTGCAGGAGTTCTTTCACCGCATGTGTTAGTGCCCAGCCTGTGGAGACTAATTAGCTCCTATGCTTGTGGTATCATAATGGGCACAACCTTTGGCCTAAGTGGAACTCCATTTTTTACTATGGTCCGTCACCAAACTTAACAACACCTATTGTCAGTGTTTTTTATATTTATTATTATTATTTTTTATATTTATTTTGTTATTGATGATCCTACTAATTGATTCAAAATTTTAGATCATTTTTAACATCAATAAATAAGAATGCTAAACACCTGCCCCAACCCAAAATGAAGGCCCATAAATACGAATAGAAACAAAGAATACCTTTTGTTATTTATGCTGACAAAAATTAAAACAGAATGTGTTGTGTTTTAATTGGAATGGTGCAATGTGAACATGAATTTTAATCTCTATTACTATTCCTTTTGTTCTTCTTCGAAAAAGCTACACAAAAAAATTCTTCATTGCACTGATGATGTTAAACATGTAAGTTTACAAAAGTCTATTACTTTTCTCAGAAGAATTGTTGACTGGGCTACGAAGATTGGTATAGGCACAAACCCTACAAAGATCAAGCTTATGCTAATAGGACGAATTCACATCGCTGACATTTCCAAAACTTAAGGGAGAAGCTTTATAATTTGCGCTTAAGGTAAACATGTGTTGAAGCGGATAGGAAACACCACAATAGCATATTAATCATGTAGCAAGTTATTTAGCAGAGTCAGGGCTGACTTTATGAGCGTACACTGCCATAGTGAGGGTCCATGTTCGGCATACAGTGAGCGATAGAAGAAACTGTACAACCATATTGTCTAGAAGTAAGTTTATATTTCATCTTTTTAAAATACGGTGAATTTAAAAATTTTATATTTTTTAAAGTATATTTAAGGCTCTACAAAATCCATAAAAACCAACAACAAAATTCTTAAAACAAAAACGAAAGGTACTATACTTTTTACTCGAAACACCTTTATTAAAAACACTTCGGAAATGAGACCATTTTTTAAAGATGCTGTCGAGTACAACAAGATATGCGTTTAAAATTTTCGAAATACCTCCATGATCCTGAGTTACGGTAAAAATCCGATTTTTATGCCTTCAAACATTTACAAGCTAATAAATTAGCTAAATGTTAAACGATTTAAAGATGTTTAGAAGATCGAAAAAGAATAAGAAGAATAACCCTTTTAATTGGTATGTACTTTACTTAAGTAAACTTGTGGAAACTGTGTACATTGCTTAAGCAAACGCATTTTGCATCCAATTTATTTCAAAATGTTCAAGTTTAGAGATGATTTTAAATGCTATTTTATATAGGGATCATATTTTGATAATTTTAAAAGCAGATTCTTATTGTAATCGACAGCATCTTTAAAAAATGGTATCACTGTTCAGGTACTTTACTTCATTTCTTTTTTGGCATAGTTTTTTGTCTTGTACAATTTTTTAGACGCATAAAAAGTATGGTACCTTTTGTTTTTGTTGTATGGCTTAAGTTGTTGTAAGAAATTTTTTCGTGTTTTTTCTATATTTTGTAAAGCCTTAATACACTCTTAAAAAAATATAAAATGTTTAAATTCACAGGCTGGTAAAAAGACTTAATTCTAGAGAATATGGTTTTACAGTTTCTTTTGACGCTCACTGTACGTATTCACTCTCTGCTGCAAAACCACCGAAAAGAAGTGCATCACGTGAAGTCTCAGAAGAAATAAAAGAACTGCATGTGTAGTGGCAACTGGAATACTGCTCAGAGGCAACCTCAGATGTCCTACTTCCCTTGCTGTCTATTGCCTTGCATATTCTCTTTATTTTCTACAAAAATTCTTTACTTACTATAATCACTAACTTTGAAGGGACAGTACTATATGACCAGAGTCATTCAGTGTTCTTTATACTAATAATTTAGATTGAGGAGAGATTGTGGCACTCTTTCTCGCGAAGGGCCAATGGTAGATGGAATAGTTGGGAACTTTTTCTATCTCTATGTAAACTTGGCCGCAGTACTACAGAGACAGGCCCAAAAACCTAATGGTTCAATCGAGGAAGAATATCTTAAGCGCCATGGGAGTTTATTTTGACACAAGCGATAGAGTCTTTGACGGTCTTTTTACAGCTTTTGTATTGTTTAAATACGAAATAATTTAAACTTAAGTCCTTTTTCCATTCAGGAAACAAAAAATAAATTTGATAAGATTAGATTGATAGAAGAAGCTTTTTCTTTTTTTTTTATTTATATTTTTTCTTTTTAGTTGTAGCATACGTTCAATGATCTCTAACTCGCTGCCCCATGCGTAAGCAAATAAATTGAAAACAGTCACACAACATTAGCTGAATATTTATTTATTTTGATTTAAAAAAGCTTTATGCCAATAACATAAAGCTTTGACAAAACGCTCTCTTTTCATGTTAACGACAACAACAACGACAAGAAATGCTGTTAACCCTGACCAACATTACGAGCAAATAATCTGATAAATTGTATATTAGGGGGAGAGGAGGAAGGTCGTTTAACAACGTTGAACTTCACTTCAATGCTCATTATGTTGAACATTGAACAAGTTCATGATCATGGCCATTACGATTGGCAATATGATTATTTGCTAAGTGTGTGTGTGTATGTACACTCATGTTTTCGGTTGTTAGTTGGGTATGAAGTGTGTTGTTGGTAGCAGCAGCAACATAGAAGGCAATTGTTGTAGCCAAAACAACTATTGAATGCACTTTTGGTTATACACTGTAGCAAACACACTCACACGCATACACACTTGCATATGTACGTTGAGTACACTAGAGAGTAGAGTTATTTTCAATAAAAATTTACAGTTAAATTAATAATACGGTAATACAATAACAAGAACAAAAACAACAAGTGCAACAACTACAACGGCAACATCAACACCGCCAACAACAACAGATATATTGTACATATAAGCCAACTAAAGCAAGTAGCCACCAAACGCTATTTAGCCCAAAACATTCAAGCCATAACGAAATTTGTAGAGGAGATTGGCGAGTGAGTAGTGTGAGTGGTGAGACAAGATCGGACCAGTGTAATGCGTGCATGTATGACTGACGAGATCATCATGATGTGTGCGCTTAAGTATGTGCCAGTATTTTCTTCGTTTTTTTTTCCTTCAGTTTCTGGTTGGAAGTATGAACCAGAAGAGTTTTTCTCGGTTTTTTTTTATTGCTGCCTACTTGAACGGTCATTGTACGTTTAGAATTAAATGCTTGGCTGAATAATTTTCAATTTAAAAGAATGAAGTAAAAAAATCACCAAAGGAAAAACGTCATCATCCATCCCATAAGTGTCTGGTGTTATTTCTGTTTTAATTTTTTTTTTTTTGGGGGGGGGGGGGTATTTATAAAATGACTACATGATAAATGATGGTGTTTTTCTTTTCGCAAATTAAACAAAATTAAATAAACAAGAGATAGATAATATTTTTTTTTTTTCATCAATATACGAGTATGTTTGTTAGAAAAAAATATAGTTTTCTTTTTAAATTTTTTTCTAACAACAATAATCACTATAGCGTAACATATATTTTTTCAGCCACCGTTTAGAACCAACAACAGACAGTCTAACATGTGTGAGCGCTTGCTGCGGTTTATTTGAGGAAAGTGCTTTGGGACTGCAGCTACTAATCCACCAACAACAGGTTGTGTAGCTCAGTCTTTGAAAAATTATAAAAGTTTCAAACTAAAACATGTTTGAGAGAAATTAAAAGAAAAGTCATTACAATACAACTTTCTCTGATGATCATTAGTTTGTGCTTAGAGAGCTCGAGTTCATAATAAAGCAAATGTTTTTAGTTAACTGACTGAGAGCCTAAGTTATTTGGATAGAGTATAACGTTATTATGCTAAAATCATACATAAGTGATGCTATTAAAGCGACTTTATTAGATTTTATTAAACGTTTTTATACACACATGAGTTTACTGACTTATTCAAAACGCTTAAAGGTTCAATTTGTAACGTAACATACGAAGCTTAAGTATAACTTAGGCTAATACATATCTATCTTTACAGGCAGATATTGCAGGTTAGTGATGCTAATACAAACAACTAAACAAGTAATCAACAAGTTGTTGTTGTTATCAACTCAGCCCACGATGTCGAACGTTATCGGTTCGAACGACAAACAGCTGATATGCGGCACAATAATACTTTCTAGACGAAAGAAACGATAACGTAGGTATTTAAATATAAAAATGCGTCTCATTATATCATTTTTCTTATGTTTGACAAACAGAAATGGTAAAACTACTCACTTGTTTTTTTTTATTATCGTTTCGGTTATGAAATGCACACTGGAGCACTTTCGATTGCTAACTCTTGCACCTGGCTTCAATGCTACATAGCTATATGGTCACTGTAAAGGCTTCAATTTGTAACCACCATCGTATAAAATAAATAAAAATTATTTCCTTAAATTTTATTTACTTGTTTGTTTATTAATTTATTTACAGTATGAAAAATCATTATTCGTACACATTTTCAAAAATACAAATAATATTTCATACCATTTATAAAAATAAGAGGCGTTCTTTCTTAAAATAAAATATAATGTTTTAATATATATTTTTTATATAATAACAAAATTCAAGTCAATAAATTTAAAGGTTGTACGAATACGCATTTTTGATACTGTATTTTAGTTTGTTTACATTTTTACCGCAAATTCAAGTGGTACCACAGTTACGCTTTTTGTTACATATTGGCGATTTATTTGTTGAATTACTATACGGAAATCCAGTTATTTATTTGGATTACGTTTGAAACGTAAAGCCAAGCGAACGATGAATCGTAAGATAGTGGGCCGCTGTTACAAACGAAAGTGTGTGACTGCCTTTCGTTTGAATAAATTTTCTTTCGACATCGTGGTAGAGCTGCAAAATAATCGATAGTACTATAGATAGTTTTGATTTTGGCTGACCATCAATAGTTTAACTATCGATACTATCGTCTAATTCTAAGAGTGAATACGGAGGCCACTAAATGTAGTCAAAGTTACATTTTTTTAGACGCAGGTTGTTTGCCGTCTGCACACTTTTATAGTTATATAGGTACACAGTTTAACATTTTCTTAAATTTTTATTTATTAAGCTCAAATAAAGAAAAAGTATGAACTGTAACTAAAATATGTCCGTACATACGATTTTGCATTTGACCCAAACAAATTAATATTTATTTCGTCAGACCATAGTATGTTGTTCAACAGTTGTTGAGAAATAATACATTTCGAGGACTCCTAGCTTCCATAAGTTTTTTTTCTTATTGTGCGACTTGAAAGAAGGAGAATAATTTCATTTTTGAGGCTTTTTGATGAATTATAGCGATTAATCTTTGAAGTACGAATTAAAAGTTTATCAAGACTGACAGTTGTTATACGCTTTCTTCCCATAGTCTCTGCAGTTTTTTTTCATTGGATTACATTACGTACTTTATTCTTGGAGTTATTCACGGTCTAACCAATTTTCGCTATATATATGGATTGCTCTTCCTTAAAAAAATTCGATACATTAAATATTATGCCATAATGGAGAAAATAAAGTATCCCTATTATTTCTTTCAACACTGTATATTTATTATTATTCTTAACCATCAATTAAATTTTATATTTTTGTTGCCACTAGTAGCACTTAGAAGAATCCGATAGTATCGATAGTTTTTTTGCAAATTATCGAAACTATTTTGTCGGGCGACTATCGATAGTTTTACAGCTCTACATCGTTGACCAGCTGCATGTGTTTAAAACTTTTTAATTATTAACATAAATGTTGTTTAATACAATATTTTAATTTTATGCTGTTGTTTTCTGATAAATAAAAAATTAATTTTTACTTTTTTTTATTAAAAATTTTATATTATATTGGTATCACTAATTTTTGTTTTGCCGCTCAAAAAATATAAAATATTTTATGTTTAGCAGCAGCAAAGGTTGTTGTCTAGGCTTATAGATAAAGTTAGCGTAGACAAACACCCAATGTGAATTAGAGCTTACATTATTTAATTTATAGTAGGTTACGTTAGATTAGGTTTGGTATGGTAACTGACCCTTCATGAACGATGGTATTCTACTTAGGCTAAAAGTTGAGCCCATTATGATACTACAAGTGTAGAAGCTAACTCGGCGATAATCTTCCTCTTGCCAAAGATGACAAGATATAGGATGCCAAAAACCTCCGTCGCCTGATGGCAAGGAAGTCTTATCCTGCTCTTCACAACCACAGTGTCTATCGCCAAGCTCTACATGCAGGCAATGGCCCGTGAAACCTCGGTAGTTCGATGGATGGCCATTCTATTAAAAGAAAGAAGGTATTTAGTCTTTTCTTCTTATTCATGTCGGTCCGGAATAGCCTAGCTATACTGCACATGCCACCAAAACGACAGTAAAATAGAACGGAGTATATTCTAATCGGCGCCTTTTGTACAAAATTAGTGAGGATACGAAGTTATTTCGATTCGATCCCGGAAATTGTTAAAGTCAAAGAATTTTTTGGTACGATAGGTAAGACACCCGCCTACAAACCAGAGGCCAGACCGTCTGAAAAAAGAAAAAGTTTTTTCAACAGCGTAACTGGTTATGAGTATTACTATTATTAATAACATCTCTAATGTTTTAGATCCCTATCAATGAGTCTAAAAATAGAATCGGGTGCAGCTTATTGAATGAGAGAAGTCCCATGTTCCTTCATGGAATGTTATGGGAATTAATATAATATAAGAGAAATATCTACCATGAGCTACTACAACTTGGAAAAATGATCAGCTTTGATCTGTTCTGTTAACATCTCGATAGTTTAAACGTTAGAAAATACTGGAGACCAGAATTGGTTAAAAGAAAAGGTAATGTCCATGATAATACCGGAGACAGACACATATTTAATAGCTCGCCAAACAGCACTTCTCAGGCAGGTTTGCTACATCTACTGTAAATGTAAGTAAATCAGCCGTCTGATTATAATTTGTTTCGATGGTACCCGCAAAACTTCCTTGATGGTAAGATATTAGCCAAGCATAGAAGAACTGCAAATTATTTTGTCAATTATTTTGCGCATTAACCACAAAGAGTTATAAACAATTGAAGAAAATGTTGTTAAAAATTTAAAAAAAAAATACTTTTTATTACAAAATTTTAATTGTAATTAATATTCCATATCCAAACACATGAAAAGATGCTTACCAACACCAATACGGTGCCACTTTTTTAACTTGGAAAAAAACGGGCATCATAAGAACACATTTAATACACCTTAACCTAATGTATTAATCCAAATCATTGCGTATATCTCACTAAACATATCTCGGTAAATACATACATACATAATTCCCGCAGCATCCCAACTGGGAAAAAGGGGGCTTCTCTTATTCAATGAGCTACACCAGATACTATTTTTAGACTTATTGAAAGGAATCCCAAGAGATTAACGTCGGCTTCGAATAGCAGATGGATTAGTTAGAGAATTTTTTTTAGCGTTATACTCATAACTAGTCGCTAGCTAATATTCTAACATCTGGCCTGGTATTGAACTAAGAACTTCTTGGTTCGTAAAAAAAAACGTTTAATATATAAAACGCTTTTTTCATCACTAAAGTGTTTATACTGTTTTTAGTTGACAAGAAATTTTACACAGAGCACTTTCTTTTCCATAAATAAATATTTGCACGCTCTTGTACTCTTTTCACAATAAAAGTCAATCTCTTGCTCTTTAAAAGAAAGAAGAATGAAGAATGAAGAAAAAGAATTTACTTCTCTAAGTCTTACTACGAAAAACAAATACACGAAAACTCAGACCTTGAACTTCATTACGAGTTAGTTGTGTTTTCTCTTGCTATATGTGTTTTTGACTTTAACTAATGATCATTGCGAACAATTGTGGTTGAGACTGACTTGCGGTTGTAATACACCACCTCTCTCTCTTTCTATCTTTAGCCACTAACAAACATTATTCTTTTAAGCATTCGCAACACTAATAAACTGGTACTTCTTTTGCCAGGTTTTTATTGCTGTTCTTTAGTTGTTGCTGTTGCTGCGTGGCTTGTGTGGCAATTTAGCCAATTCTATGTTTATATAGCCCATTATACATTGCGTGTATGAAAGATGTTCCAACTCTAAGACATCTATAGGGGGCCTTTTGTTAAGCCAACCAACAACTAGAGACGGATACCTCAGCGATAACTTACTTTAATCTTGTGTGCTGTGTTGGATAGTATTAACAGTATAATAATAATAATGATTATTGTATTGATCATAATTATGAGCACAAACATTATTATGTTGCTCTTATTTTGATAATTATGAACTGTTACTGGCTGCTAAATGTGTTTGATGAGCGACGAATGAGTAGAGGTTGTTAATAGTGGTTTGAATGTCTTTCCGCTTTTTTTTATTACAATTTTTTCTTCTTCCCAGTTCTTTGGACCGTGTTTGTTTGAGAAATGTTGCAGATGAAGAAGAAAGAAGTCTTCTAACTTATATAACAACTCATTACTTTGGTAAAAGACTTTAGTTCTACGTCGACCTTACATTGGTCAAGTTCGGTTGGAATAGAATTTCTTATTTTTTTGCTTTTCTTTAAATATTTGTTTTAATTTTAAATTTTATTCTTAACAAAAAAAAAAGAATATCGACTCAAATAATTCTCCTCCTTCACTTGGAATTTCTTAGAATTCTGGTACTAAAACAAAAGAAGAAAATTAATCTTTCAAAAGTGTTTGTGATGTGGAAATAGAAAGTCAGCGCAAGAAAACGTGGATTTTTATTTTATAAAATTATTGCTAAAATTTCAAAAATTTTTTGAAAAGCGAAAAAATCGTTTGATTTTTTGTAAGAAAAAAAATTTTTTTGGTGCTAAAATATTAATTTTATTTTTTTTTTATTTTTTATAACAAAAAAAAAGAAAAACGAAACCCGTTAATTTCAAAAAGAGAGTGACAACAGGTGTTTGCAAAGTTGATAGAAATTTAATTAAATTTGTTTTTTAAATAACCAAAATTAAATGCAAAGTGAAAAAAATATTATGCAACTTTAACTTTTTATTAAAAAGAAATATTCTTCTAACAAAAAGGTAAGCTTTTAAAAAATTATGAAAAATATTGAATTAAATTGAAAAATGTTAACCCCCATGTTCATAAAAAAATAAAATTTATTTTAAAACTTGTGTGAAAAATTTGAATTAAAATACATTTTAAAATTATTTTACATTTTATAAATGTGGGGTTCACAGTCTAATGTTTTGGTAAATTTTTTTAACTCATTTTAAATTTTATGTATATGGGGGTAAATATCTACAGTTTCGTTTTGAAAAAATCTTTAATAAAATATTATTACTAAAAAGGTTAAATATATATAAGGCCTCTTATTGCTTAAGGATTATAGGC
The DNA here is from genome assembly GCA_023159175.1 of Wohlfahrtia magnifica. Lineage (NCBI taxonomy): Eukaryota > Metazoa > Arthropoda > Insecta > Diptera > Sarcophagidae > Wohlfahrtia > Wohlfahrtia magnifica. Next base: position 1,066,906 of record JAKWBJ010000054.1, read on the forward strand.
TGCAGAAAGATGGTTAAGTCAGTCTATATAGAACTCTTAACCTATAGTATATTAAGGTTGCAGCAATAGGTAGCTGATAACATTTAGCATAGTGCTTGTGTAAGCATACTTGTTGGTTTTTTTTCTTTTGTATTGAAAATTTTAAGAGCTTATCGTAATATGCTTATGCTAGCTTAAGTTACTGTCAAAAAGTAACAGAAAACTTAAGCAAAAAATGTATTATCAAATGCTTAAGCAACTTATCAAAGGCTTTTTAGGCGCTATATTATACTTTCCGGAAATAACTGCATGCTTTACTTACATACATAGCTGCAAACCATTTGTACTTATACAAAAATGGTTTTCTGCTTATATTTCCTACATTTATACATTTTTTACACCAAATTTTGTTTGATGTCTATAATTTAGAAACAGTTTAATGTAAACAAGTAAATTCATATATATTTTATTAATTCTGCTTTCATTATCCATTATATAATACTTTTGTTGTAATAATTACTATATAATTGAAATTTTCTCTCCTTCTTGTGTGTGGATAAGATCTGCTATGATGTTTAAATCCGTTCAGTTTCTAATCATAAGATCTGTTTTTTTCCTATACCTCTCCTTCCTTCAATTCTGCCTTCCACTATCAGTTGTAAAATTTAATATTTTTCTCTATGAACTATATGACAATATCAGAATTAAAATAGACGTGAATAAAACACTACTCCATCTAGCTCACAAATATACACTTGCAAAGATTTTAAAAATGAAACTTTTTAAACGAATGCTACTTACACAAATTAAATTCAGTTAAAATAAAACAAAAACTATAGGTACTATGACCTTAAAGTGCCTTACTATAGGTACTTGGACATTAAAGAGTTAATGAATGTTAAAAACTTACAATCAGTGTTAATTCATCTCAGATTTTTGTTATTTGGAACTCGTTGTATCCACGATGTTTTCAAGATTTTATTTATTAATTGCAAAAAGTAAATTATTTCATAATATAAATGCAACAGCTGCTGTTAGGGTCCCGGAGAGAATTTCTTTAGTTTTTTTTTAATGCTTAAGTACAGTCAACTTTGTTGTTTATTTAGTTAAATAAAATCTAACGAAAAGGTTTCTAAATATGTTATATTGTTTGCTTAAGCTAGCATAAGCATATACTATAGTTAGCTCTATACTTAGACGTAAGGTTATACAAATACATATTTGCTTAAGTCAGCATAAGCATGTTATAGTTAGCTCTTAACTTAGGTATAATGATAAAATTTTGTAAAAAATTAATTCAAAATTTGGCTTCAAAACCTAAAAATTATTGTATTTTTATTCACACAAAAACTTAATTTAACGTGATTTAAGTGACTAGAGTACTAATTCTGACATGTGATATCGAGCGATATTTCATAAAAATTTTAAACAAATATTGTATTTCGGATATTTTTCAATATTGAATACTAGGTTTTGCCTTCTATTTACAGAAAACTATTTTTCTTGTCATTTCAAACTCATTTTATATTTTATGAATATGGCGGTAAAAATCTTAACTGGTCGTTCTTGCCAATAAAGTTGTTATCTATAACTTAGCCATATTTTCGTGACACTAAAATAAAATCAATTAACTTTTTACAGTTTGCAAAATTAATTTCATACTTTGTTCAAACAAAATGCAGTTAAATTTTAAAATTTATTTATTTATTTTTTTTTTTTTAATTGCTAAAACAGAAGGTTGAAACTCAATTTGTAGATATTAAATGCATACCTTTTCTTAAGAAATATATTTTTATTGATTTTTTAAAATACAGACATTTCATTCATCTAATTATTAGAACAACTTGTAAGCAAGTGATTACACAAAAGTGCTTGTTTTAGCTTTATTTACTATCGTTAATAAAGACATTGTTTTTCCCTTAAAGTTTTCTTAAATGACCTAAAAATTACACAAAATTTATTATTTACATTAATCAATTTAATGAAACCGCTAAATACCGACATACTCATATGCTTAATAAAACGCTCTATAAATGATAATTTTAAGCTATAAACACGGTTTAATTTAAACTTTTGGTTCAGTGAAGGAAATGTACCCTAATAGCAGATATAATTTTTAGGTTTCATCAGTATATTTAGAGAAGATATTAAGACCCTATCATTGAAAAGCAAACGAAAAGTATACAAAAATAAATAGAAAATAAAAATAAATGTCCCCTATTCCTGTTTTTTATTATTATTCTTTTATTTCTCTACTGTATAGTATAACATATAATACCACAAGTTAAGATTATGTTTAAATAAGAAAAAACAGTATAATAGTAAAAAATAAATAAATAAAAAATAATAATAAAAGCCTTTAGTAATTTAAAGTTTTTTCTTTTCTTTACTTTGGGACACCACAAAGTTTTTATTGACTCACTTCAAGTCGTCTCCCGATTTGACTCCTTTTTTTTTTTTCTTTTCCAATGAATGCAAGCTGTATGCTTCTTCTCAAAGAATGCAGCAGCAGCAGCAATTGAAAGGGAAGTATGAAAAAAAGGAAAGCGACCAAGTGGTACTCTTTTTACTACCAAACACACACATAATAAAGCTTGATAAATACCGGCTATTAAAAATCACTTTTTATTAGTAAATGCAGTATATATGAGTAAAATATTTTAAAAGGGAGGACTGGGGGTAAGAATAATAAAGAGAGGGAGAAGTGGCATAAATGCAATACAATAAAAAAATATATATAAAAAGGAAACCTAAAAATGCGTGACTATATATATTTGTATTGTCAAAGACGATAAGAGAATATATTTTTAAATAAAAATATTCGTTTCCAAAGAGGGTTATTAGGACAAAGTTATGAGACATTAGGGGTGTTTCTAAAAACCATGCCGATTTAAAAGAACTTTAAGCTAAAAATTATTTATAAAATAAATAAAAACTAGAAGCAGGTTTTTATTATTTAAAAAAAAAAATAATAACTTTTTAAAGAAAAGGTACTTACGATTGATTAAAATATCAAGAAACATCACTTACCTGAAATGAGAATAAAAAGAATTTTTTTTATTAATTTATAGTTTAACTTAAAGGAAATTTTCTTAAATTATACATTAACACGATGGACCTCTGTTTGATCTCTGGGTGGAGTGCCAAGGCACTACATAATTAAACTTATAAGCCTAAATATAAATTATTTTCAGAATTCCATTTTCCAATAAAATTTTAAAAATTTTAAAACTTTTACTTAACCTTTATCTCAGCCTCAAATAAACTCACCTTCGTGTGTAGTTTTCCACTTACATGGACGTCTACGTATTTGGCACTTGCAAATTAATTTTTTTTACATCATTTTTTAACTACAAATATTATGTTTATTTATATCTGTTATCTGTTACATCAAAATAATTTATCATAAAGACTTTCTATACGAACATTTTGGATACAAATATGCTAATATACTCCTCGTTGAGATAAACACCACATCCTTTTATATACATATCGTTATATAAAATCCAAAAAGCCCTAAGTTACATTTCAATAATTTTACAGGAGAAGCAAAAAACTTTTCAAAATATGAAATAAACCATTTAGGTTAAGCTTTGAATATTCTTGATAAAAATGTTGTTTTCAATCGTAAAAGTGTAAAAATTCATGGGAATAAAAAAGTCGATTTCAAATTTTTTGTAATTTAGGGCTTTTTGGATTTCATATGGCGATATGTATGTATGTATGTATGCTTATAGTTCACCACTTCTCGCTAAAACGAATTTTACATCTTGCCATTTCATCGATGTTCTGAGCAACACTTCTTGATCTTTTTGAAGGAGGAATGTAGGATGATGGCGATAAGCTCTCCCAATCTGATGATTCACTGAATAGTGTATCTGGAATTTTTACTAATGACAGAAAGCAAAAACGCCGCTGCCAATATCAATATTATGTATGGTTTCGAGGGACACATTTCAAACTCAGACAAGATGATAACTCGTTTTTGACAATTTGGTTTTGAACTGAAATATTGCTCATATTTACGACAGCAGCCAACGGCCATCGATTCGTTTTGTCAACTGCACATATCTAGGAAGAATGGTCGAAGAAATGTCTGCACAATGCATTAACAGCACAACCTCTCCATCTCTAACACCAACAGATGGAAGATGTAGCACACTTTGTGCAGCATACTTCACGTCTCAGGACATGAAATATAGACTGGACAAAGTAAGACCGGCATATGGTTTCCTAAACTCCATGTGGTGCTCCTTCCATCTGTCGAATAACACAAAGCTTAGAATCTTGGAGCGTTACATCAAAAGATACTCATAGTATTCTAGTTTTCGTCAACAATTGCTTTCGTAAACTCCTACGTACATTTTGGTCTGAAAGAGTATGTGCTTGACCACCCATCAAAGCCCAATTCAGATGGAAATTCGTAGGCGCAAAAGCACACACACATGACTCACCAGGTGACGTTACCAGAATGGCAATTGACTGGATCCCTCAGAATCAAAGACGCGTTGAAGGCTGCGAAAGAAGGCAGCTCGATCTAGAAATCAGAACTATAGGACATAGTCGGTACGAAATAAGGCGTATAGCACATAACTAGTTTACCTATATACGGTTGGATTTTTCAAACGTAACACATTTTAGAACAAACCTATTGTCAAAATTTAAGTCCGTATTTTTCAGGCTGATTACAAGAAAATTGCGATTACGATTTGTAGTCACAAATTTGGTGTACTAAGAATCGCAACCACAAGAAATTTTGCTATTTCAACTCGCCAGCAAAGAATGAAGTGACTTCTTGGTGAACTTGTGTATATTGCAATAACTGGGCGGCAACCAGTAGAAGTGAAAGCGTATAATTAAAATTTAATGCGCTCTTATTTATTTTCTTAAAAAATACATTATTCTGATCAGTTTTAAACAAAAAAAATTGCAGCAGGCCTTCTCCCGATGCAATCCGCTTAAAGTATTTTTTTACTACAGAATTATAATACAAAATAATAATAAAAAATAAAATTGGTCCATACATATACGGCACATCCTATTGTGGGTAGATGCGGCACGCCTCTCTCTGATGCAATTCTCTGATTCTCTGATGCTTAAAATTTTCCACAACGCATTTTCTGGCTACGGAGAACAAACTCTGGTGGAGTTACGGTGCAAGTTCGCAGTTTTAAACATGAAACGCATCCTACTTTACAAGTAATTAAATTGAATTTCGATACGCTACTAAAATACATAATTTTTAAGGCGCTCTATCTCAAATTCTATAACGGTGGGGAACATATGGTAAAGTGGACAGTTTTCTTTGATACCTTGACTATTAATTCTGGTAGACACTATTGCCTCACCATTTCACTCTTAAAACACTATTTCGAAATTTAAGAAGTAACTAAGAGAAATGTTTTGAAAATGCATCATTTTCAAGACGCTATATCTCAAAATTGGTAACGGTCTAGGACATATGGTAAACTGTAGAGGAATACTTCATACTTTGACTATTAATGTTAGTAGATGGTATTGCCCTAACACTTGTTCGAATTTAGAACGTAACTAAGTGGGAATCTTTGAAATTACACAATTTTCTAGGCACTATATCTCAAAATCGGTAATGGTACGGTAATGTGGACAGTAGTTTTCCGATACTTTGGTTATTGACCTTAGTAGGTGCTATTGCATTTCCATTTCACTACCGGAATACTTTTTACGAATTTAAAAGATATTTACGATGACATTTTTGAAAATACAAAATATTCAAGGCACCATATTTAAAATCGGTCATGATTGTAGGTATCTCTGTTTCAAAGCTTCAATTTGAGATTTACTTCCGCATTTAATGCAATTTTTTTTATGCAGAAAATGTTAAAAAATTGTTACGAAACTAAAGAAACTATTAAAAAATAAATAAATAGAGTAACAGCTAGTGATCTTAATTTCAATTTTTTGGTTAAGCTTTCAAAAAATTTAAATTGGCTGAAAACATAAGACTTATTCTCATCTCACACAAATTGATTTTTTAAGCCCAAAACTTACAAAAGTTTACAGATTTTTTTAAAAACGATTTCAATCATTTTCACTCATAAAATCTAAATTATTTGGAAATAAATTTGATTATAAATTTTTAAGCTTATATTTACAAATGCTTTTATTTCATCAACCTGTATAATAATAAATATTGAATGACTTTTTTAATTATTTTCTTATGCTTATTTTTTTATTATTATCCTTAACATCTATAATCTTGCTCAGTGAAATATTTGACATAAAAAATGGAGACTTTGATATAAACAGAGAAATAATACTCGTAAATTCCTTGTAAAACCACAGATTATTTTTTGCACTTGCAGCAATTAAATTTTCTCATTGATTTTTATTTATTTTCTTGTTTTACTTAAAGATCATAAATTCTTTAAGTAATGGAATCTGGACATAAAAGATTATAAAAGACAAGAAAACAAGCTATAACAAGTTTTCTTTTCGTCTTCATATCTTTCTCTACTGCAATTGGATATTTTGTTATCTTAATAATAAAATGATATATAGAACATAGAAGAAAGAAGGCGAAAAATATATAAAATTTATTATACAAATCCTACAGAGCACTTAGAATTGAAAATGGGAATTTTAAAGGATTTACTCAATAATATGCAAAATTTTATAAAGTAATTTTAATAATTTTCTATAGTACGAGGGCAGTCTGAAAATAATCCGACAAAGAAACATTTTCCTTTATTTCTCAACATAATCATCTTTTAGCTCGAAACACTTTTCCCAACGATATTCAATAGCATGGAAGTGTTAGCTACTTAAAGTAGTCATTAATTACAGACTTCAGCTTTTTAATGTTGGCAACCAACAATCCGAAGCAAAAGCAATTTAGACTTTCATTTACTGATTTTGCCTCTGGCAATAGTAGATGTGTGAACTGCTACATGGTCTTACCGAAACAATACCTTTTGGTTTTCAAATGCTGCCGTTTTTCCTTAATTTCATTTCGAACGTTTCATTTTTGAAAATAATTCACATTCAAAAAAAAGACATGACCTTGCTCGCAGATGGAACTGTCTTTGGCTTCTGTGAAAAAGATTTTTTTAATCCTGTCCACTCTTTCAATTGTGAAGAAATTGATTTATGCCTTTTTCTTCTTTTCCCTTATTCGTCTTCATAAAGCATCCATTGCCTTGTTTCAGTTTCATTAATCAGTTAATTCCAAGCTAAGTAGATGATTAGTCTACTGCAGCGCTCCTCCATGTGACTGTGTAGTGATAAAGATCCTTGCTAAGTGTTAATACTGATCTCTACTGCTGGTGGTGCTTTCTCCAGATCATTCGTGTGATGCTCGTCATCACTTGAGGCAAAACATTGACATACATTCTATTAAAACACCTTTACGACGCTATTTTTGCTCGATTATGAGCCAAGGTAACTAGACATGCATCACTAAGCAGATATTACCGATTTGAAAAAAGCTGAATATACAAAGAGCTTGAATGTTTGGGTGGCACATGAATTAATAGTAAGAAAATTTAATGGAGTGAATTTCGATTTGCTCAAACGGAAGGAAATCGAACCATATCTGAAGCGAATGATTACGGGCGATATAAAATGGATAACGTACGACAATAATTATGAAAAATATTATTGACGAAGCTTTGCAGACAGATTGGATTGACACCCAGAAATGTAATGTTTTTTGTCTGGTGGACTTGGAAGGCAATTGTTCATCATAAGCTTTCACAACCTGGTAAAATGATTGATTCTGATCTCTACTGAAACAAGTAATTTAACTAAAACGGCTGGCATTAATCAACTTTGATGACTCGGCAGAAACTAAGAGAGTTAGGCTGGAAAGTTTTGATGTATCCACCATATAGCGCGAACTTTTCACCTTTAGATTAAAATTTGTTGCGATCACTGCAGAAAATAAAATTCCGCAAAGGCCTGCAAAACACAATTGGATCAGTTTTTAGTTCAGAAAGACCATGACTTCTATACTGAAAAAATAATGGTTTTACCACAAAAATGACAAACGGTTATCGTTAAAAACGGCACATATTTGGTTTAATAAAGTCCGTTTCCTACATATAAAGGGTGGGCAAATTTGACAAATTCAGTTTTATTCATACCAATATAAAATAGGAATATGGGAATTAATAATGAAATATGATGTGGGGCAAATGTCCGCTGTTTTCACAAAATTTCATGCATATTTTCACATTTTTCAGCAAAATCATCTTTAGTGATGAGGCCCATCTTAAGTTAGACGGTTATGTAAACAAGCAAAATTCTCACATATGGGGCTCACAAAATCCACAAAACAGTCCTCGAAAAACCATTACATCCCAAGAAAGTGACCGTATAGTGCGGTTTGTGGTTAGGCGGCATCATCGGCCCGTATTTTTTCGTAAATGAGCAAGGAAACGCCGTCATCGCGAATCGTCTGCGCTACCAAATCATGATAACCAATTTTTTGTGGCCACAAGTGGCTAATGTTGACATCAGTGGCCTTTGGTTTCAGCAGCACGGCGTCACAAGCCACACAGCCAATTAAAAAATTCAGTGTTTGCGTGAGAAATTTCCCAGTCGCGTAATTTCTCGATTTGGCAATATCAATTGGTCGCCTCGTTCTTGTGATTTAACGTCGCTGGATTATTTTCTGGGTTTACGTGAACAAGCCACAAAAACTTGACACTCTGAAAGATGAAATACAGCGCTGCATTAAGGAGATAAGCGAAGGTTTGTTGCAAAATGTGGTTTAAATTTTATGAAAAGAGCGGACGTCTCCCGACGTTCTAGAGGTGGACATTTGTCCGACATCATATTCCATTATTAATTCACATCTTTCGATTTTATATTGGTATGAATAAAACTGAATTTGTCAAAAATAAAAAAAATATGTGTCTTTAAGCCAATTTAATTCTTAACCTCAAATTTGCCCACCCGATATAAGAAAAAGGTGTTTAATTTTTGATTAAACTTGTAAACGAACATTTTCGAACACCTATTATTTCTACAAAACATGTTCAACTTCTGAGAATAAGACTTAAAAATCTAAAGCTTTTTAGTTTTAATGTCCAATAAAAATGGCAAAAAATAAATTGGCAAGAAAAAATAATAATAAAAACTAACCAATTATAATATAAAATTAAGTATGTGTTTTAAGTCTTTCGTTTTGCAACATATTTAAATTTTTTTAAACTTCAAAGGCCTGTTACTTTCTCAAAAACTTGGTCTTAAAAATTATTTTTTTCATTTCAAAAGCCCTTCTTTATTGCTTGTCCCTTAATTAATATCTTTTTGCACTTTTAGAAGTATTTCTCATCTATGTGTTACAATATCCATATAATTCGCGTTAAACTTTGATTGATATGTGTCTGCAATTAAACTCTTTTAAGCTGAAAGATAAATTCAACAAAAATGTATATTTTTAAGCCACCAACGAACGACTTGGTTTCCTCGTACACTTGCATTTTTTAAAACCATCATTAACGAGTAAAACAAAAAATTCTGTTAAACTAGCAGAGTAAAATAAAAAAATTAAATCAGAAATAAAATCTTAAAGATTCTTATATTTCTTTTTCTTTTTTTCCATAAAACAGTACAAGAAATAAGAACAAAAAAAAAAAGGAATATGAATGACTGAAAAGTTTAGAGCTTAAGACAGAAGATATCAGTCAGTTAGTCAGTGCACATATGTGTGTTAAGTTACATTTCAAAAAAAAAAAAAAAAAAAATGACTAAAGGTTGCAACTAAATAACAGACTGTAGGCTGGCTGGCTGTGTCTGACTAGCTGGCTGTGTCTGGCTGACTGACCAGCATAATGACTGACTGGCTGATCGCCTAGCAGGCTGGCTGATTTGTAAGCTAACTGACTGAATCACTGACTGACTGACGTATGTAGTCTAGATGAAGGAAAGTAAACACTACAGTCTGTTATTATTGTGTAAAGCATCAAGTAAAAAGTAAAGTCGATCAACAACCTTATTCTTCTTGAGGTACTTTCGAGTTTTGTTTTGTTTTTCTTTTTTGTTTCTGGTTTCTTTTTAATTCCTTCCACTACTCATCATCATCGGTGTGTCTTCGCCTTAAGGCGACAAATGAGCAGCATACAAGTAAAGAATAGAAAAAAAGGAAAAAAAGCAACAATAAGTTTCCCTAAAATATTTTGTTTTTCTCTTTCTCTAAAAAAAAGCTTAAGCTTAAGAAAATTCTTGAGTTAAAGCAAAATGTTGTAAAATTTGTTTCAAAACCTTTAAGTGATTTTTTTTGTTTTGTTTTTTTTTCTCTGTCCAGTTTGAGAAACTCTGACATCCTGTATCCATACATGCCAGGTATAAAATTTAGCATCATTAAACTGTACACAAAAATAATTACTAATAACATAGTAAAAAAAACTTTTTCTATTTTTGTTTTTTGTTTTTGCGTCTCTACCTGCACACACTATTCTGTTCTGTCTAATTATTCATAGAATCATAAAAAGCACATTGCATCTTTCTATGACTTTGTAGGCATTACACCACCAGAGTTTTTTTATTTATTTATTTTTTTGCCATCGCAACGCTTCTTCTAATAGCGAATTTCTTTAAGTTTACAGCCAGTCAGTGCATTTCAATTTGTTTGTTGTTTAAGCCCTTAAAACCCTTATGGCTTAGAAGCACAGTAGGAAGTCACTATTACTCGAAGGGGGGTCTCTTTTTTATATTAAAATTTCTTTTCATTTGTTTCCATAACGTTATGGTGTTATGATTCTATTAGTTTAAGCATAAGACGCCACAGTGCATATGTGTGTGGGGTCATAGGAAAGGCTTTGATGTGAGCAAATCAAAACAATATTAATCACTTTATAGAAAATGTTGTTGGAGGAAATCAAATAAATTTAAAATAAAAGTTAATCTAATTGGAAATTGTAAGGCAATAAAGTGTTACTATATGATACCTTATACTACACAGCACGCTCTATGCAGAAAAGCAAACCCTCAATCTTAGCCTAAATTAGTTTCTATATATTTCTTTTAAAAGTATATTGAGTTCTTAATTAAGTTCGGTTAAAAATTTAAAGAAATATGAAACCCTTTTTATCTTATACACTCATACCTCTTTATACGATCTTCCGCTATGGCGGCCTGTCTGAATTATGGAAGACTTTCGATTTACGGCACAAATTATCTAATTATATGGTTAAATAATACTGGTCTACAGCAAAAAAATTCAAATACTTAACATGTAAAATTTTCATTCTGAAAGATTTTTTATGAATTAAAACAAATCCTCTAATTTTGCGCGAATTTTGTTTTTTTTTTTCGCAACTTAACTCCGATACTGTTGAGTGTTTTTTCTAGATGTATAAAACTTTGAAATGGAGTAAAACAAATATAACTTTTTTAAATTGACATGAAATTAACTTTATACAAATGATAATCTTCTGGCGTTATAATTTAAATATGACTTCTGGGATATGACCGCCACGGCTGGCTAGGAAGTATTCTAATCAGGGGGTCCAATTTGAAATGATTTTTTCCAGCATTTGTGGCCGTATATCAGTAATAACGCGGCGAATGTTGTCCTTAAAGTGGTTAATCGTTTCGCACTTATAGTCTTAGACTAGCGACTTCACATATCCGCCCAGATAATAGTTTCGCGGCGTTAAATCACACGAACTTGGAGGCCAATTCACGGGTCCGAAACATGGAACTATGGGATTATCAAACATTTCCTTCAATAAATCAATTGTGGCACGAGCTGTGTGACATGTTGCGCCATCTTGTTGAAGCCACAGCTCCTGCACATCATGGTTTTTCAATTAAAGAACGAAAAAGTCAGTAATCATGGCTCTATAGCGGTCATCATTAACTGTAACATTCTGTATCGGTGTCTCGACATACACTTGAAGATTAACATCACTCCAATTACGGCAGCTTCGTTTATTGACGTATCCATTCAAACAAAAGTGAGCTTTATCGCTAAACAAAATTCGCTTATGAGAATCGGGATCAACGGCAATCTCGTTTCGGGCCTATTTGATAGCGTCCTTCAGGCGTCAGTCTATTCATATTGAAATGTCAAGCCAAACTAAACATAAATCACTTGACAGCTGACAAAATGGCCGCCAGTTAAAAAAGTGTTGTCAAATTAAAGCTTTATACCTCTATAAAAAACACCCCGGTACAAAAAAAAATTATTGAGTTGATTTATAGGAAATTTTGTTCCTAAACATTTGGTGTAATTGCATTAAAATCGATAAAGTCGTTTTCAAGTTAAAATGAAAGATATTGACATAACTACCATCTTTTGGGCGAAAAATCTGTCACGCCTATAAAAAAAATTTGAGCCCGATGGAAAAAAACTGAAAACGGATTTCAATTCAGCGCATCAAAATCATTATGTTCCATATAGTTTTATTTAATGGCAGGATTTTTTTTGTACCATTGTAATCGGGGATTCACCGTTTTTTAAGAAGAAGTATAAGGCAAGCAAAACGAAATATGTAAGGCCATTATTCCAAAGCTGATCAAACTACAAGCAGCTAGACACTTTTGTGACACTCCGATTTACTCTCACCTTCCGTAGAACACTTTTCATGACGAAATTGAAAAGGTCATATGAAAAGTGATAGCCTTGTCTTGATTTTCTTTTTTTTTTTTATAAGAAATTCAGTGTACACAAGGTCTCTACTATATAACAAAGATTAGAAGTGTATTTTTGGAACCCACTGTAAGTATATAGGCATTTTATTGCTCAGGTGTTGAGGACTATCAAAAATTTGATTACAGCATTGGTTGTAATGCAACTTCATACCAGGTAATCAGTAACGGGAACCAACATGAGTACTTACTGAAGGTATGTGGGTGTGATAGATCACTGAATACACTATAGTATGACAACCTCTAGAAAGCGAACTAAAACTTTGGAGTCTTGATCTTTGCCATATTTTGAACCATAGACTATACTTTAGACAGTTACTTTGAATTTCAATCATCAATTCGCCCAACTCATACAGGAAAAATTTGTTACTACTCTTGGGAGCATATGGCTTCTGCATAACGTCGCCATCTAACACGATTTACCCCTGTTTACTTTGCTTCTTGCCATGTTCGATTGTTCTGTTTTAGTTCCTGGATAACATGATATACTGAGTCTTGAGAGTTCCACTCAAGTGACATTCTGGTGATACTATCTGAAATTTTCGAATAGTGTGACCGATCCATCCCCATTTTCTTTCCGTGTTACTTTAATCATAGGCCAGAATATTCTGCATATGATTCTGAGGCACTTGTCAATAAATATCTGATATTCTATACAAGCCAGGTTTCACTGCCATGCAGCAGAACTAATTTAACGTATGAGTAGAATATTCTGAGCTTAGCCCGTGTAGACATATGTAAACCTTTCCATACCGACTGCAGTCGTTTGATGCGCCGCCGTTTTTGGTCATTGTACTTTATAGATAGCGGTAACTGTATCCATACTCGACTCGTTAACCCTGTAGCATGATTTTTGCCGTGCTAGTATTGTTTATTCTAATGGCCCTCATTTTCTTGATATGTATGTATCTCAAGTACAACGTTGGTAGTAGAGAGAGAGAGAGTAGACAAATGTCATCCGCATAGTCCAAATATTCGACTTGGCATGAGAGACACCATGTTAACCCTCTTCCAGATGTAGACATGGATAGATAATGGCTGATAAACCAACAATAATTGACGCTTTATAAGGACATATGGCAAGCAGTGTTCGTAAAGTGGCCCAAAATGAACGACCATAATATTCTTTGTCATAAAAACTCGTAGTGGTCCATAGGTCAGAAATAACTTTCAAATTTTAGTGTCATGTAGTGTTCGAATCAAAAAAATTCTTGGTTTAATATATAATTTCTTGGGTTATTTTAGACAATTTTCCTTCTTTTTATATTTTATTGAATTTTCACAGGTGCACAGGTGTATGTCATTAGTAAAGAATTTAAAATGTAAGTACTTAGCAACAACAAGAAAAAAATTTTGTAAGATAGAAAAAGGAAAAATTATTTGACACTTTTTATTGATGATCAACAAATTACTAACAAACTGATGATGTTCGTTACTCGCTTTAAACAACTCAAACTCGAATGTAAATTAAAAGTATGTCACCAAAACATGTGGCACAAAACCTCAGCTTATACAGCAGATTCTTAAAGAAAGTAATAAAAAAATATATACAAATGCTGTGCTCAGGGACCAAAAAAACGTTTACAGAATTTCAATTTTTTTATTTTTTTATTTTCTTTTCAGAAAAATATTTATTTGTTATTGGTTATGTGATTTTTTATTTTTTTTTTGCGTCCAAGATGACAAGACAAAATTAAAATACTTTGAGAAAAAAAGAAAAAAAATCAAATTGAAACTGTTTAAAGAGTGTACATATCTCTTTTGATTTGAAAATATTGGTGAAAGTTTTTTAAGGCAATACGATACGTTATAATTATTTTACACACAACAAACAGTTCCTTTTCTTAGTAAGATTATTTAAAAAAAAATCGTTTGTTTGTTCTTCTTTTTGTTGATTTCATTTGATGTGTGATTTGCTCCACCTATCATATGATCTTTGAGTTCTGTTAGAGGGGATTTAGTTATTGATTATTGATTATGATTTTTGTTTGGGTTTTTAATCATTTCCAACAATAAACCACTGTATGTATGCTTAACAAGTTTACTGCATAATTTATGTTTTGTAAATTTGAGAAATTATTCATGTTTCTTCCCCCATTCTCATCGATTGGAAACAAATTCATTTTGAAAAAGACTCTGACACTGTTTCAAATAATTTATAATCATTTAAATATTTCTTTTCCTATTATCATTCTTATTATTGTATTTGCTTATTTTCACATCGAGGCGTTAACATTAGACAAATTCTGGACCTTGTTTTGAAGCTGGTTATTTTAATTTGAGTTTTTTTTCTTCATGCTGACTGTGGAAAAGAAAAAGTTTTTTTTTAACAAAAAACACACTTTTTCACTTGTCATGATTCATTTTATTCGTTTGTCTGTAGTTTTTTTGTTTTTTGTTTATTGTTTATTTACCAGACACATGGCCCGTGTTCATTCCAAAACATTTTCAGTTTATTTTTCTTCAGATTTTATTTACGGTTGATTATTATTTTTATTCGAAAAGAAAGCTGAACAATAAATGTTTATATTTCCTTTTATTTCAGTTTTTTTTTTTTTCTTGTAATAAAAATTACAAGTTAGGCATGTAGTTTAAATAAAAACAAAAACAGAATCATAAAAGAAAGAAAAATGATTTGCTTTTAATGTTGGCTTTTCGAAAAACACACAATAAAACAAACAATAAACATTATAAATTGAGCTTAAACGGACAACCTTACTAATTTTAGGGCAAACAAAAGATTTAAGACATAAACTTTTTATGCTTTTTCTGCCAATAATAACAGCGTGGAGAAAACACATATTGACAGAAAATATTGTTTATTTGCTTGAAAGACAAGTGAAAAGCTTAAAGAAATATTTCCATTTTTTCTTAGCAATTATGAATTATGTATAAATTCTTTATAAAATCAAAGAAAAACAAACATTGTTCTCGTGTAGAAAGGCCCTAACTTATATTTTTCCGAAGCTGGAGTTTTTTAGTGATTCCACTGCATTGCATACAAACACACCTTGTTACAAAAAATTAATGCAAAGGCATTAGAAAGGACGGTTTGAAAAGCAGTTGTATAAAAACTCTGTGATTTCAAAAATTTCTTTTTTTTAAAAGCACTAAGTCACCAGAGATATGATAAGAAGATTGTAATCTGAACAAGGGGTGACATGGTGTAGTGATGGGAGCACAGGCATACACCTCAAGCAGCCACGGTACGAACTCCAGTAAAGGACGAAACGAAAAAAAAGATTTAATTGCGAATTCGTGTTTAATAGAGTCTTCAACCTCCCTCCAGACAAATCCATCCATCTCTGACCATCTCCATCTCAGGAGAAAACGCCACCTACTGGAAAAAAATGCAATGCTAAGTAAGGATCACCACCACCCCATTAAGCAACGATGTTCACCTCTACACACAATCATATGGAGGCGAGCTACAGTAAATTAATCAACTTGATTACTGAAACTGAAACAAGACATTTTATTGTTTCGAGAAACCTCGTACAATTGGCGTATTTAAGCGACATTACTACTATGATATTTTCGTCGATGAGTTATCATTACAATATCAGTATCAAGTGGAAATTTTTATAAAATTATCGTACATTTAATGAAGATGGCGGGGGCATAGGCGGACAGGGTCTACGGGCATGCGGCCATATTTAGGTATTTGGATACGATCCCTGATGGGATAGATTACTGCACACCCAAACTCTTCCTGGATAGAATGTTCTCCGTGTGCATCTCACCAGAGCCGGTTCTGTTGAAGTATACACGGATAGATTTAAATCCTCAGAAGGGGTTAGGGGCGGTATTTTTATTCCTGTATACTTGGTGAGATAATTCTTTAAACTGCCGAACCACTGCATTGTAGATCTCTCGGCGATAAAGAGCCGAGACCGCGGACTGGTTGATGTACTACATGGTATATGGATTGTGATATCCGAATCTGTACAGACAGTCAGGCTGCGATCAGGGCGCTCTCCGGTATCTACTCGACATCGCGACTGCTGTGTGAATGCCGGATATCTCTGAACAAGATGGCGAGACGTTCAGAAATCTCTTCTCAGAATTGACCACGTAGTTGGAATGCCGCTCTCCTCTTGCAGACTTATGGTCATGCGGTACATGTTGGGCAGGGCACAGCTACAGTTAATGATGCACCCACGTGCTGTGTGTCGAAGCAAATCTGGCCCCTGTATGATCACACTCGCTTGAAGTCTATTATCGGGATGCCGCGGAATTGTGGTGCGAACTCTTGTGGCTATGATTACTGGGCGGTGGGCGGCTGGTGTGCACGCTAGGAGATTGGGTCTGCCGTTCAATGACTACTGTAGGGGTTGTCAGGAAGAGGAGGAGACTGTCTGAGTATTTCTTGTGCCAGTGTCCAAGTCTTTCGGACATGAGGACTGCTTTCCTTGGCAATCCGTTTCTGGATGTCTTGTCAGATCTGGTTGATATGAATATCAGCAGGATTTCTTCTTTTGTGCAAGCGTCTGCGTGGTTCAGTTCGAACCGAGATGCGAAAATGTAGGTTTTTCTTTTCTTGATTACTGACATGAGTATTACAGTGGAATCAATATTGGACCCAGGTGAGCTGGACCGTTGTCTGGCTACCCGTAATAACTAACTAACTATCTAATCGTAAATTTAAAATTTAAGCCATGAATTCTAGTGACAATGACACAAACAAAGGAACTAATATATGACAACTTGATTCTAAAGTCACCAAACTAAAGAAAGATGAATTATAGCGATATTGTCTGCTATGAAACGACTACATGCTGAAATTTAGCTACATTATCTACTGTCAAAGAATAAGTTTTTTGACTTCACCGTTCATTTGTGGAATAGTTTTCCCGCGAAACTTTTTCCTGTCTCTTATATTATAGGTATATTCAAATCAAACGTACATAAGCACTACTCCCTCTATTTTCATTCCCACAACCTTTTTTCCTGGTACCTGCACAATGTACTGCATATTAAACGAAAAATAAATATGGACTTAAACGAAAAAGACATGCTGAAATTTAGCGACATTGTCTATTATGAGTCAAATTCTCACAACTTCTCACAAACTTTTTGCCTAGTACCTGCACAATGTACTGTATGTTATCCCCTGAGTGTTGGACTTCAACGAAAAAGAAATATGAGTCGAATACATGCTGAAATTTAGCAACATTGTTTGTTATGAGTCGACTATATGCTAAGCGATACAGGATTTTGCTTGTCCATTTTTTTTTATAAATGCCAAGAATGTTGAATATGGCAAATCTAACGAATAAAGCACTAATGTTTCTTAATGATATTGTCATTTAGGACTAACTAATACACGGACGCCTACAAAACAAAATCAATATCTGCCATCTATAAAAATTTGGACAATTTAAAAAGTCATTTATGACACCAAAGAGAACTTATCGTCAGCCCTTGATGTTTGCCATTGCCAGCATTTGCTACGATTATTCACTATAACGTTTACAACGGGCAATTCTTATAATAAATTTTTAATTTTAATAAAAATTCAAAAATGGAGAATTTTTTAAAGCTGAATATAATTTCCTTATTTTCTAACGCTTGTAAGCACACCTTGCCTAATAGCAGGCAAAACTAAGAAAAAACAAAATAAATCATTATGAAATAGGAATTGATTTCTTTTTTCTTTCAATTTGTTCGCTTAGCAGATGTTATGTTAACAATGTTATGTTTTGACATTACAAAACCATTATTAAAGAAAACATTTTGGTTTTTATTTTTGTTATTGTTATTTAAGAAAAATTAAAAACAAATGCTGTTTGCAGTTAATTAAACTAGATTCTATAATGCAACACTTAATTACAGACAAAATAGATTGTAATCTCTAATAAATCTATGCTACAAATTATAAAACAGCTAATAAAACAACACAATTATTAACACATACTTTATAACACTCTTATGTATGTATGTATGTATGTATGTATGTACGTACAAATAAGTGAGTGAGTAGTATATGTATGAAATGATATTTGAAAAAAATACATAAGAATTAGAAAAATAAATAAAATGGAAAACAACAAAATATATAACAACGATGAAAGAAAATTAGAAAAGTAGGAATAGAAAAGAACATTAACAGTTTTATTTACTCTATATTTTAACACAACAATACATACATACATACATATGTATGTTGTATCTTTTAAAATAAGTCATTGTAGAGTGTTGCTTCGAGGAAAGAGGCTCTCCAAGCGGCAAAGATACAAACAAAAGTATTCAAGTATAAATGAGTGCTCACAGCAGACGAGTATAAATATAAGCTATTGCCATCATTAAATTATAAATATT
The DNA here is from genome assembly GCA_023159175.1 of Wohlfahrtia magnifica. Taxonomy (NCBI): domain Eukaryota; kingdom Metazoa; phylum Arthropoda; class Insecta; order Diptera; family Sarcophagidae; genus Wohlfahrtia; species Wohlfahrtia magnifica. The sequence continues at coordinate 1,085,845 of JAKWBJ010000054.1, forward strand.
GTATTATCTTAAAACAGTTATCATAAATACAACAAATAAGGCATTCACATAAAACATTGCTTCAAGCAGGTGGTACGGGTACGTAGAAAAAGATATGACACCTCACCTCTTGTATATTAATATATGTAGTTTTGTAATTTATTCATTCATAACACTGAGTCTAAAGAGAACTACCTAAATGACAATAAACTTTATTTACATTTAGAAAAGTTCAAACACATAAAAACATATACAACCCAACCCAGCAAACATTTAAAATATTTTTTCTTATCTTGTTTTTCGCATTTTCTAAATAATTTCAAATCCTTAAGGTAATTTAAACATAAAGCACTAGTTCTCTTAAATATGCACAAAAATGTTTGCCTGGTTATGTGAACTTTTCTTAAGTACTTAAGCACATAAAAGAAACTGATCAAGACGCCGTCTGTCTATTATACAGGTACATATTTAAAGTGTTTTTTTTTTCTTAGCTTTAAATGAATTTCCGTTTATAAAACTTCTTGTTTTAAAAAGAAAAAGCAAAAAACAAAAAACAATATTACATAAGTTTTTTTTATTGTTTTAAGAACAAAACACAGGTTAAAGCACTTTCTGGTCCTATGCACCTTAAGAAACTTATATTAAAAACGAGGCAAAGAAAAAAAAACGTTTGTTTCCATGTGTACAATCATGTTCACTTGTTCGTTATATTTTTTGCAAAACTTTATATGATACTTTTAGTTCTGATAAAGGTAGTAATGACCTTCACAAGTTAATATAATAAAGAAATAAAAACTAGAAAAATAAACTAAAAATAAAAATATTTAAATAAACTTATGGTATGAAGACAATTGTCTTAAATGTACAGTGGGTTTAATAAATAAAGAAAAATAAGGAAAAAAACTTCCAGTAATTATGAGTAATAACCATTTTAGATAGTTTATGTAAATATTTTGTAGCAAAAACAAAATATACTCATGACCTACAAGAATATTGTAAAAAGTCGTACAGATTACAGCAACAACTGCCTTCTAGTATTTTGAACTTTTCTGATGCAAAATTCTGAACAGAATAGCTGAAATTTTGTATGAATCTTTCCTCTAAACACAAGCAGAACTTAGACCGAATACAAGCTGTTCAGATCACATCAATCCTTTTGGAACAATCTGCTGGATTCACTCACAGAAGATCATAGCAATAATTAAGAGCACCCACCATGATAAAGTTTACTGGGTGATACACTAGTTATCATCAAGCGATCCCTGTCCTGCCTATAGTGGAGTAGAAGCAGGCCCTAGATTAAGTCTTGCAAACGGTTAATGTGAATGCAGCAGATATCAACTGGCAAATAAAGGAAAAACTAGTTGAGCTTTCTCACGCTGATAAAATTGTATTAATTGCCAACATACAAAGTCAAATAAAACCAGATGTCCACACCAAGAAAATAGGTTTAAACTTAAACTCTCCTATGGCGAATGTCTTGGTGAATCATCGTGACAGACGTTGAATATGGTCAAACATCGAAGGCTTACGATTAATTTTCTTTGGTGCCATACTTTCTAAAGTAATTGTTCAAAATTTTATAGATGACAGTTGTTGATTTTGTCTTTCTGGCGTTTGTTGTAATGTCCAAGCAGATTATGTCATTTAGAATTCCTAGTGCTTTGTTCGTTAACGGGGAGGTGTAAGAAATAAACTCCTACATTGTCCAGCATGTGGTCGACAAATAACAGACAATGTCTCTAAATTGCAGCATTAAGTCGATTCATAACAGAAAATGTCCTAAATTTCAGCATTTCGTCGACTCATAACAGTCAATGTTAGTTAATTTCATCATTTAGTTGACCCATAACAAACAATGTCACTAAATTTCAACTTCCTTTAGAATGGTGACATTACAATGAAGATGTCGTGCATAACTCCCTCCGTTTGTTTCAATGTTATGAGGATTCATCAATAAAAAATTTCTTTTACGATAATATCATACAAATTCCGATATGAAAGTGATATTGTGACGATGATTCATCGATGAAAATATCATAGTGACAATGTTGCTCAAATATGCCATCGGCAACACTAAAAATTCATTAAGAAAGAGCAGACCATCACCAAACCAGTTAAGGAAAGCTGCATACACAAAGAAGCTCGATGTTTGGGCGCTGTCACATGATTTAAAATTGAAAAATTTAATGGGTCGAATTTTTGTTTTCGATTCACTGATAAAATGGAACGAAATCAAATCATTCTTGAAGCGAATGATTACGGAAGATGAAAAGTGGTCCACTTACAACTGTAATGTGCAAAAAAGATCATGAACGAAGCAAAGTGAAACTTCCTTCGCAGACATTGGCAAAGTCAGGATTGACATCGGAAAAGGATTGACATCGGCTGTGTGTCTAATGTGATTGTATTAATTCTAATTTCTACTGTCAACGATTAATGAAACTGAAGCAAGCGATTCAATTAAGACAGCGCAAATTGATTACCAAAAAAGGTGTTGTGTTCCATCATGACAACGCCAGACCACACAAATCTTTGATGATCTGACAAAAACTGAGAATTTGATTGGAAAGTTTTGATGCATCCACCATGTCGACCAACCGGACCTTACACATTCAGATTATCATTTGATCCGATCACTGAAGAACTGCTTTATGGTGGTAATTTCAACTCCCTAGAGGCCTGCAAAACGTAATTTGATCTTTTTTTCGCTCAGAAAACCGAGAAGTTCTACACTGATAGAATAATTAATTTATACCAAAAGTGGCTATCAAAACGGCACATATTTGGTTTAACACGTTGACTGCCGCCATATTAAAAAAGAAACCAAACATAAATCAATGTGAAAATTCGACTTGTTTGAATGATCGACAACAAGCCGAAAAATCTGCGACACACTGGTGAAAGATACTCCAATCAATGTGTTAATAAAGCTCTTTTCAAATATAAGGAAAAGATCTTTCATTTTTGGTCAATTTAAAACGAAATTTTTTAACATAAAATACAAATAAGAAAGCGAAAATATTGCTGTCTAGGACATACTTTTCGGAAGGAAATTGATATTAATCATGCTGCGCTTATATGGACTCTACAGGGTGTAAAAATAGAGAAAAACCTAAGACGATATGGCGCTGATCTATTTGATATGATAGATAGCGACAGAACACAGTAGAAAACATGTATAACTTGTCTTTCTAGTTGTAATGATGAGTACTTCGATTCTAGTCGACGCTGCGCTCGTCCGTCGGCCCAACGACCGCGGGTTCAACTCCTACTGGAAACTCTGGTTTGCTATACATAAACTGAGCATATTGCTTTAGTTCTTCTTCCGCTCATCATACTTAAAACATAATAAATTATTGGGTACAACGCTAGAGTAGTCAGTAGTGTGCTAGTGTGTCAGCTCATTGTATGTGGGGGATCGTGGATTCAATTCCCAACAGAAACTTTGATCTGTTACTCTATTAATTATAAAATAGTTTGTAATTGTATTGTAATTTAAAATAAATAAATCAATAGGTATTATATTGAAAATACAAGTCTTATTAATGTGGTACATGACTGAAGGCCTGTAAAAATTTTTATTTTTTTTTTATAAAAACCTTTTTTAATTATTTCTGAAAATAGTTTTTATTATTTGTATGTGAAAAAACTATTTTTGTTCGATTGATTACACGGTGCGACAATAAAAAAAAAGTTGAAATACCTGGGAAATGATGAAATCCGAAAAGAAACCTCAAATCGGGTAATATTTAGCCAAGTTAATAGCTCATAGGTGCATGAGGGTCCGAAAAACCAGTTTTCTACCCGTAACTCCACATTTTGAAAATGTTTCGGTAATTCCAAAAACAGATCCTTGTTCTACTCGATAGCGCATATCAGAAAAATAGTATTACTTGCCAGATATATATTTTTTATGTCGCACCGTGTTCTTAACGAATGAAAGCCTAACTAATGCCAGTTCTCACCCATTTTTTTTTTTTTTAATTTAAAAAAAATTGTTCCACTGTCCTCTTTTATAAGTTTGTTTCTTTTTTATTTTTGTTTTTATATTTTCTGTCTTCAAACAACATTTTTACGCTTTATGAATTTTTGAAGTTCTCGTGATACAATTGAATTTAGTTTTATTTTACTTTGTATCAGCACAGGCTCCATACACTTTAATTTTTGTTTATTTTTTTTTATCAAATATTGTTTGTTTTTAGGTTCTTACACGACTTAGTCCTAACACTGCATATTATTGTAATATTTTGTAACATCTTAAACTAATAAGCTTTCTTTTGCTATAATAATAACTATAAGAACAACAAACTTTATTGCTTTTTTAGAAAAAACAAAATAAAAAATAATAATAATAGACTACGAAAAATGCAATGATTTTCTTGGCAATTTTTTTTTTTTTTTTTGTTTAAACTTGAAATTTTATTTTTGTTATGCTTGGCTGATCAATATTATTTTTTTTTTTTTTTGTGTAATAAAAAGTCTTTTGTTTTGTCTGTCTACTGGTCATAGTCATAGACTGACTATACTTGACTTTCTTTGAAGCCTAAAGGCTAAAGTTCTAAAAAAAAAATAACAAACAAAAAAAACATGTTTTTCTGGACCAACTATACAAATAAAGGCTTAATAAAGTTGTATTATATGATAGTACTAGTGGTTGTTATTGTGTTTGTTGTTCTTTGAAACTATTGAAGCAAAAAGCACCTATAAACTCTAAAAAAAAATCAGAAAAAACTATTATTTAAACAGGTGACTGGTTTTAGATTTAAAAAAAAAAATAATAATAATAAAGGGTTGGCTTAGTAAAGGTCTTAAAGCTATAGAAAGAAAAACAGTTCTATTTCCATTGATAGAAAACATAAAAAACTTAAATTTTTTTTAATAGAATTTCATTTGGTATGGCTTGTCATGAAAACACAAAACAAATTTTTTTTTTTTTAATTCATTGTTTCAGGGCATATTTTACAAGTTAATCATTTTATTGTGTTGGTTTTTATACAAAAGAATACTTTTTTCAAAGCTACACGATTATGATGAAGAATTTCTTAAAAAAAGTTTTTAAGGAATTTCGACAGAACTAAACTCTAAATGAAACAATAATAAATCTGGGGAAATCACCATTTTACAAAACTTTACAAAATGTTTGTTATTTAGAAGTTGTTGTTTCAAGAATATTCAACGAGAATTGAAAATCAAAACGACGTAATGTTATCTATAACTAAAGTCCAGCTATCTAAGTCGAAAGAATATTTTATGGAGACAATGAATATTAACAGAGCAGCCATTGACTTAACGGACGAATCTGTCATAGTTCCACCGCCTATTATAAGAAAAAGTGTCCCTCAAAGGTAGAATGCGTACGTGAAGCCATAAAGTCTCTAAAATTGAATAAAGCTAGCGGTATTGACAACATCACTGCGAATATTTATAAAGCTAATCCATATATGTTCGTTGAAACACTTTTAACATTTTTAAAAAAATATGGGAAAAGGAATGCTACCGTAAGGACTTGTTGAGTGGTACAAAGGGCCACAGATCAAATTGTAATAATTGTTGAGGCCTAAGAGTACTTTCAGCTGAGAAGAAAGTAATAATGAAAATTTTGTTGGAATGCATGTGTTTTACTGTAATAAAAAACTTGCCGAAACAGGCTAAGTTTAGATGGGATATGTGTGGTACCGACCAGTATCTCAAAATACGTTTACCTCTATGCATACTGTTTGCCGTTTATATGAAGGCTTTCGAATCAATAAAGCAAGAGTGTATCTGAAAAGAATTGCATAATTTTATAATACCAGCTAAGATACCCAGTATGATAATAATTAGTTATGATACCTTGAAATACATTGTGTTATATGATGTTAAACGCTTATGACTATTTAGAACAGAGACAGGCAGAATAGTGCTCCGAGCAAATTATATCTTTTGCTCTCACAAGTACGTACTCACACGCTTAGGCAAAAGAACACCACAGAGAAGTGAAGCGAAAATAAGTAAAAATAATACAGAGAAGAAAGGTGTTTAATTGATGATGTTATTAAAAATTTTATTTAAAAGTTTGATTTATTTTCAATTTCATCTTAATTTGGTCTTTTTCTTAATAGTTTTGTGTTTTTATTGGTCTTTTTCTTAATAGTTTTGTGTTTTTATTTTTGTGATTCTTTTTTGGTGTTTTCTGTTAATGTTTTTGTTATTTGTTTATTTGTTTCTTCTTTATTTGATGTTTTTCCTTGTTTTTTGTTATTCGTTTTGTCTATATTTTCCTTTATTGTTTTCAAAATTACTGTTAAAATATGTAAACTTATTACGTGAAAGCACTTTTTCAAGTGAACACAACTACTTGTCTAAGAATAAAATGTAATTTTTTTTGCAGTGTGGTCTGACAGACAAGCTCGCATATTACTCACATAATTATAAAATAAACTGGTATTGTTTTGCCTGTCGCTGATTTCGAACCACATCTGACGTAAGGCAGGGATATTTATTATCATTGTTTCTGTTTCTAATTGTAGTTGCTGCAGTGGCTAAAGGCCGTACAAACATTAACCAAGGAAAATTATATGGAATACTGTAAGCCCTTATATACATACTTCGATTATGCTGACGATGACGAACTTTAATATAGGTGTGATGGTATACAAACGACTTAGTTGATATACGATGATCTAGGTGGTGGTGGTTTGAAGATTAATGTTAGTAAAACAAAGGAAATATGACTAAAGCCATGGACTACACTGCCAATCAATTTAGACAATCATGTAATAGAAAACATTCGATAGTTTCAATACTGGAGAAGCATGATTTTTACAACTGATCTTGCTTCTTTAGATGTCGTGATGAGAATAAGTAAAGCTCGAGCTTTGTTTGCACAATTAGATAGAATATGGCTGCCAAATGAATACATAACGAAGACAAAACTAATTATATATTCACTAACTGGCTTATGTCGGTTTTACTATATAGCTGCGAAACATAGCTTGTGACAAAGGAGATCAATATAAGAATTTCTCAATATTTTTTTTTCGTTTGAGTCCAACACTCATGGGATGATCCCTACTCATGCAGTGCATTGTGCTGGCACTAGGAAAAGAGGTTGTGGGAAGGAGGATAGAAGAAGTAGTGTTTATGAACGTTCGATTTGAAAGTCGTTAATATCAGGAGAAACTTTCGCGAGAAAATCGTTCCACAGATGAAGGGTGCAGCTAAAAAACGAATTCTTTCGATAATGTGTTGTGCTCTGTGATAAAACGAGTTCTACGTGAACATCGCAATATGACGTGTGTTTCATTGTTCTATCGCCACTATAAGGGAATATGGTCTGACGAAATTACACGAACAGAAAGATAGGTAATCTATTGGAATTAAAAGAGATTGAAGATACACGTGCCAGACAGAGAATTCTTATTGTGAGCCTATACCTAACATGAGGTAGCTTGGGAACTATTTGCAAACAAGGCGGCTAATTATTTTTAATAGGCCTATAAACTTAAATTGAAGAGGAAGCTGATCTCAAATGTTACAAAAATTAATAAAAAAAAGCAATACAAGTTTTAATTAATTATAGTAGGGAATGGAATAGGGCTTAAATTGAACACCCATATAATCTAAAAATTAATTATCTAGCCCTTAATGTTAAACTTTAAATAACTAAACTTTAGTCCTTTAAAATGGCAAAAGGCTTTAAAAAGATAATTAGTATTTTATTTTACTTTATATGTGTTACCCTTTTTTTGTAGTTTATAGCCAATAAATTAAAAATAAAAAAATAAAAAAGAACACCAAACCATAACACCTCGACTATAATTGATTTTTTTTTTTTCTTTATTTTTTAGGTAACTTTTAATGGATTTCTTCTCTTAACTTATTGAAAACGAAGAAGATATGACAAAGCGAGAAGAGTAAGTTATAAAGGAAAATTAATTTTTTTAACGACAGAACAGATGTGTCTTAAAATTTAACAAATGAAAGGAAAAATAATAAAAAAAATTAATAAATGGAAAAAAGTATTAATATAAAAAAAAAAAATCCAATCAAATGTAGTTTTTTAAGATATACATACAAGTATACAGACCACTAACATTCTTAGAGGATTTGCTACCATAGATGACATGGTCGTCATACTGATAAGTACTCTATGCTCACACTTCTTTGCCGTTTACAGAGAAAAATCAAAATTAAATTTACTACAACACAGAGTAAATAATAAAAATATGGTCTAGTATTTGCTAGAGTAGCACTTATGCTCCAAAGGAAATGTAAAATAAAATTTAAAAACTGTTTCGTTAGATTTGGTACATAAAGAAGCATATTAAGTTTATTTTTATTAAAAAATAAATTAAACAAGTTTATACAGTTTATTTTGTGTTTAAGCGAGAGAATATATTTTCTATTAAATTTATACGAATTTCACCAATAAACACTTACTTTTTTAATTGATATAATAAACAATTTTGCTTTTATGGATTTAACTTTTTGTATAGCATGACAAATTATATTTCGCGTATTATAAATAGCGCACATAAGCGATTTTCTTATGCCACGTTCACACGAAATTTAGAATTTGTTTGTTTGTGTTTGAATTATGAATGAGAGAGAGAGAGAGAGAGAGATAAACCCCGTTGTCGTGTGAACCAGAGATCAGCATGAATCGTTTATTTGCTAAAAATACTCACTCATGAGTTTATAAGTATAAGTGAGTACACATCATTCAAATTCAACTACTCATACTCATTAATACACACAATAACGTTGGCTCATAAGCATACGTTGCAATGAGTGTGAATCAAACGTCGTACTCATACTCATAGCATCCATTCACTTCTTAGAAAATACTCATAATACTTATAAATGTTACGCATACGATTCAAAAGAAAAAACACACAAACACCAAACCTCATGAATATTCAAATGTATATATTCGAATTATACTCATTTTGTAGCATCATGAATCAATAGCGTCATATATGTCGATAAGTATAAGTATGACGAGTACTTCAAGCTTTACAGTATGAATGACTATGAGTAGCCATGGAAATGAGTATTAGAATTATTGAATCATGATTCGTATTCAGTATTTTTTCTAATCTCTGGTATGAACACAGTATTATACCATTTTTCTGGTTGCTTAATAATTTCACTGCAGAAGAACTTTTGTAATTTATCGACGAAAAACTTGGTCAAGTGTTTTACACAAGCTTTTCCACCACACCGCAGACAAATAGTAAAACGGTGTAAGGTCTGAACTATTACGGAATTACATCAACTCTTTTTCAGTGATTGGCTAAACAGAGCGAACTACACTTTGAAAATTTAAACTTCCCAAATGGAATCAAACAAAATACTCCTAGATCCAGAGTGTACTTAAAGAATTCTTCTCGAGATTATTTTGAGTTAGTTCTCGATCATATTTTCGCACATTTCGGGCAGTATCTAATCGATAACTTCAGAAATGTTGCTTTTCAAATGATCCGATGATAGTGGATAACCCGTGTAGGCATGGTCTTTGACGTAGCCCCAAAAAAAGGGTCTAGCGGCGTCAAATTGCATGATCTTTATGACCAATTGCCGTAGCCAAATCGAGAAATTACGCAACCAGAAAATTACTCATGCACCGTCTTGTTGAAACCACATTTCGTCCAGTTCATAATCTTCAATTCCAAGCCGAAAAAATGTCGGCTATTATAAGGCCATAGCGCTCTGAATTGATGTTAACGGTTTTTTCACGACACCTCCAGACCATAATGCGCACCAAACAGTCACTTTTTGCAAATTGATTCTCCGAGCCTCTTACGCGACAATATTGCTTGGGAAATGGACTTCATTGCTGTAGAAAATTTGTTCGAAAGCTCGGCCACGTTTGAATCACCAGTTTTGTAGTAACCTTTAACTATTTTGGCGCGTTCTTTGGTTGTTGAACGATCCACATTCCTAAATTTCAAACTTTTCGCTTAGAACTCTTCACTAAACAGTGTCATTTATTTAGATGACAAATATTTAACAGCTGATAGCCTTGCCAGACCGGCGGCTTTGAAACTACTAAGCCCGATATGTGCTACTCCTATGACATAATCGAATTGGTGTTGCAAAATATATGACTATCAAGACAATCTGGAGATCCAAAATCTTGGATTCCTTTTATATAATCCAATAATAGATTGAACATAGTATTGACTAAATAGTTTGTTGAAAATGGCAATAGAGCAGTGCAAAATACGTATGATTAAACACTTTAAACACTGCAACATATGGCCAGGCAGTACAATAAAGTACAGTGCACTACATAAAAATTACTTTAGCTGGCATTTTCACATGGTGAAGAGACTTAAGCTATTGCATAAACAGGGTTAGCTTGTAATACATAACTGTGAGACTATTGCATTAGCTTCAACGCTACTTACAATACTTCAATAGTACACACTGTTGAGTACGTTAATTCATCAACAATTCGATATTTTAAACATTATGTTTTAAATGAAAATTACGACAGTTTAACCAATAAAAGTATTTATTTCATGATTTTAATTAAAGAAACTGACTGAATTCCTATACAATTTTAAACCTTTATAAGAAAGAATTTTTTTTTTTAAACAAACATGTTTTCAAAAACTCATGATGTTCTTTCCTATTTTTATTTAATTTTTTTCCTTAAATTTTCAAATATCAAGCAATTTTCCTTTCATGTGTGTCAATTCCAATAGTGATCATCCATCCATCCATCATCTATTGATGATAGTCCCGTACTAAAAATTCTCATTGACACGTGTTTGACAAATAACCATATTTGATTTTTGCCTTTTGACGAGAGGCAGTATTGGATGGATAAAATTTTTTTCCAATGAATGACACTGTTCAAGATGGAACTACCGCAACTACCATATAAGTTGGCAGAGATCAAAACTTTTTTCTTCTTTTTTTGTAAAACGTCAATAAAAGATTGGCAGCAATTTCCTTAAAAGATATTAAAAGCTGTGACAGAAACTTCAAAACTGGCTTTCAAGTGATTTTGTTCTTTAGATAAACAATTTTAAAGATTTACTTCTATTCCTTTTTTCTTTTTGAATTTGCATAAATTGTTTAGTATGTTAAGCCAAAGAAAAATGAAAATTAAGTTACAACTTTATTTAGATCAAAATGTTTATTTCGTGATGCTATTAAGGCCAAATAATAAGTGCCTTTAATAGAGATTTTTTGTAAATACATTTTTAGAAACTAAACTAAACATACTTTATTGAGGTGTATTACGAGTAATATGCGTTTAAGCAGCATTAACAACTACAACAGCAATCAGTGGCAATTTTACTAACCGAGAAAAAAAAAGCGGCGACTTTATATGCGTGCCAATAATTTGTATTGAAATTAAGGCTTTTCTGCCTTCTTAATGGCATAAATGCCTTTCATTTTATTTCATTGCTTTGTAGCTGTTTGTGTTGATTGTATTAAAAGAAGAAAAAAAGAAGCCTTAAGCTGACACGTCTTTTCAACATTTTGATTAGGAGAAAAAAAAAACCAGGCTTTAATAATCAAATTCCAATGTTACTCATATAGATCTTAGACTCTCTGCGTTTACATGAATTAAAATTCTTTCCACCTCTTCTTAGATCTCTATTTCATTTTTTGTTTCTTCTGATAGGTTATGAGTATCCATGAGAATATACGTTGGAAGCTTCAGCTCTAGTTTTATCATTTTTGGAATCTTGGTTGCAAAAATTACATGTGCAACTGCAGCAAACACCATAGCAAGAAGCAAGCTTTTTAAAAAACACAGTAGAGGTGGGAATCCTATTTTCTATTTTGTATGAAAGAACAATTATATTGATAAGATTTCAAAACTATTTTTTTGTTTTTTCGTTCTATTAAATTAAAAACCCAGTCAAAGTTGGCACAAGCAAAAATCGAAATAAGTAAGCCAATAAAATTGGTAACCCAATCAAATTGGTGCCATCGTGGTGGGTATGAATACGAACGTTCTTTTTTTGGTAATTGACCTCAAAATACATTAATTTGGAATGTTAGATGAGTCTGCTTAAATCTTGAAAAAGACTCAAGAGGCAAAACTAAAGTAGAATGAAAAGCTCTGAAGTTATTTTTTTGAATGAATTTATTACTTTGTTTTATATCTTAATAGAGTAGCCCTTCCCGTTTTTGCTGTGAGCCTTTGTGTTGTATATCTATTGATAATGTGTCAAGAAGATATTTAACCAAATTTTGAAATTATTACCGTTCTCAAGATATACCAAAATTAATAATTACTATGTATGGGAGATGCCACGCTCACTTATCCAATTTCGTCCACTTTCAAACTGATGATTTGTATTGACTTCCACCATATTCAGAAACTTCCACTTTAACCGTTCTCCAGATACACACAAATCTATATTTACTTTACCTTTAACAGGAGCAGACATAAAGTAATGACCGCCTACAGCGCCATCTGTTGAAAATTTTTCGGCTTTCTTTTTTCACAAAGCTTCGCGTAACCACTTCGAACAAAATCGCAGGAGGAAATAATCGAACTTGGTCGTTTTCAAGTTCTAAGCATCCGAACAAATCACAATTCATTTTTATATATGTATGTAGATGACAGGGAAACCAAAATTAATAGTTGATGCCAATACGGGTGGCATATAAAATCAATAAAAGCTTATGTTCGAATTCCGGCGATGACAGGAAAATTTTCATCATCATGGTTTCGAATTTTATAGATATAATTAAAAAGCTTTGATACAATAAAGGACAAGCCACCAATCGGCGAAAAAATAAATAAAAAAGGTAGAAATCTATGATAAGCAAAAATTGTTCGCCATTACACCAAATATACAGAGGGTGTTATTGCTAGGCAACGATAGATGGCAGCACTCTAATCTATTTTTGACCGGCAACAGTAAACCGATCATCAGCTTAGAGGGAAGACAACATACATGACAAATGACAAAGCTGTAGAGACGTCATACGCTCCCAGAAAGAGTAACCGGCAAACAAACACACGGCAATTATATTGCAAGGCTATGATTTATTGCGTCTTCTGCATAATTGTAAGGTTCGGAACGTTCTTCCATACTAGACCGGCTACAGTAAACCGATCATCTACTTACTCGGAAGACAAATTACATCATTACATATGCTCCCAAAAAGAGCAGCGAATAAAAAAAAGTAATAAAAATAATTATTACGCGTGACTATTCTTGATAAAACTTTTAAACCAAAATTTGGTAGTTTTAGACTGGAAATGCAGCCTGTGGCCCAGCGTTTTCATGACAGAAGACTTTGTTTTTATGCCTGGTCGCACATGCTATGCATTCTTTTACCAATTCTCACTTCAAATGAATCAATTATGTTCTGAGCACATTCAGTGTGATCTTCTAATCTTTATATTTCAGTAATTCAGATGATGATCTGGGCGCCAAGATATTTGACTTTGATGTTAATTCTTCTTTTTATCATTAACAGCATTTCGGACACGCAAAATTGTTTTTTGGCTTTTTAATTCGCATGGTACCCAACTTTCTTGATTTTAAATCGTGCTGATTGCAACCGTTTAAAATTGCTGTGCGGATTCTAACGGTTTCGCAGCTATTTCTTAAGCTTGACAACCATCTCATGGAATCATCCCTCAAATTATGGGAGCCACTACAAGCATATTGAGTATTTTTGACATGAGAGGTTGCAAGTGGTTCCTCCCATCGTTCTTACAAAACGAATTATCTTCAATTCATGTTCGAACGTTTTTTTTTTTTCTTTTTGGCTGATCTGAGCGCTCTTTGTTTGCCGTGGCAAACTCATCACTTGTAAGCCACACAAACTGTCTTTAGCACATTTAAATCGATTGATCGTAAGCAATGCTCTTTTTTAAATTGCACTTCTTTTAAATTAAATAATAACTTATTGATATATTAACATGGTGGCGAGTCATAGTAAGAACGATAAATCATCGATAACTGATGATGAATTTTCTTTGGTGTCATAGATGACTTTTTAAAGTAATTGTCTAAATTTTCATATATGAAAAAAGTTCATTTTGCCTTGCAGGAGACCGGTGTATTAGTTAATGGGGATATGTAGCAGACAAAATCTTACATTTTTCACCATGTAGTCGACTCATTACAGACAATGTCGTTAAATATCAGCATGCAGTCGACTCACAACAAACGATGTAGTTTAATTTTAGCATTCTTTTTTTTTGTATGGTGACATTACTATGAAGTTGTCGTAACTCATTTTGTTTGTGTCATTGTTACGAGGAAATATTTTCCATTTGCGATAATTTTATACAAATTTCGACTTGATATTCATATTGTGACGATGAATCATCGATGAATAGTGACAATGTCTTTTAAATTCGCCACCGGGTAATACTTTGTTGGAGAGAAAAAAAAAGTTATACATTCAATACAAAAGTCATAATATCGCTAAACGTTCCGAAACTTGTACTGGTTAATGTTACTCCCGTAAGGAGGCTAATCATGTAGTAGCCAGTAATTATATCCAACCATATTTCTAGGAAGCCTAATCAAAATCCTAACAAGGCACAAGGTAGTCTTGATTTTGACAACATTTAACACGCGATTCACACTATGATTGTAGAAACATGTTTGTCAGACATGTCTTCTTTGTTTGATGGCGAGAGGAGTAGGGAAGAAAAGGCACGATTTATGTTTCTCGTGGTTGTTTTAGTATTCTACTTTACATTTATTTTCGTTTTTGTCATTGTGCTTTGTTCTTCAATGTAAATTAAATCAATTAAAGTTAAAAAATAAACCCTGCAAGAAAAAAATCATGAATTTAAAATCATAGTATAAATGCAAGAGCTTTTTGGAAGCAGATTAAAATAAAATGAAAAAAAAAACGCCTTTAAAGTCATAGTGTGAATTGAGTGTAAGTGTTGCCTAAAGCAATGCCCACTTAATATATACTTCATTCGATATGGTAATCAAGGGAATGTGAATGTAACTTCTCTAACAGTGATTCGATGATTTCTCAAATCCAGATTCTTCCTTTTTTCTTAATTAATGACTTCAAAACAGAGTTGACTCTCTGCATCATCAGTGTAAACATTTCAATTTTAATAAAAACAATCTTTCGAGAAGTTCTTGTTCGTTTCCAGGTTTTTAAGAATATTAAAAAATACATATACTACCTTGAGCAAATGTCAAGCTATGACGCTAAGATTTAGCGGTAATATCAATAACAGATGGACCAACTTAACAAAAAAAAAAAAAAAAAAAAAAAAAAAAAAAAACAGATCAGAATTATGGGGCCGCCACACGGGGGTTACTCCGGAAACCTTTTGATGAAGTTAGTACTTTATATAGCTTACAAAAACATCTTAAATCAGGCATTTTATACGAAATTATTATTTTTATACGTATTAATAGTTTTGTGTAAAATGTAGTTTGTTAAGTCTTCTTTTTCTTAAACTAGAAAAATCTAAAAACTATTACTTCAAATGCAATAATTAAAACCAAGAGCAAATCTATAAAAATGGTTTATTAAGTTTTGCTATCAAAAACAGTTATATTTAAAAAAAATACGAAATAGTTTTGAAATTATTTTACAATAAAATTATTAGTTTATTGTTCAGAAATGGAAAAACTGTTATGTTGTATGAATTTCGGTTTTTTCCCGTTTTACTGGCAAATAAACATCAACCATAACTGGATTAAAAACACTGTTTATGTTGATTTAACACTTTTTTCTCTCCAACAGTGTGAACACAAAAGCAACAAAAATTGTATTTTTTGCTTTTATTAAAAATGTTTTCAATACTTAAGAAAATAATTAATTTAACACGAACCCGTTCTCCAGTTACATTTTTATTTCTATCTTCGTTTTGCAATTATTTCACGTATAGAATGAAAAACAATAGATTTGTGTCTATACAAACCGCCAAAAAATCTCTAGAGACTAATTGAAAAGGAATTGGGTCATTCGGCTTAAAAAGACATGAAAATTTACTTCGATATCATCTATGAGAAAGAAAATTGACAAAAAATAAAATAAAATATTTTCATTTAATTCTGTTATTCTACTGCATAGAAGAAAATCTCATGATAATAATGGAATGTTTTCTAGCGTTTTCACGATGATATTCTTTTGGTAGCAAACACATACAGTAAAGTAAACAGTATTGCCGAGACTTTTCTACTGATGATTGCAATTAAATATTTATGACCTACTGCTGTGATTTTCAAAAGAAGTAAAAAAAAAAAACATTCACTTTATGATAATGTCATCAGCAGCACTTGATGCTGTTGCTGCTGCTGCTGTTACAACTTATGTAAGTTGAGAGAAACCGTTAAATTAGGAAAATAAATTTTCTATAAACATATGGACAGAGATTCTTAACAGCTTAAGCATTGCGTTGTTACAAAAGACGATTGAGATATTTAAAAGGGTTATTAAGGTAAAAAAAATGGTGGCGAAAAAGGAAAAACGGTAATTGGAGAGCTGTTGATAAAATTTCTGTTTAACAGTAAAAATCTAGAAACAATCAAGACTAAAATATAAGCAGGTTTAACCGATATAAGAATAGAATAAAAAGAAAAACCTAACGAATCATTAAAATTTCATTCTTAGAAAATATATCGGGTGGGCAACTTAAAATTTGAAATTTAAAAATGCAATAAAACAAAAACGCTTTTTTGTTGTTGTTGTGATGTACAATTGTTCCGGTAAGGAATGAAATATTATTTCATTCATATGGCTGCCGCGGCTGGCCTCACAGTACCCCACCACATTCAATCGGAGCAATTTTCGAGAACTTTTTCGAGTGTATGGGGGCGTATCTCGGCAATAGTATCACGAATGTTGGGTTTCAAATGCTCAATTATCTCTGGTTTGTCAGCATAACACTTGTCTTTAACAGCGCCGCACTGAAAATAGTCCAACGGTGTCAAATCACAGCTGCTGGGCGGCCAACTGACATAACCATTTCGGCTAATTAAACGTTTGACGCAATATACCGATTGTGGCATGAGATGTGTGGCAAGTTGCACCATCCAGTTGAAATCAAACATCGTTCACATCCATACCATGAAGAACGGGCACAAAAAAATCGATTATCATGGTGCGATAGTTGTCTTCATTGACCGTAATGGTTGCGCCGTCCTAAATTTCAATTTCAGAAATATGGGCCAATGATACCTCCGGTCCACAAGCCGCACCAAACAGTCACTCGTAATGGGTGCATTGAATTTTGTAGGACCACGTTTGGGTTTTCTGAGCCCCAAATATAGAAATTTTGCTTATAAACGTAACTACCAAGATGAAATTGAGCCTCATTTGAAAGCATGATATTTGATTTTATTTTTTTTATTTTTGTTGTTGTTGTAATTTCCAACCAATTGTACTGAATTTTGTGACAGAACAGAATGACATAAGTGTTGTCAGATTCGAAATAAACGCTGGTTCAAATTTTAGCCGATAGATGGCCCACCCGATATATGTAACAGATAGCGCTTACATACAAAAACCTATAGCAATACAGGTTCGGTTCACTGCTATGAATACTATAAAAACAACAAAATGGCGACGCCACCTCTCGGGAAAAAAGGAAAAGAGAAAGGTAGCAGCTTATGATAAGCGAAGATTTAGCATCAAATCCACGGATGGTGTTGATTGTAGACAAATGGCAGCAATATCTTTCACCCTAGACCTGCTATAGTAGATCGATCACCTACATAGCTGGAACCTTTATTACATTTTAAAATATTAAAAAAACAAAAAACTAAAACAAACCAAAAATGCTTCCAAAAGTTGTAACGAAAAACAAGGCAACAAGTTATCTTATAACCCGAAAATGTAAACCTTAAAGTGTTTGCAGAAACAAAAAAATACATACTAAGACCAAAACATTTAATGAATATATCAACACAATACCAGAAAAAAATTCACGGAAGAGGTGTATTCGACTTATTTGACCACAAATAGTTGATACCCACAAACCGCACAACATCATTTAAATGATATTGCCTAAGGGAACCCAACATATTTGAAAGGTGGCACACTGTACTTTAATTCGTCATTCGTGTAAAAGGTTGTAATGATTTAAAAATCAGTAAAATATCTAAAGCAGGTGCCGTGCTGTAGTGGTTAAAGTGCTTGCAGACAAACCTATAGAAGCACAAGTTCGAATTCCGGCGACGGTGACAGCAAGCAAAATTGTCTTTATCATTGTTTCGAATTTTAAATAACTAAAGAAGCTTCGGTCACTTCCAGATGATCCACTCAAAATATCCCCAGACCACTCCATAAAGTAAAAAAGGTACTACAAAAACATCATGAGAAGGTCAGTCATGGTCAACTTTAGAGGAAAAAGGTAGGAGTCTATGATAACCAGCATTACACCAAATACACGGAGGGCGTTGTATCTACGAAATGATAGATCAAAGCACTACCATTCATCCTAAAGTAGCAATAGTAGACCGATAACCACTGCTTAGTTAGAAGACAAATTACATGAGAAATGATTATAAACAAAATAAAATGAGCCATAAATGATTTGTAGAAGCCATATACTCCCAAGAGGAGTAACGGACAAAATATCTAAAGAAGTAGATTGTCACTTGTTTTCTTATTCTTAAAAAGGTACAAAACACTGAAAGAAAATGGCATAGAGTTTAAGTAAAGTGTACGTAAGATCTAGATTTCATATCGTAGATTTTGTTGTCAAAGATGCACCTGGTGGGGAAAAATCGGCAGGTAAGCTCTCAAGAGCTAGAGGAGGCATTATACATTAACCACATGACTGTACGAAATAATTAAAACACATTTTCTAGTTACTGAAAGGAAGAGAGAAATGTATAAAATCTTTATTTCAGTCGATAGAACGATATTTTTAATTATTAATTAATTATATAATAAAGTGGATCTTCATCCAACTTCGTCAGAGCCCATTCACCAAAAGTTTGCCGTTGCGATAGGTCGTGTGGCTTCAATCATTGCACAAGCTGTGTTTTAAAAGGTTTTACATCCAAATCTCTTTCCATGTAGTGAAATAACAGAGGCCCAATTACTGCAAACGGCGCCGAATCGATAATTCGCGGTCAGCAACAACACTGGCAGATACTGCTGCGATATTTTCCTTTGTATGCATTCTACGTATGCGTGTTGGTGGTTTAATGTTAAGAGACCGAATAGCCGCCTAAGTAGGTTACTCAAACTGGAAGGAGTGCACGACGGTGCACTTTCTTAACCGAGCATGAATTTTGATAATAAAATTCAATAGTCTGAAAGCGTTTTTCGATTGTGAGACGATTCATGGTTGAATTATAGACCAAACTGAACATGTTTGACAATAGCATGTAATCCTAAAACAGCAGAGCTGCCAAAATTAGTGTTGTCAGAAAGAAAGTTACTAAAAAATCACCGATATACATAAAAGGTTATAAAAGAGAATATTAAACGGTAAACATTAAGGTCAAAAGACGATTTCAAATACTGAAGTCCTAAAGTTGAGTATTTAAAGGGATTGGAGAAAGTTGCTACAATAAAACAGTTAAAAAAGAGCTATCTGTATAGGTCCTTAAGAGAAAGGCATTGTTCACTACTGAATTTCATAATCTCAAACTAAGAAACCCGATCAAATCTACTTGTTACCGAAAGCTACGTTGTGTTCCATTATGAAAAACAAAACCTTCAATACTTTTTATATTGCAAAACTATACCTATTTGATGTACGCAAAGCACTCTCCTTACACAATTGCCTACAGTTTGGAAAGTTCCGGAAATGTCTCAAACGTTCTCATATCCTCTATTTTACATTCTTTAGTTTTAAACATGTGAGATAGTGGTACCCAAAGATAGTCGAATGGTAATGCCGTCATATACACAAATCAGTAGGGCAATACCAGGGTAACACGTAATCAACCTTTACAAAAACCAATGGACAAAAATCCCACAATACAGTCTCAAAGGCACTAATGTAACGTGTTTTCTTTTTAGGCATTTTTATTTTCGAAACAATATGATCCAATATTTTAAGTAGGACTATGAAATTGCCTAATTTGCGTAAAGTTTTACTAAAAATCAATGGATATGTTGTACTGACAGGGAAAAAGAAGATACAGTTTGCCATCTTCTTTGCGAAGGCCCGGCCTTATATATTATCTAACTTTTGCTATCTGGGTCTAGACTTATGTAGTGTGTTTCTATAAGACAAACAAGTTAACTGTTTTGATTGCCTTTTATCTGACATAACAAGCGGTTCAACCTCCTTTTCTTATAAAAACAATCATATTATTGACCAACAGATATCTCATGGATACAGGTTAGATTTTATGTCATATATTGTTGCACATAACGATGTAAATGGCAGTACATCTGACGAGTGGTGTGGTGGTTTTTTGAAACTTTCAAAAGATATAGTGTTTTAAAGCGCATAGCACTCTACGGGCACTCTGAATACACAAAGAAGAAACCTAACCCAACCTTAATTAAATGCTTCATATAGTAAATCTTAGAATTTGAATGACCTTTATTGGCTTTTACACTATAAAACAAATTTGTACAGCAAGATTAGCCCAAATTGAACCGATTTTCATTAGATGTGTTGAACAGTTATTAAGGTATTTGAATAGCTTTTAGCCTAGTCCCCAGGAAATAGAAGATTAATTACAGAAATTTGGATAGCAAAAATGTCCATGGGAATGTTGAAAGGTCCTTATAAAACACAAGAATAAAAAAATATTAAATTACAGCTGAGAGCTGAATTTCCTTTATGCAGCAGCTAATTTTGATTCGACTCAAAAAGCATTTCTGAAACAATGGCTACTATATTCCGTATAGGATTTATTATTCTAAAAGAAGTTTACTTATATTGCAAGTTAAAAATCTTAAGATTCCCTGTTTTCTTAAGAAAATCTTTAGAAAAAAAAACTTATCACATTTCAAGCTTTAACTTTTGCTTATGGTTAAAATTCATTAACAACATTTTTTTCAAATGTTTAAAGTTATTACCATTTACCACTATTTCAAATGCATAATAAAAATGATTTGCCAAAAACAGAATTTGAAAAAAAAGAAAAATGTTTAGTGATGACGATGGAATATATTGTGTAACTACGAAAAGGCATGAAAAACTGCCATAACTTATGTTTAAGCTTTAACTAAGCGAAAAAAAATAGAAAAAAAAAAACAAAATAATGAAAAAAAAAACATCACAAAATTGTCATCCATCTAAGAAAATGGATTGACCGATACTGAAGACATAAAACAGAAGATAGATAGGTAGGCAGGCAGTCAGTCAGTCAGTCAGATACTGAACTGAACAGAGAAGAACACAAAGCCTAATGATAATGGGTGACAGTTACAGCTAATAAAAGTACTGATTTCACATACCGATGTCAAACAGAAATATTTTAACAATTTTTTGATATGATCGTTTTATTGATGGCTGCTAACGTTTCTCTCACTCACTCACACACTCTCTGTCTCTGTCTTCGTCCCTCTATCTCTCTCTTTGCGTTGTGTATAATATATGCCTTAAATACCATTTCTATAAAGCCTGTTTGGTTTGTTGGTTACTTCTCTGATGGTAGGCTGGATATTGGTAGGCATTAATGTCAAACGGTTTGAGCTGATGATTAGACAATTGCTGATGCTTTTTCATCAGAAAAATCGCGTAAGAAAAATTAAAGATAAGATGGCAATAAATATTTAACTAATATTACATAAAAGGTAATATAATTGTTTTTCTACATATACAGCTGAGCTGGAAAAGACACACTCACTCATTCAGTCATCAGCTGAAGAGTAGAAAATTAAAAAGATTACTTGATGCCTTTATAACAAAAAAAAGGAACAAAATCTCATGCCAAGGAAAAGGGTTACAATAAACGAATGTGTTAATGAGACAGTATAGTGTGATTGACAGTAAAAATTAATTTCAAAGTGTTTATTTCCTTGTAAAAAAAAGAACGAAAGAAAGCAACTATCAACTCCTTCTAAAACACTTCTACGTCTGTCTATTTCTGTAGATTGAAAGACAGATTTATTATAGCCGATAACATTGTTGTAATAAAACACTTGGTTTAAAAGGTTTTATAATTTTTGCAAATTTTTTCATGAATAATCGTTTCAACTTGATTTTTTCCAGATAGCTGAGAAAAATTCCTTGTGAGCTCTTAAATGCTTAAAATAAATGCAATAAAAAGGTTTTAAAGAATTTTGATTTAAATCAGTTTTTAGAATTCATTTCTTATGCCATATTCAATGGTTCAATTTGAAAATGTAAGTAGAATCTAGCATAGAAAACTATTTTCATTTCAAGCCATAAAAAAATGCTAAAAAAAATCATCAATTTGACTTCATCATATGATTGCTTATTGCAATAAAAATAAAAAATATAAATAAAAATATATTTAAAAATGTTAAAATAAATATTATACGTGAAAGCTCTACTTGCCAAATCGATTAACTACACTACACAAAATACAAAATTGAGTAAAATTAGAAGAAAAAAAGTACAGAAAATATATTAGAAAATAATGATTTGGGGATTAGCTTGCATCGATTTTTTAACTAAAAAAGGCGTTTTATTGAAATTAGGAACAAGGATAAGTAGATCTGGCTAACGAAAGTTTTATAGGCTATGCTTTTTTTTATCAAAACTGGTTCTGAGAGAGGTTAAAATCGGGGGAAAACGAAACAAATTAGATCATATGAGTTTGGCACACTCTTTGGCTCCCCTTATTGTGTATTCAACATTGCAAATTTTGTTAAAATTTTGATCCGGCTAATGAAAGTGTACATTTTTCAATATTGGACATAAGACTAAAAATAGTAAATTTTGTTCTAATATTACATCTCTTTTTCTTCTCAAAACAAAGTTTTTTATTTGCTTACACACCGATTTCGATGAAATTTGGAACACAGACAGAAACGAAGGTGTTATATGGTATGATTTTTTTTCAAATTTGGGCCTGGCAGAGGCCCGTAAATGACTTAATTGATTTTGATAAAATTTGGAATACAGACATATAAAGGGTTCGCCAAATAATGTTTTTTTTTTTTTTTTTTTTTTTTTTTTTTTTTTTTTTTTTTTTGAAAATGCTATTAAGAAAAAACTACTGAATATTTTCTCAAATTTCTTTTTTTATTTGAAAGTACAATCCTTCCGGTTAATAACGGAAAATAATTTCATTCAAATAGCTGCCTCGGCTGGCCATGCAGTAGTCTACACAATCGGTCTAATTTTTAAGCACATTATCGATTGTGTGCAGCTGAATTTCACCAATGGCTTTACGAATATTGTCCTTTAAAGCGTCAATTGTCTCTGACTTGTTGGCGTAACACTTATCTTTGACGGCACCCCACAAATAATAGTCCAACGGTTTCAAATCGCAGCTATGAGGTAGACAAACGACATCAGCTCTGCGGCTGATAATGCGATCTTCAAAAACAGGGCGCAAAAATCCAGTGTAGCTTCGGCTGTGTGGCACGTAGCGCCGTTCTGTTGAAACCTCTTCAATTTTTGTGAACAAAAATTCGTTCAACATGGCCCGACAACGATCGCCATTGACTTTAACGGCCACTCCTTGCTCATTTTCGAAGAAAAATGGCCAATTATGCCTCTGGACCAAAATCCGCACCAAACAATGACTCGTCTTGGGTGTATCGGCATTTCAATGTATGCGTGCGAGTTTTCTGTGCCCCAAATGCGACAATTTTGCTTGTTTACATACCCGCCAAGATCAAAATGAGCTTCATCTGAAAAGATGATTTTTTTTGGAAAAATCGACATATTCTGTAAGTCGATCGCAGGCCCACTTAGCGAAGTTGTTCAAGCCTATACACAACCATATTCGTTCAGCGGAAGGATAAAACTAATTATCTGTCAAATCAGACATGAGCTCAGTGTTATCTTTACGTAATAAGCACTAGTTGAAAAAAAAAATGGCGTACCCTTTAGAACGCGAGCTAACGAAAGTACAATAGGGTACTTTTTTCAAAATTGAATCACGAGGACGCACTATGGTTCCTGACGCAGCCCAAATATAAAAAAATCAAAGTCATTATTTTTTCCTCAAATATAACATGGCATCACCATGTCCAGGTAGAGCTTTATAAAAGTATATTAGTTTTTGTTTCATTTCCACCGTTTCCGTTAAAAATAGCCTCAAAAAGAGAGCATATTATTAGATACTGCTTGCAGCTTAAAACGTTCGAAAATAATGGATAACATAAACAAGTTTTAAGCCCTATAAAGCTGTTTCGTATTATTTTAAACCAAAATTATTCTTGAAGAGGAAAGTGTTAAAAATAAATTTTTTTGTCATTAGCTAGTTGAATATTTATTAAAAAAATTGATTTTTCCCCGTGCCATTTTTATTTTACTCGTGAATATATTTTAACACCAATAAAGGTTTTAGTTGTTTTACATCAATCGAACATTTTTATTATTATTATTCAATATTTTCAGATTCAATCCTGTTAATTTTAGCTGCCATCTAGTGCTACTCTTTGTGTTATCTTCTACAGATCATAGCTATGTCTTTGGTTTCAGGCAAGTTTCTAAATAACACTATGCGACAAAATATTGGGTATACAAGTTAATAATGTCGATTTAGATAACATATGGCATAACTATCACATATAGTTTGTGTCAATAATAACAAATATGGTATTTTGAAGGGTAAACATCTGTCATTATAAACAGACATTTTTTTCAGTCGCTATAATAGTGTCGAATTTTGTGCCTAAAAAAGATGTTTTGTGGGAAAGTTTGATAACCTTCTTTCATTTAAGGAAAACGGCTGTTGAAAGTTACTAATTGCTAGTAGAAACTTGCACCAACTCAAACAAATTGTGAACAGTGGTTTGCGCCATTCAAAACTGGTGATTTCGACACAGAAGACAAGGAGAATCCTGAAAAAGTATGAAGATGAGGAATTGGAAGAAGATTGTTGCCAAACGCAAGAAGAACTTGCATTATTGTTGGGAGTCACACAACAAGCCATTTCCTTACGTTTAGAATCACTGGGATTCATTAAGAAGTAAGGAAATTGGGTCCTATATGAATTGAAGCCGAGAGACATTAAAAGGCGATATTGCATGTCGGAAATGAAGCTTGAACACTACAAAAAGAAGTCATTCTTGCATCGCTTGTTACTGGTGATGAAAACTGAATAGATTACCATAACCCAAAGCGCACAAACTCATATGTAAAGCCCGGCCAATCAGCCAAATCAACGCCGTAGCCGAAGGTAATAAACTGTAGGGTGTTTGTATTATGAGCTGTTAAAATCGAGTCAGACGATCTCAAGGCACAATTGATTCGTTTGAGAAGAGCAGTCAACGAAAGACGATCAGAATATTCGACCAGACTCCAGGCCATAATATTCCATCATGAGAACGCTCAGCCACAAGACCGGTCAAAAATTATTTGAAAATCAGTGGATGGGAAGGCCTTCCCCCTTTTAACTATCATTTATGTTGATGGATGCAGAACGCCCTTACTGGAATACGCTTCACTTCAGAACAGATTTATTTTCATTTTTTCATTTTTTACCTCAAAAACGGAGCAGTTCTTTTCGCGCCGAATCCATGTGCTACCAGAAAGATGGGAAAAAGTAGTCGACAATACTTTGAATAATGTATCAATTTATTTTGTGAATATAATAAATGCATTTTTCAAGCAAAAAAAATCGACATTATACTTATAAAACTAAATAATATCTTATAAAAATTATCACATATGTTCATAACATTTATAATAAGTTTGGAAAGTATTTTATTTCAAATTTTTCGTACAAATTTTTTTTTTAATAGTTTTTAAAAACATTTTATTTTTTATGAATATGGGGGTAAGTATACAAATTTTGTCATTTAGTAGTGTTAACACTTGCGATCAGAGAAATTTTCTTTTGAGTATAATACAATCAGAAGCCAATAAAGTGTTTACTATCTAATAAAGTTCAGAAAGTAGTTTTAATTGTTTTGGCAAGTACAGCATGCATATAAATATAAAAAAATTATTTTAATATCTTAAAAAATAATATTAATTTTATTACTAAAAACTATATCATTTCGATAAAATAATGAAACTATAAAAAGTCTTTTTTTAAAAGTCTTTTTTAATGTTTAACATTAAACATTAACATTATTGAAGTGTTTATTACTCAGTTTTAATTGTAACCATAAAAAATTACAATAAAAAATTAGAAAGTATTTCAAAGCATGAAAATGGAAATAAAATAAAATAAATTTATTATATAATGTAATAAATTGGGAAATAATAGTCAACTCAGACTATTTGATACCCTACGTCACAATCCTATTAAATTTATCTACCATAGCGTAATCAACGCTTAAAAGGGTATGAAAATCATAATTCATAGTCATATGAAAAATAATAGGGACACATTGCGGTACAAATTCTGTTTGCCATAACGGTTCTACACGTCGTCGAAATTTCAGCAGAAAATTTATAAGATATATTTGATGAATGTTTGAATATAAAAAACCAGAGTTGGATTTTTTTGGATGGCAACATTGTTGACATACCGACATAATATCCGGGTAGTACTTTTGAATAGTACACGTTAAAATTCATCATCACCTGAGCGTTAGTTCAGTGGTTACAGTTTTGGAATTCTTAATATTGGCTGTTCGAAAAACTTGGTTGCAAAATATCGGTAGTTGGTTTTAAAATGTAATATCTTTGTTAATATTAATTACATTAGGCAACACTAGAGCTTGATTGAAAACTGGCATTTTAAGCTTTACTATGTTTTAAGGCATTCTTAAAATCGCATTATTCTGCTAAATGTTATGCACGTTTAAAATTGTGCGAAAAAGATCACAGACAAAGCAAGATAAACTATTTCTGAAGCGATTGATTAGTGGCTATGAAAAGTGGATCACGTACGACAATATCATAATGTGCAAAAGAAGATCATGTGCAAAGCAATAGGAAGCCAAGATATCAAGAAAGTTAATGCCATGTGTTGGGTAGGATTGGAAGGCAATTCTGGATCAAAAACTTTTACAGCCTGGTCGAAATACTGATTCTGATCTCTATTCTCAACAATTAACACGATTAAAACATACAATTTAATTAAAACGGCCAAATTTGATCAACAGAAAGCATGTTGTGTTCCATTATAACAACGCCAGAACATACAATTATATACTTGATAACAGCAGTTTTGAGACACACACTATATAGCCCTAACCTGGCATCTTCAGATTATCATTTGTGTCAATCTCTACAGAACTCTCTTAATGGTGTAAATTAAAACGTAGTAGAGGATTACAAAATGCAGTTGGATTAGTTTTTCGCATTGGAGTAATAATTTTGAAAATAAATATTTTGACAATAAAAAAAATTAAAAATAATTTAATTTGAAATTATTTGCTAAAAAAATGTTTTTTTATATTAATGGTTTTTGTTTTAATGCTGCTAGAAATTTCCATTTAAATTAAAACAAAAAAAGTTAAATTTTACTGGTTTTGAATTTCTCTTTTTTTTCGCTTTATTTCAACCAGTTTATGGTGGCCTTTTTGGTTTTGTGTTTTCTTTCCTTGTGTTCTTAATTTAAGTTTTCTGAATTAGTTTTTCTAATAGATCTCTAGTCTAAATCTAGTTTTGTATGAGACTTTCAATGTTAAAAAAAAACCATTTAAATGCCTTTTTAAACGACATTTATATCATTTAATCAGTCCAGTACCCCTTGTTATTTCGCTAACTTTTATGTTAATTTTTTATTTCTCTTTTATTTTCATACACATTTGAATTTTCTTAGACCAGCTTAGTAGCATCCACATAGTGTGGTTGGTAGAGAGGGAAGTGAAAAAAAGTGGAAATCATTGAAATATTCTTAGAATTCTTGTGGTTATCTAAGGCTGAGAATTTTAGCATTTTCGTTGGGTGACTTTAAACTGACACCAGACAAGTGGTTGTTGGTTAGTGTTTGAAAAAATGGAGACAAAAAAAAAAAACAACTCTAACAATCACATATTTGTCTTATTTTTTTATTCTAATGTTGGGCTTAGTTGGTAAATGAAACTAAAATAAAAATCATTGTTAAAAAGTGAATTGTTTTAGAAATAAGAAAATTAGTTTCGGCCAAGTCTAACTACTTAAAGCTTTACACGGAAATATAATTTCAACTATCTGGCTTGGCTTCTGAATGAGAGAATACTGTTTTCCAACAAGAACCTTTTGCTAAAAGGATTATACTTGTTTAACATGACAGTTTCTACAGCCATCAGTAAAAGAAGTTTTCGAAAATTCCATTAAAATAAAAAAAAAATATTCGCAAAATATTCGTCCGACATCATTATCCTTCTGAGTGCGCTCTTAAGAATTTGATCGATATAAAGCATATATTCAACCGGGTATTTTATACAAAAACCACGCAACCGTAAGCCGCGGTGTTGAAAAAGATAGGAATGTTTGAATTTGTCGACGTTGTCAACAATTGGTTCTCATAAATGGCCAGCTTTTTGTAAGTAAAGGTGTATCCATTTTTCGGTTTCAAAATTAATATTAAATTAAATATAAATTAACCTGTGATTGCGATAAAACTTGTATTTTATTGTCCAATATAGCCAGAACCGGACATATTGTGTGGCTCGTGGCATTGTCTTATTGAAACCACATATCGTCCTCTTCATAATCTTCAATTAGAGGGCAACAAAATTTGGTTCTCATACGGTCGTAGAGCTCTGAATTGACGAACACAGTTTTTTCAGTGTCAAAACAAAAACAAAACCAGCTCCTAACTAACTCACTAACTCCTACAAACAATAATGCGCACTAAATAGTCACTTTTTCCGGTTCTCCGAGCCCCATATGCGACAATTTTGCTTGCTGAAGTAACTATCGAGTGAGAAATGAGCTTCATCACCACTTTTGTAGTATTTTTTCTTTTAACAATTTTTACGGGTTATTCGGTTGAATTATACTTCAGATGACAGATAAATATTTGTCAGCTGACAGCCTTGTCGGACGGTTGGTTTAAGCCAGTTGGACATTCAATTTTCTGTAGAGCCGTTGATTACTTTAGAGAGAAAAAAAGAACAGTTTTTCATCATTAAAAATATTGAAATAGAAAGACCAGCACATAAGCGGCGTGAACGCTACTAGAGAATTAGACAGCAAACAGTTATCAACCATTACAATAAAGCTGTATACACAAAGAAGCTTCATGTTTGAGTGGCAGATAAATTAATAATGAAAGATTTTAGGAATTAAATATCCATTTACGATTCTCTGCTAAACTGGAGCCAAATTAAGCTATTTCTCAAGTGAAAGAAAAAAGGTAATGCTGTGTGTCTGGTGGGATTTAAAGGGAAAGAAACGATTCATTCTGAACTCTACTGTCAACAATTAACGAATATTTTTTTTAATTACAATACTGCTACGTTTTAATCTCTTTAAAACGTTTGAGTTATTTTTAATTGCGTTAAAATAAAATTAAACACCACTTTGTTGTTGTTTTACAGTTTTTATTTACTCCACTATAACTTTAATACAGTTTGTCTTAATACAGCAAATTAAGATTCGTTTATACAACATTTTTTATTTACGCCTAGACTTTGTGACAGCCAAACAATGCGCCATCAAACTCAAACCTTCCATTCAGCTACGTTAATTCAAATTATGTAAAATTATAATACACAAAAAGCAATCGAACTGGCAACACCGCTAGACAAGCAGGTTTTAGCACTTTTGATATACAGACAATTATGGCAATTATAGAGCCTTGGCAAAAACCAATAAAGTCTATAGCTAAAATCTCACGATAAGACCCTGATGTGGTGAATTTTCTCTTCAGCATTTTCATTTTCGTAACAATACAATTACAAATTATATTATAATTGTTACGACCGGAGTAAAAAAGACCAAATGCTCAGTATAAAGTGCACCGGTAAAAAATGTGTTTTTTTTTTTTTTTTTGGTTTGTTTAATAATGAAACACTAATTTTTAATGGGGAAGTAAAAAGCATTTTATTCAAATTATGGGCCATTGCTGACTACACATTTAGTTCGTTTATTGAAGCAAACCAATTAGTCACCCAATTTTCGATTATCTCGTATGAACCGAAGTGCTGCTTAGCCAGTGCATGTCCCATCGATGAAAACAAATAGTTGTCGAAAGGAGCCAAGTTTGGTGAATACGTCGGGTGGGGTAGCAGCTGCCAGATTAATGTTTTGATTGTATCCTGAACCGGTGTTGCTCTGTGTTCAAGTGCATTGTCAGGTTGTAAAACTGCCGTGTCTTGTGGCCCATTCTGGTCGCTTTTCGATCAATGCATAGCTTAAATTGATTATTTTCTTGTCGGTAGCGATCAGTATTATTATTTCACCGGATTTTAAGAGCTCGTGGTACACCACCCATTTCTAGTTCTTTCCGGTCCCAACAGACACACTGCATTGTCTTTCCGCCGAATCCATTTAGTTTTGCAGCTCAAGTTGACGGTTGTCCCGGATTAACTCATGATTTTTTCTGTTTATATCTGTTGTACTTTTCTTCAAATGAAAACAAAACATTAATGCTTTCCGCAAATCATAATTTTCTGGTACAAAATTCGCCATCTTTAACAAAAAAAAAAAAATTAAGGCTCATTCACAATAATTTTCCCTATAGAGAAATGTGTATTTTGACGCTCACTTATACCGGTACACCTGGTATTGTATTGTAATAACCCAAAGTCTCTGGTGAAAATTGAACATACGACCCGTATTGTATTGTATAGCATCTAGGTCTGACCTTAACAAACACTTGACACTAACAAACTTCCATCCTATACAGACTGGTGTACATTTTTCATTGTTATGAAACGATCTTTAGATTTACTTGGCTACACATTGAATATCTATTCTTTATGAGCGTTACAAACAGCAGCACAAACCCTATATACCTTCGTCAACCACCTACAATTGTATGGGGCAGAAAACAAAAACTAAAGCATTGATTTCTTTTGCGAACTAAGCTTGTAAATAAATTCAATTTGATTTAAAAAAGAAGGAAAACGAGATCCATTTTCTTTTCTTTTTAATACTAACAGTAGTAAAGGTTTTGTCTATTGGTGTCATGTTAGTGATTTAATTTTTGGTGTTTCCAGTCTCAACATAAGACATAAATCGTGACTAAATGTGGCTCTTGGAAAACATATAAAAATATATTTTCGCTTTTTTTTTTTTTTTTTTTTTTTTTTTTTTTTTGAGAAAAAAGATACCCTGAAAAGTGGAGGCGTTTAATACCGTTTTCCAAAATTTAAATAGGACATTAATAAAAGGAATTAAATAAAAAATAAGAAATAAACCTTAGCAGTTAAGATTTATATGTATGTGTTGTAAACAGTTTCTGTCCATAATTGACCCCGAATGTCTAAAAAAATGTTTTAAAGTTCAGTAGAATAAACAAATTTTTGATCTAAAAAAAACTTAAATTTCTTAACTTTTTTTTTTAATAAGTTTAAATAAAACAAATTAAATGCTTTTTTATATTTCATTTCAGGTAAATCAAATTTCTTCTTGTTTAAATAAAACGTAAGTTCTAAGTTTTGGTTAAAAAAGTAAAATATTCCTTGAAGTTTAAACATAAAATTTTCTTGTCTTAAAAAGGATCAATGAATAAGCTTATGTGGATCAATAAATCAAATAAATCGCACTTGTACCGTAAGTCACCTCAAAATGTTTAATTTTTTTCATATTTACCCATTTTTCTACTCTATAGCAAAAAAAAAAAGAAAACTTTTTTGCTTCTACTGAAAATTTTAAGATTTTAAGTTGACTCAATTTAGAGGTACAAGTGCTATACATTTTTATTTTATAAATTTAATGCAATTAAAAAAAATGTTGATTATATTGCGAAATACAAGCTCTTATTCCTCAAAAATACTCCAAGTTTATTTACCTAAAAGTTCATTCACATTTTCACCAAACAATGTTCAAAGTGCTAATTTTTGATTAGAACACATTTGTTAAAACACAATTTAAAAACCAAATCAGGTTACTCCAATAAAATTTATTTGAACTTAAAATATAAAAATTTGTTCCATCAAATTGTTTTTAAAATTTACTAAAAACTTTTTTCCCAAATCATAAATTCCTCTAAACCGCCATTTTATCGCACAGAACTCATATCTACATAATTTCCGTTTGACAGTCTGCTCAAGCTTAGCAATCATTAACTAATTGTGGCTTAAAGCCAACCAGCCTATATTCCCACCTTAAGTAGGTTAATTATTTCTTTCTTTTTTTTCTTTCTTTTTACCATCGAAAAAATCTATAGAATAATAAATTCTTCTTGTTGTTGTTATTTGTTTATTTTTAATAGCTGTCAACTTAGATTTTTGATAAAAGAAGAAGAATTTACTTTCGTAACAGAATTTAGTAGTAAATATTGTATCTCCTCTCACACACTTTTAGTGATGACGGCTGACGGCTGTGGTAATTAATTATTCACACCACAACCATTTAAAACAAATTTATAAAATAAAAACATCCCAAAATTTACATATCGTATTTACGATATGATGAGCTGCGTAATGGATTCTTTTTCTATCTGCTTTTAGCATACTAACGAGTGATCTTTAACCTAAATTCTTAAAATGACAAATTCATTTAGAAAAATACATATTTAGAGAAGACATTTAATAATGGGTTCGTTAAAAGAGTATAGGATTTCAGAATTTGCATATATTAAAAAACATCGCGCTTGTAGCTTAAGTCTTTTGATTTTAAACGTCTAAATACAACTTCTATTGAATACAAGGGAAAAACATTTATCTTTTTTGGCAACAATTTTTATAAAATTTATTTATTTTAATAATTTTATAAAAAAATATATAAAAATTTCTTATTTTCCGGACATTTAGTCAAAAATTTAATAAAAAAAAAAAATAGTTAAACGTTAGGAAAAAAGTTTTCTTTTGTTAAGGTTTGGCTAGTAAACTGATCTTAGTAATAAAAATACAGGAAATAACACAATAAAATTTGGTCGGAACTGGTTTTACGAATTAAGAACGAATTTTAGTGTTAGACTACGTTAGGTTAGATTGATCCAGCTACGGTAGTTCACGTAAAAAATACTTACAATTAAGCCACATCGAGTTTGTTGTGCGCTTCCATACTATGCATGAGTAAAGATACTTTATACTCAACAAAAAAGTGGTTCATCATTAAATTAACAATCAATGTTATTGAGGAGGTTTATGGCCAGTATATTGCCCTAGAAATACGGGGAAATAATGATAAATATGTTCAAAGATCTGCTTACATTTTATAGATTCGAGTACAGTTCATCATTCAATATGCATAGCTGCGCTCGTAATCCAAAGAATCATGTCAAAAGACGAACCACTTACTTTTATATTATGTTCACACAAAACTTCGAATTACCTTATTCGTTTTTTGATCTATTTATACGTGTATTACCCTGTTCTAACAGCATCTTTATAATTTGTTTTGACAGTTCTTTTTCTTATTTTTTATTATTATTTTAGTTTATTAAAAACATAAAAAACAACTAGATTAGCCCATCCCGCGTAGCTGGGAAACTTTGTGTTGTATAGCCATAATATATATTCCTCATATGAAAAATTTAAAGGAAGGCATACATTTAATAGAGAAAAGCCATACGCCAACACAAAAAGCAACCTATTTTTATATATGAAGATAAGAATACAGATATAAATAGCTTTTACCCAGTATGCTTTGTGCAATTTCCGCTTATCAAATCTCTCCTGTTTTTGACTGATGTGGATAGGTAACGAAATTTTAACTATTACCGTTTTCAACACATGCAAAAATCCATATTTAGTATGAATGGGAGCTGCCACGCCTACTTATCCAAGTTCGCTCAGTTGCTAATTGATAATGTGTTCTGTCCAAGAAGTTATTTAAATCCAATTTAAGAATTTTTCCTATTACCGTTCTCAAGATATACATAATTTAATAATTACTATGTATGCGAGATGCCACGCCCATTTACCCAATTCCGCCCACTTTGAAACTAATGATTTGTACTGACGAGGAAGTTCAGAAACTACCATTCTAACCTTTCTCTAGATATACAACAATCAATATTTACCTTGTATGGAAGGTGCCACACCCACTTATTCAATTTCGTACCATTTCTAAAATTGTAAAAATTGTCAACACCTACTCGTATAGAGATAGATGCACTCTTGCCTAAGTAACTTTTGCGAATGTCAAACTATGACGCTAAGATTCAGCGGGAATATCAACAACAGATGTACCAACTTAACAAAAAAAAAAAAAAAAAAATCAAATTGGAATGCTGGGACCGTAGCACGGGGTTATTCCGGAACTTTTTGATCAAGGTATTATAAGAGTAGTATAAGAGTCTGCCCGACTCTCAATATGAGCGCAAATTTGGAGTTCCTAACTTTGGTTTGTTTTGTAAAATTATATGTTACAGATAGAAATTTATTTTTTGTTTGTTTTTATTGCTTAATTAGTGCTTAATTAGATGTAATTAAAAAAATTGAAAAAGTTTACTTTACTTAACTTCTTTAACTTGCATCTAAAGATTTTGTCACGAGCTACCCGATTTTCAATGTGAGCGACTGGACTGTATATACTTATTTTGTAAAATATTTTATTATTTGGCACAACTCCTTTAAATACAGCATATTCAGTATTAAGGCTTCTCTGCAAATATTTTCAAGTTCAAGCACTCTATACTCTTTATTTTATTTGATTTAATCTTTAAATCTTTCCTTGTGCAAACATTAATCAACTAAGATTCCAAGCGAATTTAAATATTTAATTTATTTCTAATGAATTCTAACTCAAATACTATGACATTTTGCTTTTCTGCTGCTGTTGATTTAGACAGTTGGCTACGACTATATATTTAAATAAACACCTCACCTCACATGGTATTCGAATGACTAAAAAAAAAAGAATTTTTAAACAGATTAAGATATGCTTTTAACACAGCGTTAAACGAATTTCTATTTTAAAATTATACTTGTTTTTCTTTTGCTATTTTATTATATTTCCTTACTGTCTTTCCTTTTCATTGATCGAATACACACATGGGTTCTTAAGCACGCGCGGAATGCTAAAATTAGAAAAGATCATAGAATAGTAGCAGAAAAATTTATAAAAAAAATAAAAAAATATAGCAAAACAACCGTTTAAATATCAATCTTGAAAGACCAGTTTAAAAGATGCTAAACAAATATGTATAAATGAAGACGACAAAAAGAATTGGAGAGCAGTGCATAAGTATGTATTTAGACAAAAACAGGAAGACACTTACATATCAAATGAAAAAGAAAAAATAAAATAATTAATTGAAAAGTATAAGATTTTACAATTTGAAAAACTACTTAATGTGATTGGATTGGTATGAAAAATGAAATGGCAAGCTAACTTAACGTTTTATAAAAAATCTGAAAAATAAAAACATTAAGACATTTATAAGGGGATTTATGGAATTAAAGGTGCACATAGTCTAAGGCGGTATAAATGGATTTTTACTTTTTTAAAAATTATGAATTATATTGTGTAGCTATAAATAAACTGCATTAGGCAA
Organism: Wohlfahrtia magnifica; assembly: GCA_023159175.1. Lineage (NCBI taxonomy): Eukaryota > Metazoa > Arthropoda > Insecta > Diptera > Sarcophagidae > Wohlfahrtia > Wohlfahrtia magnifica. Next base: position 1,121,340 of record JAKWBJ010000054.1, read on the forward strand.
TACTAGAGCTTGTTTGAAAGATGACATCTTAAGCTTCACTTTGTTGAAAGAACTTACTAAAATCACATTCAGTGAAAAGTTATCCACGTCATATTTTGCTTCTCTATTATAGAAAAGGTAAAAATGCGTAGCAGGCTGCTGGAAAAATTTGTGTAGTTTGCGGAGACAATGATGTAACTAGGAAAACAGCAGCGATACGATTTAATGTTAAAAATGCATCTCGCTTTAGTCGACCATCACCAAGAAGTTCGTGAAATCATTGAACAAATTTAGAAAAATCACCACTTAAGCAGCATGGACGTTGTTAGGCAACTATCAGCAAACAATTATCAACAATTGGAAGAAAACTGGCTACATAAAGAAGCTTGATGTTTAAGTGCCGCATGAATTAACAGTGAAAATGTGTGAAATTTAATAAAACGAAATCGAACCATTTCTGAAACGAATTAATACGGGCGAAGAATTTTGATCACCTATGTGCTAAAAAGATCATAAATGAACCAAGGTGAAGCTTTGCAGATGGTCACAAAGCCAGTATTGACTCCAAGAAAGGTAATGATGCTGTGTATCTGGTGGTATTGAAAAAGAGTTGTTTATTATGAGTTAATACAACCTGGTCAATCGATTGATATTGATCTCTACTGTCAACAGTTAATGAGATTCAAGCAAGAAATTCAATTAAAACGGCCGGTATTGATCAATAAGAAAGGTATTATGCTATATCATGACAACGACAGACCACACATATCTGTAATGACGCAGCAGAACGCTAGCAAATTTTAATATAGCCCTGCAGCTTCAATTTATAATTTGTTTCGATTTCTGTTGAACTCTGTTAAAGGTGAAAATTTCAATTCTGTAGAAAAAACGCAATTGGATTAGATTTTCGCTCAAATAAAAAAACACGAAAATTTTCCTCTTTCTTTGGTGTTGAAAATCACTAAATCATTAAAATAGAAAACAGCGCTCGTACTTCAACATGAGTACTTTGTGCAAGACACTCGCTGACTACTGTCGGGTGTTTGTTTTACAGTTGCAAGTTTAACGTTTGATAAGTTTAAAGCATAATAAAACAAAGAAATATATTTTTAATATCATTTTAACGGGCTTTGTTGGATAACAAACTTTATGACATTATTGTTTAAATATGATTTCGGCCATGTGACGACCACTGCTGGCTTATACAAGATTCATTCTGGAACACAAATTTTCACAAATTTCTTTTCAACATATGCGGACGTATTTTGCCAAGGTATTCAATTCATTCTGGTTTGTCGACGTAGACAAGTGACTTTACAAGAGAAAAAAAGAAAGAATTTGATTCAATGGGCTTAAACCACACGATCTTAGTGGGTAATTCATTGGACCATTACGTGAAATTACTCTATCATCCATCTAGTTGAAACTGCATGTCAGCAAGATTAATGTCAGCTAATTGAAGTACGAAAAAATTTATAATCATGTCCTTATACAGTTCACCATTGACAGTAACATTCTGACCATCATTGTGTTTAGAGACACATGGACCAATGACTTCGCCAGCCCATAATGAGCACCAAACAGTAATTTTCTGTGGCTGTAATGATGTTTCGACAAAAGCTTAATTTGCAAGAGTTACTCTGGTGTATGACTATACATAATGAAATGTTAAACCAAACAAAACAAAAAGCAACTATCACTTGTTAAATCCGTGATCAAAGAAATTATCACAAAACCCTTGTCTACGCTGAACTGTGCACGATGATTAAAGCTGCTTTTGAACTCTTATGTTGCCGGCTTTGTTGGCCTTTGTGGGTTCTTTTTAAAGTTTCTGGTTTCGACTTCAGCAAATACGTTAACGCTAGTCCATGGTTTCGATTAGTTCTTGCAAGGCTGCTAAAATATATTTCAACTAAATTTTAAGCCTAGGCCATGCTGTTTTTAAGACGCTTTTCAATGAACTGCTTAATTTTGATCAGCATGAGCTGCTGAGTTGGCCAGAGCCAAAAAGATTGATGTACAATCGGCTCTGGCCGAAAAGATTGTTCAAGATTTTTCTTATTGAATTGTAACACCAAAAGCGGACAGTTAATAAGTAGTATACTTTTGCAGGTTATCACTTCTTATTCTAAGTAATATCTCGTATGCGTACTATATACTTATGACATTATAATCACCCCTGGAACTTTTCGTATTACCGAAATTATAGTCACGCCATTGGTCTTTTGCCTTCTTTTTAATTAAAAACAATTTCCTGTTAATTAGTTTATTTATACAATCTTAACACTGGAATAATTCAATCAAAGTGTTCTTTCTATTTTATTTTACAATAATAAACTGTACGAAATTGACTCTCTCTCTCTCTCTCTAACTACACTCTCTCTTTGCTTATATCTCTTAAATCTTGGACACCAATTTTTCAAATGTCTAATAGAGACAAAAATAAAACTTCATGGCTGTTAATAAAATAAATAAAAAAATTGGTAAAGTCTTGAACTTGCAGCATATGCTCTATAAGCTAAAAACTAGGCAAAGAAGCTGCTGTTTCTTACAACCACTTGACTCCGTACGTTGACGACCATTTAACAATTGAGTCTTAAATTGTTTGACCCAATTTTCTCAACTTAACTCCTAAGCCAATATAAACTGGGAAATGTTTACAATATTTGTACAATAACACAAACGTCATCAATCGTCATCATCGTCACACACAGACACACAATATGAGTATGAAACAAGTTACAGAGAGTTTCTATTTGCCTGCCATAAAGTAATGGCTTAGACCAGCAGCTATAGTTTGTTTAATGTACTCTTTAGCACATAATCATAATCATACTAATAATCATAATTAACATTATGACCATGATGATGATGATGATGATGATGATGATGCAAGTGATAATGGTGATGGCATACAACACACCACAGTTATAAAATACATTTGCTAACGACCAAACAAGCAAACAAACTAAATGGCTGTTTTAAAGCGGCATTTGCCATTGATAATATCTTAAGCTCATCGTTGTTGCTGTTGCCGTTGCCATCATCAACGTATTCCGAGCCACCAAATCAGGAAGGCAAATAGACGACAAACTATGCTACAACTATGCTACAAAAAATTTCTCATATGCTGCCGGTTTTTATGAATTAGCCTGTTTAAACAGCCATTGAACCGACAAACATTTCAAGCAGTAGCCAGTCGCCTGCTTGGCCAAAGAGCACCATTTAAAGCATTTCTTTTTTCAAACTTAAGATTTGACATTTGAAATAAAAAATGTTTTCATTTGATTTCATTTTATTTATTTATTTTCCATAGAAAACTTGGTATTATAATTACCGTAAATGAAATGCAAAGAGAAAAATGGTCAGAAAAAAAGTAGTAAATCGTTAGAATAAAGATATGGTGTGCAAAGCATTAGCAAGTAGAACAAGTTAAACTTGTTCGCTAAATAATGACAAAATAATAAAATCAAAAAAAAGTAAAAAAAAAAATGAATTAAAAGATTGGGAAAAGAAGACAATCACAGTCATGTTTGCATATATACAGGATAAATAAATGTACAAATGGAATGGTGCAGTGGTGCTTGAATATTTATATTTAATATGCAAATATTTGTTATTTTTTCAGTTCATCTTGACAGCCAGAGTTTATATAATTATTGTTGTGGAAATTGTATCTGTTATAAGAAAAAAATTAAAAGAAATAACGCTTTGAAGCATCTTAAATCAGGTTTGCATAGATAACTGCTTTATTGAAGAGATTAATTCGAGCATTGCACAGTCTAGCTGGGATTAAAACACCATTTTCTAATCTCGAAATTTGTAGCAAAAAATCCATGCATGTTGTCATTTAAAAAGTATCTTAACAGAGAGGGCAATAAGCATGACTGCTATTTTTGTCTAATGACATTTTTCCGTAATTCGCTTTCTCATTCATAATTCAACCCCATATTATGAGCCGAATTACATAATTCCCCATAGAAAATATTAGGAACAAAGAATGAAAACTGTAAAACTGTAAGCTGAAGTAACCAAAGTAACTGAAGTATACTAACTAATCGCATATGGGTTTCTCGCACAAGATGATCACAATGGACCATTGGTCTCCGAGTATTTGCAGCCGCCTGTACAATTTTGACCGGACAGTTGCTCGTCCTCAAACCAAACCAAACCAACTAATCGCGATTTTACTGAGAAAGTTTCACCTTTTTGTTTTAATATAATCAACAAAAAAGTGATGTGTCGGTCTTACAGACAACAAAAACGGTCATGAAGGTAATTCGCTCTCTCATTCATAACTCAATTTCTAATTATTAGCCGAAGTTTGCTTTCTTTACTTGTTTTCCATTTCTCAAAACCAACGGCAAATAATAAAAGAATTAATAAAACTAACAAAAAAGAACAACCTTAAAACCGAACTACAAAGGTGCCATTTGAACAGGATAATTCGTAAAAGTAATTAAAACATCGAACAAAGTAATTCGATGTGTCGTGTGAACATGAAATTGTGCAATCTAATATTTTCTTTTGAAAGGTCTCAGTCCAAGCAATATTAAAGCCTTGCAAGATTCTACTCTAAAAGAGTTTACTCCTTTCTCTACGACTCTAAATTATTAAAATTAAATTAAAATTATTAAACAAGGTCGTACGAAATGTCAAGACGAACACCGTAGTTGACGAACAGTTGTGAAGTTGAGATAAGAAAGCTGTTCGTAAGATATGTGCCGAGTTAGCCCACAAGAGAATAGTAACGCCAATTTTTTAAGCCGATTCGTAAATATGCATGAACACTCAAAGGAAGAGTCAAAGCAGTGGGCTGGATTTAGACAATCGTATCCGAAGACAATTCCATCAGCAGGCAATGTCATGACGTCTGTTCTTTTGGTGCTCAAGTGGAATAATCTTAATGGTTATCCTCAAAAAGGAGAATTAATGATGAGCGAGTATTATGCTAACTTATTGCGGCATTAAAGTATTTAAAAACATTGGTTCAGATTTTGTAAATTGACTTTAAAACAAAACTCAAAAAAATAAATAAATAAATTGTCAAATATCTAAATGTATATGGCATTTTGGATTAAATACAAAAGTTCTCCTCGGTATTTTATAACCAGATAGAGTTGATGTTCGTGGAATCCGATTCTGTCAAACGAACATGCCCGAATTGAACATGTGGCGAATTTGAGCAACATTGTCACTATGATTCATCGCTGAATCATTGTCTCAATACTAGTATTAATTCAAAATTTTTATGAAATTACTATTAATGATAAATTTCATTGATGAATCCTTGTGGCAATGAGACAAACAAGGGTTGGTATAAATGACAACTTCTTTGTAATGTCAGCATTCCAAAAAAAAACTAGAATTTAGCGATTAGAATGTCTGTTATGAGTCGCCTAAATGCTGACATTTAGCAATATTGTCTGTTATGAATTGACTAAATGCTGAAATTTTGCGACATTGTCTGTTATGAGTCGACTAAATACTGAAATTTAGCGAAATTCCTTTAACAGTTGACTACAAGCTACACCTACACGTGAACAAATAAAACAATAATGATTCTTGATAATATTGTCTATTAGGATTCACTAATACACGACCAAGATGAGACAAAATCAATTACTGGCATCTATGATTTGGACAATTGCTTTAAAGTTATGTACGACACCAAAGAAATTTTATCGTAAGTCATCGATGCCTTACTATTGTCAGGATTTGTCACGATGATTCATTATTACGTTCACCATAATGATATTGTCTATTAGGATTCATTAATATACGGCCAAAATAAGACAAAATCAACTACTGGCATCTATGATTTTGACAATTGCTTTAAAGTCATGTACGACACCAAAGAAATTTCATCGTCATCGGTGCCTTACCGTTGTCAGCATTTGTCACGGTGGTTCATTATGACATTCGCCACATGGTGTGTAGAAATTTGATGATTAGCAAATTGGTTACGAAGTTTCCATACTCCTAGCATTACCTGGATACCATTTGTTAAGTTGTTGTTAGCGGAATTTAAACATAATATCGTTTAAATAATATTTTACCAGCAATAAAGTTTCTTCCCTAATTTACACCTTTCAATAGGGTGGCGTGGTGTAGTAGTTAGAACGCACGCATAACAACACAAACGACCCAGGTTCGAGCGCCAGCAGAGGACATGACAAAGAAAAATTTAATTACGGTTTAGAATGTTTTAATAAAGAGACTTCAACTTTCCTCCAAACAACTTCATATAAAAAATAAAGAACAAGCCGCCCCCCTAACCTTCCCGCATACCTCTGGTGATGATAACAAACATCAGACGAATGATCAGGAAGACACACCACCTACTGGGAAAAAATTACAATGCTAAAGTAAAGATCATCACCAATTAGCAAGGATCTTCACCACTACGTAAACTTCATACGGAAGAAGCTACAGTGGATTAATCATCATTAATTTAATCAAACTGATTAAAGAAACTGAAACAAAGCAATGGATGCTTTGTGAAAAGCCAATATGCTCCCTAGAGGAGGGACGGAAAAACATTTTTGATTTTTTATTTATTTATTTTTTTTTTTTTTTTTTTTGATGCCCCGACAGGCTAGCTGGTAGTGTGCTAGTCTACTGAGGCTGTTACTGGTCTGTGACACTACACCAAGCGTATGGTTTTTGTTACTCTGCTCCTAATAATTATAATTTATGTTTTAAAATTTGAAATAAATGAATATAAATTTTATTTTTGTTAAATGATATTAAGCCTGTTTTTAATGTAAAAGTGTAAACCAAAATGAAAGTATGACACTTAAGATTTAATGGAATTTTTTGTGTTTATTTTATTATTTTGGTACCACTAAACTTAACTATTCCATGGTTAATCTAATTTAGTTTATATATGTCAGTCTGTTTGACTACATTAGTATTCCATGATTTTATTCCATATAAAAATCCTTGATATGAATTATAAATGACAACAGCAGCCAGTAACAACATGTGACACATTTTTTAAAAATACAAAAATAAAAACGAGGAGATGAGAATGGAGGATAATAGAAAACAAATGAAAAACTGGGTTAAATTTAATATTTAAGACGAAAAAATATATGTATATTGTTGTAGGCCACTGACGACAATATAGTATATGTAACACAAACCACAACAAAAGCTTATCACATATTAAGACAACGGTCAGAGTCAAAGCAACACACAAAAAATGACATCTTCTGGGAAGAAAACTGCTGGCAAAGGACAAACAGAGCAACCAAAAAAAGAAACTTATGCTTGCAGCAAATGAAGGAAAAAGAACAAAAACTGATGAAGAATATTATAAATGAATGCCACTGTAAATGATGACGATGATGCTCATACCCCAACTAATGGTAGCAAGGCTAGGCAACAGAACATGTGAAATAGAGTATAAAGAAGAGAGAAAGAAACACATAAGAAAAGGCCCACATTTTCAAAGTAAAACTATACAAAAACAAATTTCATAAAATCTATACTAAAATTAAAAAAAGAGAAAAAAAACAACAGAAGACTTGTGGCTTAAATTTACATTATTAGTTTAATGTTTAATAAACATTTTTGTTTTGTTGCTTATGTTGGCTTATGTTAGATGCGAGTTGTGCTGACTTAGATCTACAGATTTTGTATTGCTTTGTTGTGGCAACATTAATTCATGTGGCATACATATATCTCTGAACAAAAGGTATGTAGTTGATATGCAGCGGAAGAAGCAGCAGCATGAATACAACAATGTACCATGAATTTTATGCATTTATAATAAATAAAAAATAAAAATGTAAATATTTGCCACACACACGCTCTTCGTACATGCCACAAATATCTAAAGAGCTATAATAGTTATACTTTGGCCAGAGCATCGGTGGTAGGAATCTTTAAAGAACACAGCATATGAACGAAAGATATCTATCAAAAACATATTAAATGGAAATTGTAAGCAAAACCAAACAAACAAAAAAATTTTTGGAAAAAATCATAAGTTAAGTTTTGCTAGAAGTTGTATTTAAATTTCTTTTTAAATAATATTTTACTTGACAAAAAAAAAACTAAAATTCTTTTTACAGCTGTTGTTCAAAATGCTAATGATAATAGAAGAGAAGCTTAGGCATTTAAATAATGCCCCAGCATCTTAAGAAGCTATTTGAAATTCATCACTTTTGGCTTTAAGTGTGGAAAAAGAGCAAAGTTTATAATATTTTATAGGAAAAATTAAAAGAAAAAATAATTTTCAACATTGTATTGTTTGTGTCTGCATTCAAGACAATTTCATGAAACTCAAGTTCAACACTTGACTCACAATAACAAACTCTGGCTTTAAAGCAAACCTAGCATGGCATAGATGTTTTGTTTTACCTGTTGTGGTCTAGAAAAAATAAAATCTCAAGAGACTATTATTTATAAATATATTAAAAATTATTCTTTTAAATTAACTGTTTTTTCTGGTTTGCTGTAGAAAAAAAAAACACAATTCATATCTAGCAGCAGCAGCAGCACCAACAAAATCGTGCCCAAAGAAAGTTTCTTTGAATTATTTTTTTTTTCTTCTGAATTTATTAGGTGGTTATGGTTTTTTATATACAATGTGAACTTTATTGACCGACCTATACATATATATATTTTTTTTAATTTTTTTTTTTGTAAAAAAAAGAACTAAAATAAAATAAAAAATTATACAAAACTAGAACGTGTGATTAAACATATTTTTTTTTTATTATGATTATTTTTAGTTATAGAAAATGTAAAATTAATGTTTAAATAGAAGCTTAAGAAACATTTGGAAATCTAAAAAAAACATGAAGACGCTAAATATAGATGTATAGTTTAAAAATTGTTTCATAGATTAATCAAGTATCCTTGTAATCCTTGTGTAACGCCTGCCAACCAATAGGTCCTCGATCAAATACCAGAACAGACTATTTGAAAAAGAAAAAACATTTCTGTAGCGGAATCACTGCATAACATTAGCTAGTAACATAACCAGTTACTATTATTGAAAACTTCTTTAATGCATTTGCCGTTCGGAGCCGGCGTTAAACTGTAGGTCCCTCTTATCAGGGTTGGCAACCTACTGGGTAACCCAATGAAGCCCATCCGGGTTTTATTGCGTTTTATATTTAAAAATTTTCGTAGCTTATTTACACTAAAAATAATTAAAATATACGTATTGGGAGTACAAATAAATTCGGTCCGCTCAAAAAAATTCAAAAAAGATAATGAATTGACAAAAATTTATCAAATCACTGCTCACATTTTTTCCTTACATCTGAGCCAATTTCCGAATGCCGAGTCAGAAAAACTTTTCGTCTTTCACGACGCTGACATGCCAAACGATATTGTATCCGTCGAAACAGACAATAGTCAGAAGGAGCAGTGTTTGGAGAATACGGAGGCTGCGGCATTCGTTCTAATATTTGTTTGGTAACTTTCGCGACGTGAAACCGAGCACTGTGATGCAAAAAAGTTACCTGTCTATCTGTCTGTCTTTATGTTCTGGCCGTTTTTCTCATAATTCACGGTTCAAACGAAGTAATTGCAGTCTGCTTCGATCACCGACTTCTTGGAGCTCATAGTACACAATGCCGCCTTGATCCGACTAAGAGTGTAAAATTGCATTATAAATGCAAAAACAATGTATTTGTACTAATAAACAAAAAATATTATTGAAATTAACGAAATTTGGAAGCAGTTATAAAACCCATCAAATAACCCGGTGGGTTGGGATTTTTTTCAACCATGCTTTCAATGAGTATTAAAATATAATCTGGTACAGTTCTTTGACCGACAGTAGTCGCCGTGTTGCTCTATTGAATTTTATGACAATTGTTATTATTATTACTCGCTACGATACGTTGTAAAGGCTTTCGCCTACAAATATGGCGATAAGGTTCTTAAGTATGATAGACCAGAATAGAAACAACTGACAGCTTTTCTTAGAGGGCAAGAAGCATGGCGGTCACGGATGTGGATGCTTGTAGACTGTGTTAAAGACGACGGAACACATATTGTGTAAAAATTGAGTTGTTGTTAGATTTAGATGTTTGGGGGAGTCACAGGGTCTTATTGAGAGATATATCTACCATTAGGGTTTCAGATCAGCTAAACAAACTGTAGACCGGAAGGAGCACAATATATTCTAAGAGTTACAAAGTCCTTCAACAGCAGCGTTAGGCAAACTAAATTAATGCATTTGAAGTTTTATGTTTGTGCATATTTTGCAGTTTTCAACATTTTAGTTTTTTTGTTATTTTAATTACAATTTCCAAAGTAATAATTTCATTCCATTTGCTTAACATAACTGCGCACAGATTCGAAAGCCCAATTATTGAACGTCATTGTTAAACCCTTATACGATCGGTCTTCGGTTGAAATTTTACCAATTTCGATTTTCAAAGTCGTACATCTCTTAACCATATTCTCAGCAGCATTTGAGTGACAGCAAAACAATTATCAAATCCCAATTGGTATGAAATTATCGTAAAGAAAAAATTTTATTGATGAATCCTAGTGAAAATAATACAAACAAAAGGAGTTTTGTACGATAACTTCATTGTAATGTCATTATACTAAAAAAAAAAGCTGAAATTTTGCGATATTGCGACGCAGAATTTTGTCTGCTAGATCTCCCCGTCAACTAATGACTCTTGATAATATAGTCTGTTAGGAGGTCACGAATACACAGGCGCCTGCAAGAAAAATCAACTTTTGTCAGCTATGAAAAGTTGTACAAAAAGTCATGTATGTCACCAAAGAAAATTCATCATCACTCATCGATGATTAACCATTGACAGCGTTTGTCACAATGTTTCACACCGAGTCAAAGAGTTTTTCTCATTTTTCGCTAATGTAAGACCATTTCTTAGTATAATAGAGTTTCTGTCTTAATATTGTAATTGGTAAGACTTCTCATTTCATCTTGATTTTGATTTACATATTAAATTTATGGTCATTCTTCTTTTACACACATTATCTCAGCAAGACATATGAAAACATAAAAACGGATTAAAGGATTTAATTAGAATGTCATTGTATTTTTTTTTTTTATATTTCTTTTCTGGACAATTTTCCAATTTATATTTTAATCATTGCATATATTGAAATCCTGTCTTTTTTACTGGACACTTCAACAAATTGTTACGCTGACAATTTTGACAGGAAAGAAAAAAGGAAAATTATAGTCTTGTTGGAATCTGTCATAACAGCAACACACATGATGAAACTTATAAACTTGTCATTAACAAGTGTGAACGTAGGTTGTGATGAATAAATAACATTTTGTATGAAAACCAATTTGTTACAACCCACAGAGTCAAAATAAAATTTACAATTTCATTTGAAAATTTAAAGTTTTGTAAGAGAAATTTTTTGATGTGCAACAGGAAAACAGCAAAATAAATTATGTGTATAAAACAAACAAATAATCAAATTATTTTATAATTTAGTGACAATAGTGTCAATGTGTTTGGTGTTTTATTTATTTACTATTATTTATTTGAATTATAATGTAATATTTAAATGTATTCTAATTATTAGTCGACTAAAGACTTTATATTGAGGATTATTTTTTATATTTTTTCTCCAATATTTATACATATTTTCCATCAACAACGAATTGGTTAGGTCATCTTTAGGTTGTCATCATATTTATTTTTTTTAAGCTCTTAATAAAGATTGGTATTTGGCCTTGTTAGAAGAACTCATAGAAATATTTATATATTTTATTTATTTTTTTTAACTTATTTTTTTTTTGCTATTTTCCTCGTAACAACATCTTTGTTATGGCCGAAGTTTAATGGCTTTAGGACATTTTTATTTAACTGTGGCCATTTAAATTTTGTTAAGGCCAAGAAGAAGAAACCATTATCATACAATTGAAGTCGGTCAATAGAAACATGTATATGTACATACATAGTAGAATAAAATGGAAAATACAAAACAAAATTTCGAAAAATAAAACAGTTAACTGCGACGAATGCAACATGACATTTTCAGAAACCTAGAAATATTTAGCTGAAAACTTTCACCCAATATTGTAGTTAAATTGCATATGATTGATCAAGGCATGCATATTTGTGTTAAGTCTTAGTTTACAGGTAAAAATTTGAATTATATAGGTCAACCTTAACCGATCTCAGCAACATGAGTCAAATTTGATTTGTGAAAAACTCATTTAACACAATTTTATGTGGTCATATCATCTGTAGTTTTTAGGTAAGTTTCTTAAATAAAATAGTCATAATTTTTTCCAATTAAGAGAGTTTTGCGGACATAGAATTAAATGGTATACAAACAAGGTAAGTTGGGTACCTCAAAACTTTCCAGCGAAGCGAACTATAGGGTCCGCTAAATATTTTTGTTTTTTTTTTTTTTGTTTTTGAAAACAGGGCGCAAAACATCGAGTGTAGCTTCGGCTGTGTGGAACAAAAATCATTCAACATGGCCCGATAACGATCGCCATTGACTGTAACGGCCACTCTTTGGTCATTTTCGAATTATGCCTCTGGACCAAAATCCTCACCAAACAGTGACTCGTCTTGGGTGTATCGGCTTTTCAATGTATGCGTGCGGGTTTTCTGTGTGCCAAATGCCACAATTTTGCTTGTTTACATACCCTCCGAGATCAAAATGAGCTTCATCTGAAAAGATAATTTTTGATTCTACAACATTACCATGATTTTCAAAGTAATGCCGCAATATTTCCCAGCGTTGTTCAAGCGTATACACAACCATATTCGTTCAGCGGAAGGATAAAAATAATTATCTGTCAAATCAGATATGAGCTAAATGTTACCATTCACGAAATAAGCACTAGTTGAAAAAAAACGTTAGATGGCGGACCCGTTATATTTTTAACAGGTCATTAGCACAGTCATGTTGGGACAAAACACCTTTTTCGATCGCTCTTTGTTGGCCCTTTTGTGCGCTGTAATGCATCGGAGTTTCGATGGGATTGTAAATAAATTAACCATAATGGGTAATTAAATAATTCTTTAGCTCAAAATTTTGAAAATGAAATCCGGTAAACTACTCGTAAATAATTTTCTAACATGTTTGCAGGTTGTTTTTCACTCATTTTCTTATCAATATAACTTTTTTAATGAGCGAGATAGTAAAGAACCTTCTTTACAAAAAATGTAAATAGAAATGTCACCTATCAAACAAGTTATCGTTTGTTACAATGGAATTAGTGTTTGCTGTTACCTGGACATTATGCATATTAACATCATAGTGAAAAAATGTAAGAATATTTTTTTGTATTTGATACACCACGTGTACCATCATGGGTAAATCCGGGACAACCATGAGCTTCGGCTGAAAAACCAGATCCAGATCCAGATCGAAAAAAGATCGCAGGACACGATAAGGTAATTTGGCTACATGACAAGGAACACAAAGCAAAACCGGTTTAGGATACAATCATAAATCCCCGCCATATTCATCAGACTTGGATCTTTCCGACTACCATTTGTTTTCATCGATGGGATATGCATTGGATAAGCAGCTCTTCAATTCCTACGAGGAAGTTGAAAATAGGGTGACTAATTGGTTTGCATTAAAAGACGAACAGTGTTATTGGCGTGGAATCCACAAATTGTCTGAAAGATGGGAAAAATGTGTGACCAACAATGGCCAATACTTTGAAATAAATGTTTTTTTTTTTTTACATTCCAATTAAAAATTAGCATTTTATTGTACTGTGACAGAGTTAAAGATTGGGTTTTTCCAAAAAGTGCGATTACGAATTGTCGGTAGATGGCTCTAAAATGCATCATAACAGTGAAAAAATTTAATGAAACGAATCTCCATTTGCGATTCACTGCTTAAGGGGAACGAAATCGAACCATAAAAAGAGAATCACGTAGACAATAATGTGCAAAAAATATTATGGACGAAGCAAGGAAAATTAACACCAAAAAAGATAACGCTGTCTATCTGGCATGGAATGGAATTGGTCATTGTGAGCGTTTAGAACAGGTTCAACCGATCGATTATGATCTCCACTGTCAAAAATTAAGGAGATTCAATCAGAATCGGCAAAAATTTATCAACAGAAATGGTGTTGTGCTCCATCATGACAACGTCAAGCCACACACATCTTTGATAACCCGACACAAAACAAAAAACTTTCTGGCCTTCCATTAGGTACCTGCATGGTTTATGGTTTATTTTACTTTCAACATATCTGACTTTCATTTAAATGCTTAAAATGTAAAATTTATATTTGGGAATTTGTTTATAACTTTTTGAAAATTAAAAAAAAACAAAATTTCCACCAATTATCTATTAATTTCCACTAAGTATCTGCATTTGATTGTGAAAAAAATCAGCAATATCATGATTTATAGCTTTTTTTATTCTCAACATTTTAAGCTTAATTTCTGTGCTTAACACGTAAAATTTTCATTGTGAAAATTTTTTTATGACTTTTTGTAAAAAAAAATGCTCTAATTTTGCGCGAAAAAGTTTTTTTTTTCACAACTAAGTTACGATTAACTCCGAAACTGTTGAGAATACGAACACATTTTTTTTAGTTGATTTATAGGAAATTTTCTTCCTAAATAAATAAATATTTAGGGCGAGAAATTTGCCACGCCCATAAAAAAAATTAGAACCCGATGGGAAAAAATTGAAAACAGGTTTGAATTCAGCGCGTCCAAATCATTATATTCCATAAAGTTTTGTTTAAAGGGTACGTATGCTGTAGACCGGTATTATTATTCGTTAATGGGAAAGTGTAGCCAAAAAATTCTTGTATCGTTTAGCATATAGGCGATTTAGAACAGACAATGTCAATTATGACATTACAGTGAAGTTGTCATACAAAATTTCATTTGCTTGTGTCATTATTACTAGGGTTCATCAATGAAATTTTGCACCGTCAACAATTTCCTAAAATTTTTGGATTTTTACTGATTTTGTGCTGATGTTTCATCGATGAAAAGATTACGATATTTTTTTATAATTCAATATTATTTTGGTTTGTTTTAATAAACCAACTTAATACAATTTACTGACCATAAGTAGGTCAATAATAAAATCAATAAAATCAGTAAAATTTAAAATTAATTAAATAAATATTAATTTCTACCACCCAGCCAGTCAGTAACTTAATGGAAAACTCATACTAAACATTCTAAAGTGTTACTATTAACTCTTTATCTATGAATTAATCAAATTTTTACCATCATACTCTCCAAATAGCATGTGTTTTTTATGGCGCTTAACAGAAATAGTTTGTTTTTCTTACCAAACTCACCATAAAAATTTCATTAAAAACCCACTAGAAAGATAATCTTTCAAACATAGTGCCTGATACAACAGGTGTCAGAAGGAATAGTAGAATAGCACCACCAAAAATCAATTTTCCTAAACATACACTCACCGAATATACCAACATCATAGAGAACATACAGCTTAAGAAATTGTACTGAAACTACAATCTTGATAAGTAAACTGCTATAAATTAGTTAAAGAAAAGCAAAGGAAAGGAATCCCAATAAGGTGTAACTTAAATCTTTAATTTTCACATAATTTCTTAGAAAAAGTAGAGACAAAAAGCTTTAAAAAAAGCAGAGGTGAAAATTTATTGTCTTATATAGGAAAAAATTAAATAGATTGAGAAGAGCGCCCCTCATAAATGTATAAGTACACTCTCGCAGTGATGATTGTAATAGTAGATAAGATAATAAAGTTTCATGCCTCCCCTTAAGAAAATCGACAACAACCACCAAACACAGATTTTTACTTATTTTTGTATATTTCTTGTTATTGTAAAAGAAAGTAAGAATAATATGCGGTAAGAAATGAAATTCCTTACAATAAAAACCAACAAGTGTTCATTTTCATATCGAAACTATTTCCAGTCATACGTTAAGTTTCTGACTTTTCTTAAACATTTTTTGTTTTTTTTTGTTTTTGTGAATGCCTCCTGCTAAGATTTTTGGTGGGAAAATGATGATTTTTTTGTTATAACATAGTACCGGCTAATGTACGAAGAGTACGAGTGTTCACAAAAAGACACTTCATCTTATATCACATAAGTAAACTTGTAATGATAATAACTGTTAGTTTTGTGCTGCTTGTTCCAGTGTAATTTTTTTATTTTTATTTTTTTCTTTCCGTATAGAATTCTGTTGTTTTATTGGTTTATTGTCTATGGGCAGATGTTGATAAAGCTTTAAATTCTTTTCAAAAAAAAAAAACAAACTTTGGTAATAAATAAAGTTTTTCTTTTGTTTTGCTTGCTATGCTCATGTCTGCCTGCTTAAATGTTGCAGTCGGGTTTGTCTTAAAGAAAGAGCCATTTGAAAATGGGGTCAATGTGATACAAATCTCATGTATGTTGTTGCTTCTTTTTTCGGGTGGCGAAAAATAAATAAAAATTTTGAGGATGGCGTTCAATAATAATTGGTGATAAATTGATTGGCTTTTTTTAAGTAAAAAAATTTAATTGAAATGGAAAATATTTTATTATTTTCCTTTAAAGAAAAGAGAAATTTATGTGAAATGAAAAAAGGAAAAACAAAAGAAAATAATTTTAAATTTTGTCAAAACTTTTTATTTTTAATTAATATTGCTTTGATGCCGATAAAAAGCCATAGGTTACGCTTTTTCTTTTCTGCCAAAAAAAAAAAAAAAAAAAAAAAAAAAAATTAAAATTTAAAATTTAATTTCTTCTGTCCTTTGGCTCTCAATCAATGTGCAACCTGTGTTCTATTCTTAAAAAATTATAATTAAAAAAAAAAAATTGCCCCCATAAACTATAAAAATGTTGCCCTTTTTGCCCTCAAAAAATTCACAGGGTGGAATTGTTGCGCTGAAAAGCGCAAAATTGCTAAAAAAAAAAAAAAAAAAAAAAAAATTGTGGATTGACATTTCAAGGTTGAACATTAACCCGGGAAAAATCGCAAGAGTACCATTGACGAAAAGAAGGAAACTCTCAAGATGTAGCGATATACAGCTTCTAGGTGACATAATCTCAAAGAAAAGGGACTTAAAATATCCAAGGTTAATCCTAGATAATAAACATAAACTGAATGTGCAGAGCATTCCAAAAACTCCCCAAATAAAGGAAAATTCAGTTTCTGTATGGGGTGATCCAAAAGAAAACACAAATGAAATATTCAACAATATTCAACCCAACTATACTGCACTGGATGCGCTAATATTATAATAGTCAGGCCAATTGTAATCTAAGGGTTCACCATATGGCCAAGAAAAACAAATTAGAAGACAACGCAAGAAAAGTCAGGCAAAAACTTTTCGACGACGTGGGAAGAGAGGTCTGTAGAGGCCTGCTGCCTCTAACAGCTATTAAGCCTAAAATAGGCTCTGACGATGAAGATAATTCTAGCATAGACAACAACGAAACACAGTTCTCACACTGCTTGAAATTTAATAACAAAATTCAATGATTTGCAAGCGCTCGTTCGTTTGTTTAAGCTTTAAGAAATGCTGGCATTATCACATGTCACGAATCTTTTTTTTTTTTTTTTTTTTTTTTCTAAAAACCAATAGCAAAAAAATTAATTTTGTAAAGAGGAACCTGTGATTGCGCATCACTTATGCATTTAAAGATGAATCACCTGGGCGCATATGAACTAAGTAGTAGGAAGTTACCACAAACGGCAACAACTGATATGCTGATATTCGTTACGGCATAGAAGTTGAGAGACATATTATAGTATTTGAGTCATTGACAGTGTAAAAGCTTGCGCAACGCAAATAACAATAAATAAATAAGACACAAGTCCCTATGATCCCTGAACAAAACACATTTCTCACACTATACGAATTTTGATCAAATTCAATAAATTGCAAGCGTTGTTTGCCTGTTACTCTAACGCTTAAGAATTGTTGGCATTGTCACTTGTTACGAATCTTTTATTTACGGTCAACCTGAATCACATTAGTTGGTGATTGTGCGTTACTTCAGGTGCATTTCAGTATGATTCACCTAGGCGCCTATCAAGCAGACAGTAGGGAACTACCACCACTCGCTACAACTGAAATGCTAGAGTTTGTTATCGGCATCAAAGTTGTGAGAGACATTATAGGAAACAGCTGTTTTAGTCTGTGGCAGTGAAATAAGCCAAAAGCTCGGAGTACTTAAATGCCTTTTACTAAACTGGTATAATGATGGCTCCAAAATGAAACATTGCACCTTTTCGTAAATGCATCACTGCGCTACATCACAATGGCTAACTTTTATCACAGAAAGTTAAATGATACACTACTATTCATGCATATAAATTTGCGGCAGCACTACTCCTTATTTACACAAACAAATTTTAGAGTGAAATAGTGAATTTAGGTTGTTTTAAAGCGCTAAATATCATGATGCAGTGCTGTAATGCATTTACGAACATGCCCATTGTGTCGGTACTGGCGTGCGGTAATCAATCTAGATAGTGGGCTCACAGATAAGACTATTAATGTGTTCTATGACAACGAAGCTGCTTTAAGGGCATTTGACTCGAATCGTATGACATCTAATCTGGTCAAATATTGCTACGATATGTACCTGGAAACGGTGATATAGATGGTAAAGAAACAGCAGATGCATTGGCTAGAAAAGATTCCATGACACCCTATATTGGTACAGAACCTTGCTGTTCATCATTACTTACTACCATGCTCAATCTAACGAGTTTTGTTAATAAAATCGGATCGATAAATTTCCTGATGCTTGAACACTGGAAAGGCGGTGATCAGTCCGTCTTTGGGCATTGCTCTGAGGTTCTCAAGTATGGCAGGCCGGACTCCTAATAGAGTTTCTTACGGGAGACAGAGAGCATCTGTCAGGTGGCAGTCACCGATATGGACATATATGGACAGATTGTGGAGTGTGCTCACATGCATCAGAGACAGCGGAACACATATTGTGTGCATGTGGGGTTCTTTACAGGATTTGATGGAAATGTTTAGAGACACATTGGGTGAAATATCAACAATTATAGTTTAGGAAAGCAGCTTTCCTTATGAAAGCCAGCAGATCCGAACTAACTATATATCAGGGTGATTAAAATAATAACAATTTACTTACGAGTATATCTTTTAAGAACAAATAAATACACACGGGGCTCTAAGATCAATCAAGGCATTTAAATTAATAATACAAAATAAACCATTTCATTAACGATGACAGAGGTTTTAAGAAAAATAATTAGAATTCTAAACACATTTACAAATTAACAAAATTTCTTACTTATTATTGTATTTCTTTTATTTATTCTTTTCAGCATAAAAAAACTTGTAAATCACTTTCTTTGACAAAAACGACAAAAAAAGGAGTGGGTAAGTTCTTAAAAAATTGCTTTTGATTTTTACTGCATATTTAATAAGATTAATACGTTATTTAAATTAAAGCAAAAAATTACCAACAATTTTATTCCAAAACCCGAATTCCTTCCCAATTAAGAAACCAAAACAGCATTTAATCTGCTTCAAAAAAAGGTCAGTAGGTTTATAGTTTTTAACTGTGATGATAAATTAAAAAGAAAAGCGCAATAAGAAATAAAATGATTTATTCCATTTGAGTCTAAAAAACGAACAAGAATTTAAATTAAATATTCAAATAATTGCCTGATTAAAGTGATAACTCTGTCATTTCTTAAAATATCTGAAGTAGAGTAGAAAGAAAAAAATAAAAACAAATAAAAAAATATTTTTTTCTTTATTTTTTAAATTAAAACAAGATTAAATATGTATTTTTTTCCGCTATTTCAAACAATCACGTGCGAATTTTGCTTTTTTTATAAAACGAAAATAAAAATATTGTAGTAATTCAGTAATTCAAGTAGTGACTTCTTTATGGCATATATGAAAGGAAAAAAAACAATTCTTTTATTAATTAATAAAACGTGAGTGAAAAAATGTATTTTGATGATGTTGAAAAGCAATTTAATTTTTTTTCTCTTTTTTTTTTTGAGATGAGGTAGTTAATAATTTTGAAATGCCTTATAAAGATTAGATTACTTTGATAATATTTTTTGCTGTTATTGTTATAGGCTTGCATCTGTAGGTCTGTTTTCCTTATTTTAATTAAACTGATAACGTCAAGTCAAGAAAAAGCGGTTTTGAAAACAATCTTACCTTAACTAGTGTTTATAAATGGCTTTTTTGTATAAATCATTGTTAAGATTTAAAGCAGCCATTTAAAAGAACATCAAATTGAAACGTGAGTTGACAGTCTTATTTGGTTTGCAGCAAGGGAAAGTGACTTTAAATAATTTGTAAAATTTTAATTATTTTTAAGACTTGTTAAATACAGATCAAAGCTTTGATAAAAATATTAAATAAATGAGGTAATTACGGATTACAAAGTCAATATAAGTCAGTATAAAGCATTAAACACACAACCGACAGCAAGCAACAGACAGCAAAATGTCAAAATTAGAATACATACGTTTATATGAAAACAATTATTTTAAAAGCAGCGCAACAAAAGCCTAGACAACAACATTTGCTGCTGCTGCTAAATATAAAATAATTTTTTTTTTTAACGCAGCAAAACAATAATTAGTCATACCAATACAATATTAAATTTTAAATAAAAAAAAAAAAAACGTAAAAATGCAATTTTTTTATTTATCACAAAACAATAGTATAAAATTAAAATATTGTATCAAACGCCATTTTTGTTAATAATTAAAAAAGTTTAAAAACAAAATTTCATTAATTTTTATATCTTTGAGTAATATTTCAAAGAAGCGAGATTATTTTGGTGAATTTAAAAAAGTTAGGTGTCACTACTGAAAAATGTTGTTCCATAACAAATAAAACGGATGACAATGAAACCTAATTTTATTGCTGCTGCTTTCAAAATATTTATGAAGTCGATAGCATAGCAAATGCTGCCAATAACTTTCTGCTTGCTGTAGTAGCTGAGGCAACAAAGAGGAGGAAGAGACGATGGCACACTTCCTATGTGAATATTCGTCGCTTCTGAACTGTCAACGTAATGTTTTCGGCAAGTGATTCTGATTAAAAAGATATGATGTATACTCGGTATCGCGTGGTTCAAGTGATGTGGTTGATACTCCACACGGTGTCTGTAGGTCACCACAGAAACCTACCAACTATTCAGAATATATAAACTTAAAAAAAGTATGTACGGTTTTTTGGTCAAGATTTAAAGCAAAAAATTGTTTTATTGATAAAAAAAAAATGTATAAGAAAGAAATTTACCATATGATTTATTGCCATTTTTTGATGAAGACAAGACTTAAAAAGCTTCTGTCGTTTATGGCCAAAAACTTAGACAAGCTAATTTTAACCCCGTTCTGTTGGCCTTTTATTTTCTTTACCATCAAGAGAGTGTTGAAAACAATGAAGCAAATGATATAAAGATGGTGAAAACTTCAGAACTTTTTTGTTATTCATACTCATTTATAAATTTATAAGTACAACTGAGTATACTCATTCAAATTCATCTACTCATACTAGTTTATACTCACAATAACGTTGTTTCGTAAGTTTAAGTAGCAATGAGTATGAATCAAACGTCGTACTCATACTCATAGCATTAATTAATTTCTCAGAAAATACTCCTGGTACTCATAAGTGATTCGAATTATTCCTGAGTATTTATGAATATAAGTATTGGCTGTTCAAAAGAAAAATAAAACAGAAACTCACAACCTGATAATGAATATTCAACTGATCATGTTCGAATCATACTCATCTGCTACAGCAAACAAATCACATGTTTAGCTGGAAGACAAAAATGATGACAAAGAAACCGAAGCCAGGCAAAGATGCCATATAAGGTATTTAACCGAAATTGTCACTATATTTTCATCTAAGAGCCATAAAGTCAAAATTTGTATGAAACAATCATATATGAAAAATTTCATTGATGACTGCTGGTGACAATGACACGAACAGAGGGAGTTATGCAGGACAACTGCATTAAAAAGCCACCATACTATTATGAGTCGCCTACATGTGAAATCCCAACCTATAGCATGTTTACACGGCCCTTACAATTACTCAAATTTCATGTTTCGCTGTTTGAATTACTTATACGGATTTATTTGCTTACATGGCATCATTTTAATTCGTTTAGATAGTTTTTCTTTTGCTTCTCGCTATTTTTATTCATTGTTTTGTTATTTGCCTGTAAATTGTGTGAACAAAAAAATTTTTTAAACAAAATCGCTCCAAACATTTGAGATCTCAATTATTTCTTAAACTAGGATCACACGATTGTCGCAAATGTACCAATATGACACAATTTCAATTGTACTTTATTGTCTCAAAATATCAAAATGATGGCAATATATTCTGCGAAAAAAAAATTTTAATTTAAAAATTGGTACGTATTGTACACTTCGATTGTCGCACATTACCTAATGAGCTCTCACACGATTTCCCTACGAATAATTGATGCATTGCTTTAGTAATTTACAGGCCTATATAAACTGAGTGACTTTTTTTGAAAATATCATGTGGCGAATTATGTAATTCGACTCTTAATTGTAGGTTGAATTATGAATGAGAGAGCGCATTAGTTGCCATTATCTGCAACTGAATTGAGTTATATATTCGATCTTAGCATCCTGTAAGATTTATTAAAAACGTTGCTTTTAAAATGCTTGCGAAATAAGGATGATGTTAAAGAAATTAATTTTTATCTTAAAACAAAAGATTTAAGCAACAAACACTAGTAATTCTGTTTTTCTTAGAGAAACTCATTTTCACGTTTTTCTCATTTTATACAAAATAGTGCAATAATGATGAAATATTTCTTTTAAGCTTCTGTTTGCAGTAAATGCGTTAAGGAAATACAAAGTTTCTTTTATTTTCTCTGTGTTTTGATGCCGATAGAATTGTATTCTTTATGGCCACAGCACCAAAAAAAAAAACATTATGCAGCTTTTTTTTAAGAAAACAAACCGATTTTGTTCACCTGCTTTTCTAGACAAGTTTTCTGGATGAGGCCATTATTATTACTATTTCGCTGCTGCTATTGCTGATTTGAGAAATTTGCAACAACAACAACAAGTAAAAAAACTTGTACTAAACTTGTAGTACTTGTATGATGTGTTCAGATGAAGATGATGGCAATGTTGCAAATGATTGTTAACAGATTGGAAACCGCAAAAGCTGTTGCTGCTGTTTAGAGTTAAAAGAAAGAGTTGCATACTCATAAACATATTAAATAAGGCAAAAAAACAGACATTACCAAGAGGGTTTTATAGAGCAAATATGTATGTTAAAATCGATATTAAGGGTATTGTCTTGAATTAGTGGATAAAATAAGGTTAATTAATTAAAGCGATAGCGGTTAAGATTTTAATATTAAATTGGCATATTTCAAATAAATAGTCATAAGGCTTCATAAAAGAAATATGTAAATAATGCGGAAACTAATGGAATTCCCTTATTTAACACATTTTTTTATGAAGTGAATATCCTTAATATTTTGTATATAATTTATATATTAACCAGCACTTTTTTTTAACATTTTTTAAATAATTTATTTACGTTTTTCCTTTTTTTTTTTCTTCGTATTAACGTCTTCCTTTGAAAAGTAAACAAACTAAAATCTTTTGAGCAGACGTCTTAAGAGACTTCAGATCTTGTTTAATAACCTGTCTAATTATTTATATCGTTTACTAAAGGAAATGTTACAGATTTATTTGAAATATTATTAGAATTGCTTCCTTTCAAAAAAGAACCAAAAAAAGCTAAACAAGTATTTTTCTTCAAGGCCTTAATTTATGAAAAAAAATAATGTATTGAAAGTTAAGCTTATTTGGATCTTATTGATATTTTTCCTTTAAGCTGTTTAAACTAGAAACCTAATTTATATTATTATTTGAAAGAGTATATTTATATTTTGCTGCATGACTTTTAAATTCATAGATTGTATATGAAAATTCTTTTCAAGTTTAATACGTTAATGACAGGCCCGTTATGTTAATGTCAGCCATAGCTGTCCACAGACAATAACAAAAACCAATAAAATTCATTATATGATTAAAAAACAAAAATTATCCTAATTTGCTCTTACTAAGATAACATGAAGAATATTATTGGGGTTTATGGATTAAAAAAAAAAAAAACATATTTTAATTATAAACCAATTTAAACTTTACCCTCATCAAGGCAGCCTTGAAAAAGTTTTCTTTAATTTAAAAGAAGAAAAAGGTAAGAGTCTATGATAGGCAACAGCAGCAGGAGTTTGAACCACTTGCTACAGTGTATCGATCAGCTGCTTAACTGGAAGACAAAAGTGATTACAAAAAAACTGAAACAAGGCAAAGATGCCAGATGTGGAAGCCATATGCTCACCAGAGGACTTACGAAAAAGAGAGTCAGAATTGGATAACAAAAGAAGTGTTGATTTCCATTATGAGAAAACTAATCTACATATGGTATATATTTGATGAGCCACCAAAAATTGATTGCCACTATTTCTTTAGTAGTCTGGATGTTGTTGAGTTACAATTTGTCGATAGATGATTTCTGGTAATATTAATTGCAGCAGGCAACATTCTAGCTTCTTTGAAAGCCGACATTTTAAGCTTTACTTTGTTAGAAGACAGTATTTATATCGCTTCATTCTGCGTTTAAAAATGAGTGTAAATTCGCAACAATACCGTTATTGTTTGCTTTTTTGTTTAAGAAAAGGTTAAAATGCATTGCAGGCTGCTGAAAAAATTTTTGAAGTTTACAGAGATGATGTTGTAACTAGAAAAACATTACTGAAATGGTTTATGCGTATTCGTTTATTTTGACGTTACAAATGCACCCCGCTCTAGTCGACCAATCACTAAAACGCGGACTAAATCATTGAAAACAATTGAGGAAGACTGGTACATAAGCAGCGTGGTCGTTGCTAGAGAACTAGGCTTTCATCACCAAACACTTGTCAACCATTTTATTCTAATCAACAGTGAAAAATTGAATGAACCATATTTTCATCTGCGATTCATTGCTACAACGGGACGAAATCTAACTTTTTCTGAAACGGATAATTACGGGCGATGAAAAGTGGTTGTAGTATGACAATAATGTGAGAAAAAGATATTGGACGAAGTAATGTAAAGTTACGCAGACTGTGTCAAAGCCAGTTTTAACACCGAAGAAGGTAATGCTGTGTGTCTGGCAAGATTGGAAGGGAATTGCTCATTATGAACTTCACCAACCTGGTCACACATTTGATCCTGATCTCTATTGTCAACAATTGAGATCATTGAATCAAGCAATTCAATAGAAACTACCAGAATTGATCAGCAAAAGTGCTGTTGTTTTCTATCATGACAACGCCAAACCATGCATATATTTGATGACCCGGCAGAAACTGCGAGAATTTAGCTCGGAAGTTTTGAGGCATCCAAATATATCATACCCCGAACCTTGCATCTGCAGATTATCATCTGTTTCGATCTCTGGAGAACTCTCTCAATAATGTAAATTTAAATAAAATAGCGGCCTATAAAATGCAACCGGATTAGATTTTCGCTCAAAAGACCGAAAGGTTATACACTGATAATGTCTACACCAAAAATGGCGAGAGGTTGTCGAACAAAACAGCACATTTTTTTATTTCATATAAACGGTGTTTTCTAAGAGCTTGAGAACTCAAAATGGGAATACAAGACAGTTATATTGTTGGAATGACATTTCTTTTATTCTGGAAGATAATTTCATGGCGTTTATTTTTCAAATATGTTTTACGGCATATGTCTGGAGCAACTACGAGTTACATAGTCAATTCGATCAGTCCAATTTTTAACTACTTTTTCCAATAAAGCTGGCTGTGGCATCAATGTTGGCTTGAATATTGTCAACATAAATCAATGACATAACATAGCCCCAGAAAAAGTAAGTGGCGTCAATGTTGGCTTGAATATTATAAACATAAATCAATGACATAACATAGCCCCATAAAAAGTAAGCCAGAATAAGACCACTTCTGGAAAAACAATTGTTACCAAATTGATTTTGCAATAAACTGGTTGTTAAGCAGACTGTATGACAATTTACGCTTGTTTTTGTGGAACCAAATGTCGTTAATGTTTAGCTCATCAATTCTTGGAAACAAAAAATCGATCATAAAGGCTTGATAGCGCTCACTATTTATCGTAACTGTAGCTCCTGGCTTATTCTTAAGAAATAAGGGTTGAAGCTGCCGCCAGCATCCACTAATCAATTTCAATGGGTGTAATGGTGATGCCTTAACAGCTTGAGGATTGACTTGGCTTCCAGGATGGCAGTTTTACTTATTTTACTGTTGTTGTAAATTTCTACAATCTGGAAGCATTGTTCTGGCGTTAAACGATTAATGAACAGAAATCATAACACAGATTGACATTCTTATGCAGCTAAAAACAACATCCTATAGAAGAAAAATTTACTAGGTGTACCGGTATTAAATGAGCATTTTTGTGTGAAAATGAAACACTAATTTTTAATGGGAAAGTAAAATATATTTTATCCAAAGTACTGAGTAATCCTTCAGGCAATTTGTGACTTCCACGCCAATAAAACTGTTCATCTTTTGAAGCAAACCAATTAGATACCCAATTTTCGACTTCCTCATAGGAATCGAAGTGCTGTTCAACCAATGGCTGACCCATCGATGAAAACAAACAGTAGTCGGAAGGAGCCAAGTCTGGTGGATGCAGCGGGTGGGGTAGCAGCTCACAGCCTAATGTTTGAATTGTATCCTGAACCCGTTTAGATTTGCGAGCAGGTGCAGTGTTATGTTGCAAAATTACCTTGCCGTGTCTTGCGGGCCTTTCTGGTCGTTTTTCGAACACAACATGGTTCAAATTGATCATTTGTTTTCGGTAGTGATCTGTATTAATGGTTTCACCAGGCTCGTGGTACACCACACCTTTCTGATCCCCCCAGACACACAGCATTGTCTTTCTGCCGAATCGATTTGGTTTTGCAGCCGAAGTTAATAGTTGTCCCGGATTAACACATGAATTTTTGCCTTTAGGATTTTGAAAATAAATCCTCGACAAGCATTCGATGCGGTTTTGATCTGGTTTTGCAGCCGAAGTTAATGGTTGTCCCGGATTAACCCATGACTTTCCGTTTAGAGCATGATCACCATATGCCTCAATAAGCATTCGATGCGACACTGCTGCACTTTTCTACGAATGAAAACAAAAAATTAATGTTTTCTGGTACGAAATCCGGCATCTCTAACACGATGAAAGAATATGATGTTGTGTCTGTTCACTGATTTGACGTATACTGAATATGTTTGGCAGATATCATTGCCAACACAATAGATGTTTCCTATGGAGACAACTGCATCTTGAAGCTTACTTCATGCCGGTACAACTGGTAGGTTTTTGTCAAGTTTTTAACTGAAGTTAACCAAGAACCCATTATTTATTAGTTACAAATTACAGAAAACATATTTGGACAAGAAAAATTTTATGAAATCAATTTGGTTAAATTTCGTTGTAAAGGCATAATGCAAATTGTATGGGAGGTACATGAAATTATGATCCGATTTTAACTAAAAGTAAAATCACTCGGTTTACGTAAAGGCAAATAACTATTTTTTATAGAATTATTTTATAAAAGGCTGTGTCGATGTGCTATGGTAAGTAAGACACCCGTTTACTAACCCAGAGGTCCTCCTTTCAATACCAGGCCAGACCATCCGACAATTTTCGACCGCGGTATCGCCTCATAACATAGCTAGCGAGTGCTTATGAGTATTTCTGCTATGAAAAACTTTTTTAACTAATGCATATGCCATTCGGAGCCAGCCCTTTCAATGAGTCTAAAAACAGAATGAGGTGTAGTTCATAGTCGATACTTGGTCGAATTTGTTTTTCACGGAAATTATGTATGTATGTATGTGTACATATTTTATAAAAAGCTACCAATAGTGGTAATATTGTCAAATTGATTTAATGGAGTAATTTTTTATTAATCGCTGTAACTAAAAATTGATCCAAAAAACAAGCAAATAATGGCGACGTTGATCATAAAACTGGTCCATAAGCTAAACCCATAGAATTTGCTTCATTTTATTATGAAATCGTCTAATCAAAACTGCATTTTACACTTTAATTACAATATTTAATAGGGCAATTGAAAGTATGTTATGAAAACTTATCTTAAATTGATCTTCATAAAATTGTACATCGACACAAACATAATGTACCGTCATTACCACTTATGTTAATGGTATGTGGCATATAGAAACATCAATATTTAATAGTGCATAATAATTTTCTATAATTTAGAAACTCTTTTTCAAATTATAGCATTTATTGAAATGCAATAGAAATTTATTAGATTTTTCTTTAACATGTCCACCTTCAAACAAAATATTTCAATACCATAAATATGTATCTTTAGAAGAAGGAAAAAAAGAAACAATTTAACAAGGCACGTTTGTATGATAATAAAAGATAACCGTACATACATACATACATACATACATACATGCATACATACATAAATTGTACTATAAACAGCGAAAGAAATTGAACATTTTAAGCATTTAAAGAGCAAAATAAAAGAGTTAAAAAGCAATATATTTTAAAAGCCTTGTAATTACCAAGCAATTGACTTGACCACATCAACAAAAATAACTGACTTGTAGTAGGTAGACACAGAACAAAAAAAAAAAAAAAAAAAAAATCGATAAGTTTAAAAGCATAAAACTTTAAAAAGAAAAAAAGA
Organism: Wohlfahrtia magnifica; assembly: GCA_023159175.1. Lineage (NCBI taxonomy): Eukaryota > Metazoa > Arthropoda > Insecta > Diptera > Sarcophagidae > Wohlfahrtia > Wohlfahrtia magnifica. The sequence goes on from JAKWBJ010000054.1 coordinate 1,150,005, forward strand.
GGACAAATGCCACATTGTTGTAACAAAAAAAACTACAACAATTGTAGACACATGGACACATATATTTTTTGTATTTCGAAAAAAAAAGTAGAAAATTGTGGAATAAACTTAAGAGTTCAAATTCATTGAAAAGAATTTTATACCGAACTAAATGGCCGTCACATGTCACTTGCGTTAAGCGTATAGAAATGTATTTCTTTCAAACACATAAATTGCGTTCCACTACAAACTGCTGCTTTTTTTTGTATTAAAAGAGGTTATATTTTAAGAGAAAAAAAAAAAAAAGTTCAATTGTTTAGCATTAGTGACACATTTCTTTAGTCACAGAGCATTTTATTTTGTTTACAAGAGACATTCGTTTTTCTGTTCTGTGTACATATGTGATGCCAATTGCAGATTGATGATGACCAAATGAAAATAAATCTTCAATTGAACTATGAATGGCTGTGTAATTTCTGTATATATGTAGACGTAAGTATATGGTATTCCATGTATTACTAAATGCGTGTACAGTTTTACGTCGCGGACTTAGATTTTTGGGATTAAACCCAACACTAGGTTGGTTTGGTATTATTTAAAAAGAAAAGCAAATGCTTGTTAGTCTGCATTTTTTGCGATAATCATGATAATTTTTTTAAAAATACATTTTTTACACTTTTATGAACCTAAACTAAACACTATGGGTTGCAAGTTACATTAAGTAAAAGATTTTATAATCACACATGTTATATCGGGTGTTTTTTTAGGGCTTCATAATTTCGAATTGGCAAGACAGCTTTATTTGACACGCTAAGGCATAAATCCTGAACTTCTGTTGAATGGGTTTCGGTTCAATTTTTCATAGAACGGATACATAAATAAGCAGAATTGTTGAAACATTATTACACCCACAGAAAATTACTGTTTGGTGTGCTTTATGGGCTGGCGGAGTCATTAGCCTATCCCACTTGACCACGAAATTCGATAATAACATGACCCACGAACGTTCAGCAAACATTTCTTTGATAAAACATTCGAAAACGACTATTGAAAGCAAAACGAATAAGAACTCATAGAGTTCACCCGTCGCTCAGTTTGTAACAGCATATCTTTCGATCTCGAAGATTTGCCTGTGATATCAACAGCAAGCCTTTAACAATATCTAAAGCAGTAACAGGCAAACTAATATTAGTGCATTTTACAACTGTGGTAGTAATTCGAGTGTCTCTCTCTCAGACCATTTTGCAATGTATATTTTAACTTGCTTTCTCTTTACTTCTCTTTGTTTACTTTTTGCTTATTTTTTGCCTATGCTACTCACACGTACGTGTGAAAATACAAGAGAAGAGCAGCTCTTAATTTTGCTTTGCTCTCTTCTCTTTTTGCTTCTATTCTCTTGTGTTTTTGCCGCTACTTATGCTTTTGTGAGTTATTTCGCCTCACAATGCTAAAAACGAGAGAAAATGCTTTTTTAAAGCGTAAAGAAACAAAAAAACAAATAAAATTAAAAATAAAAAATAAATCAGCATATACCCACTATGCGTGTTCATTCGTTGCTGTTTCAGTGACAACAAGAGCATAAGAATACATATGAATTGAGAAGAAACAAAAGTCTATTGATATGAACAGCAATATTCTATGCTCTGGTAAGCATTTTATTTTTTTTCGACAAAAACAAATATTTTTGCTTCGAATTTTCTTCGCTAAAGGCGAACAATCGCTTTTTATGAATCTCGGGTCAAGCGGGTTATGTCTTCAGAAGTGATGATAGTCAAAATGTTATTGCCAATGGTGAACGGTATACAGCCATGATTAGAAATTTATTCGTACCTCAATTCGCTGACAATAATTTTGCTGACATGTGGTTTCAATATGACGGAGCCACATGCCAAACAGCGTGTGCTACAATTGATTTACTCAAAGAACCTGTTGATGGAAAAGTTATTTCACATAATTGCCCACCAAGATTGTATGATTGTATCTTTTTCTTTGGAGTTATGTAAAGTCAGTTGTCTACGTCGATAAACCAAAAACAATTGATGACCTGAAAATCGAAATACGACCACATATGCTACGAAAAGATTGTGAAATTTAGTCTTCCAGATTGCGCCTTGTACACGCCAGCTGTGGCGACTACATGACCGAATTCATTATTTAAACAATAACGTCATAAAATTTTCTATCCAACAAAACCCATAGCGGTGATATAAAAATTATATTTCTTTGTTTTGTTATGATTTAAACTTGCGTAACTGTAAAAGAATACACCCGATATTCATATATCAATAGAACCACCGATCATCGTTTACAAAACGAACATATGCCACAAAGTTATTGGGTGTAACAATCAATAATCTAACAATTAGCAAGTTGTACGATGAGAACACTGTGATTGAATGTCGGGACCAGAAGTGGTTTGCTCGGTTTCGTTCTTGAAATTTCATTTCCAAATATAAACCACGCTTTGTTCGGTAAGTCGCTGAAGAATAAGACTAAATTTCTCTTAGCAGATGAGGTGGGCGCTCAACATCGAACTCATAATAATTCGGAATCATGTTTATTCAAAAAAATTTGATGATTTGGCAGACAAGCGGCTAAGATAGCTCTGGAATATCACAGAATGACTTCGTGGACGGTTACAAACTGCCACAGATCTCTTAGTGAGATGGCTGAGCATTAACAATATTCACATCATATGGGTACCAGGTCACAGTAAAATTCCGGAAAACTGCATAGCAGCTAAACTATCCAAGTATTGCAATTACTGCGAATTTTTTTCTTAAACGAATGCTTGAATCCACCTTCAAACTGAGTTGAGTAGAGAACGCCAATAGGTGCATTTGTCTTTTAATACAGTGCACTGTGAAACCAAAAATAATTTAATTTTATTTATAAGTAACGGATGAATTTTTAACTGTTTGTGATTCGAAAATTGAAGAAGAAAAACAAAACTATCAAAAATGATTGAAATATTTATTTGAATGGATTAGTGAATGCCTGGTGTTTATTTTTAAAGAGTTTTTTTATGTAAATGTTACCCGCGGCTCTAATGTAGGCATACTTTTTCCAGCACTTCAGCCGGTATCTCAGCAATGGCACCAACCGCACCAAACAGTGTATCTGTCAAGCTGCATTAGCAGCTTTTGTACTGCTTCTGGCTGTTCTTAACAGCAAATTCGGCATTTCTATTTGTGCATGTACACATTGAGCTAAAAAAAAGCTTCGTCGCCAAAGATAATTACTCGATAGAAACTAATAAAACACATTTCTCAAATAGCACGAATTTCAATAATTAAAGTGAATGACTTGCAAGCGTTGCCCGCTCGTATTAGTCTATTCGTGGTGAGCATTTTTGGCATTGCCACATGTTACGAATATTTTTGTTACACTGAAAAAACTCACCAAAAAAGAACCAAATAGAACAAAAATTACCCTTTTAACGAATATGCCACTCTTATAATGACCATAGTGCAATACCTCTATGCCAAAAGCCTATTAAATCTCGCCTCAAACGTAAACATTGTTTCTTCTTTTCTTTTTTTCTAATATTTCTAGTGGTTTTCGATAATTTTGTTCAATTTTTCATTACCGCGTAGAGATATTAAAGCGTCATATGTGTTGTAATATTTTTCATAACGAAATGTTTTTCAATAACGATCATGGGCAAAACAGAAATCTAATCGTTAGGCAAGAGAAATAAACAACAACAACAACATAAAAGTCAGGTCAAAGAAAAACCACCAAAATAATAAAAACAGGACAAGCTAATATGTTGCCATAAGAAGCACATGACTAAGAGAAAACAAAAAAAAAGATAATAATGATGACGATGAAAAGTTTGCCACAACAACAACAACAAAATACGAGAAGATTCACAACTTTAGTTGAAGCCTGTTTTTGAACTCCTTAAAAACGTATGAGTCTCTTACACTTATTCTCTATGGCTTTTCTAAGATAAAAATTCCATTGTAAGATCTACACATTGCGGTCTTTTGATGGAAAAAAAATCTGTACTTTTTTTTGTTTTTGTTTTATTTTTCTTCTTTTTTTTTTTTCTTTAAAATTGGTGTCTTAAACTTGATTTTGTAACAGTTCTTTCATTCTTGCCTAACTGTCGGTTTTTGTCTGTCTCTCTGTTCGTTTTTCTCTGTATGTGTGTATATAAATGTTGGTGCCACATCTATACTAAGCATACACTAGTAAATGCAACTTGTTAGTTGTCTTTATAAGCCACGTTTATAAACAACAACATCACATTTACCACTCATACGGGAATATACAAATAAATAAAGAAAAAAACAGCATCTTCATCTTCTTTTTTTAGCATCTCCAGTTATTTTTCTCAGTGCCTATATTCTTATTAGGCTGGCAGCAGCAAAGAAAGAGAAAAACTGAATAAAGAAATATTGCATTATTTTTGTTTTTCTTGCCGCATTACACCAGTTCTTCTTTTTTCCTTTTTTTTTGCATAACGTTTGCATTTATTTTGCTTTTTTTTTGTTACTGGTTCTTCAAACGTTTTTGGTGATAAGGTGTGAGATTTGGGTTGTGTTCCACATTGTCACCATAAGTTAGTTGCACTATGATTTTGTGCCATCTTTTATAACGTTTGTGTAAGCACATATGCTGCGTATGCGTGTGCATTTACGAAGAAGAGCCTGAATTTTTTTGCAAACAAGTGACTTGTTGTGACACTGAATCCCGGTTTTATGACAAGTTTTTCGATTTTTTTTTTTTGCAAATTGCTGTGGCTGAGTGGATATTTTTAAATATAAAAAAAGGAAAAAAAATATAATACGGAAGTTTTATATTTACTAACACCTTTGGATATGATTAAAAGAGATTTTGAAATGCCGTAACAGGAATTAAATGAAAAAATTAAGATATAAATTCTATAGCAGCAGACATGTTATATTTTTATATAAAAAAAAAAATATTAAAATATTTTGAAATTCTTAAAAAAAAAAATTAAGGACTTTTCTAAGAATTTTTATCGATAATTTTCCTTTTTTTTGTAGTAGGTAAACCAATCTTTTTCTCTTAATTTTCAAACATGGCTCAAGTACAGGCAAATTTAGCTTCAGAGAGAGTCTTCTCTGAGTTGAAAAACAACTTAAAAATAATTTTATTAACAGACCTTGTAATCAGTTTGCCTTTATCGATAACATCGTACCACCGATGATAGTTATAGGCAGCTCGTAACAACCAGGCTTGACAAAAACCCGGATTTTTTTTAATAAAACCCAACCTACCAGGTTTTATTGGTTTTTTCTTTGTATTGCTGGGTTTCGTTAAAATCGACGGTATATGTTGTTTGTTAGTATAATTACCTTGGTTTAGTATTGGTTTACACTTTTGGTGTGATCTAGGCGGCATTGTGAATTGTTAGCTACTTAAACTCGGTGATCGGAGTAGACTGCAATCATTTCGTTTGAACCGTGCATTATGAAAAAAACGGCCGGAATATTAGGACAGGCAGTTTGCCGCTGTAGTATGGTAGGTAAGACACGCGCCTACCAACCAAAAGGTTCTCGGTTCAATACCAGGCCAGACTATTTTAAATGAAAAGAAAAAATTTTCCGACATTGGTATCACCTCATAACATTGGTTATGAGTTACTACTATGGAAAACTTCCCTAATGCATTTGCCGTTCGGAGCCGACGTTAAACTGTAAGTCCGTTTCAATCACGCAGAGAAGTCCACATGTTCCCTAATGGAAAGTTATGGGAATAATAATATATAATATATAGCGCATGAACTCACATATCATTATCATTATCATCATATCGACCAGGCACTATTGCAGAACACTGCGACCCATGGGATCTATTGTGCCCCTTCAGGTCTATAGTTTGTTCAGCAGATCTGTTGCCTGCCTAATGATCTGAAACTATAATGGTGGTTATGTCACCCAGTGAGACACTATGTCTATTTAAACCTATCAAAAACTCCACATTCACACAATAAGTGTTCAGCTGTCTCAGATATCCACATATGTGAACGCCATCCTCTTCAGATGAGCTCTTTGTCCATAGTGGCACGTAAAAAGTTTCAATTCCGACCAATTCAAGCATCTAGCATTGTCCCGATCATGATAAGATTGAGGATGACAATAGATGGTGCTGCACAGTAAGGTTCCGAACCAATATAGGGTATGAACTTACATAAACCGGTACTAATTCTGGATCTTTATGGATCAGTCAAAGATATTGGAATTTCTTTTGATAAGAATATCTCAGGAACTGCATGTATTCCACTTAAAACCGCTGGCCAAAAGCTAGGCCAATTATTAAAAATTCCCTGATTATATGTAAGGAAGCTTATACGTGCCATAATTGTTCATTTGGCGCTTGATAGAAATTATTATTGTTGTTGAGAGGTGGTTTCGAAGTACTGTGGATTTTTTTCCTATTGTATAGTACTTGAACAAAACAGGGTTTCTCTACTTATATCCCCTCTAAACTCGATGGACTGATGAACTTTAAGATATCGATTGGTTCGTTAATACTAAAATAAATAAGTGCTGTACATTCAGTATATATGGGTTTTGGTGTTTTATGTTTGTCATGAAAAAATCCGGACATTACATTTGCGTCAGCCATGACTAGTCAAAGGCCGGTTATTATTCTCAGGCTAGGAAATCTAGAATCCTATCATAGCTGTTTAGCAAAAGTTTGTCTGCAGAACCCCTCTAGATCCTCTTTACCGCTTCACAAAAAGGTTTTGACCCATTAGTGCTGTCTCTTCATTAACCAGAATGCCTACATAAATCGGAATTTTGCAGAGTTGATTCAATTTACTCAGACAGTTCCTTACTTGGATAGGATAGAAGGGAGTAACAGCCTCGCCCCTACATTCTATTGACCCGATGTCAAGGATCGATAGCTCAGATAAACCATCGAGAAAGGGAGAGCCCAGTATGAGAAGTCTTCGCCGTGCAAAAGACGGACACTGGCATATAAAGTGGACCAGGGTCTCCTCCTCCTCAGGCAATCTACATCCATGACAAAAGTCATTTGCAGGTAAGCGCAACCTCTGTACGTGCCTGTCCATCACGCAATGGCCGGTGAGGATGAACACAACGATGCTCCGACGGTTAATTGGTACACTTCATATCCAACCCAGGTGAGGTGAGTTTGGCAATAAAGCAAGAGTCACATTCCGACCAGACTCTTTCAGCGTCCAACATATATCTTCGCTTGAACGCAGGCCTAACAGAGATAAGAGGTACAGCCACCCTTATGTGATGATGAATGTCCAGAAGAAGTGTAACCGCCCTAGCGAGCTCATCAGCAGCATAGTTAACCGAGATGTTCCTGGGTTGTTCCAGCAACCCAGGTGAGGTGCACACAAAACTGTCGTTATAATGCCACAAGAGAATCACAACAGTTCCATACCAGCTTAGAGTTGAAGATTACACCCGAAAAAGATCTGATTGCCGCCGGGCTATCAGAACAGTTCCATACTAACTTTGAGTTAAGTGCTCGAATGGTGGCTGGACCATCAGGTAGTATGGTTCTGCCTCTTGTACTTTCTCTGTTCTAGTTAAATTGGGCTTATCTTTCGTTGGCGTGAATTTTGAATATGTGGTAGTAGTGCCTAAAAGTTGCAATATTAAAGAGTAGGAAGAATCATCTGATGACTTAAATAAGTCTACGACAAGAACAGTCTCACAACGGCTGTTATGGCTAAAGACCATGATTTTAGAAAATCGACTGTGTTTGCAGGCGACAGATGAGTCAAGAAAAAAAAAATGATTTTGATACAATACCTAACGACTCAACGCTCAACTTCAAAGTTCTAGAGAAGAATAGAGTAAACTTTTTTAATATTCGTTTAGTGATACTTTCACCGTACATTTTATGCATTTTCTGGCACGTTTTTGCAGATTTTCTTTTATTTTTTAACAATTTAATTGCATTGTGTAAAGTATTCCTTTAAATAAATCACTTATTTTCAAATTAGTAGTGTCATAACTCAAAAACCATATTTTACCATGATCTCCGCTTTAAATTATCGATTTTATTTATCATTGATATGGGAATGATACGAATCAAAAGAATATAGCGCATATTTATGAATATTTATCTCAAAAATCACCACTAAAGTGATGCCCAAAAACAAAAAACAATATCTGGTTTTCACTGTTAAATGCAATTACTTTACGAATCATAAATTAAATATTGATTGCTTATTTAAATAAGTGATCATAAAAATATTATGACTGACCTATTAAAAATTTTGTATTCCATCAAAATTTGCATACAAATGAATCAACTTTTTACGATGTCTTAAGCTAATTTCTAGAAGTTTTTTGCAAAATGTTGGTTATTGTCATAAAAATAACCGTTGACAACAATAGAAGTCAAATAATTTTGATGCCATTTTTATGAGCCCATTAAACAGACGCTTATTAGTGATTTGCATGTCCTAGAATAAATAAAAATAATTAAAATTTGTTTTTCCAAAATAAACCTGATTTTCTCCTAATGTTTTACTCTATTAAAATTTCTAAAAAACTTTTACTAATTTTCTGAACTCACATGTTAAATAAAACCAATCTTGGCAATTATTATTAGAATCAAAGCTTTAACTAGACCACTTGAATAAACTTCACAGCCTGTGTGAAGAGATACCCGCCAACCACCAAGTTAACAAGTAGAAATAGAAAAAATATAAAAATACAAATCAATTTTATTTGGGTCATGTTCTTCTCGATATATGTATGTATGTACATATGTATGTATGTATGCATGTATGTACTTGCACAACAAAGAAGAACGACATAAATTAAAGAGAAATAAAATATCAAAGAATTTATGAGATTTTTATTATTCCCTGACATAAAAAACTGGAAGAAAAAAAACAACGATCAGAAAATGAAAATTCAGTTGATTTCTTTAAACTAATATGGACTCACATGCATACATATATCAATATATACATATATATGTACTCGTATATGTATATACGTATATAAAAAAAACATGTTGATGAAAATGAAAAACTCCCAGGCTTAGAAAATTCTTTAAAACAATAACAAAAACAAAAATCAGGGTTTTATAAAAAGCATGTACCGAGGAATGGTCATAGAGAGGGACAGATAATCAAAGAAATGGTTTAAGAATCAAAGACAGAATAGACAGATGAACAGACGAATGGACACATGTTATCTTAATCAAAAGCACATTTGAACATTTTGACCGTAAACAACATTATAAATAATAACAAAAACAACAACAACAACATAAAACATAAAACAATTGAAAGAAAAAAAATTGAATCAAATCAGGGAATGAACAACAATAAATGGCAACAACAAAAAAATAGAAAATTATAGACAATTTAGATGGAAAGACAGCAACAGAAATAAGAACTAAAATCAAAAACATATATAGAGACATGGTTTAGATGTAATATCTACAAACAACAGCAACAAAAACAACAACAAATAATGATAGTTTATAATAGCAATAATATTAGCCACATTAACAACATTAGGAATCATATTGCAAAAAATAATTATTGTAATAGAACATAGAACATAAAGAGATACTCGTACTCGTATCGCATGTATCGTAGCCCACACTCACTATCACTGGTCAAATTAAGACAAATATGAACCTTAATTACTGACGTGTTAGTATCTTTATTACTTCCATTTCGAATTAAAAAGAAAACAAAAAACGGAGTTGCAAATAATGTATGTGGTACTCTGCTTAGGGTCAATATATCAGACACATATTGTGAGAGAATTAAAGGGAGTCAAAAGGCGTTTGTGTCTACCATTATAATAAAAATAAATGATGAAATTAGAACGCTTTTTTATTAGATGATTAGGTTGATTATATATAATATACAATTAATGAGAACTAAATATTGTATTCGGTTTTTTCATTCTCAGTGAATGGATTTCCTTTTTTTTTTTTGAAAAATTGTGTATGTAATGTGCAAATTAATGTTTATTTTAAAATTAGAATGCATTTTTAAGTCATATAACTATTAAGAATAGAGTAAGTAAAACCATAATATCTGGCATGGTGACCACAATCTCTGGTGGGAATCTAATATATGTAAGACCCACGAGCTGACAGATAGTACACTACTACACTATTGTTTATTATTAAGTTATGGCAAAGTTAATTTACAAAAAGCCCAATTTAAAATTAGGATTCACTACTAGGGTTGACTATAGCCATTCTTTGCCTTTTAAATTTTTAAAAAACTTCAGATGTTTTTCATGTTTTATTTATTCTATTATTATATTCTTCATTATTTTATTATTATATTCTTTGGTGTATTTGAGTGAAATTACCACTATTATATTTCCATCGATGAATCATTGTCACAATATCAGTTTCATATCGGAATTTGTATAAAATTGTCGTAAATAAACAATTTCATTGATGAATCTTCGTAACAATTACACAAATAAAGAGAGTCGTGTATGAAAACTTCATTGTAATGTCAACATACTAAAGAAAGCTGAAATTCAGCGACATTGTCTATTCTGTGTCGACTTTATGCTGAAATATAGCGACATTGTCTGTTATCAGCCGACTATATGTTAAAAGATACAGGTTCGTTAACTAAAAAAAAACACTAATAATTCTCGTGATTTTGTCTGTAAGGACTCACTAAAACCCACACGTCTGCACGAAAAAACCAACTTTTGTCATCTATAAAAATCTGGGCAGTTGCTTTAAAAAGTCATATACGAAAATCCAAAAAAACAATTTAAAAAAGAAATATATTGGTGTTAAATCACACGATCAAGAGGGCCAATTCTGATCACCGAAACAAGAGAGTACACGAGCTGGAAATGTCTCATGCAGTAATTAAGTTGTTTTATGAGCTGTATAGCATGTGGCACCGTCTTGTTGAAACCACATATTGGTCACATCAGTATCATTAAATTTCAGCAGAAAGAAGTGTGTTATCAGGTCGCGATATCGAGCACCAGTAACTGCTTAACCAGCCTCATGGTCCAATTATGACTCCAGCCCGAAATCCACACCAAACAGTGACACATTGTGGATGAATTTGTTTTTTGACAAAAACATATGGGTTCCCCAAAAACGGCAATTTTGCGATTAGCATAGCCATCAGGATGAAAATGTGCTTCATAGCTTAGGATGATTTTGCTAAAAATCAGGTCAATAATCCATTCAACGAACTCTTTTCGCTGTGCATGCTCATTAGGCTTCAGTTCTTGTGCCAATTGAATTTTGTAAGCATGGAGACACAGATCTTTAGCTGTAGAGAACTTTTTGAAATTTGCAATTCTTGTCCGCGACACCAAATTAAGTTGGACAAAAAAACTTGACGTTAAGGTGTGACTTACAATTAACATCGTGCATTATGGTTGGACCACACTTTATTACGAATTTTCCAAATTGTATTACACAAACTTTAGTAAGTAATGTACTTATTTTTAACGAATTGATTAATCGATTACAAACTGATTAATTCCAGTTTTTGAACTTTATTAAAAATTGTGTGCCACTGTGGTATGGTATGTGAGACACCCGCCTACCAACCAAGAAGTCCTAGCTTTAATCCCAGACTAGACCTTCTGATAATTTTAAACATTGGCTAACGACTGGTTATGAGTAGTGCACTATGTAACACTCGTCTAGCTTCTTTAATGAGTCTAAAAATAGAATCGGACGCAGCTTATTGATTGTGAGAATTTCACCTTGTCCCAGTTGGGACAACAAATTCCTCTGATAGTAAGTATTAACACGACTAAATTACAAAAATAAAATAATTTTTAAACTAATTTCTCATTTTGCTAAATTGTTTGTTTTATGGAGTTAATCAATTTGGCATGTGAAGCATATGAATGAAGCACTACTTCCTTAACAGAATTTTTAACCTTAAAAAAAATCTTTCATTTTAACTTATTTACTTATGCTTCCATAAGTTATGTTATTCGTTTATTTGTTTGCCTGGCACGTTTTCTATTTAATCATCTTCAAAGGTACCTTTCAGACCATTTGATATATGAACAAACGAAAAGAAAGAAAAAAACAAAAAAAACTAAAATATTTAACAAAAATTATATAGTTTTTGATGCATGTGGCAAGTCATGTTTCCAATCATGCATATGTATGCACATACATACTCCCTAATATACAATACGTATGCATGAATGAGTCATACTATTATTTGCCCTGAAAACTTTAAGAAAAAGCCGCTTTGGTAAATAAAGATTTCATTGTTTAGCCCAGGCAAGGTAAGGCAAGGAAAATTGTTCAAATAAGCAAAATATATACGTTTTTTTTTTCATTTTTTTTCAGTTTACTTGGCACGAAAGTTTATTTCATTTTTTGCTTCGTTTTCTTTTAGGGTCAGTTATTTAAATGCTTCAACTTTAAAAAGCAATCCTTTTGCTGGGACAGAGTAAGGTTTACTTTCCCGGATAAACACAGATATGCTGTGGTATGCTAAAAAGCGAAATTTTTCTTGGGTATATTGGCTTGCACCATGGAAAAAAACATATTTTTGCTTCTTGCAATTATAAATACGAAATGTAATGATTTTCTCCATTGCAACATTAGCCACCATACAGCAAACAAAACAAATCAACACAGCACACTCTGTCGTTAGGCAATGCCAAAGACAAGCTGCTTTAGACTCAAATTTAAAGCCTAAACCAAAGAGATTTTTGCAAAAAATAAAAGAAGAAAAAAAAGAGTGGCTGTGGTACCACACAAAAATAATTCTCACGATTTGTTTGGGCCAGAATTGTATTGAAGAAGAGAATACAGCAACAAAAGAGGAGGGTATTGCCTGTTGTTGGTTGGAAGACAGTAACTGGGTTATTTGGGCGTAAGTGAAATTGAACAATTGAAGTGCACAAAACGCAAAACAATATTAGAGGAGATTTTTAGTGAAACTCTTAAGATTTTTTTGTCTGTGTTTGCTCCAAACAGCTGCCTTTTTAGCAGAGCAAACCAAAATTCTATTATAGTGTAAACAAAATAATTTAAATTATAGCTTATCGTGAGCAAATCTTTTAAAAGATTAGCAGCTACAAACATCTCATTAACATCACAAAGTCTTTATCATCATCGTCATCATCATTATCATTATTATTATCGCTATGGTATGATGGTATGCTATGGTAGTAGCCAGCAGCAATAAAGCCACTCAGTCAGTCAGCCAGTCAGCCAGTCAGCCAGTCAGCCAGTCAGCCCTAGCAGTCAAGCAGTCCACCAGCAGACCAGTTTGAAATGCGTGCCTTGTAACTATTACGAGTATTTGAAAACTTACGATGTCAAGCGCTTAAGTTTTAAAAACAAATTTCACTAAAGGGGGCGTAAAAATATGAAAACCATCAAGGCAAACTGTCACAGTTGCGTGCTAAGCTGTGTCATATACATAGATCTCTTCTATCTTCCGTTTATACTTTATTTATAATTTTTTTATCTTTTTTTTAGTTTTATTCCTTTTAACAAAATGGGGTTAATATTTCTATTAAAACTGTCATTTTCTATGTTACATTGTCGTCTCAAACTGGCTAATGATAATGATGACGATGATGACTTCAATTTTTGACCTTATTTTTCTTCTTACAAAACTGTAACTCAAGTTTTGCCATCATTGAAACAGGTGTCTTTTATAAGAGTTGTGCTTCCATACTCTTTATCATATTCTATTCTACTCTATAGAACTTACTTGGTCATCAGTGTTTTTAAAGTAGTGTAGGTCAGTTATGCGTAATTCTTATAAAAAGAAAAAGAATCTTATACGCTGCTTATCATTAAAATAAGGAGACAAAAAATGAGGCCACATTATTATGGTCTGAGTCAAGCCAAGCCATGTTAGTTAGTCATGGGAACTTACCTGAAATGAAATCAAGTAAAAAAATATTTGTTATTAGTCATTAGCTTCATAATGTCTTGTATTATATTTAAAAAGAGGGAAAGAGAAAGTAAAGGAACAATCAAATTCAGAATAATTGTGGCTTTCAAATAAAATTTGCATGACAAGGTCTAATGCCAAAAGAATATTTTCCAAAAATAAATATTTACAAGGTTTTATTATTGTTAATATTGGAGAATTTTTGGTGGGAATTAAATACAAGACCGGTAAAAAGATGAGCTCAGCACATAATATTTTCTCTCTGACACTCTTTTAGGAAGCACATTGGCTGGCATGCCACAAAGAATCCATTGCTTTTTTCAGTTTCATTAATGAAGTTGATTTTCTTCAACCAAGTAGATGATTAATCCACTGTAGCTCCCCTTATATGATTGTATAGTGGTGAAGATCCTTGCTAAATGATGGTGAGGATCTTTACTTATGATTGTAAATTTTTCCCAGTAGATGGCGTTTTTTCCTGATCATTGTTCTGCTGTTTGTCATCATCTCCAGAGATAGCTGGAACATCAGGGGAATTCTTCTTTTCTTTTTCTTTCTTAGAGAGTTGTCTGGAGGGAAGTTTAAGGCTCTTTATTAAATAGTCTAAAACACAATAATATTTTTTTTTATTATGTCCTCTACTGGAGCTCGAAGCTGGGCCGCTTGTGTTCTTAAGCGTGCACTGTAACCACTACACCAAGCCACCCCCAGCACGATTTTTGTGCTTTAAACCTTTTGCTTCAATTAAAATAAATAAATAATTTGTATGCCGGGTGATATACTTTTTTTAATGAAATAATTTAGTGGAGTGTTGTAGAACCTATAGCAGCCCAGGTTCGAACCACGGCAATGACAGGAAGAATTTTCTTCATTATGGTTTGAAATTTTTAATAATTAAAAAAGCTTCGATCTCCTCCAAATGTTTCATTTAATTTCTTTGAAAATATCAGGAAAAAGAGAAAACAAAAAGGGAGGAGTCTGAAAGCGTAAATTTCAGGCTTGGCGGATGACAGCACCATAATAATACCGATTGCCTGCTAAGCTGGAAAGAAACAGGACAAATATGATTCGTGGAAGCCATATGCTCCCAAGAGAAGTATTGAAAAAAGGGCGGTCACAAAATTAGCCGACCTAGCAAAGAGAACATAACAAATTTGAGAAAAAAAAATTGCTTTATTATTTAACACAGTGACCTCTTAGCTGAATAAAAATTTCTCTGCTTTAATACCCTATTAATAGCACGAATTGCCCACCTCCTTACAATAGTCATCAACCACAGATTCCATATTTGAATTGTTGGACAAGACCTTTTTTAAGTTTAGAAATCTAAATTTATAATACGAGAGAGCATAATACGACGAATAAAGGTGCATGATAAAGCAATTCAAACTTAAATTTGTGAACTGGGGTGCATTGCTTGGTGAAAGAGCTTTTCGCCAAATATGGCTCTTCTTCTCTTAATTTTATAGCTGCTATATATTAACATGATACTCTGATAAATTATTAGGTTATCCATTTCTCTTTTCCGTTCTGGTTAGACTCGTAGCTGGAGCATTCTTCTATTGCCAGAAGCTTTAATTTTTGCATTTATTGTTCAACGCCATGTTGTTCTTGGCTTGCCAAACCTTCTGATAACCTGCGGGTTCCAGTCGAACGCCTCTTATGGGAATTCACCTGCTGGTTTTCGTAGCGTATGACCAATCCATCTTCATTTACGACGGCTAATATAGATTGCTTCTAACTCATCATTGCACCTGTGCAAAAGCTCTGAGTTCGAGATAATTCTTGGCCACCATATTATCAACATATGTATGTATGTATGTGTCTCATACAGCGGTTTATGAGCCATCAGCCAGGTTTAGCTAGCCATACAGTAGGATGGACTTTACATTTGATCTAACTATTCGCCATTTTGTGGTCGTGGATAAAGCTGTTGATTTCCACACTTTTCTCAATCGACCAGAAGCCGCTTTAGCTACATCTACATCTTCAGCAGCTCCCTCTTCGGATGTGAGGAGGCTGCCCAAATTGCAGACACTTTTCGAGCGTTCTATGCTTTCGTTTTCGATACAGAACTGGTCGCTTATTCTGATCGATGGAGCAGACAACATTTTTGTGCATTACCGTTGGCTTCAATAGGCTTTTTTCAAAATCATCAGTTTGGCAAAGGCTAAGGCATTAATTTAGTGAAAATTTTGTTGTCTACGTATATGGATCGTTTAATAACCGAAGAAAGCGTAAAAATAGTTAAACTTACTAAAAAAGTGGTGATTCAAACGTGGCCACTGATTATTGGTTTTTTGAATAAATTTTTTTCAGTGATGTAGCTCATTTCTCACTCAGTGGTTACATTATCAAGCAAAATTGTAGGATATGGAGCTCGGAGAACACAGAAGAGATTGTGGAAAAGCCATTATACCGGAAAAAATAACTGTTTGGTACGTTTTATGGTCTGGAAGTGTTATACGGCCGTATTTTTTTTTTTTATAATGTTAAAAGACATACATACGACGAGCGAACTGCCTCAAAAGGATCGGCGGCTGTAACCAATACAGAGTCGATCACTTAATTAACAGTGTATTTTGTAGGTAATGGCAAGGTCCAAGCATTAGAATGAAATAAAAGTGTCATTATATGATTTCATAGCTTTGTGTGTGTTTTATTTATCTTTACTTTTGAAACTGAAAAATAGATTACAAAGTTATCCATTATATGCGCTTCCGAAAACACAAAAGTCATGACTTTGCCTGCTTATTGAACAATTTTCGATTTCTTTGGAGTCGATTTTGCAAACCACTCAACTGTTTTGACTGATCTTTTGTCTCCGGTGAAAATCTACTTATGTATGTCTTCTCACCCATGGTTACGAATCGAAGCAAAAACTCGTCTTTATTACTGTTAAGCACTCTATTGAAACAACTTTACGACGCTGTCTTTGTTCTATTGTGAGGAAACGCGGAACCCATTTTGCTTTTCCATCCCTAACTTCTGAAATGCCTATCATTTTAGCTAGTTAGCACTACCTTAGAGCAAAATCTAGCTCGGCTTTGATTGGATTTAGATAATTTAAATTCACTGATGACTCAAAAAAAAACAAGTTTTGTAAGGTTGCTGTTTAGTAATTTTTCAGACTACTGTAGTCACCTGTATATTTAGAAACCGGCCTTCTATGAGCATTAAAGTTTCCCGTAAGCAATTGCTTAATTAAAAACAATAACAATAAAAGATAATTAAAATTTGGCGAATTAATTCTACAGTGGAGAACGTTTGAGAAGGTAATAGAAGTGCTTCTGTGACAAGTCCTGAGATTGCTTGATTGATATATCAGATGAATTCTTGAAAAGATTTTTGTTGAGCAAATACCATTTTCTTCGATCAAACCCCATATAAAGAAAAATTTCTTTTGAACAATTTTTGTCTTTTTATTTTTTGTGTTCAAGTTTAAAATATGCAACAATTCCTCAGGAATCTGTTAATTATTTTACACTTCATTGTTTCAAGGAAATAAATTACAAATGTATTTAGTTTTTTCCCATTTACTTGGTAATTAAAATAAAATAATTTATTTATAGAAAACAATTGCGCCTCGAAATCATACTAAGCTGCTTTAATAAATAATTAATTTCTAATGAAAGGCATAAAATGCGCATAATTAAACATGAAAACCGAAAGAAAGAGTAACAAATGATATAAAAAAATAAAATAAGAAAAAAAATATTTTTTTAAAGTGCAACAAACCATGAATATTTTGCTGACATAAAAAAGTTCTGTCTTTATTATCACAATTTTTATACATAAATAAAGTGTCTTTAAACTCGTATTTAACAAACAAGCATTATTGACTGACTGACTGATACTTATCCAACCACTCATACGTGTTATGCTGCTAGTCTATGGCGCGGTAATAAAAGCATGAACGTGATAATTATTTAATTTAAACAAAAACATAGCACCAGTGTTTAAAGAAATTGTGTAGTGTGTTATCTAAAATCGAAATAGAGAATTACACCTACACTGGGTAAGTAACTAAGATGAGGGATAGTCTTGCAATTAATTTTCATTCAACTTTTGCTTTTTTTTCTTTTCAAAACTTTGTTGTTGGCGATTTAAGTTGTTAAAGTGTTGTCATTGAAGCCTATAATAACAAAAATTTTTATTAATAATACGCTAACAGTTGATGGACAAGTTGTTGTGGCAATATTGCAATTACTTGACTGACAGGTGTAATTTAGAAACGTTGTGAAGACATGTGACAAGTTTATAAAAGTGATTAGAATAAATTGATAATTTTTATTCAAATAGAGTTCAATAATCTTAAAATATAAACTTTTTGCAAATATTTTAACACTATTTACTTAGAATAAAAATCAATAATTTCTTACACTTTAGACGCGTGTATTGGAAATTCTTTAACACTGACCATTATTACTATAAAGACACACACAGGGGAATTTTAAAACTTTTAATTTAATATCATGATTAATTTAGAATTCTTGGTAAATAAGAAAAAGAAAGAAAAAATAGAATTTCATTTCTTGAAATGACCGATTTTATTAGTTTTTATTTAACAACTTGCCAGAAAGCCTTCACTCTGACTTTTATTTCTTCTAACATTTGAAGCCATTAAAGTCTTATTAAGTCAGTTTTAAACACCAGCTTTGCCTGGCACTCAACTCTTCTCTTTAAGTTTTTGTTAATCAAATCAAAAGACTTATGTAACAAACCTGCTCTCACAAATGATAATGTTGTAATGCTTGGGTTATTAACAACACGTTGTATAACACAAAGTAGTAGCAGAGCCCTTTTTCAGCATTTTAACTAAGCAGCAGTCATTTCAAGACATAAAACACGACGTTCTAACGACGTTTGTACGTTATTAATGTTTTTAACTTTCTATTTATGAGAATTGTTTTACTCCATACACACTACAGCACACTCTCTAATGGCAGTAATGGACTGCAAATATTAACCATCAAGCTGCATTAGCTAATAAAAATTCAGCAAATCGCATAGGGTTGTGTTATAAGAAAAAAAGTTAAAACTATTTAATGGTTATGATTTCAAGTTATGATGATGGCATGAGACGGATTCAGCTGGAAAACGATGGCCAAAGTAGAAAGTAATTAATTAATGTTTTATGTGCTTGATTGATTTAGAACAGAGTATGTACTACAGCAGTGTACACTATTAGCAAAAAAGGGAATTCTTTTAAGGAACAACAGCTTGAATTTCTTCTAATTAATTTAATTGAGTTTTATTTGTTCATTAGTTGAAATTGTGCCCTGAATAAGCAAGTGCCAATACCCTGTACAGAGTAGGAAAAGAAAACCTGTGCCATGCCATTGGCATTGTTATGGCAATAAAAATAAAAACAAAAATATTTTTTTTTTTTTTTTTTTTTTTTGTCTCATTAAGAGAGAGCGGGTTATGCATAGAAATTAACTTTGATCTGATCGTCTAAGAACGCATTACTCGCTAAATAGTAATAAAATAGAATCTAGCCTACCTACTGGGCATCAAGTTCGTCAGACATTATAATTTTGAAATCCACTTTAAAAAAGGAACTATTATTTCAATTGCCTAAAAATTAAAAAAGAACATACGTCACAATGAAGCATTTGTTTTTTTTTTTCTTTTTTTCTATTTGGGTAAGCAATTCTTTAGTAATCATACAAAGCCTTCAGTTAAGAAGCTAAGAAACACGAGCTCTTTTATCATGATGATATTTAATTTAAATATTGTACTCTCTGGATATGCCCTGTCTTTAAAACGCTTTCTTACATCAGACATCGTAAAGTTAAAAGTTGCAAAGCCATTATAAAGCGAGTGAAACATCTAATATGTGGTGTAGTCATTAAAGTGCTCGCATATAATGCCGTTTGGCCATGTTAAGTCACTGGTTTATGCTGTTAAATCAGCAATAAATGAAACAGGCAATAATGTGATTATTTTTAAAAAATAACAGAATGTACTCCTTTCCGAGTGTTACATATTTTTAAAGAAAATTTAAATCTTTTTTGCTAAGAGAGACATATCTTCCATACCAAATTTTGAGAGAGAATCACTTAAACGTAAGTAATTCTATTTATATTTCCGTGTGAATTACTTGAAAATTAGTGTTATTTCTAATTTTTAAAAAACTTAGATCATATGAGCTTTTTAGCTATTAATTACAATATTTTTATTACAAATTAAACATTGCAAATTTATTAAATTGACCTCCACACTCTAGAGAAGTAAACAAACTAAACAAAAGCCGCTCGCTGCATTGACTGTAGGCAGTTAAAAAAAAAGCCGTGCGAACGTGATAATCCAAATAAGTAATATAAACAGAGAGCGAAGTAATCCGAAGTTTCGTGCGAACATAGTATAAGTTGCTTCAGTCTGAATCACCTTTTGAAATATGAAGAATTTAGTTTAGCAGATGTAAACAAAAGTAATAATAAATAAGCATACATTTTACCGGTGGCGAACATCATAGTGAATCATCGTGACAAACGCTGGAAATGGGAAATGATCGAAGACTGAAAACGAGTTCATTTAGTGACAAACGCTACAATGGTAGTAAATGCTGAATGGCTCGCAATGAAGTTACTTTTAGTCATAAATGACATTTTAAAGTAATTCTTTAAATTTTAATAGATGTTAGAACTTGATCATTAGTGCTTTATTCCTTAACAGAAAGGTATAGCAGAACAAAAATCTGCATAGTTCAGCATGCAATCCACTCATGAGGGACAATGTCGCTTAATTTCAGCAATGTAGTCCTTTCATAAAAGACAATGCCGCTAAATTACAACTTTCTTTGGTATGGCGACAATACAATAAAGTTGTCGTACATAATTCCTTTTATTTGTGTCATTGTCATGAGGATTCATCAATGAAATTTTTGTGACGATGGTTCATTACAAAAATATCATAGTGACAATATCGCTCAAATACCCCACCAGGTAAATGCAATAAATGATTACAAATGTTCTAAAAATGTGTTTATTGCTCATAAATTTAATGCTATTTTTAATAACCAAAATTTAACAATTTTTGTTTAGTTAACATATGGGTTGTCAATTCAAATTACATTTGTGTGGTGTAAACACCATGATTCGCAATCGTAATTGGAAAAGAAAATCACGTTATTCGTTATAAACGAAAGCGTATTTCAAAGGTCACTTTCAAGTTTTTATTTCAAATGAATGCAGCTGCATTAAGAAAAGACATTACTTACTATTGAATTGTTAACTAATTAATCATATTATGGTTGTGTTGGTATCGGGAAAATATCCAATTGAAAACGAATGATTAGGTGCCTTATTAAAATGGGAAAAGGTAATAAATTGCAGTTTAATAATTTTTTTTTTTCTCTCCGTTACTTCTCTTGAGAGCATATGGCTTTCACAAAGCATATATAACACGGTTTATCGCTGTTAATTTTACTTCCTCTCATTTTACTTCCTCTTAGTTCCTGGATAATTGTGCTTCTCTAGCTGTTTCTTGGTCGACCAATATTTCTTGATCCTTGAGGATTTCACTCAAGTGATATTCTGGTGATACTACCATCAGAACTTTTTCGAATGATGTGCCCGATTCATCCCCATTTGGTTTTCCTTATCTATTTCAGTATGGATGTCATGTTCCACAGTTCTGTGTTACTTATAGAGTTAGGCCAGAATATTCTGCTTTTGATTTTGAGACACCTCATGAATAATGAATACCACTAGCTTTTGCGTGATATATTGATAAGCAGAACGGATTTAACACATAAGTTGAATATTCTGAGCTTAGCCGTCTGGTTATTTGTGACTGACTGCAGTTGTCCGTATGTCACTCCCGCTTTATTGAGCCTGCCGTATAAGCCTTACAATTATGATGGTAAACCAAACCGCCAACGATTGTGACCAATAGGTCATTTGAAATCAATAGGTCTTGAGCGATGCTTATAAGACAATTTTTTTTTTTTTTTTTTGATAAAAGTCTAAACAGTTCTGAAACAAACAGCCAAAAACCAACCAAAAAATTTCATGACACGAGTCAATTGTAATCCTCATTTGAACACGATACTTTAGCTACATTTTCTTCATTGACATCACGTGTATCAAAAATTATAGAAAAAGCCAACTCTAATTTTACTTCATTTAGGTTTTTAATAAAAAAAAAAAACCAACTCTTTTACAGCAGTATGATGACAAGGACAATACAATGTTTAAATATATTTTTGAATAGGTTAAGATAAAACTAAGAGACGAACAATAGATTGGTACTGTGTACGCATTTTTCAAGGCCTGTTTTCTCTACAAATAAAGGATAAATAGAAAAAAAAGAAACCTAATCAACCAGTTAAAAAGAAGAATAAATCTGTAAACATAGAGTAATACAATCTAAACAGAATTAAGTTGTGAAAATGGAAAGAAAAAAATCCAAAGCAAAATCTATGAAGTCGTCTAACCGTTTCGTTTCGTAAAAAGTAAGAACAGAGACCAATCTTACAGGCAACTTAACATAAAACATACAGAACAAAATTCCTATTTCCCGACTAAATAGAACGAGCCAATCAATATATTTATGAAGAACAGCACAACTCTAAAAATCAAATTCAATATATAAGAAATAGAAAAAAAGATTTTAGTCTTTCTTGTTGTTTCCATTTCCATGTTGGTTTTCCTGCTTTTAGTTGCAGTTTCTTTTCTAATAGAAAGAAAATGATGTCTTTGAAAGATGTTTAGCTAATGCTGTCCTTTGAGCGGCATTTTTCTTAATAAAAAAAAGAAAATTATAAAAACAAAGGCAGAAAAAACAAACTAGTCAATGTTTAAGGTTTTCTTCTTGCCTTTTTCCTCAACCAAATGTTGACTGCATGAGGAGTATTTTAAAAATTGAAAATGCGGCATTCGATTGTTTAACTTTTATACTAAAATGTAAGTATTTTTCTTGATTTTTCCTTTACAAACTCAAACACAAATATAACAGACAAACAGACAAATATTTAGTTGGGATTTTATACAGACCTCAGATGATGATGATGACGATGAAGATAATAATGATGATTTTCTATGGTTTAATTGCACCGCTGTGATGCCATTGTGACAGGTTACATCAATGGCTCTGTAAACTAAAAGTAGTCTTACAAAGCAGTTGACAAACAACATAAAATCAACAACAATTGCTAAAATAATTGTTGTAACAATATTATTGGCCATGTTGCAGTTTGTTTTGGTGTTGTCACCAGAGAAGTAGGTTAAAGCCATGCCACCAAAATAAAAAATGCAGAAGAATGGATTTTCCTTAATAAAAATTGCAAAAAGCTAGTATTACAAAACCGGTTTATTGCTTAAGTCTTTCATTTCACAGACCGATTGAATTTAATTGCAGGATAACGTTTTAAGTTTAATTCTTTTTCTTTTACGCCAACAATTAACATATTTTTATTTGTGCAACAATGTAGCAAAAACAAAATAACATTAAAGAGATTTTGACACGTTTTGGGTCGTAAATTAAATGCTGTTTGGAAAATAATGATTTTTTTGTTTTTGATTTTTTTTAACAATTTGCAATATTTATTGTATTTGTTCATCAATTTATGTCTTAATTCATCCTAACCAAAGGTGGCCAATTAGAAGACTGAATTGGTAGTAGAAGTAAACTTTTGCAGTGTGCGTTGAAGAAAAAAATCAACAAAGTAAACAACAAAACAAATAAACAATTTTAATACGCAAAGGGATACACATGTGCTTTTATTAAAAGCTATCACACAACTGAATATAATTTTTGTTTATTTGCTACTGTCTGTAGAATATTTTCGTTTTCGTTCGGGTGTACACATATTGCCGCTAGTGCGACAAAGGTCACATATGCTTTAAGGTTGACTCTCAAATATGTATATTGATCGGTGCAATATTAATTGCACCAGGCAACACTGTGTTGACAGGTGACATTGTTTGAAAGGTAATATTTTAAGCTTTACTTTGTTAGAATCGCATTATTCTATAAAAAGTTATCTACGTTTAAATAGAGTAAAAATTCGGAGCATTAACGAAAACATTGTTACGAAAATAAAAATGCCTAAAAAGAAAATACACCATATCAGCGCTTTTAAAACTGTATTGTGGGATTTTGATATATTTGGTATTAATGTGTCACCCTGTTAATGTACTTAGCAGCACTGCCAATACGACCATCTTTGTGTGTTACATTTGAATTAAAGAATATAATTCGATTGTTGTAGGTACAACAATAACATTTGGAGGTATTTAAATTGTATACAAAAGGTGGCGTCTATGCATTAGTGGATAATTATCATTTTGCTGTCATAAAATAAAGTCGTGTTTAGGCGTAAATAAAAGTGTTGTATAAACGAATATTAACAGTATAACAGATGAAGTAAAAAAATAAAAACTTTAGACAACAACAAAGTGGTGTTTATTTTATTTTGGCACAATTAATAGGGCCTCAAATTATTATTATTTCTTTTTAATAGAAAAGATCGGAATGCGTTGCAGGTAGCCGGCAAAATGTGTGAACACGATGCTGTGACTAAAAAAACAGCGAAATGGTTTGTTTGTTTTCGATCAATAATTTCGATGTTAAAGATGCACTTTGCTCTGGTAGACAGACGACCAATTACTAAAGAAAGACCGATACATAAGTAGCGTGGACATTGCTAGGGCACTAGGCATTCATCACCATCACAGCTATCAACCGCTTGAAGAAAGATAAACAAAGAAACTCGATATTTGAATGCCACATAAATTAACAATTAAAAATTATGAGGACGATTTGCGATTTACTGCTAAAACCGAACAAAATCGAACCATTTCTGAAGTGAAAGAGTACGGGCAATGAAGCGAATCATGTACAACAATAATTTTGCGGAACACATCATGGACGAAACAAGGTGAAGCTTCACAAACGTTAGCAAAGCCAGGATTTAAAGGTAATACTGTGCGTCTGACAGGATTGGAAGTGAATTGTTCATTTTGAGTTTCTACAGACTGACAAAACAATTGATTCTGGTTTCTACTGTCAACAATTAACGAGACTAAAGCAAGCAATCCCATCAAAACGGCCAGAATTGCTCAACAGAAAAAGTGTTGTGTTCCGCTATGACAACGACGGCACACATACATCTTTAATGATCCGGCAGAAACCGAAATATCTTGGCTGGGAAGTTTTGATGCTTTCAACACATAGTGCGGATCTTGCACATACAGATTATCAATTTTTTTGATCTCTGCAGTAAATATAAATTACGTAAAGGCCAGCAAAAGGCAATTGTATTACTCGTTCCCATGATCTGGATGGCCAATTGTCTCTGGATGGCCATGATCTGGATGCCCAATTGCGATACCGAGCACCAGCAACAGTCACTGTTTGAGCAACCCAATTTACAAAAAAAATATACTCAAATTATGCCTCCAGCCCAAAATCCACACCAAACAGTAACACATTATGGTTGATGTTCAATAATCCATTCAATAAATTCTGTTCGCTGTGCATGGTCATTAGGCTTCAGTTCACAGAACTTTAGCGAGTATACGCTGTAGAGAGCTTCTTAAAATATGGAATTGTTGTCCACGAAGCCTAGTTGAGGTTCCTGGATTGTTACCGATACCCTGAGGCACTGCTTCGACATTGACATTTGAACTATTTATTTTTGGACGAGCAGTGTGATTGGCGTCTCCAACGGATTCAATCTCTCTGAAGTTTTAATTAATCTCTTCACAGTTGACGAGATTAAAACACTCTTTCGACCATAATTTTATTGAACTTTTTGAACTACGGCCACCAAGCTGTCATAATAAAGGGTGGACAGATTTGAGGTTAGGAAGTAAATTGGCTAATAAACACATTATTTTTTTCTTTTTTTGACAAATTCAGTTTTATTCATACCAATATAAAACAGAAATATGGAAATGAATAATAGAATATGATGTCGGGCAAGACGCCCGTTCTTTTCACAAAATTTTGAGCAACATTTTGCAACAAAGCTTCGCTTATCTAGTCAATGCAGCGCCGAATTTTATCTTTCAGTGTCAGTCGGTCTTTTAAATGACCCAGAGAAAATAATCCAGCGGCGTTAAGTCACAAGAACGAGGCAGCCAATTGACATCGCCATATCGAGAAATTACTCGACCGGGAATTTCTCATGCAATAACTGAATTGTTTGGCTCTGGCGTGTAGCTTGGGGTGCCGTCCTACTAAAACCAAAGTTCACTATTGTCAACATTAACCAATTGTGGCCACAAGCAATTGGTTATAATGGTATGGTAGCGCAGAGAATTCACGGTGATGGCTTTTTTCTTACTTATTTTCGAAAAAATACGGGCGGGTGATGCCGCCTAACCACAAACCGCACACTAGATGTAATTTGTGAGCCCCATATGCGACATTTTCGTTTGTTTACGTAACCGCCTAATTGAAAATGAGCCTCATCACTAAACATGATTTTGTTGAAAAATGTATTGTTTTCGTTCAGTTTTTCAAACAGCCACTTCACAAACTTTCGACGCATGCACTGGTCCTCTGACTTTAATTCTTCAACTAGTTGAACTTTACAAGCGTGAAGATAAAGATCTTTATGCAAAATGTTGCACAAAGTTCCTCTGGTGATGCCCAATTGTTGTTTGCTGTACAGCGATTATGTTTGCACCACTACGACCATTAAGAGCGTATTGTTTTGATCTATTGTCAGCAACAGTACTGTGAGCCTAGAATTTAGCGATTAAATTATGCACAGCAGTCTCAGAAGGAGCCCGATTACGAGGAAAAGCTGCTCGAATTTTACGAAGTAATACAGTAAAATTTATATCATTTTGATAGCAAATTCTCACAATTAAACTTGTTTGCTCAAGAGTGTAGCGTTCCCAATATTTTACTAAATATGTGTCAAAGGTTGAATGCTTAATTCTTGACATTTCAACATTTACCAGCGAGTTTACTTCCTAATCTCGAATTTGCCCACCCTGTATTTGAAATATTTTTCAATACTGAAGACACGTTGTTGTATCATGTAATGCTCGGTTTTTTTTAAGCCTAAACTGTCAGCTGTCGAATTGTTTTTTAGGGTTGCCCACACTTTACTACACAAATGGCTACAAACTTAAATTATGCATTAATAGTGGGACACCCTTTATAAGTAAAAAATACTTCTAAACTTGTTCTATTTTGTAAAAACAAGCGATAAACATAAAACCCGCAGAAAAAATATGAAATATTTTTGTATTTTTTTTTTTCTTTTTGCAAAATGTTTTATCACATTAAAAAGGCGGTAACTGACAGTTACATAAATGGCATTTTCTCTTATATACGTTCTTTATTATTAATGGGGTGACAAGGCGGTGTCATAAACGAAGTCATATAAAGTCAAGTTAATAACTTAAATAGAGGAGCTTTCGTTTGATTCTCATAAACGAAGTCATATAAAGTCAAGTTAATAACTTAAATAGAGGAGCTTTCGTTTGATTCTCTTTTGTTCTCGCTAATAATAACTATGAAATAAATGAAATTGGTTTCGAAATAAGATTTACCGTTTTCATCACAATTTTTTTTTTTTTTTTTTCTTCTGCACTTACTTTTAGTTAAAAAGCACTGATTTCGTTCAGACGAAAGAAAGAGATATTTTGTTGTAATCTTTTTATTAGTTATCCTCTTATTTGTTTCTTCTTTCTGTGGCTAAATGGGATAGAACAACATGATGACCCTTATTATGAAAAGCTCAAATGTTAATGCTTTTCTACCAATTTTTTCATTATTATTGGCCATCAGCCAAGCTTGGCATGTTATATTATATGGTGTGGGCATGTTCATTTTTTTCTTTTCTTTTCTGGGCATTGTGTATATGTGTTGGGGGACTTGAATTAGTTCTTGACTGACCTGCAATTTCTTTTAAAGTGGCCTTGTAATGTTATGTAATTTTTTATTTAATATTTTTATTTTATTTTATTATTTTTTTTCTTAAGATAGAAATATTTGCTTTATAAAGGTACTTGTTAGTATTTGCTTGCGATTATATAATAGAAAACCCATTGTTGGTATTTTTTTTTTTTTTTGTTTTTGCTTATTTCTAGTTTAAATTAAAGAAAATTAAATTTAATTCAATGTAATGCAAAAGCAAAGAAATTGGGGTTTAAAGAAGGTTAATGGTTTGATATTCTATGTGTAGTATTAAATGTAGAGTAATTTAAAACGAGAGAGATTATGGGCTTCATATTAATTTAATGCTGTTTTTTTTCTCATAGAACTAAGGATTATGGGTAAATTAAAGAAATTGACCCAGTTTTTTTTAACAATTGCAAGATTAAAACAAATAAAATAAATTACATGTGAATAGAGAGTAATTGTAGGAAACTTTTCAAACGTTATTACGTATACAGGACTTTGAAATATATAATTTAATATAAGATCTATAAAGTCGTAACAGTCAGCGAAATATTAGAAGAAAAAAATAAATAAAATTGCCATCAATTAGCATTAATTTAAGAAAAAAAATAGTTTCTATTCAAATTATATAAAGAAATTAATGTCTATCGTTTAGTTTAAGTCTTGTTTTTAAAACCAATAATCATTAGTATTAAACTATATAATACATATTATTATTAAGGCTAACAATCCTCACACACTTGTTTCACTCTTAACATTTTTTTTTTCTTTTAATTCTTTACAGAAATCTTTTTGTGAAACATTAAACAAGGAAGGCTGCACTATCAACTCCCCCAGGAAGCAAGCAGAAGAAATAAGAAAAAAACGGGCAAAATTTGCGTATTATATTAACAAACAAGGTTGGTATTCTTACGTATGTCTAATCTAAGACGTTATTAAGTAAACCACCTCCTCCAAAGTAGAATTATTTATTTTTTAGTTTTTTTGTATGCCATTAAAATCCATTTAAATTTATATTGGTCTAATAAAAGGAGAATAAAAATCACACCTCAGGCCAAAAATAGTCGTTGCGTGCGGTAAAACTATCTGCTGCATAGAGAGAGTATGTTTTAAAGTAACTCCAGCTCTAAAGTTAAGAACAACAACAGCCACCAGTTGAATAAATAGTTGTGTTATATGAAGAATACCTGCATGTTCTTTCATTTTAGTGTGTACTCGTATTTAAACATAAAACAAGAAACTGATAAACAAATTATCTTAATCAAAGAGAATTTGAGGAGCCACACTAAAAAAAAAAAATTGGCAAAAAAAATCATGCCGAAACAGCTACTATATTTAGGCTTTTCCGCAGATTCATTTGAAGTAAGTTGAAGGCTTAAACGAATTTTGCAAATACTCTACGAAATACAAATTAAACTCTAGTAGTCAACCAAGAGATATAAGAAAGACGATATTCTGTGTAAAGTCTGTCTCAATAGAAACGATTTTCTTATTTGTGCTTACGTGGCAGCCTTCCCTTTACATATAGCAATCGCTACAAACGGCTTTCGTTTCGGCTTTTTCTTTTTCCTCTAGGCAGAATATTGGCTTTTCGCAAAGCACTCATTTCTTTGTTTCAGTTTCATTAATCAAGTTGATTTTTCAAGCCAAGTGTGTGATTAGACCCCTCCATATATGAATATGGAGGGTGAAATCCTCGCTAAATGGTGGTGGTGATCTTTACTACGTGTACGACTTATAAGGTATTGGATATTTTTCCTCCGTCACTTCTCTATGGAGCATATTGGCTTCCACAATACATTCATTGTTTTGTTTCAGTTTCACTAGTTAACAAGTTCACTGTGGCTCGCCTCCATATGATTGTTTAGTGGAGAAGATCTTTACTTAGCATTGTAATTTTTTCCCAGTAGTTGGCGTTTTGTCATCATCGCCAGAGATAAGCTGGATGGTTAGGGAGCTTCTTCTTTATTTTTTAGATGGATTTGTCTGGAGGAAAGTAAAAGTCTCTTTATTAAACACACGAAAGCATAATTAATATTTTGCGTCATGTCCTATGCTGGGGTCGAACCTGGGCTGCTTGTGTTGTTATGCGTGTGCTCTAACTACACTACACCATGCCACCCCTCGGTGCTCGGCTAAGTTCAATTAAAAATTTTACTTACAATAAAACACCGTTTTTTTATATTTGGAGTGAGCTTTATTAAGCCAAATATGTGCTGCTGTGATCGAAAACATTTTGTCATTTTCTACGTAAAGCCATTATTCCAGTGTTGAAATAATGCGTTTTCTGAGCTAAAAACTGATTCAATTATATTTTGCAGGCTTATACGAAGTTTTAATTTACACCATTGAGAGAGCTCTACAGTGATCGACATAAATGATAAGGTAAAAGGTCCAGACTAGATATTGTGTGCGTCCAAATTTTATAGCCAAGTACACTCAGTTTTTAAACCTTTTCTTTTCATCAAATCTGATCATTTTAAATTGATTGCGTTAATCTCCTTAATGGTGGACAGTAGGGAACAGAATCAATCGTTTGATCAGCTTATAGAAGAGGCTTCACCTTATTATTATTATTATTTAATTGGGTCGGCAGGTGTGCCACTGTGGCATGCTAGGTAAGACACCAGCCTAACAACCAAGTGGTCTTCGGTTCAATACCAGACCAGACTATCAGATAATTTTCAACAGCGGATTACCTCATAGCACTGCTAGCGACTGATAATGAGTCTCTTACCAATGCATACGACGTTCTAAGCCGTCGTTATATTATAGGTCCTTTCAATGAGTCTAAATATAGAATCGGGTACAGCTCATTGATTGGGGGAAGTCCCCCTTGTCACACTTGGGATGTTGCGTGATTAATGCATGTCATTATGTCGGAGAGGCCCAAATGGCCATGATACTGCGACCTAGAAAGATATATTTCGCGGTCAGACCCAACAGTTTATTAGCCGTAAAAGGTAGTAAAAATCCGTCATTGAGTCAATATCCCGGACAGGAAGCATTAATCGTAACAGTCTTCAGAAGAATACCTTCAACATTACGTATGAAGACCGCATTATCCTTAATGGGTAGTCGAAGAACCTGTTCAACCACAATAAATGGCTCTATAAAAGTTCGTCTCCGAATGTTTGCGAAAGCAACACATTCACGGAAAATATGTTCTGTCGTCTCCTCTTCCTCACTGCACAAGTGAAGCTTCACCTTGTTTCCTCATTATCTTTCTCCCACATCATTGTCGTACCTGAACCACTATCCATCGCCCGTAATCACTGGCTTTACAAATGGTACGATTTGGTTCCGTTTTAGCAGTAAATCGCAGATGTAAAGTCGGTTAATTAAATTTTTCACTTAATTCGTCATTAATTTTTCACCCAAACATCAAGCTTCTTTGTACATTCAGAATTCTTCAAATGCTTGAATGCGTGCCGGAGTTTCTCAATTTCTCCCATGATTTAACTGACATTTTTTCTTTTTAGTGAGTGGTCAAATTATCAGATCGAAAGAAAGCAAACATTTCGTTACTGCTTTTCTAGTTACAGCATCATTATCACACATTTTCAACAGCCTGTGAGGCATTCTTATCTTTTCTCTTATAGAAAAATAATATATTAGAGTGATGCTCGAATTTTTACTGATTTTTAGACGTAGATAACTTTTCACAGATTAGTGCAATTTTAATAGTGTCTTCTAACGAAGTAAGGATAAAGTGTCACCTTTCAAACACACTGTAGTGTTGCCTGAGATATTAGATTTTAAACAACCACAAACTAACAAGAATTTTAAGCAGATTTGGATTTAGCAGTAATACTGAGTAATTAATTGCAGGCCCAATTATCAATTACTCAATTGGCAAAATGTTAGTAACTGTTTGTCAATTATACACATTATACTTACGTAAGGTGTAATTGGTGATTGCCAATAAAAATATATTATATGTAATTTATAACGTAGATGTTATTATGTATTTAACGATTGTTAACTACTAATTACATATAAGAAGCAACAAATTACTGCCAATGAACAATTAAATATAATTAACATTTAGTTATTGTTAGTAATAAAACAAACAATTTTTAATTCATAATTGCCTTTTACATATAATAGGTACTTAGTAATAAGCAATAAGCAATCATTAATTGGATTGGGTATTCAAAAAACTTAGGCTACAATATTTAATATCACTAGTAAAATAAATTTCATCGGGCAACACTATAGAGGTTATTAAGCTCTCAATTTCCCATAAGTTGTTTTTCTAAAAAGCTTAATTATTCCGTCAATATCTAATGGATTTCTAAATATTAAGACTATTTTATTGATAACTAAACATAGTTTCTTAATAAATTTATAGATAAATTAGTGCGCTTATTGTGCAGCAAGAAAAACTTGATTCTATTTCAAGCAGTCTCTAGGCGCTGGAAAGTAAAACTCTTACACAATACGCTGTAAAAAATGAATCACTGGACGAAATATTAGGACATTGCGGTGCCGAGAAAGAAAAGCCGAACGTTTTTCTAGCATTCTTACTTGCTAAAAACTACAACATGGGACAAAAATTTATCAATTTTATTTGCTAGTACAACTAGAATTGAGAAGAATTTTATTTTAAAAACAGAACCGGTTAACCGGTTATTTGATAAATTTATAACCGAAAACCGGTTTTTTATAAATTGCAATTTATCGAATTATTCGGAAGCCGATTTTTGAAAAAAGTCGAATAATCGGTCTCCTTAGTATATACCATTTAAAAGACGCGTTTCTCAAAATCACCCCAGAAACTTGAAATTCATTAATACCCAGATTAGTTAACTTATAAGTGCAAGAAGTTACGAAAAACTGTTTTTTACCCGTAGTTCAAGGTATTGAAATTTTGTTTCCAAAATTTCATGAATATTTTCTTGTTGTACTCGACAGCGTCTATCTGAAATTTAGTATCACTTCCCCGGTATTTTTTTGTCGCATCGTGTTATTTTTCTATACAACAAACGATTGAAAAAATTAAAAAAAAAAATCAAAATAAAATAAACTTTACATTGAGATACAATGAAAGCACAAGAGTTTATACACAAAACCTACAAATAACAATTAGAATCATGGAAAATAAAGTTTTATTTGAAAAAAAAAATGTTCTTTTTCGTTGAGAAATAAACAAAATCATAAAATTTGTTTGTTAATACGAGTACATAGACATTTTTGAAGTCTTTGGCTTGCAAACCAATATGCGATGATTGTATGAAAGTCCTTTTAAAGAACCCTCAAACAGTTGAAAGATGAAAGAGAAAACATTTTTGTTGAGATTTTTTGTTTTGTAGTTAAAGTTTAACAGAAAAAAAACACAAATAATAATCAAATAAAAGTACAACTCGAAACAAACAAAAATACTACTCATGTAACAAAAATGCCTTATACAAGACAAGAATATTAAAGATTTTGCCAAAGCATAAGCCATAGCTATAGATATCTTAGGGTAACATAACCAGGAAAAAAGTGTATGTACATATATATTTTTTTAAAGATTTTTAACTTACACTTGTTAAAGAAATATAAAAACCAATGATCAATACATATTGCCTGGTTTTACATGGTATACTCTCGTATATTTTACTACATGTCTTAGAAAAATAAGAGAAAAAATAAATTACTCTATGGCTAGGTTGAGTAAGAAAAAACTTTAAAGGAATTTCACCGCAGGTGATTTTAACTATAAACAACAACAAAATGTTATAGAAAAAAAAATTCTTTTTTTTAATAATAAAATATAATTCATGTAATAATAATAAACAAACAAAATTATTGGAAATTCACAACAGATACAGATACTGCAACAACAACATGGAATTTTATCGCCAATAACAATATTTGTTTTGGAGAAATTCCAAACATAAAAAGAATTACAGGAGAAATACCCAGTGAAGTTTTTTGGTAAATGAAAAATTAAAACTATTTTCTTATCTAAATTCTCAGCTAAATTGTGATACCTTGTTCTGCATTAATATGTGCACTAGCAGGAAGCACAATAGTGGCTTTAAATGGGTTTCGAAATATAGATCGTTTTTATAAGATCGCTATTAAGAATTCAAGTCGACTGGCTCGTCTGGCTCGTTACAACAGAGCGTGTTATTAAATGGAAATTCTTCTGCAATATTCTCAATAAATTGCACTTTCTACTATAACCACATGGCAAATTTTTCGATTTGAATCCTTACAAAGTACAATTGATGTATACGTTGAAACCGAATCACTATAACCATTCAAAACAATTCATTAAAATCGATTACTGCATGCGCTAGGTAGGTAGGAGCATGTGCAACCACTAGGACACCATATCGTTCATTGTGTTCATGCTAGAAAAAAGAAGGATAGATCAGTAGAGAGAGTGGAAAAGAAGAAAATGTGAGGGAGAGAGAGAGAGAGAGGGCAGTCGTCAAGAAGGTTCAGAGGCTTTCCGTATTGGGCTCAATTCCCGTGCTAATTCCTCCTCATCCTAACAAAGTGCTTATACAAAAAAAAGAGGGCAGTCGTCAAGAAGGTTCAGAAGCTTCCCGTATTGGGCTCAATTCCCGTGTTAATTCCTTCTCATCTTAACAAAGTGCTTATACAAAAATCAGTATCGCTGTTTTTCTATTTACAAATTGTTTAACGTATGTCACAGTGACACATAATGACGACAGTAGCCAACATCAATTTCGACTTGCTCATGGAGAGAAGGGCAGAGGTTCTTCGATTAGAGATGATAGGCCAAATGGTTCATTGTATCAGAGTTGACCAGCTTTCCTATTGAAGAACCCTTCCGAGTTTGCAAATGTAGTGACATAACTG
The DNA here is from genome assembly GCA_023159175.1 of Wohlfahrtia magnifica. Lineage (NCBI taxonomy): Eukaryota > Metazoa > Arthropoda > Insecta > Diptera > Sarcophagidae > Wohlfahrtia > Wohlfahrtia magnifica. The sequence continues at coordinate 1,184,548 of JAKWBJ010000054.1, forward strand.
GCAGCGGACTTCAGTCTATGGCGATTTTGATACTTGTTCGAGAATGTTTTATGTGCCTAGAGGGTCGCATGAATATCTAAACAAATAGTTACTGGCCCTAGAACGCTCCCTATCATACCTTAAATCACTTCACCTACGCTCCTAATTGCATGTACTTCAGCCTCGAAAACATTGACTTTGTTGTTCAACTTATTTGAGTACTTAAGATCGAGTTGCTAGGAGTAGATGCCAGCTCTAGGTACTTTAGTTAATTCCCCGTCTTGAGGTGAATTACACCGTTTCTAGTCGTGTCTACAGGTATTTTTCTTTCTCAGTCTCTCTTGTAAGATGCATATGGTTTGTGCAAAGCATCCATTGCTTTGTTTCAGTTTTATTAATCAAGTCGATTTTTCAAGTTAAGTAGATGATTAATCCACTGTAGTACCCTCCATATGATTGTGCAGTAGTAAATACCCTTGTTAATTGGTGGTAATCTTTACTTTAGCATTGTCATTTTTCCCCAGTAGGTGGCGTTTTTTCCTGACCATTTGTACGTTATTTGTCAGAGATAAGCTGGAAAGTTAGGCAGGCTTCTATTTAATTTTTTTTATATGGATTTGTCTGGAGGGAAGTGAAAGTCTCTTTATTAAAAACTCGAAATCATAATTAAATATTTTCGTCATGTTCTCTGCTAGGGCTCGAAACTAGCTTGTGTTGTTATACACCACATCTAAAGGGTATCACTACCTTGATAATCTTTAAATTCGTAGTCGGCAAGATAGAATTACTAGCAAGTTCACTAGGTACGAGACCGCATTGTCATTTTTTTGCCAACTTTTACAACAACAAAAGTTTAAGTTTAAAAAGTTAAGTGCTTAAGCACCCTGTACTTTTATAAGTAATATGTCTCAGGAGTTTTTTTTTTTATTATTTTGTAATTGCTTAATTATAGTTACAATATATGCTTTAGGACGAAAAATACGAAGCTTTGTTTCCAGTCCTAAATTTAGATACGCCTTTAAATATCTATCAGGGTGCTCAGGCGCATATGGCTAGGGTTACAAGGTAAATTTTCTTGTTAAAAAATCCTTAACTTAAGAGTTAGCTATTCAAAACAGTTGACGTGGTTTTTTGGCTTTAGTTCGCATTTTTCTGGTTGGCTGAGGGAGCTTTTTATAGATATTGCCACAGCAGAATTTTGATAGCAAAAATTGCTCTTCAACATCTCTTGACATCTATTCGTGTACCACACACAACTTCTTAAATTTTTCAATAAATCCAGAGCTTACATATCTTTGGATTTCATTGATTGGGTCACATTAGATAAAGTCCCAACAGACCATAGCATTTTCCTTCCTTCCTTGCTTATCTTTCTTATTTAACTTTCCCACAAAAACAAATTTCGAAACGTAGAATGGTGTAAGTAATAGCCGAGCTTACTACAACCCCTAAAACATCAGCAAAAATATCATGAAATTAATTTAAAGAAATATAACGCTTTTGGTGACCAACGTCCATACAAAAATTAAAATATTTTTCTGAACTTTTACCCCCATATTCATAAAAAAATAATATGTTTTTTAAATCTATATATTTTAACGAAATTTTTGTAAAATTCGAAATATGTTGATTAAAATTTCACGGGGTTGTTAACAAATAAAAATATCATCCAAAGCCTTCACTTTTATTTCTAAGACTTTATTCTTCTTCATATTTGCCTTACCGGATACTAAAGAAATCCAACTGTTTTATTATATTTTGTTACTTTTATAGGACTATAGCAGTTGTTAGGACTATACAATTCGATAATTGCAATGTTTGTTACGTTTTTTACAAGATCAGAGTCACATACTCAGAGATTGTTTGTCTGTCTGTTTGTAAAACAAACTGAGGAGCATGCGTGCTTTGTGCAAGTATTTCAAAAGAACATGTTCAAACACATGTACATACATAGGTATGTTATATATTTTTGGTAACATTCACTCTATATATAGTATAGTATCGAATCGAATCGTAACAGTTGTAACAGTTGTTGGTTTTTACGCCTCTGTAATAATAATACTAATTTAACCCTATTTTATGACTTAATTATAAAACTATGAGAGTCATAGATTTAAATCTACTTGTTTAACTTCTTCTTTTTCTTCTTCTTCTTCTGCTTTAATTTTATGGTGTTTATTTTGTTAAAAAAATATATAAAAAATATACTCATCGAACATGGCAAATAATTTGCTTTACACAACACCAAAATAAAATTATAGTTTATGAAGTCAGTTAACCAAAAAGACCAGCTGAAATACGAGAGGTGGGCTTGCTCGATAAAGCTAACAACTGGGAATTATATATTGATTAGAAGATTAGAAGTGGATTTAAACAAATATTAAATAGAGTATAGGTGGTGGTAGTAAATAAATTTATGCACTCAAGACGATTATATGCTGGAAATAAAATGATTTAACAATTTTTGTGTGACCACATTTCCAAGAAATAATTATACAGTGGCGCAAATTATGAACAATATACAGGCAGAGACAGACAGCATCTTCTGTGAATTCTAAAATAGCCAGGCATACAGCAGCAGTAAAATTCTCTTTTTTAACAATTTAATCACGATATCTTAACAAAAAAAAAAATTAATTGGTTGTAGGTAATAATTTCAAGTAGAATACCTCAGTCTTATACCAAATTGGTTTGATAGAATATTCTTATGCGTAATATTTTTAACACCACATACCGTAATTGGCAATTTGTACATTTTTTTACTTGAGTTTGTGTCCCATTTGTGTTGCATATACACAATACTTTGAAACTTTAAATCAGTGGTCGGCATAAAGAGAGTATAAATGTAGAATATTTGCTCTTTTTTGTGGTTGTTTTTTATGTGCACGCGACACCACGGGAGCAACGTCTGCCGGCCACCCAACCTTGCATCCACTAATTTTCTGGTAACGAGGAGTTTAGATAATTAATCGACTTACTAAAAACGAAAGTATTACACAATTATATTTAAACATTTAATAGCGCTTAGATTTTTACAGAAGTGTGAAGAAAAACAGCAAGACATTCACACTTTCTTAGTTGCGATATCAATTACAATAGATTAGTATGCAGAACAGAAGAAGGTGGCCATCCTTGCCTTGTTTCAGTTTCTTTGTAACCATTTGTCATGCAATTTGTCTTCCAGCTATGCCGGTTGTCGATCTACTATAGCAGGTCCACGATGAATTCTGGTGCTGTCATCTGTAGTTGCTTAGAAGCAGTACCCTTTGTGTATTTGGTGCGGTCGTAAGGAGTTTTTGCTTATCACAGACTTCTACCTCTTTTCTTCTCCTTTTCTTTTCCAAAAAAATGGCATCGCCTACCTTTCTTACGATATTTTTGTAATTGATGTCCTTTTTTTCTTTATGGAGGCTAGCCAGGAGCTTCCTTCTTCAGGGAAGGATCGAAGCTTCTTTATTTGTTTAAAATTCGAAACCATAATGCATTTGCCTTGTCATCTCTGATTTTTAGCTTGGGTTCCTTAGGGTGTAATTTTCAACCGTTTGGGTTTTGAAAATTGAAAAAAAAAACACAGAAAATTGGCATAAGTGGATGAAATATTCATTTAGGGCGAACACTTTTTGAATATTATTTGATGCAAGTATCTTAGGGTGTCCTTATATGTCTGAACTATTTTTTTTCTTTTGTACAGCTGTGGTAACCCCCTTTAGAAATGTTCTCCGTAGTCAAAAAATACGTTGTGGGAAATTTTTTGCAGATTACGTCAAGGGAAGGCGTGCCGCTCCACCCACAAGCTGTCATAATATATTAATTTCATATGAAACAAGTACAAATGCTAAGTTAATGGGCGGCTTGTGAGCGAATGCCGCACGTCTTCCCCTGACGCTATCTCGCCTAAAATATTACAAAACGTATTTTTTGTTACAGAGAATAAATCTGGGGGAGTCCTGATGCAATCTGCCTAAAATTTTGTACAACGGAGAACATTTTAGGCGGAGTGCAATTCAGTGCAATTTCACATTTTTTTAAATAAGGCGCACCCGAATGTATATGTTGCTCCCTGCTACGCCGTAGGTTGTTTTGTCAAGCTTTTTCCAGCATCTCGAACTGTGTCTCTTCCACAGCTGGCTTGTCCCTGTGCACGAAAGACTTCACGTATCCCCACAAAAAATAGTCTAGTGGGGTCAGATCGCATGATTTTACTGTTGACTCAAGTGCTTCAAAATGTGAGAAAAATTGTTCAACAAACTGGCCTCTTAAAAGTTTCATGGTACCGCGTGCCGTGTGGTATGTGACATCGTCTTGTTGAAACAACATGTCAATCAAGTCCAATTCTCACATATTGGACCAAAAAGAAACTCGATAATCATTGTAGATACAACAACAATTGTTAACAACGCCGACTAAATGAGATAACGTGATTTTGACTAACCGATACAGCTGCATTATTCTCCTAGGTATGCATTTTTCGCATACGGGTTGGTAAATTAATGTCCAAAAAAATGAAACTGGTGCGAAATTTGGTCCCAACGGTTTGAACAGCCGACTATAAAAATGGGAGTAATTTACTTCTTATACAGTACGAATTTTGATAATAAAGTTTGATGATTTGCAAGCGTTGTTCGATCGTATTAGTCTATTCATGGTGAAATGGAAAACCTTACTGAGCATTTTGGGCATTACCACATGTCATGTATCTTTTTATAACCCTGAATAACCATAGGCAAAGAGCCCATCCGTTATAAGTTTTGTTTGCAAAATTCTTCAACAAAAATGTAAATAAATTCGATAGGATTAGGGCATCCCGTATACTGTGAGCGTCAAAAAAAAAGTGCACAACCTTATTCTCCTGAAATAAGTCTAACATTTTATGTTGTTTTAAGAGTGTATTTAAAGCATTTACAACAACTTAACTTATACAACAAAAACGAAATTAACTCTATTTTTATGCGCCAAAATAAAGTGTACGAGAAAAAAAATTGTGTCACAAAAACAAAATTAAATTGAAATGCCTGGGAAATTATACCATCGTTCTAAAGGTTCTTTCGAGTACAACAAGAATCACATTTTAAAATTTTCGTAACAGCTCCAAAATCGTGAATTACGAGTGAAAAACCGGTTTTTTCTTACCTTCATGCACTTAGAAGCAAATAACTTAAGTAAATGTTAACCGATTTTAAAATGATGGATGATTTGGAAAGAAGAGAAACAGACTAATTAAATGATATAAACATTACTTAAGTAAACTTAAGGAATCTGTGTGTAATTTTGAAGCATACACATATTTTGTTTAAATCATTTCAAATTTTTTCAAGTTAAGTGACGTTTTTACTATTTTATATAGGAACCGTAACTTAAGATTTTGGAGCTGTTACGAAAATTCTAAAATATGGTTTTTATAGTACTCGACATCACCTTTTTTTTTTAAAAAAAAAAGGTATCACTTCCCAGGTATTCCTATTTCATTCTTTACCTACATAGTGACAAAAAACAGGTAATACTTTTGATAATCTAATAATGAATTTTAGGCTATGATCATGTTGATCATATATTCTACTTTTATTTCAATTTTTAAACTTTTCTTTATAATTCAGTTTCCTTTCAAGCTTCATTTGTTTTTAAGCTCCATCAAATCAGGGCAATTGAAATTCTTACTGTTTGTAAAACTTTATTGAAGTAAAGACTGAAAAACAAGGAAATTTCTATTTAGCTTCCTTATGCCTTAACAAAACTTTTGACAGATTATAATTTCCTGTAGAAATATTAAAACAAACAATTCAAACGTTTACTAAAAAGAGTTTAAAAAAGGCACGCAGAATGAATCACTACATAAAATATTCAAGTTTAACACATTTGCACATCATAAATTTAACAGCATCCTGTCCACAATGTTTAGCTTCAAATAAAATGCACAAAAAAAGTCAGAAACCAGAGTAATAAATTGAATATAATGTGGCACGAATAACTTGCAACAATAAGTGGCAAAGTCAACTTTTACACCTTCTCAAAAGAGTATTACACAAAAGCAAGCAAAAAGAAGAAAAAAACTATTAAATCAGTTGGATTTCCTGCAGCGGCAGCTGCAACATTAAAACGAACTGGCAAATCATAGGCAATAAAATAAATTAATTTTCGTTTTTCAAAATTTGTTTGTTAAACGCCATAAAAGAAGGAAATTTAAAATATTTTAAGGAAACCAATGAAAAAAAAGGACAAAAATATTTATAAACAGTAACAAACAAAACAAATGAAATTTTAAAAACAAGTCAGAAGTGTAATGCTAAACCTGGCTTAATTAAGTTTGAGTAACAAATAAAAAACAAAAATAAAGAAACATCAGTTCTAAAATTAACTAAAAACAAAGATTAAGATGTCAGTCAATAAAAATATACCCGTATGGTGTGGTGTAATGCCTAGCCTGTAACAAGGAGAGTGAATGGACGCTGAGCTGATTTGTTCGTTAATTTTAACAACTGCCACTGCGCTGATATAGAGTACCTATAGCACGGTGATGTTGCTACATATTGCCTTCTTCCACTGGGTAAAAGTAAATGATGGCTTCTTAACATGAGGGTCATTTAAACGATTTTTTCTCATGTTTACCTTTTAAAAACGAGGAAAAAAATTATAGTAAAACAAGACTTGAGAGAGAAAAAAAACATAAAAATTAACGGCCCTTCTCTTTAAATTACTTTTAACATTTCACATACAGTCGAGTCGTTCGTTTTAGGTCTATGTTTTCTTAATCTTTTCAGTTTTTCCTTTATTTTTTACTTTTACGCGATAATTAAACTTAATTTTTGCGATCGCATGCAGAAAAACATTTTAATGTAACATAGTAATGGAAATACAAGACATTTTCCCGACTCCCAATTAATATTATCATCATACACTTTGAAAAAATTTTTTGTTTCTGGTTCACAGGATAAAGTTTCAATTTTGAATATTTTTCTGTGAATATTGTATATTCGGTATAAAATTACCTTTATAGGCTTCAAATTGATTGATTTGTATTCATTTTGTGAATGAGCAATTTTTAAGACTATGACTTTATGACTTTTTTTTATGTTTTAAAGATGACAGTATGCAGTATAATATGACGTTTCTTTTAACCAAAAAAGTATAAAAAATAAATATTTGCGCAGAAATAACAAGAGGGAAAAGAATCACAAACTTACGCCGACTAAGCCGAAACACCGTATACACAGACCGAAATACTAAAATACTTGTACAACACAGTAGTGTGTAAAAACGAATATGAAATGTTTTAAATTATGGCCATTTGGTAAAAATTATGTAAAAGATGCTAATTTTTTCCATTTAAATTATTTTTACCCTTAGTTTTTTATTGAAATCTATGATATTACTCAGAGATCTCCTGTAAACTTAGGAGTGGCCAGTGTAGTTGTAATAAAAAAACATTAATATTAATTAAATTTCGCATAAGCAAATTGACATTTTATAGCATGTTCATACTAGACTTCGATTTACTTTGTTCGCTGTTTGAATTACTTATACGAATTACCTAGTTCACATACCTGCTATTCGTTTCGCTGTTTTTTCTTTGTTATGTTATGATTTTTATTTATTATCTTGTTATTTTCTCACGAATTGTGTTTAAACAACGACGGAAAAACGTTAGAATATTAAAAAAAAAGGATAGGAAATAAACAAATTTAGCGTGGACAAACATCCGATTAGAATTAGAAATCATATTGCATTTCTTAGTAATCCACAGGATAATTGAACTAACTTAATTACAATTTTGGTAATTCGCTTTTAAAATTTTGTGTGGTAAATTAAGTAATTCGGTTTGTAATTGATACTTCAATTATGAATGAGAGAGTGAATTACGCAAAAACGTTGGCGTGTGATATAAGATCTTGAAATCATTCCAACATAAATGACATATTAAAAGCTTTGTTCAAAAAATATAATGATTTTTGTTTAATTCTAAGTAGAATATTATCACCATACCGACCAGGCACTATTGCAGGACACTGGGGCCAATGTGATCGATTATGCCCCTTTCGATCTATAGATTGTTCAGCAGATCTGCTGCCTTCCTAATGAACACCAGCAGATTTGTCCCCAGAATGATGGATATGTCACCCACCGCAGACTAAGTGGGGACTTATTGTTTGTAGATGGTTATAAAGTCGATTCCAAAGTCTGGTCGTTGTATACTAAGTCAGCTTTTGTTGTTGTTGTAACAGCTGAGTGTTCATTACTGTGGGATAAATAAAAATATGAACTGATTAATTACGGTTTGTGTCACCCAGTGCAGTCTGTAGAGAAATTGTTAGAAACTGTTAGAGAGTCGGGGCATCGATAAGGGTGCCAGGAACTATATGTGAACTGTAAAATACTGCACCATCCGGATCTCAACTGAGTCAGCGTCATTCTGGACCGTCTGGGTAATTGCCTCACGACTTCATCAATTATCTGGGAGCGTTCGATGCACTCCTTGTCTCTCTCTCTCTCTCTCTCTCTCTCTCTCTCCCTCTGTTGATCAATTCTAACCGTTTTAATTAAATTGCCTGACTTAAACTCATTAATTGTTGACATAAAGATAAGAATACATTTTTTAACTTTGAAACCTGTCTGTGAAGCTACACTTTGCTTCATCCATGATGTTTTGCGCGCATTATTATCATATGGACCTACCAACCAGAAGGTCCTCGGTTCAATACCAAGCCAGACCATCTAAAAAGAAAACGTTTTTTCAACAGTGGTATCACCTCATAACATTAGCTAATAATTGGTTATGAGTATTACTACTATTGAAAATTTCTCTAATGCATTTACCATTCGCAGCCGGCGTTGAACTGTAGGTTCCTTTCAATTACTGAGAGAAGGCCCCGTGTTTCTTCATGAAATGATGTGGGAATTATTATTGTCATACGTACACTTTTCATCGCCCGTAATCATTCGCTTCACAAAATGAAAATTCAGTCGTATCTTTAAAAGATTATTAACTGTTGGGTAATAAATCCCTAGTTTGACGCTGCTCAATTTTTTCAATGATTTCATCGAATTTTTTAGTGACTCTTCGACCAGAGTGAGGTGCATCTTTAACATCAAACTTTTTAGATCGAAAACAATCAAACAATTACACCGCTGTTATTCTAGCTACAGCATAGTCTCTGTAAACTACACAAAATCTTTTTTGCAGCCGTATGTTACCTCTTCTATAACAAAAAGGCTAAATATTAATTTGAGAGAAGTAACTTGGGATTTTGCGAGGATTATGCATGCATGTATGAAGAGCAAAATATGACGGTAACGATCCAAATTTTTGCTCATTTGTAAGCGTAGATGATTTTTAACAGAATAACGCGATTTGAATAATGTCTTCTAATAACATAAGGCTTAAAATGTCACTTTTGAAACAAGCTATAGTGTTGCCTGATACAAATAATATGACCAGAGATATTGCATTTTAGAGCATTCTTTTACTTTACAATCCACACTGTATTTTGCTTATATTTCTAATGAATTTCATCAACGGCTTCTAAAACATGACTGACTATGTAGCTTTGAATGAAGAAAAAAAAACTATTCCAACATTATTCATTAGGATATTTTTCTTGCCGTAAAAACTATAGACATAATGTATTAAAAAAAATTTAAGAAAAAAAGAACAAAAAAAAAAACGAAATAAAGCATTCGAACTTCAATATTAGCTTAGACTTACTGAAACTGAAAGTCGATTTTGAGGAGCGGCAAAATATAAAAAAGTAAAAACAAAGAAAAAAGAATATGAAAACTATTTGTTATGGTATGTAATAACTAAAACTTATAAAAAAAAATCAAGACCTTTTTTTTTTTAAATGGTAACAAAATGAAAAGTAAAAAGGCAGTTTTAAACAAATTTAAAGAAGCAATAATATCGGAGAAAAAAAAATTAATTAAAAAAAGATATATAATTTCAGATACTGGATACTTTTTCTGGAAAAAAAATAACAATTATCTAATATTGTGTTTTTTTAATTTCTAAGAAATTAAAATTGAAATTTTTTCTCGTTTTTAGCTGTTGGGTAAAATGAAACCAAAACCATAAAAATAACATCATCAAAAAAAAAAGAAACAGATCTCCTCCCTATTATTGGTTTCAACTTTCGTTTGTAGGAAAAGTTATTTCATGCTGAGCTTTGTTTTCCTCTTTATTTGCGAAAGAAAAGTCGATTTTTTTTTTTTGTTTTTGTTTACAATGGAAAATTTAAAGATGTGTTTTGCAATTCTTTTACACATTAAAGCTCACTTTCAGCTCAATTTTCTTTAAAACAAATGTAAAATAGCTACAGGCAACGGAAAATTATATATAAAATGAAAAAAATCTAATAATAACTAAGCAAAAAAAGGAGACAATAGGGAAGCTATCCCAAACGCAGTGTGGAAACAACATGGTGTCATATTTTGAATCATCGTCACAACATCAGCCTCGAGTAGAAATTGGTATAAAATTATCATACATGACAAATTTCATTGGTGAATTCTTGTGACATAACTCCCTATGTATGAGTTATGTATGACAACATCACTGAATGTCACTATACTAAAAAACACTGAAATTTAGGGACATTGTCTTTTAAGAGTCGACTACATGCTCAAATTTAGCGACATTGTCTGTTACGAATCAAGATTTTGCTGAAATTTAGCGACATTTTCTGTTAGGAGTCGACTATATACTGAAATTTAGCGATATTGTCTGTTATGAGTCGTCTTATTGCTTAAATTTACCGACATTATCTTTTATGAGTCGGCTACATGCTGAACAATGCAGGATTTTGTCTGCTTCATATCCCCGTTAAAGAATAAGGCACAATGATTTTCGATAATATTGTCTGTTAGGACTTACTAGTACACGGGACTCGTGCAAGACAAAATCTACTTCTGTCTTCTATGAAAATTTGGACAATTACTTTAAAAAGTCATGTTTGACATCAAAGAAAACCGTCGTCAGTGATTCACTATGACATTGACCACCGGGAATAAGTAGGCTTCTGGTGGGAATTTTAATACTAGATACACTTCCAAAACTCATCTCTATAAATTGACTTTGATACTATGATTTTTTAAAGCCCCCAAAACGCCATACAAGAAAGAGGATAACATCAACTACAAAAAATCCAAGGAAAATCAGGCAACGCTAACTTTCGGGAAAAAAACGAAAACAAAAAGTTACGTGTCGAATGACTCCGTACCACTACACCAAATAGACAGAGGACGTTATTTCTAGGCTACGACAAATGGCAGCGAGATCGTTTATCCTTCACTACTACGGTAGACCGATCATCCCCTTAGTTGGAAGACAAATGACATGACGAATGATGACAAAGTAATTGAAACAACGCAAAATTGCTTAGTGGAAACCATATGCTCAAAAGAGAAGTAACAGAAAAAAATCGAATTAAAAGAATTTGTTCTTTTTTTAATTTTGGAATAACTACTTAAGATTTTATTTATTTTTTTTTACATTTCTTAATCACAACCTTGGCATACCTTCTTCACTTTAAGTTAAACAGAAAGAGGAAAATAAAAACATTCTTTAACTTGTCAGTGGCGCCAAAGAGGTTGACTTTGCTTTTAAGTTTTTTTTTTCACTATTTTGCCACAATTTTCTGTCTTTTTTCTCTTCCTCTACTTTCTCATTATTTACACACATAAACGCTTTAAAAGAAACACTAGATTCTACTCAGCCAGCCAGCCACTTACTTATAATGATAGTCTGGCACAAAACAGTCACTATCCCGTCCCGTTTTGTAATATCTCACTCTCTCTCTGTCTCTATCACTCTCTTTTTCTCTCCCCCTTCCCCTTTCCCCTCTTCACTGTAACAATAAAAACTGATGTAATGATTTAGATCAACGACACTAGAGATAGTGACTAAGTGGTGTTGTGTATGAAGAGATAAGATAGATCACTTGATTAAAAACTTATTTTTCTTTTCTTTTTTCTGATTACTTAACTAGGAGAGAATTGTGATTCGTTTTTTATGTTTTAAATATGCAAAGTACTTTTAAGAAAAAAATGTTAGAAAAGCAACAAAGTAATTTTAAAGAAATTGTTTTTCGTATTAAACTCAGAAAATATAGCTTCAAATTTAGCTAAACATGTTTTGACCTATGGGTTTCAAAGTAATATGTACATTAAAAGTAAAAAGTACATTATTTAAAGGGTGTACTCAACGAAATTTAATCTAATTTTTAAAATAATATTGCCAAATACAAATTGACAGAAAAAATTTGAAATTTGTAAAAATGCTCTGATATTAGTTTTACACAATTTTGTTATTAAACTTTATCAGTCCAAGTCAAAAAATGGAATTTTTTAGAGACTAGGACGATGTTAGTGGTTAAGTATACTTCAGATCACAATCGGTTTTAATACAACTTTTCGCACACATTCTGTATATTTGTATACTTAACCAAAGTTCTTCCAAATTAAGTTCGGATCCAAATTGTCGGTATATGACTCTAAAATGTGATATTATTTGCCACAGGCAACACTATTGCCTGTTTTAAAAAGTGATATATTCTAAGCTTCACTTTGTTGGAAGACATTGTTAAAATCGCATTATTCTGTTCAAAGTTATCTACGTTTGAAAATGAGTGAAAATTTGCAACCGGATTACCGTCATATCTCGCTTTTTTATTATAGAAAAAGTAAGGATGCGTCGCAGTCTAATACTTTTGAAGTTTACGGAAATGATTCTTTAATCAGAAAAATAGCAGCGAAATGATTTGCTCGTTTTCGATCCGATTAATTTTGATGTTAAAGGTGAACCTCATTCTATGGTTGACAACTCAACTCAGTTGAATTGAAATATCAGTTGAAATTTTACAATTGCTAATGTTTAGTTGTAATTTTTAGCGTCTTTGACGTGTTGTCAAATTGTGAAATTCCAACTGAAATTCCAATTCAACTAAGCATGGTTGTAAACCGTAATAGGGTCGTAAGAGTCGACGAAAACCTGCAGAAAAAATTTAAAGAGACTGACGCATCATCACCAAACAGTCATCAACCATTTGAAGAAAGCTCGATACACAAAGAACCTTGATCTTTGGCTGCCGCATGAATAGTAAAAAATTAATGGACCGAATTTCCTCTTGCGAGTCACTGCTAAAACAGAACGAAATCGAATCATTTTTGAAGCGAATGATTGCGGGCGATAAATAAAAACACATATGGATGAAACTTCGCAAACAATGGTAAACCCAAGATTGCCACTAAGTAAGGTATTGCTGTGTGTCTGGTGGCATTGGAAAAGAATTGTTCACTACGAGCTTCTACAACCTAATCAAAAGATTGATTCCGGTATCTATTGTCAAAAAAAACGAGATGGAAGCAAGCAATTTAATTAAAACGGCCAAAATTGATCAACTTTTGTGATTATAGATGACTTCTCAGATAGACAAATTCATCACCAATAAAATCGTTTTGCAGACTCTGAAATAAAAAACTCAATACCCAAGAACAATCAATATGTACATTGTCCTGAAGTCAAACAACAACTTTTATTGGCTTGAACAATTTTGGCTGCGTTCTCCTAACTACTTACTAATTTCAATTGGTTCAGTTGTGAATAGCAGAGTTCAAAATTTAAAATGGATAATTTCCTTCCAATTACAGTAAATATTAAATATTGCCTTGTTTGCCTTCAATTTAGGCTTTAAATTCGTTTGTAGAATGTCACGGACCATCGATAATGATTTAATCGTCTAATATTCGCTTCAATGTCCTCGAATTTTAAGAAAACTTTACTTATGCTACTTCAGTCAATCAAGTTTCTTTGGTTAAATTTATATGGCACCCAAATATTAAGGCGTTAACTAACAGCGTTCTCACCATAAACTTGAAAAATTTTCCGGCATTTCATTCCATCGTTTTTTTTTTTTTTTTTTTTAATTTAATAGCATCGCACAAAGTGTATCTTTTCAGATGTTACACTCATTTTTAAATCAATAAAAAAATGTAATTGTTTTTTTTATGAGTTTACTCGACGACGGCTTTTATTGTAATTCGCTCTATCATTCATAATTTTATCTTCAATTTTAAGCCGAATTACGTAATTCGCCATATAAAGTTGTAAGTGCGAATCACCCAAATTTGCGGTTTGCTACAAAACTAATTATTTTATTATTTAGATTAGTTTACAGTTAAAGTTATATGCTAATTATTTATTGGAGCAATAGCGACTATGGCCTTTAGCTCAAATTTTTATTTTAATTAATAATTTATCCGTTACTTTTTTGGAAACTCTAGAGTACACAAAAAATCTATGTTTTTTTTCCTTTTTTCCATAAATTTACTATTGATTAACGCATCGGTTACACTGAAGGCAGGTTTTAGCAATATCATCGAAAATTTGTGCTACTAACCCTCCATGTTTCACTACCATACAGTACCGACAGACTTCACAAGGCAGCTTCAGTAACACTGGAAGTTGATCACTGCCTTAATAACCACATTGTAAAACACAACAATTATCAAAACCATACAAAGAAAAAAACGAAACATAATCAATGCGATCTGAAATGTTTTCGACTGTTTATCTATTCTATTGTCCACGCTAGATGTGTTTATTAAATTTCCCCCAGCTTCTTCCTCTTTCATGGCACAATTTACGGACAAATAACTAAACAATAAAAGATAATAAGAAGAAGAAAATCAAAATGAATTACAAATTACCATGTGAACGTGGAAATTCGCATAAGTAATTCAAAAAAGTAAAGTGTAAACCTTTAACGCCAACAAATTAGTATTGGCCGATATAAGAGCATCAGTACCAGTTAAAATAAATAATTTAAAAATGTGGTCATAACGATGAACATTGACCATTGAACAGGAATTATTTTGATCTCAAGAAGGCTAAGATATAAGATTAACATCAATAGACTACATCTTAATAGATATTGACTTTACAAATATCATCGCAAACCGAATATACCTTGACTACCTAAGGTAGTATTTTGGGTACACAATATTAAATTATTAAATGTGAAATAAACATGAACATCACCAAAATATTACATAACATTTTAAGGCTCAATTTATATACAAAAAAAAACTTAAAAACAATTTTTATAAAACAAAGTTAAAAAGAAGTTGTGCTTCAGTTTAAGAAAGAAGCCTTTACCAGTTTGCAACAAAGAAAAAGCAATTCTTTTAATAAAAATAATAAAATAAAATGATCAGGTTTTAACCTTTTGATTTACAGTTGTTGAGATGAGATATTTCTATTCCTTCATTTCTTGATTTTTTGTGTTTAAATAATAACAATTTGGTTTTGTTCCATATTATTGAATACAATTTAAAGCAATGACTACTTAACTTAAGTTTAAAGCAACTATTCAATTGGGTTATTACAGATTTTTTTTGTTAAGACCTTATAACGGTAATGGTTTGGAAAAAATAAATTATGAGAATTTAATATTGTTAAATTGCTAAGATGAAGAACTAAAATAAAAAAAATTAATAAAAAAGTGCTGTTTTTTTTTTTAAGATAAGTACTTTTAAAGTGATGAACTTGACTTGAACAGGGCATTAACTGTTTAGGAAGTTATCCTTAGAGAAATAGTTTCAATAAAAAACGTTTTTTTTTTTTGTGAAGATTAAAAAAATAAAAATTTATATTAATAATTAAAAACTAATGGCGTTTTCTTTTCTGACAAAAAATAAATGTTGCACTTCGTTTGCTATTTGCCATAAAACGTCGTCGAAAATTAAGAAAAATCTAAGGGTTTTAAAGGCAACATAATTAGAGATCAACTTAACATCCTTTCCTTGTATTGAATTTTTTAGAAAAGAAACACCAAAAAAAGTAAGGGCAACAAAGTGCAACATTTTTTTCTTCTCTTTTTTTAGAAAAGAAAACGGCATAGTCTAAGTTAAATTAATTATGAAATCATAGCTAAATTTGTGGAGTATTTCAAAAAATAAAATCCCTATGAAACGAAAATGCTGTTTAATATTTTTTGTTATAAGTCCTTCAAAGGTCTCTCTCTCTCTTTTTTTGTTTCCAGAGTCCCAAAGAACTACAATTATCAAATTTGTTGGTCTATCCATAATGTTAGTTTTGCCTTTAACAAAAATATTAATTAAAAGCAAGTCATGGAAAATTTTGGCAAACTACATCGATTGAAATTCTTAACAAAATTGTGTATGAATTTCATGTAATATGGCGCGATGCAAAAAAGTGCCCTAATTAGGTGCATCATCATAATGTAAGAAACATCCATAGCTTTTGCTCTAGACTTTCCTTCACATAGGTTTTTGGTAATGGAACGTTGCGGTAGTAAATATAGCATTACGCTACGGCAATCACACAAAAAAATGTGACTAAAATCTTGGCATTCTTGATCGAATCCATCACACATGTCGAGGTCCTTCACTCTTGATTTTGACATCGTAATCACATACCTATTATTTATTATATAATCGTTTATGGCCTTTTGAACAAGTACAGTTATCATTAAATGTATTTAACAGGGCCATGCCCATGCATCGGTTCTTCCAGATTTTGAATTGTTGCGACCATTTGGCCTATTCTGTGCTCTCGACTAGAACAAGGTTTCTTTATTATATTCCCCGAAAGTCTAATGAAGTTCAGTATATCGGTTGGTACTAGTAGCACCTACTTGATAGGGGCTTAGGTGCCTAAAATGCATCTGTGCCGTCCAGTCACCAAGTATGTGTTTTGGTGATTCTGTACCATCCTCACATAGTCTTCATATTCGATTTTTAACTCCTATTCTATATTCTCTTAATACATTTAAATGCTGCGCCTTCAATACCCAGTCAAAAGATCGGTCATCATACTATTATTAGATAGTCTGATTTATAACTAATCTTTTCTATCATAGGTGCCCAGCACAAGTTTTTTTATAAGGGTACATGCCTCTCTTTTTGCTCTATTTTATTAAGTAGGCATCTCCAGATCCCTTATCACACTGCACAGAAAAATGCTGGCCATATTAGTGGTGCCAAAGCTCCCTCTCAGACCAGGTCTTTTCAATCACACTGAATCCCTTAAGACCCGCGGCACAACAAATGTTGATCCTATCGTCTCTTCCCTGTCGGTTTAATTTACCTGGAAAGTCACATACTATCTTTCAGTCAATTTCATAGAGTATATAAATACTCGTTGTTAGCGATTAGTCTTGGGCCCTTTTGTTATGACGAAATATCACGACCAGAAGATCCGTAGAATTCTTTGTAGACATTCATTATCAAACACTTACATCTTCTGGGTGTCTTTCGAAGCGTCGTAGCCATAGAAAGATTGAACTTTACATATGTGTTGTTTTATTCTCCATCACTCTTCTTTCCACAACGCATCCATAGTCTGGTTTCAGTTTCATTAATCATTTGATTTTCAAGCTAGTAGATGATTAGCCTACTGTAGCTCGCCTCTGTGTGGTTGTGAAGTGTTGAGGTTCCTTGCTAAGTAGTGGTGGCGATTCTTACTTCCTCATCGTTCGTGTGATGTTTATTATCATCGCCAGTGATAAGCTGGACTGTCAGTGGGGGCTTTCTTCAGATTAATTTGTCTGTAGGGGAAGGGGGTTAAATCTCTTAATCGAACACTCGAAAACGTAGTTATATTTTTTTGTTTTGTATGCGGGCACACTAACCACTACACCACACCACACCACGCCTGATATATTTATATTCCCCTCGATCCTATAAGGAGCATAGGGCTTCGACAAATGTTGTCCAGTTTGATCTATCCATGGCCATATTTTTAACCACACTCCAGCTTTTCCTCATCTTCGCAACTTCTTTTTGCCTGTCTTCTCCAGGTATGGGCGGGCCTTCTTCTTCTTCTTCGGCTACCTTGTGCATTCTAATTTATAGCATTTTGGGGTGTGTTGTTATGAGGTTTTCTAAGCACATGACTAATCCAGTCCCATTTGCGTGTTCTTATTTCCAACTCGATAGGTATTTGATTGGTTTGGGACCATAACATACTATTTGGTATCGTGTTGGGCCAAAAGCTTTTCATGATCCTCCGCAAACATGTGTTGATGAATACCTATATAATCTTGATGTCGCGAGGTGCTGCGTTTCAGATCTTGCATATATACAAAAGTATTGACTTGACGTTCGAATTGAATATTGTAATTTTAACATTCAAAAATAATAATATTACCCAGATAGCAGAAGTTTTCCACCTTCTCAATAGTACTCTCGTCGACTGTAAAAGCTCTGTATACTTCGCTGTTTATTATCAGTACTTTCGTTTTTGTCACATTTATTCCGAATCCTGCCATGGCTGGGGCTTGGGGAACACGGTCTAATTTCTCAGACATGTCCGTGTAGTGGTGAGAGATCAGACAAATGTCGTTCGCATAGTTCAAGTGTTCCACGGCTGATAGTCAAGCGTTAATTTGTACTATAATTTGACAAAAAATTGTTTACCAATTCTTTAATTGACTTCACTGAACACTTATTGTGAAACACTTATTAGTGCTATAGAAATTACAAAAGTTTTGAGTATTAAATAAAGCCTTTAAACCTTAGCTTCCACCATACCAAATTAAGTTAGCAGCGGTTGAAGCATCTTTTAATTAATCTTTATTAAGTTAGTAGCATTGAAAGGGCATGCCTGCTACCACGATGTAAATCTAATACTAAAAATTACAAACAAAACAAAAAACTTAAGAAACATACTCTTATACAATTAATTGGTTCTACTAATAGAATATAGTACATTTAAATGTAATCAAGGCGCAATTAATTTAAAAAATTTCCATTAAATTATTACATTTAAACGCTTCTCCCCTTCCGCTTAAACAATAACAAAAGGCTTGTAGTTTGCACATTTTTTACCTTTAATTTTATATGACTTCCACTAATGAATTTGTTTTAGTTTTTCCTATAAATTACACATTATGTTCTACTTGTAGTGCGTGTGAACTGGAAAAACAAAGTGAACACAAACAAAAAGCATTGACACTTGATTGACTGTCAAGTCGGCGGCAATAGTCATATGTATGTATGCACTAACAATCAAATGATACAATTCGCTGTCAAGGAATTTATCTTGTTAGAGAAACAAACATTAGGTAATTAAAAGAAAATAAAACTAAACAAAGAAAGAAAGAAAAAAACAATAGATACCAACTCCCCAGAGATTACAAGTGTAAACACAAGTACGAACAGCTACACTAGAGAAAACACCACTCATTACAACACAAGATTCCTTTATGGTTGGTTGGTTAGATGACAAGAGCGCACACACTGTCATCCCAAACAGCATGTAATCACCGATGACAATAATTTTGTTCTTGAAAAAGAAAAAAGTTGTTATTCTTTTAGCACACAAACCTCCACAATACACCTACCTTGGCCTGTATTCCTTAGTACCTACTTTTTTTCCTTCATTTACTTGCTCTCAAGATAAATGTAAGAAAAATAGAAAAATTGCGCAAAATATTTTATTAACAAGCATTGTGTATCGATATAAAAAATTAATATATTTTCTCTGTGGAAAACAGCATTGACAGGATACATAACAAAACCATAACTTTAAATGATGTTTCTCTAAAGTTATGATTGAAAGATACTTACGCCACTGCTTTTAGTTTTAGATTTAGAAATACAAAAATCATTAGGCATTGCTGTCATGTAAAGTAAAGACTGGCATTTTTTATGGCAAACAGCGGTAATTTTCATCGATTCAAACAAGAAAATCTGCACATATGGCAGAACATAATTCATAATTGGAATGTTGTTGGTGGTGGTCTTAATGATTTTTTTTAGGAAAATATGTGTTAACAAGTTATTAAAATAATTTTAGCGTTAAAAATAGTTTAAGAATTCTTAAGAGTATTCAGTACACGCCTCTAAATGACAACATTTAATGCCATTTTTAAATATAAAATTAATTAATTAAAATATTTTTGTCTCTTATTTGCAGGTGTATTTTCAATTAAAATTTCTTTTTTAAGGTAATTTTTTACATTTTTATAAAAATCTACAGATGTTTTCTTTTATAAAAAAATATACAGTTTGTAAAATAAATGTTTTTATTTCTACTTTTAGATAAAAAGTTAAAATCTTATTTTTCTTAGAAAAAATATACAGTTTGTAAAATAAATGGCTTTTTTCTACTTTTAGAAAAAAAGTTAAAATCTCTTGTTGTTTTAAATTTTTGCTACTTTGAAACCCTTTTTTTACAAACTGTATACCAATTTTGTAAAAATTAGATTTTTAAGTCAAAGTTGTGTACCAGTGCCAGCAACTTTTTGGCATGTATGATGCAAAATTTAATTGGGTTTTTGTATAGAAATCTAAACACGGTAAGATAAGTTACCATAACTATCTTCGATATCAAGTATTCTCGAGAATTGTCCGAGCAGTAATATTGTCGTTGCTGGTAATTTCAATGTTTACAATTCTTATCGGCTGCACCATTTTGGCCGCATAATTACAGAAGTCCAATATGTTAAGCTACTTGCTGCCCAAATAGTGAATGAAATTTTCTTGTCTCCGAAAAATCACATTGGAATTGACCTGACAAAAGATGTGATGATACTGATACGCTATGCAAACAGACGAAATCTTCATTTGACGCAGTACTAAGGCGCGCAAAGATTATTTAAGATCAGCGCTTTCGTGCTAAATTTCTTACTTTTCATAGGGGAAGTAAAAGCTTTTGGTTATTCGTTTACAGACTAAGGAATACGCGCAATTCGATTACATTTCTTTTGAAGAATGACCAAGTATTCGAAAACTCATTTAAAAAAGGAAACCTTTTGGTTGAAATCTCCGCAAGTAATTCTCGTTCGCCTCGTATATACACTCGAGCCAGTTTTTGCATATCTCAGTCTTTTGGGCCGGATGATTGGTCCTTAAATAGTGCTCTTCCACACTTGCACTTCCATTAGCTAAGCTTTGCAGTGCATCACATCGCGCCAGTACTTTTCCATCCTGCTGGAAGGTTGCTAATGTAATGTCCCTAAAAAGTATGAGGCTAACAACCCTGAAAATTTCCGCCCAATAGCAGTTTGTTCGCACTCTTCAAAGAAATGAAGAGTATGGGTAATAACCACCTTGTAAAATATTTAGAATCCAACCTTTCAATTTTTATCGAGCTTTCTCAGAGATCGCTCTATAAGAATGGTTATAGAGAGAACTCATTCTCTGTTCTTTCTTCACACTATATTTCCAACGACTTTCTTTTTCTCACTTCTAGTTCTATCTACTCTTTCGCAGATGATAGCAACATTTGTTCTTCATATTATTTTTCTCGTATGATTGTCACACTCACAATCGTTTTGGTGAATATGTTTGAAAGAGGTCCTGCGAACAATGTTGTTTTCTGACACTCAGAATGTTGTAGATGTTGAGAAGTTAGATGCTCTTGGTGTTCTGGGAATGAGAATTCAATATAACGCTCGGTGGGAAGATTACATTTTTCCCTCTATCCTCCTTGCCACAAACTATTTTCCTACGTAGTACCAGCACAATGTACGGCATGCGTAGGAGTCGTCCCGAGAAAAATATATAAAAGTCGAGTTGAATGTTCATACAAAATAAAAAGAAACAAATTTTTAATACAAAAAAAAAACATTATTTTTTACGTTATGGACATCATCCCGAGTCGGTCTTGGCCAACTATCTAACTTAATTAAAGTTTTTAAGTAGCTTACACAAGACTAAATTCAAATACATAATTCATCTGTAATTCATTACTAACATTATTTTTATAGGTGTAAATTAATAAAGACTATATACTCAAGCAACAGCTTTAGCAACATTCAAGTATATTTCTATTGATTTATCAATTTAGTTAAAAAGCAGCCAGAAAATAATAACATGTTATGTAAAGAAAAAACAACATGATCATATGACAGTTTGTTTATAACGACAAACGTTAAGAAAAATCTGCCATAAATAAAAGCCTAAACGAACTCCTTTATAGCTATAGGGCATAGAAAACCTAAGTAAAGGCTTAAAAAATGTGAAATATATTTCTTATAATTTCGAAATTGAAAGTTAAGAGGTGTGCTTACAAAGTAGTAGAAATCGCTTTTTTTTTATTAAAAAAAAGTTTGCCAACGACATGTGCCAGAACTTACATACGAGTATGCCATACATACATTGAGGCAAGGAACAAAAAGAAAACTGCGTAGGTTTTCGAAAACAAAACAAAAGAAAAAGAAAAGAAAAAATCAATGTTGCAAGCTCTTAACGTGAGTGTTAAAGCCAGTTTATAAACGGAAAATCAGTAGAGAAAAACAACAGCAACAACAACATTTATATTCATTAAAATATTTAATAAAGAAAAATCTCAACTCATTTCAATACTGACTTATCTTCTTAAGAAGCTTTGGCTGTGCTACTGGCTTTTTTGGTCAAAAGCCATAGGAAAAGCAAAACAGAGAAGAATTTAAATTTTTATTATGTGTTGGTTATTTCAGGCAAAACAGATTGATACTTTATTAACCTCGACCTTAAAAAAGAAAAAAATTAAAAAAAACAATAAATGAAAACTACCAACCCTAAAACAGCAATGTGGCAAAGAAGAATTCTTTTACGATTTTTGCTTAATATTTTATTTTTTTTTGTTTTACTTGATACATAATAAGGCCATAATAAGACTGCAAAAAGTCTTTGCCAACGCCAGAAAGCTTAAATATTTTCTAAAACGCCAAAAGAAACCCCAAGCAACCAACCAACCAACAATAAGCAATAAAAATATTTTCAAAGCAGAGAAAAAGCATGTGCTGCTGTGCAGTTGCTATTTAGGTTTCTGTACTTGGCCACAATTGAACTTTTTGCATAACTTAAGCTGCTACTTTAGTTAAACAATAAGAAATAAATGTAAATTACCAGCTTGTTTTTGTGTTCAATTCAATAAAAACTGAAACAACCAGCAATAAACAGAAAATAAAAGTACCAACTAGGTGGTTTCCTCTTGTCTGGCTTCATCTCATCCTCCTCCAGTCTATAAACCTTTAGCATAACTCTAGCCTTAGACACCATTTATGTTTAAGAACCCATTACTTTGTTCAAATATGCAAAAGGGAAGAAAGCACTACAAAACAAAAAGCTAAGGAATAATTGAAAACAAAATGAAATTGTGCAATAATATTTTTGCAGTTTATTAGCAATTCTTTGTTTTTGTTTTGTTCTTAATTAATGCCTATTGCAATTGGGCTGCTGTTATTATGGCTTTAAAGAGCATTTACTAGTAATTTTCCCATTAGTTTTTATTGCCAACCAGTTAGTATTATTAAATAATTTAAATTCTTTTCTGTTGATATCTCTTAAAAATGTAACAATAGTTGCAGTATATTATTAAATTTTATATTCTCAAATGGTAATTCCCTTTCAATTGTTTTCAATTTTATTTATGAAAGAGATCGCACACTGTTTCCTAAAGTGGTGGAAAACAATTTTGTTTCTTTTATTAGCTTATTACGTTGCAACTATGGCGTTGCAGTAAGTCACGTTTAACTGAACCTTTAGTTGATTACGTTCAAGCGACACTAGCAACATAACAGTATTTTACTAGTTAAAGAAGACAGATTACAAACGGAATTTTTTGTGGTCATTAGATGTTTGGTCTGTGAATTGATTTATGCAAAAAAAGCGATTTTGATAAATTTGCGTGGCAAAAAACAATTCCTGGCGGCAAGTAATACTATTTTTCTGATAGGCGCTGCCGAATAGAACAAAGAGTTTGGCGAATTAAGGGTAAAAACCGGTTTTTCCGACAATCATGCACTTATAAGCTAATAACTTAGCTGAATATTAACTGATTTTAAGTTACTTTCCGGATTTGCAAAGAAGAGAAATTAACCTTTCAAATGATACCTTGATAAAAAAAAGTTTTCGGAATAACTCCCGTATAATCCCACATCGTTCCGATTTGAAAGTTGAAAGTCGATACATCTGTTATTGATATTCCCGATAAATCTTAGCGTCATAGCTTGACATTTGCAAAAGCTACATAGCTAACAGTAAGGTCGCAAAAACATGATTTGCGCAGCTGAATCCGATCCCACATTCATCAAAAGGATCATTACTGGAGACGAGACGCGGGTTTATGAGTGCGAAATGCAATCAGACATCAGGCAGGTGAATGACATTCATCAAATGAGTCGAGATCGAAAAAACGTTGTTTTCAGTTAAAATAGAAGACAATGCTCACGGTTTGCATGGATTACAACGGTGTAGTGCATCATGAATTTTTGCCAGAAGCCCAGACAGTAAGCAAAGAGTATTATTTGGCCGATAAGAGGCGTTTGCGCGAAACAATTCGCCGAAAGAGAGCAGAATTGTGAGCAGAAAACTCGTGATAGTACCATTATTATTCGAATTTTTTGTTGACGAAAAATGCAACAAATACCAAAATGCAACATATATAATACAGCCACCGAATTAACCTGATTTGGTTGCCTATGACTTCTTTCTGTTCAATCGAAGCAGCAGCCGTTTCTAAAATTCTAAAAAATAGCCAACGCACATAGATATAGATGTACTCTTGGCTACGTAGCTTTTGCAAATGATAAGCTTACAAAAAAAAACTCAAATCGGAACGATGGGACGGCCACACAGGGGTTATTCCAGAAACTTTTTGATCAACGTGGTATATGTATGTGCATGTAGTTTAGGTAGCCTTGAATGATCCATGTGTATTCCACATTTTTAAAGTTTAGATACGTTTCTGCCAACTATTTAATATAGGAACCATACTATTTATGAATTAAGGAATTATATCAAGATATGAATAAATAGGACTTAACTTGAAAGTTGAAGAAGTTATTATATTTTTTAGTAAAGCAACTCATAAAAAATTATCAGAAAAATAGTATAATTTCACGGATGTTTCAACTTCATTAAAATCGTCACCAAAATTAAAGAAAGAAGCCACCTTATCTTTCCGTTTTACCTCAGACGATGTTGACTAACATCAGACGAATGATTACTTGAAAAACGCCACCTACAGGAAACACATTATACAATGCTAAGTAAAGATCACCACCACTAATTAGCAAGAATCTTTACCACCAGACAATCATATGGAGGCAAGCTACAGTGGATTGATAATCTGCTTAGCTTGAAAAATCAGCATCATTAATGAATCTGAAACAAAGCACTGGATGCTTTGTGGAAAGCCAATATGCTCCTTAGAGGAGTGACAGAGAAAAACTACAAGTCGTTATAGGCGATATTTGGTTTTGCTTTTTAATGATGATTGGTTGTGTGCCATTGTAATATGTTAGGTAATTCACCCGCCTACCAATCCCTGGGTAGACCATCTGACAATTTTCAACAGCGGTGATGCCATTGTTAGTGACTAGTAATGAGTAGTTCGGCTATGAAAAACTTCTTCACCTAATGCATTTGCCGTTCGGAGCTGCCGTTAAACTGTAGGTCCCTTTTAATGAGTCTAAAAATAGAATCGGGCGCAGCTCATTGTTCCACTTGGGATGTAGCTATTTTTGTCCCCTGGAGTGTGGAAGACTCGTAGCTACAACGAGTATAGCTACAACGAGTGTAGCTACAACGAGTGTAGCTACAAATATCAAATGTGATCGTTATCGATAATCGATATTATTTTTATTTATTATTTTACCTTCCAAGTTAATGAGCCTGTTATTAAGATGGATTCTTATACTACATGTTGCTGAGCTTTCATGAGTTCTCGTATGCTAGAATATTGATACTTATTGTCTGTGTAAGCCAAGTCATTATATTGTTTAGTGTTTAAGTAAATATTTAACACCAGTGTTGTTGATATGACACACAAAAATATTTGGCAGTTACTCTTGTTTCAAAACTATTTAAATTTGACCGAACCAGCCAACGCATCAACATCGATCCGGAACTGTTAAACGAATCCAATATTAAACTTCATATCTTCATTCATATCATAGTCCAAATAATAGAGTTTAAAAGAACCAAATTTGCTTAAATGTCATGGTTGTATTCTCTATTTTCTCGCTTATAGTGACATAGTGCAATAGAGGTTAATATGTGGCATTTTCTTTACTTGAATCAAGCTGATGGAATTGCTATTTTTCCTATTCCTATTTTTTATCTGAAAAGTTTTGTATTAAGGTGGAGATTACATAAGTCTAATGAAATAAAAATGTTATAGTTCAAGACTATACAAAAATGTGATGTATCAAGAAGTCCTTCGAGGATTAAAAAAGGCGCGCTTACAACTGATTTATATCTGAGATGAATTATTCTGAAGGCAACAAAGTATTGATAACAAAATAAACATTATTTGTTAAAAAATATAACCCTTTTCCATCTCCTTCTTAGGTAATTTCTATGATATTTCTTTTCTTTTCTAGATTCATTGAAAGGATGAGAAAAATTCAAGATTTTTTAAGCCTGCCATAAAAAGTCATAAATTTAAATGTTTATTATATATTTGTACGATATGTATGCCCAACAACAACATATTGTTGCACATGCAATTTGCCAAAGTAAATATTATGAAAAACAAAAGAAAAAAAATTTAAAAAAAATCATGAGTTAAAACGATATACCAGAGACCCATCAGAAACAAACAGAAAACACACATTCGGTATTCATGAGGGATAGAAAAAAGACAAGAACGGATCATTGTTTATTACTCAGATGAAGAAGATGAAATGAAAATAAAAAAATTAACAAACACATGCTGCATAAAACCAACAGGATTTGATTATTTTTGAAGTTGAAAAAAAGCAGCAGAAAATGCAGATGAATGTTAAACAAAAACGAAATGAAAACAAAATTTACATGTTTTACTATTTCATTGGCGGATTTCTTTTTTTCTCTACATTTACCCTCTTTTTTTTTGTTTTTTCACAATCAAGTATGAAATGTTACTAAACAAACAGGGATTTGAAATAGGCATGATATACGAGTGGAAATGTTTATACGAAATATATAAATTACATACAAACTTATATATAGAAAGGAAGAAACTCTACACCATTTCCCATACAAATCATTTTTGAAGATGATCACTAAGGGCAATTTAAAATAGATCCGTTTGTAAGATATCGAGAAAGAAGGTCAATAGTTTGAGGTGTTATGTTAAAATTCTATTTTTTGATACCACGGACCATACTGATGTAAAAAATTTGGCAACCGCGAAGGGCAAAGTTGGGAAAAGATTTTCATCAATAAACGCAAGATAGTTGCTATAAGTCAACCAGATGACAAATAAAAACTGCGTTAATGAAAAATATAGCAAAATATGCTTCAACAAAGTCGAGAAGCACCTTCTCGATCAGCAATTGTTATACTGGTAGAAAAATTAGTGTTAAGGCTTTTAAAGTTCAGCCAAGAAAAGAAATCATGCCAAACGGCCATCAACAACGTCGTATGTTTGCTGACTGAGCCTTTAGAATGTATCAAACTAGACTACATTAACAAGCAAAATTGTCGCGTTTAGGGCTTGGTAAACCAAAGAATTATTGCTGAAAAGCCTTCCCATTTTCAACATGTGAGATGTTTGGTGCAGTTTTTGATCACTGGACCTTACTTTTTCGAAAATGAGGCTAAAGCATCTATTCGGCATCGGTATACTGATTGCTCTATCGAACGATAATTAATGATTTTTTATGGCCAGAATTAAAATATGTTTATGTAGACGAAGATAGTTCGTGAACGACCTAGCTCAATTAACTATTTATTAACACAGCTGAACCAGGAGTCATTACGATAAGTTTTTTAGCATTGTAGTACGTTTGCTCGTTCGTTCATTTTTCTCTTTAATCTGTAGTTCGGTTGTTCGTTAATGTTTCTTTATCTGTTATGTTTTTTAAAGCTTTTGAGTTCATGTTTCTTTTTGGTCCATAGTTCGTTCGTTCGTTCATGTTATTATTTCTTTCGTGAGCTCCGTAATCCGTTTATGTTTCTGTATAGCAAAAATTAAAATATGTTGATGTAGACATGGGCGGTTCGTAAGCGACCTAGATCAACTGAACTCTTTATTCACACAACTGAACCAAGAGTACTCACGTTAAGTTTTTTTAGCTCCGTAGTTTGTTCCTTCGTTCATTCACTTTTCTCTTTACTCTGTAGTTCGTTCTTTCGTTCATGTTTCTTTTAAAGCTTTTGAGTTCACGTTTTTTTTTTTTAGTTCATAGCTCCTTCGTTCGTTCATTCTCTCTTTCTGTCCTAGCTCAACTGAACTATTTATTCACACAACTGAGCTAAGGGTCATTACAATGGGTTTTTAGAGTCATAGTTTGTTCGTTCGTTCGTTCATTTTCTCTTTAGTCAGTAGTTCGTTCTTTCGTTCGTTCATTTTTCTATTTCTGTTGGTGGCATTACTTTGTTAACAAATAAAAAATACAAATAATGTTGCCAAAATCTGTTTATGTTAATTTTGCAAAAAAAAAAAAAAACAACAACTGGGGAAAAATATTACGGCATTCGATATCAAACGAAATTCTTTGTAAATTGTTTTACACTTGTATGAAATTTTATTCAATATCGAATGCATTAATTTGCACCCTGAACTATTGAACGACCTAGTTTGTTAAAATACGTCAAACCAAAAAGAGCGATCACTGTAAAGAGCTAAAGACACCAACATAATACAAAGTAACGATGTTATAGCTCTTTTACTTAGAGAGTTTCTTGATCAAACCTCAAGAACTCAAGGATGGAATTTGTGAAGTTATCATGGACATACAGCCGCAAATGTGCGAATTGGTAATAGAAAGCTTCACGAAAAGAATATGATCCTGCAAGCGTAGCCTTGGCAGCCGTTCATTTTTTGCATTATTAATGGCAAAACATTCGCTGAGTAAATCAATAAATATATTAAAATCTAACATCTTATTGGAAAGCCCTGCCTAACCCAAAACTAATACTTGCCACAGAAAGTACTCGTTTTTAGTACATTTTTTATAAAACAAATGAAATTACTTATTACTTTTTATGAGTGTAAAATTGTTCACAGTTTTATTTTATTTATTTATTTATTTATTTTTTGCTTAACACTATCTCTTCAGACGGCTAAATGGCTTTCAAGGAAAAGAGACTACCCAGCATCTAAAATAACAGCAGCAACAACAAACAAAACACAAAAACGATATAAATGGCATGTCTGTGACAAACTTACAGGTTTAATGGCTCTTTTTTCCGCCACAGAAAATGAAACTAAACGAAACCAATACGCATCTATAAAAAAATAAAAATAAAATAATCGACAAAAAAAAAACGCCCACACATTAAACATGACACCCAAAAAAGACCAGAAAACTAAAGACTTAGGAAACAAACAAGCAGGTAGACACAGGCCTAAGCATTAATGGCATTAACTTGTAGACAGTGCTAAATACGGACGGACAGTCATACTTATATATAGTGGTGGAACAAATAATATGGACACATCAAAATTTTCTTAGATTTTTATTCAGCATTACAAAAATCAAATAAGGAATGCACTGTCATTGAAAGAAGTTCGTACATACGATTTTCCATCTGACCCAAATAAATTAATCTTCGTTTCTTCAGATCATTTCACGTTGTTCTAGTTAATTGGCATGAATGAAAGTGCCCCTATTATTTCACCCACCACTGTATATATAAAAAACACACACCTAAAATCGATTTATAAAATCTTCTTAAAACACTATTTAAACCTTAAAGAGGCAATGAAAATGGAAAATAAAATAAAAAATTAAATAGTTTAGAACCTCGAAATGATTCCAAAACAAAACTAAGCTCAGATAAAGAGAGAAAAAAATTAAGAAGAAAATGAAAATAATTTATTAAATTGTTTTTAATTAAGTTGTTTAGAAGTAAGAAGAAAAGCCTTAAATACACAGTTGTAGTAATTGAGTAGTTTTCTCAAGCACATTTAAAAGAAATAATTATGATTATTAAAACTTAAAAACTAAAAAAAAAAATCAAAGCTTATAAGTAAATGAATGCAAACGAAGAAAAGAAAAAGTAGAGAAAAAAAGATTTAATTTATGCCAGCCTTAGGCATTTCAGTCAAGACTATGACATTTGAGAGTACTTTTGTAAAGATACTCGACAATAAACAATTCATTTTAAGCACGCAGTAAAATCTTGTATTAAGGGTTAAACACGCTGTTGTTTTTCTTATTCTTTCAATAGTGCCAATTAAACGATGTTTTACTGTTTATGAAGAGACGTACATTTCCAGTAGCATTAACATATTTGAAGTTAATGAATGAAATTAATGACTGGTTAGAATGTTATCAAGTAGGAGCCTCTTAAAAGCCTACCTTGTATGAGAGGTTTATATGAATAGACATACATACATATGCAAATATATGAAGATATCATTAGCATGACAGGTTCAGGTGAGGAAATTTTCATAAAATGTTAGCCTTAAGAATGCACCCATTAACAACTAAAGGACAAAAAACCACATTAAAAAACTTCTTGTAGGACACCCTACATTTAATGTTTCTCTTATTTAGTAATACCTTTTATGGGATCATATAAAAAAAGAATTGGGGGTTTTAGTAAATTTTTTTTTTAAATTTTCATTGAAATTTCATTGCTATATTTTTTAGCAGTTCTCGTTTGGCTATTTTAACACAAAAGAATTTTGTTGTCAAATAATACCAGACCCGGATAGATAGGGTGGGCGCAAAAAATCCGGAACATTGCTGTCAATTTTTAATATGACATTAGCATATGTGTGGTGTGACAGCATCAGCTTTTCTTTTCTTTCGAATTTCTGTTATTCCTGACTGCTTCGTTTAAACAAAATACACAAGGACATCACCAAACGGTTATTCATGCAATCAGATCGACATAAGCGTGAGCAGAAAGTGAAGTTCTTTATCGGATGTCAGAAATAGAAGAGGAGCTACCAAAGCCACAAAGCTCATCACAGGCGAAATCAAGATCAAAATGAAATGTCAAAGAAGAACCAACAGTTCGTTCGTTCGTTAATATCTTCGTATGGCCAGAATTAATATATGTATGTTGATGTAGACAAGGGTAGTTCGTTAACGACCTAGCTCAGTTGAACTATTTAATCACACAACTGAGCCACGAGTCATTACGTTGAGCTTTTTTAGCTGCGTAGTTTGTGCGCTCGTTCGTTCATTCTTGCCTTTAGTCAGCAGTTCGTTCGTTCTTTCGTTCGTTCATTGTTCTCTTAAGTCCATATGTTGTTCGTTCGTTTGTGTTTCTTTTTCTGTCATGTTTCTTTTAGAGCTTTTGAGTTCATGTTTATTTTTAGTTCATAGTTCGTTTATCATAGGGGAAATCATGATCGAAATAAAATTAAAAAAAAAAAAACCATCGGGCACACACGGCGGGGACGACTTTACCTACAGCAGCTCTAGAAAAATACAACTAGACACACATTATCTATGGCAATTTGCGAACGGTTGCCAACTAACCAACATCACTCATGGGAAAACATTACAGCAATATATTGTGAGTGTCAAATGAGAGTAAACACCATCTTTCTCCAAAATTTAGTTCACATTTCAGTCTTTTAAAATACGATGAATATAAACATATTATACTTTTTTTAGACCGTGTTTACGGCTCTACACAACCAATAAGAATTACAACAAAATTCTTACAACTATACGGTAAGAAAGAATAAAGTAGAAATATCTGGGAAGTGATACTATTTTTCCGATAGGTTCTGTCGAATAGAACACGAAACTGTTTTTAAAATTTTGTAAATACCCTCATAATCATGAGTTATGGGTAAAAAGCACTTATATGAGTTGCATTACGAAAAAGCTTAATTAACTTCATCAATTACCAACGGATTTCTAAACCGTAAGTCAAATTTTATTCATATCTTAATAAAATTCCTTAATTAATTCATCAATAGTACGTTTGATACATAAAATAGTGCACAAAAACGCACCTAAACTTGAAAAATGTAGAAAAAAATTGATGAAAAATGAGAAATACACCCAGATTGTTCAAGGCTACTTAAACAACATATATATAATTTAAAAGGTTTATTTCCAAGCTTTTCTTTCCAAGTCCGAAAAGAAACTTCAAATCGGGTTATATTCACCTAAGTTAAAGCCTAATAAGTGCATCCATCGGTCCGAAAACCGGTTTTTTTAGCCAAGATTTTTGAGGTGTTTTGATGATTCCAAAAACAGATTTTTGTTCTACTCGACAGCGCCTATCAGAAAAGTAGTATCATTTCCCTGGTATTTCAACTTTGTTCATTTTTGCCGCACAGTGTTATTATTATTATTAAGGAGGTATAAAAGTACTGCTACTTTCCATCTGTTGTACAGGCCTCCATCTATATAGGGTTTTCTATAGTATCTTCCCGAATCTTGTCGATCGGGCGAAATTCTGGATGTCGGTTAGTACCAACCGTGATAACTCCCCACTCAGTATCTGACCCAGATACTTCCTTCTAGAGTGCATGAACACCACACATGTACCCAGTATGTGCTCATTACAGAATCAGTACATCGGATTTGAGACTAATCCCATTTTACTCAGATGTCTATTTAGCCTGCAATGATCGGTCAAAAGCCCGCTCAGTATCCTCAGGCTCTTGACATCCTTATGTAGGATTCAAATCTTCTATCATAGTTACCCAACAAGAGTTTAGACTGTCTCAGACCAGTACGGACAGAGAAGAGTACCCGCCTCTCATTATAATCATTTCCGTTGAGTAGGTTCTTCCAGGCACCCCTTGCCAGACAACAAAAGGGTTCTGGCCCCACAAGACCCTTCATTCCCCGGAATTCGCACATGAACAGGGACCCAGCATATGCTTGTTTAGTTTACCGAAACATTCCCAAACTATTCCTTAGTCAACCTCATAGGAGCCAAGTGCTCGAATGGCGGCCTGACTATCAGATAGTATGCGTATGTCCTATCCTCTATATTTACTCTCAAGGTTAGATGCTTACCAGCTTTCCCTTCTACGGCGAAACACTCCCGCGGCAGTACCAACAGGGCAACATAGCAAGGGAAAAAGCAAGAACAACAGCGGTGTATGATGAATTTTGCTCCCAAGATAAGAAGTGAAAATGACAAAAAAAAGGCGATAAAGCACGATTTCAAATACAGAATTCAGAAAAAATTTAGCAATAGGGGCAATGTTTGGCTTAATGTTTAAACGGTTCAATCCTACATGTTGTAAGAGCTCATTTATATTGGCAGCAAACCCGATACACTAACAACTTCATTCTGTTGCATTGCAATAGCATGCAATAGCGCTTTTAAGATTTTAATAATTTGAGGGTGAAATATACTTTTCTTTTTAACCAGACTTTTATTTTGTATATTTAACAAAATGCTGCTTGTAGAGTATGTAACAACAACAATGCCCATGTTAAGGTAAGAAAAAAAATCGAATCATTAGCTAAAATGTACCATAGGCCAACGAAAATATAACAAAAAGCAAATGAATTCAATAAATGAAAAATATAATTTAATACTCACTAGCTATTCTAAGTAATTTAAAGTAAAGTAGAAAAAAAAATATAAAAAAAATAAGTAGAAACCACTAAAGACATTTAAAATGTCTATTCATAATAATACATACAGTCAACCATAATTAACGTAAACATGTAGGGGATTATAAAGCAATACAATAGAAAAAATTTAGAAAAACCAGCATAAAAATATAATAAAGATCTTAAGAAAAAAAATATAAAAAAAAACGTTAAAAATAAAAATATAATTTTTCTTTTCTTGACAGACATCATAATTATTGGTCAAATAAAAGCTATCAACAAAAGCCATAAACAACAAACAACAAATAACATACACACTTTTGTTGTTATCATATATATTTTGTGAAAGAAAACAAAAGTTTTCTTAACAACAACAGCAACAATAGAAAAACAAGCGTAAAAAGAATATAAAAAGAATAACACACAGAAAATAGTGAAAAAAAAATTCCAATAACAAACATGAGTTTTCGAATTTTAACACCATTAACGACAAATAGAATGTCACGTCTAATGTTCATAACGCTGCTGAGTGTTGTATTGATATTAACACCTCGCAATACACAGGCCGCCAGAAGATCACGTCTTGATTTAACAGCCGCCTCAGACGCAAATGATTCACTATCATCATTAGTTAATGCAGATGCATTAGAACCAGCTTTAGTAGCAGCAACGAACGAAGCAGCGAAAACCCAGGAATCTTTAAAGACTGATCAATCATCATCAACAACATCATCGCCAGCATCGGCTGCCGAATCTTTGCCTTTAACGCAGGACGATACAAAAACAAAAGATTCCACCGCTACGTTGGCTGCTAATGTTAATACTGGCAAATCGGCTGGCACAGATGTAAGTGCTGAAGATGATAAGGCATTGCAGGATGCAGAAGAATTACCACAAGAACAAAAGGAAGTACCAACATCGAGTTTCGAAGAGGTTGAAATAGTAGACAGTGCTACACAATTGGCATCATCTGGTAGCGGCTTTAGCACTACACAGCAGCAGCATGAGGAATGCGATTCTGATATGTTGGGTTTTGAGATTATAACGGGGTAAGTTTTGAAATTTTTTTTAACGATATCTTAAGAGTTTCTATTTTAGTTTATGCAATATTTTTGCACATGTTTTGTATTTTTATTTTTTTTATTTTATTTTATTTAAATTTTTTTTTTCAGAGTTTTTTTTTTCAAAGAGTTTTGCTTTAATAGAATCACGTTTAAATTTTTTTCATTTGAATTTTTTTTTTTTACTTGCTTTCACTTTTCGAATCATATTTTTTAATGAAATTTTTTAAAGAAAAATATGAATTATGAAAGAAAATGTAAAATTGAAATAAATCTTAAAAATAAATCAACTAAGAAAGCTGTAGACGATCAATACCGTATATACAGTGCTGTTCGAAACCTAAGAAACTTTTCTTGTCGAGGCAATCAAGGACTCGTATATTACTAACTAATAGATTTATTCAAAGTACAAAAAAACACTGAATTCTTATTATCTTAGGTAACTAAATTAAAAATATAATAAGAAACCATTAATTCCATTCTCTACCAAATAATACAACAACAAAAACTAAATTAGCTCCTTGAGTATCTATTCGAAAACTAAGCACTGTAGTGAAGTGTGCCTTACATGTATAAAACCAGTACCCAGTGGATGGCCCCTACTCATGCGGTGCATTGTGCTGGTACTAGGAAAATAGGTTATGGGAACGAGGACAGAAGGAGTAGTGTTTATGGACGTTAGATTTAAATTTACTCATGTCGTAAGTGGCAGGAAATACTTTCGCTGGAAGATTAATTCATAACCGAACAGTGCGACCAAGGAACGAATTCTCCCTATAATGCCTTGTGTGATTTACTGGACAATCAACTTCAAAGGGATGCGCTCTACTTAAAAATATATAATTTTTTGGAATTAATTCCTTAATTTCGTTCGACACATTCCGTTATAGTACCGATAGAACAATGAAACACACGCCACGTGCGACGTTGCTCCAATGAATCAATAGAGTTGGCTACCCTACCGTCATTGATGAGCATCTTCGCCCTCTCCGGTACGCGGTCGAGAAGCTCCAAAATAGACTTTGACTCACTCACTCAAAGACTTTCACCAGGTCACTTGTGAGTGTATAGTTCATATTCATCCTTCTCGCCCCAACCTCCAAAAGGCTCGGTCTACGATCGAAAGAATATGAGTGACAAATGTTGCTGTCATCCGCAAAAGAGTAGATAGGATTATAAATGAGAAGAAGAGAGTCGTTAAAATATATCAGAAAAAGAGTAGGAGAAAGAACAGAGCCTTGCTGTACCCCTGAACTCGTCGGATGAGACCCAATCTATAACCACCCTTATAGAGCGATCTCTGAGAAAAATCGATATAAATCGAGAGAAGTGACTACCGGCACCAAAAGCATTAAGTTTCGAAATGAGAGCCACAAAAAGATATGCGTAGCTCCCTTATTAACAACTTAGTCTTATATGAACTAATTTTCACGAATAAAAAAATGTATTTAAAGAAAAATGTCCTTATTTGACGCTGAAACTAAATCATATTTCCGTCTATTTCAATATGTAGTACGGGTTCTCTATTAAAAGTGCGCAAAAACGCATTTGAACTTGAAAAACGTGGAAAAAATTGGGAGAAAAATATGTTTGCTTGAGAAAGACAGTCAAAAGCTTAAAATCGGGTAATATTTAGCTGAGTTATTAGTTCGAAAAAAATATCCCTGTTCTACTCGATAACGCTATCAGAAAACAGTATTCAACTTCGCTCTTGCTCTCGTAAATGTAGCAAAGTTAGAAGTAAAAAAAAATCTATCTAAGCTACGAACATACTAGCAGGCTTTCGGACACAAATTATTGCAACCCCAACATTGACTATACCACAGCAAAACTCCGCCTTCAGGATATATGACAAGAAAGGTAACTGAAATGAAAGGTGGTTAAAATAACCCACTTCCTATGAAACCAAAGAGATCTGAAAAAATTTGGAAGGGCAAGAAACTACGACTTAACATCTCGCAGTCACTTAATGTGGGAAGCTGTAGTGTAAACACAAAAGAAGAATTCGAGGCCCCAATTGCTGATGACGGACATTGTACGACATTTTTTGTACATTTTTCTGACAATATTGTTATTATTGTTATTATTATTATTTGACAAATTTATTTATTTATTTTTTTTGTGAAGTGCAATTGTTCCGGTTAGAAATGATATATTTTTTCATTCATATGGCGGCCGCGGCTGGCCTCACAGTACCCCAATTCGATCGAATTAATTTTCGTGAAATTGTATGGGGTCGTATCACGGCAATGGCATCATTAATGTTGGCCTTCAAATGCTCAATTGTCTCTCGTTTGTCGGTATAACACTGGTGTGCCCCACGGAAAATAGTCCAACGATGTCAAACTGCAGGGTCTTGGCGGCTAATTAAACGGCCATCAAATGTTTGAGGCAATAAATCGATTGTGGTATGAGATGTGTGGCAAGTTGCACCATCATGTTGAAACCCAACATCGTTCACATCAATACCATGAAGAGCGGGCACGAAAAAATCGGTTATCATGGTGTAATAGGTGCCATAATGGTTGCGTAATATGAAATATGAAATATGATATATAGGCCAATGATGCCTCCGCTCCATAAGCCGCACCAAACAGTCACTCGTAATAGATGCATTAGCTTCTATAAGACCACGTTTGAGCCTTAAATACGTCCATTTTGCTTATTGACGTACCTACCAAGATAAAAAAGCGCTTCATTCGAAAAGATGATTTTTTTAGATTATTTGGCAATTTCCTTCCAATTGTCTTTGTTTTGGAAACAAATTTTCAATATATCCCAACGTTGCTCAAGCGTATATAGATTCATTTCCTTCAACGAAGATAATATACTGAATTTTGTGACACTGATTCAAATTTAAACTTTTATATTGCCCACCCTATATTATATTGACAACCGTCTGAACAGAGCTTTTCAAATTTTTATAAAAAATTCAAAAAACTCTTGTCATAACGACCACACATTTGTTAAGTTAAGTGTGAAATTTAACACCGATTAACACTTAATCCAATATTTCCTCCAGCATTCTTACATGGTTTTTGAATCAAAGCTTAAACGACAATCATTTGATTAACTTGTTTGTTATACTTGCCTTTGTCGAAAGATTTAAACAGGCTTCTAAAGATATTGTTGTTTAGCATAAAACTTACCTAGAAAAATAAATAAATAAAAATTATGATTAATAAATAATAATTCAAAGTTTTTTTTAATAAAATTTTAAAATTGTCTAAAAAAGAAAAAGAAAAAGAAAAAGAAAAAAATGAAAAGTAACGTTATCGTTGTTCTAACAATACAAATATAGTTCAAGCCAATTGGTAATATTTTTTCTTGTGTAATGACTATTTGAATTTATTTCTTTTGTTCAAACAAGTTTCTAATGATTTTTCCCAATTTTCTTATGTAACACCGGTTTTTTATTTCCCTGATTTTATTGCGTTTCAACACAGATGGTGGTCTTGCCGCGGTGAAATTGTAGGCCATTAAATAAAATGTTAAATAGAAAGCAGAGACACAATATTATAAACAAAAATAGAAGAATTGCCTTTAAGGCTACAAAACAACAGAGTTTTGATTATGAAAAGTTAAAGGTGGTCAGTATATCAATTGAAATGAGTTGTAACTGGAATTTATTTTTTTCTTTTTTACTTTAGCAATTTTATATAATTAAAAGATTTATATTTTTCTTTAGAAAAAGATGTTTTCCAATTTAAGATTTTTTGTTTTTTTTTTTGTTTTGTTAACAAAAGAAAAAGCGGAGCCTTATCATTAAACACTGTCTAACAAATTATAAATAATTTTCATTTGCATTTATTATTTTGACAACAAATATTTGACCGGTTTTTTATTTTTGTTGTTTTTTTTTATATAATATTTTATGATTTCCTTTTATTGCAGTTATGTATTCTCGGCTCCTGGAAAACTATTGGAATCAATGCCTGGTACTTTAATGTTAACAGATTGTCTAGAGGCTTGCCAAAGTAATGAAACATGTCAGGCGGTTAATTATGAAACTGGTCTATGTGTGCTATTCTCAGCCAATGCTGACCAATTGCCGGGTACGTAATATTCTTTTTTTTGTTTTCTAAGAATCATAAATTAGAAGGAAAAAACATAAATCTTTTAGAAACGAAAAAAAAACGAAACAAAATTATTACGATATTTTATACCATAATTATAACATGATTTTGTTGAAAAAAAAAAATAATTTTTCTTATCGTTGATTATTAATCTTCTCATTAATGATAATGATCATATTTCATTCTAATATATGCCATCATAGTCTTACTTTGACTAGCTTTGGCTTAAGAAAGAACAAGCAAAAAAAAACAACGTGTGAACAAAATTATGGCTTTTGCATGAATTGGCAAAAATAACTATAAATCTTTTCAATTTTTTGTTTTGCTTTTATTTTGGTTTTCATGCCTTCTGCTGTTTTTATAGTCGTATGATTGAATTTAATTGAAATTTATCGTTCAAGGATTATTTCTTAACAAGCTGCTGATTTCTTACCCATTAGTTATTCTTAAATTAGCCACTCCATACAAAGGCCAATAAGAAACGCCTAATGTCAAGTGTTAAGACCATAGTAATTATGGTTTTTGTTGACGTACAAGTACAAAAAAGAAAGATGAATTGGAAAATTTATAATAATATTACACAAAAAGGAGGAAGTAAAAGATTAAAATTTAATTCTAAATCAGATCAAACATATTTATTTTCTTACTTATTTTTAAAATATTTAAAGCGTTTGCTATCATTAAAAAAATTCATTTTTTAATTTAAAAAAAAAATTATTAAATTTTTTATTAAATTTTTTTAATTTTTTTCAATTTTTTTTATATTTAAAAAAAAATTTTTTTTTTTAAATTCAAATTTCATAACAACATTTATCACCCAAATAATATTTTATTTTTAATACTTTATCCTACAATGCTAATTTGCCGAATATTTCCTTTTCAGGTGCCCTAACAAAATCTCAATTCCCAGTGTTTACGATTTATGCACAAAAATCATGTTTAGGTATACGACCATGTGCACGTGCTTGGTGTATTGATCGTGTGCAAAACTATAAACTTAATGGACATGCTAAACGTTCAGTGTCAGTATCATCAAGACGTGATTGTTTCGAATTATGTTTGGGAGAAACTGAATTTACATGCCGGTAAGTTTGTTGTTGTTTTCTCTTATACTCTTTGTTTCACTTACTCAAAAATAAATAACACAAAAGGTAAAGTTGAGAAAAA